>CM060925.1:313290415-314540415 GCA_030737875.1 Allium sativum
CTCCAGAAAACATCGCATGATCTTAGTCAAATATCTGATGTCCTTTTGGTTCTTTCTGTTAGGGAATGCGGAATGGACCGTTAAGGAAAAACAAACACTAGAGGGGGTGAATAGTGTTTGTGAGAATTTAAACAAATTCTAAAACTTATATGAGCTACAGGATGAATCAAGCACCACAAACATAATCAAAGACACAGATTCAAACACAAAAACAAAATAAACAGAAATAAAGATGCAGAAAAGGAAAGAACACACCGGATGTTATACTGGTTCGGATTAATCCTACGTCCAATCCCGCACAACATTGGATTGCACAGAGTTATATTACTATATCAATAGTCAAGTACACCCTCCTTGATTTCACAGCTATAAAGGATACCACCGATTTTTACTTCCCTGATTTCTTGGTTATAAGGAAACACTGATTCCTACTTCCTTGATTTCTCGGCTACAAGGATACCACTGATTCTTCTTTTACTCAACCCAGACAATTACAAACAGTACTAGAACTCTTCAATAGCACTTGATTCAGAGAGAGATGATAAGAGAGCGTGGAGAGAAGAAGTATGATCAAAATAGAATTGAATTCGGTAGAGTATAAGTGTAGAAATCATAAAAACGATAAAGAATGATTATATAATGAAAGAGGATGAAAGTGGAGAAGAAGATATGTTTAAAAATTCGCCTTTAACCCCTTTTTATAGTCTGTGAAAGGTTGCAACGTTTCTGAATCGTTTCAAATAGTGAAAACACACTTCCTTTCAAAATTGAAAAAGTGACAGTTATATGTCGACGTGGTGTTTTTGTTATGTCGACATACCCTAATTATTTTTTAAAAACATTTCTTCAAGTGTTTTGATATAAATATAATTCTGGAAATTCTTTAATCAAAATATAGTATTGTAAACTAAAATTATAAAATAGAAAATCATATGAAAACATAAATTTAAACTATATATACATATTTATAAAATTATAAGGTTTTAAACTATATAAATATAAAGTACAATAATATAAACATATATAATTTATGTTTGAAAAATAAAGAAGAATAAGAAATGAAAAAGTAGAAAATAAAATAGAGAGAATTGAGGATAGAATTAAAAATCAAAATTTGAAAATTAGAATTTGAATTTGAACCTGGAGTGCTATTTATAGTCTTACACAATGTTGACTCTATAATTATATTAATCTTGAACTCTTGAATTCTTGATATTTCTCTGATCTTTGAATTTCTATCATCTTTAAAATTGTACAGTCTTCAGTAATATTTTGTAATATAATTCCTGCGTATATATACATACATATATATATATATATACGTGTGTGTGTGTATTCTATACCAAAATTGTTAGTATATATTTTATAATCAATGATAATTGAAATATGGTTGTTGTCATCAAAACTCCATTCTACAATCTCCCCCTTTTGATGATGGCAACCTTAGTTTATAAAATATCATACCTGTATATACCTGCTGATGATGATCCTCCTGATACTCCTCCTGTCTATAAGAATCCTACAAACTATTCCTATATTTTATAATTCCCCACTGGCATTATCAAAAAAGAAATTCTAAGAGAACTACCCCTAAATTGTATAACTTTCTGAATAAAACTAAGTAACTAAACAATAAAGATACTTGCCCTTAATCTTATATCCATATTTTAGGGAGTTATAATTAATTAAACCATAATCATAAATGGCAATTTTATTAAACATGAATTTGTACACATACACCAAATTATACAAATACGATTTATCGTAGTAATGCAATAAGACGAAAGAACAAGAAAACCCTTAAACACTTAATTATTTGGCAATGGGAGATTTGTGAATTGGACAATATGGATAATGGAAACAGAATTCCCCATTCATTTCAATCACATTCCCATTTTCATCAAATACAACTTCTCCGACACATTCAACCTTATCATCTTCATCCGCAATCGTTTTTGCATCTGCTGATGCTCCTCCTCCTCCACCATTTCTTCTTCCTCTTCCGGTTCTTCCTCCTCTTCCATGGCTTGATTATCATCATCGATGATTATTGGATTAGCCTCGTTATCCATTATAAACTTTAAGAGGCTTCTCATTACTTTCCCTTTCCTGTTCTGCTCTTGACTCATCCTAATCTGGAGTACATGTATCTCAGCCACCATTTGCAGCATATACTCTTTTTTTTCTTTGACTTTGATAACCCTATATAGCATAGATCGTTGAAACGAACCCTCGGATGGTCCTGCAACAACCCTGAAAATCAGAACCAATTTAAAAATTTTATTTTGGTAATTTTAATGAATTTTGAATATTTAAAATGATTTATTTTAAATAATAATGATTAGAAATTTATTTTTAATAGAATTAGAACGTATAAATTTATTTAAATCGAAATTAGAATATCAATATTTATTTTAATTATAAAAGGAATTGGAAATGGCGCAGTAGTTTGAAAATCCGATTTCAAATTTCAAATAAATGTACAGGATTCAAAATAAACAGGATTTTGGTGAAACAAAAAATATTTGAATCTGTTTGAAAATATCTTCCCAACGAATCTGAAAAATCCAAATTTCATAGCGGGAATAAAAAGTTATGTCTAGTTGAAAATTCAGAATAGTCGCTATGGAAATATAGCCCTTAAAAATGGAGATTTTGCAAACGACCTCCGTTTTCGTCGAGACCACTTTTGTTGGATCTGGAATGTCAAATTATTTCTTGATTCCAATTTTCATAATTTTTGTAATCAATATGTGAGCATGGAAAAAGAAAACGTGTTTGGCAATTTCAATTTGAATTTAATAGAATGAAAAATGACCGTTTTTCAAACAGTCTCCAAATTCGACGAAATTAGTTTAGTTAGGATAGTATCGTCAAAACATATCCATATTTATTTTTCTGGAATTTTTGGAGTCTATATGTGGCCCCGGTAAATTTAAATGTGCGTTTGAATTTATAATATATTGATTTATATTTTAAATTTAACGGAACTGATCGAAACAGCCCAACTAGGTTATGAAACATATCCCATTGCGTTCGGAATGGGGGTAATTAGCTAGGGACGACTGTCGTTGGGTTCGATTTGGGGTTTGGGTGAAAAACCAACTTTTAGGAGGAGAAAATAATAAATTAATTTAATTATATATTACATCTCCCTTCCCCTTTCCTTCCCCCGTTGACTTCAGTTTCAAAAGAAAATAAAGAAAAAACAAAAAAACGGATCGATGAATCTCATTGCCCCTCTGCTGCTCCCCGCCACCGCGCCGCACCCCTAGCCTGCCGCCGCCGCCACCTGCCTCCTACGGCCTCCACTCGCGCCGTCGAAACCCCCACCCTCGTCCGAAGACCTCCGAGAACCCTAGCCCTCCTTTTTCATCTGAAAACCCAGCCCCTCCGATTCAAGGTCGTCGCCTCCTCCTGGCACCGCCGCAGAGCCCAGGGCACCTCCTGACCTCGCCGCCGACCCCACCCTCCACCTCAGACCGGCCATCACCTCCCTCACCACCTAAAGACGACATGAACACCCTCCTCCCTCTTCGTTCAACGCAGCAAGTTTCTATTTTTATTTTATTTAATTATATATATGAAAATGAGATTTTTACAAATAAAAAATATGATTTTTATTTATATTTTTAGCATATAAAGGTTTGATCTTTATTTATATGAACTATAATATAGAAAAGGTGTGATTTTTAATGTAGAAAAAGATTAGATTTTATTAACGAAAAGATGGAATTTTCAAAAAAAGGAAAAGATTTCATTTTTCACATTACAAGAAAAACTACATATAGCAGCGGTGGAATCCGCTTCTAATCCATCGTTAAACAGACCTTAGCGATGAATTTCCGACAAAATGGTGAGGTCGGTAAAAACCATGACAGTATCTGTATCAGATTTAGTGATGATATTTAACATGAGTTTTCTAACATTTTTCCGTCATTTTACTAATTTTATAATAAAAATAAAATTTTATTTATTAATTAAGTTTTAATTTATATACCGATTATTTACCGACGGATAATTAACTTATAATAAAATATTATTTATAAAAGGCATTGGTAAATCCTTACTAATTAACAAGGGATTAGCGACGAAAATTAAATTAAGGTAAATTTAACCTCCCTTTTTTGTTGGTAATCCACTACTATTCCCCTTCTTATCTGTTTACGCACACACACACACACACACAAATACATACATACATACTCATCACACACATAACTTGTGTTCCATTCAATACAAAATCCTAATTTAAATACAGCACAATTAATATCAACACACACATCTCATAATCAATGTATTATATTAATCACTCATCTCATAATCAACATTCAACATTACATAATAGACATACTAAACATTCTTATATCAAAAATACATAATACATCTATAATATTTCATAAACAATACTAAAAAGTACAATCTGTAATCTGAGAACCCGCTTGTTGATGTGAGCATCCCCAATCTGGAAGAGAAGAGGACTTTTTTAAATTATTTCTTGCCACTTATAGTTGCATTACAATATATTGAAAGTAATATTTCTTGCATATAATATATTGAAAATGATGTCATAAGTCACAAAGATTGTTAAAGTTCAGGATATGATTTAATTTACGTAGATTTTTTTCTATCATGTGATTGAGTCGGATTGCTTCAAAAGAGAAATGTACCTTTATAATATCAGACGGCCTCTCAAAAATATTCTGGTCCTCAGGGGAGGTTAATGTAACGACCCTCATTCTACGCATCGAAGGATCGTAGAATATTTATTTCTTTCACATACGAAGGCGTATGGTCATGTAACTTATTGGGGTCATTTCCCATGTTCATGATTTTTGCCGATTTTTAAATGACCGTTTTTCCCCTAGCTAGTCTTGTTTCAGTCATAACTTTTGATTGGAAAGGAGTTTTTACCTGAAACTACTACCGTTAGATCTGGATGATGGTTTACCTTTCCGTAGAGTGGTCACATTAGCCAAACCGACTTACAGTTTGGGAGATATGGCTGAAATAGGGTTTAGAAGGTGAAAAACTGCTTAATCGGGCCAAATGAGGTGATTAGTAAATGGGTCCATAACCCATTTCGGGATTGGGGTTATGGGGAGGCTGAAGTGACTTAGGTTTTCATTTTATTTCAGTTTCCTAGCCGCCATTTACCTCCTAAGAACCCTAATAATGGCCTCCAACCTCTAAAACATCTCCAAATCACTTTCTAATCAAGGATTAAGCTTAGCAAACATCAAATTAAGGAGAGAAAGCACCAAAGAAAGGTTAGGGCTGCTGTGTTGCACCAGGAAAAACGCTAAACAGAGATTCATTTCAGATTTGGTATTTTATCTGTGGCCAAGGTGAGTGGTTTGCAAAGTTTCTCATTAATTATGATTAATTAGGGGTAATTAGTGAATCTATACATTAATAAATTCTAGAAAAATATTTATAAATTTGAAAATAATATTTTAGACCTCTATTAGAAATTTGGTTTGATTTGGTTAAGTTTTGTTAATCATATCATTAGTTTTGCTTAAACATGCTAAAGGGAAAATATGGGATTTTGGCTATGTTTGATCCGTTTAACCTTGTCATATTGTTGTTTTGGTGTTTGTGGTCACTTCTATTTGTTGCTATGACTGTATGGTACCCTTTTTGATTGATTAGAATAGTTAGAATGGTCAAAAACGCCATCGTATGGCATAAAATAGTCGCTGGAAAGTTGTAGGAAATGTGTAGGGTTTCAAACCGGATCAGATCGGATTATTGGGATCGGATCGGATCGGATAGGAGAACCGGGCAAGTGGACTCGATTTGGGTTGGAACTTAGCATAAGGGACTTGGCGAGAAGGAAGGCCATTTGCTTAGAGTTGGAGTTGGGCAGGGGATCAGATTGGAGAGACCAACAGGGGAACGGATCGGAAGCAAGGGCGTGGAGATCGGATCGGACTAGAGCCAGGGAGCGGGATCGGATCGGAGGACCAAGCTTGGAGCTGGAGTTGGAGCGAAGCACCGAATCAGATCGGGACATCTGGGAGGGAGCAACCACCGAGCCAAACCCAAGCAGAGGCATCCGAACCGAACCGTTGAGGACTGGAGCACCATGCACAACCGACCCGAACCGGATTGGAGCTGCGATTACGCGATGACTTTTCTGAAGACCAACTCCAATTCGACCAAAACCCAAGATTCAAAGGAAGTCCAAATAGGAAGTAGAGCTCAGGATCCAGTTGGGAACCAACGAGTTAACTTCATGAGTTAGGCTTTGCTGCGGGATGTGTGCTAAGGGGTTGTCGATGTCTATAAATTTGGGTCACTATGTGTAGGGGGTATATGAACGGATATAGGGCCACAGTGGCCTAGGTACGACTAAAGAGCTATAGACCAATGAAGTGGGGTCTTTTGTAAAGATTTGGTCATGATTCCACAGGGCAAGCTTGGTAGTAGCAGTGGTTGTACAAGTCGAACTCCGTCACTACTTCGATGGGTCTAGTGATTTACAGTGGTGGACATTGTGTGCTTTACGCACTGAGTGAGAGATGTGAGGATCGTTGCTATGTTTGATTTGTTTCCATCATTGTGACATGCATACCCCCCACCTCCGTTATCTTTACACCATTTGTTCAGTGGCACCTTAGAGTATTGTACGGTATGTAGTGCTAACTCTTTGGTTGCAGGTCCAGGTTCAGGTATGGTTTAGTATATCTGTTATTGTTCTGTTTAGCAGCTTATCACTCATACCGGACTTTTTGTCTGACCCAGAGTTTTATGTCTCTTCTTATTACTCTGGGTGCTCTCACGAGCAGACTAGAGATAGGTTAGGTGGTATGCACGAGTAGCTGTATCGAAGACGAGCAGGAGGCTTCCACGTATGATACATATATATAGATATTCTCCCTGTGTTGCTGCGGTCACTACTTTGGCATTAGTGGTGTACCTTTCTTTCTTTAGTTTAGAGACAGTAATTTGGAAAGTTGTAATAAGCTGTATTTGGATTTCCGCTACTCTGATGATGATGTTGATGTTGGTTTTAGTTATCAGCTTATGCACTGTCTCGCCTGTTTTATGTCAAGTACATTATTATTATATTTTGTTCCATGCGCTGTGAGACATTCTATAGGTTTTCGAGTAGTTCATTCTCTTCTTTCCTTTCTTTGGCGACCGTTCCATGCTAGTCAGGCATGTGTACAACGCACTTTCGGAGGAAATTCCGGCTGGTGCGGGGCGGGCCGTCACACTTAGTATCAGAGCTCTAGGTTGCGTAGTTAACCTAGGGAAAGACACCAGGGAGAGATAGTATACGTATATAAGAGCACGTATTTGTGATTATTTTGGTTTTCAAAAGCTATATATATACTATTAGTATAGTTAAGGATGAAGTCGCACTGCACTAACACCACAAAGAGAATGGTTAATCGTTTTCTCTTTACAGATTGAACGATGAGCCGATATGCAAGGGTTACGGTAGAGGAGCCAATAATGGGAATACTACTGATATGAGGACAATGTTTACTGACCTCATGAGAGAGATGCTAATGGATGTGCAGAGGGCAGCTCCCAATGCTGGTAATGGTGGTGGTCCAATAGTGCAGGCGCCTAGGGCCGATTTTGCCAAGCTGAACAAGGATTATACTAGTCTTGGTGGGAAGCTGTTCCACGGAACGGAGTCGGCTACGGATGTTCAGGATTGGTTGGATAGCTGCGAGCGTATCTTCGAAGATTTGGGTATCGAGGATGCGATGAAGAGAAGGCTAGCATCCCGTCAGCTGCAAGGATGGGCAATGAATTGGTGGAATGCTATAAAGGCAGCTACTCCCGAGGATCAGATTACTTGGGATCAGTTCAAGGTTCTCTTTAGCGATAAGTTTATTCCAGCTGCTCAGAAGTCAGTGTTGTTTAAGAAATTCTTGGAACTCAAGCAGAATGGTAGGGCAGCCTCGGAGTACGTTGCAGAATTCGATACTTTATCGAAGTATGGATTATCCCTCATTGACACTCCGAGAAGAAGAATGAGAAGTTTATAATAGGTTTGGATCAGTACTTGGGGGAAAGGCTTATTAACCACATTGATGAGACGTTTGAATCGATTGTGGGGAAAGCTTTGAGGTCAAAGAGTCTTTACCCTAAGTCGAAGACTGAAGTCGCATCTGCAGAGGAGCCAAAACCGCAAGAAAGCGGTGGAGTCAAGAGTGGTTCTCAGAATAAGAGGAAGCAGAACCAGAATAAGGGTGGCCAGAAAAAGAATAAGAAAGATGTTGAGTGCTTCAGCTGTGGTAAGAAGGGCCATTACGCTAGTAATTGTCGGCCAAGCCAGCGGATAGGAAGTGCTTCAACTGTGGCCAAGTGGGACATCACAAGGACAAGTGCCCGCAACCCCCTAAAGAAAAGCAGGTGGTGATAGCATATGCCCTTAATGATATTCCTTCTTCGTCGAATGCCCCAACTACGGCGGAAAAGGGAAAGAATGTCATTATTCAAGGTATACTTTTTGTTTATGATGTTCCTGTTAGAGTTTTGTTTGATACCGGAGCTTCCAGTTCTTTCATATCTAGTGACCTGGTAGATAGATTGGGATTGGAGCCCGAGATTGTCGATAGACCTTTAGTAGTGACAAACCTGATTGGTGGTTCGACTAACCTTAGCATGATTTGTCGTAATGTCGTCTTATCGAGTCATGAATGCATGTTTGTTTGTGATTGCTTTGTTTTGGGCTTTACTGGGTAAGGCGTTATTTTGGGAGTCGATTGGCTCCAAAGATACGGGGTGGTGGTAGAGTGTGAGGGCTGTTTGGTGACAGCTAGAGCGGATGATGGGAAGAGGGTAGTGTTTGGTGGTTTACCTAGTGATGGGGTAATGGCTAGTTTTCTAAATTCCCTCGACATTCCGCATAGTGAGTTGTTTGGTTTGCCCTTAGTTGGCCAGTATCCGGACGTCTTCGAAGAAGTGACCGAGCTTCCACCACACTGAGAGATTGATTTCCGTATTGATTTAGTGAAAGATACCAGACCTATAGTGATGCCACTTCGCCGTATGGCACCAAGGGAGCAGCGAGAGCTCGACGTGCATGTCAGCAATCTTTTGAAGAAGGGATTTATTAGAAGGAGTGTTTCTGAATGGGGAGCACAAGTTGTGTTTGCTACCAAGGCGGATGGTTCCCTTCGTTTGTGTGTAGACTACTGCGAATTGAATAAGGTGACGAGGAAGAACAAGTATCCTCTACCGCAGATAGATGATTTGTTTGATCAATTGAGTGGCGCGAGAGTATTTCCCAGTTGGATCTCGCAATAAGTTTTCATCATCTTAGGGTGGAAGCTAAGAGTATAGATAAAACAGCATTTTGGACACCGTATGGATTTTATGAATGGTTGGTCATGCCATTTGGGTTGACCAATGCATCAGCATATTTTGTGGATCTTATGAATTGGGTATTCAGAGATCAGCTGAATAAGTTTGTCCTTGTGTTCGAGGATGATATTTTGGTCTACTCGAGGACAGAGGAAGAACACAAGGAACATTTGAGGATAGTAATGGAGGTGTTGAGAAAACACCAACTGAAAGCGAAGTTTTCTAAGTGTCACTTCTGGAGAAGGGAAGTGAGATTCTTGGGCCATGTTGTTTCAGAGAATGGTATTGATGTGGACCCTGCGAAGGTGGCTATGGTACAAGATTGGTCTACGCCCAAGAATGCGACAGACATAAGAAGTTTCTTGGGGTTAGCTGGATATTATCGTAAGTTTATCCAAGACTTTTCCAAGATAGCAGCACCGTTGACTCAGTTGACCAAGAAGAATCAAGCTTTCATCTGGGACGAAAAGTGCGAGAATGCATTCAAGAGTCTAAAGGGAAAATTGACATGTGCACCAGTATTAGTCATTCCTAAGGGGAATGAAGAGATGACGGTACATACGGACGCATGTGGTACCGGACTGGGTGCTGTGTTGATGCAAGGAGGTAGGGTTGTAGCTTATGCAAGTCGACAACTGAAACCGCATGAGAAAAGATACCCTACCCATGATTTGGAATTGGCAGCGATCGTGTTTGCATTGAAGATGTGGAGACATTATCTCTTAGGAGAAAGATTCGAGTTGTTTACCGATCATAAATCATTAAAGTATCTCTTCTCTCAGAAGGATCTAAATCTCCGATAGCAAAGATGGTTAGAATTCTTAGCTTCCTATGATTTCGACATCGCATATACACCAGGAAAGGGCAATGCGGTGGCTGATGCATTGAGTAGAAGACAAGACAGTTTAGGGGCTATGTTTCTTGAATGGAAGTAACTGGAGTACATCGCGGGGTATGATTTCAGACTAAAGTGCAAGTTGGATCCAGAAATGTTAGCAAGTTTGACGATCAGACCCACTTTGATTGAGCGGATTGGTTCCGGTCAGAGGAACGATCCTAACCTATTGGAAATCATCTCAAAGTTAAAGATGGGAATCGACGTAGAGATGAACAAGCATGGGCTTGACCGAGATGGATGGCTTAGAAAGAATGGAAGACTTGTTGTACCCAATGTCAATGGATTGAGAGATGAAGTGCTTAGGGAATGTCATTGCTCAAAACTGACTATACATCCCGGTGGTAACAAGATGTACCGAGACATGAAGCAGACCTATTACTGGGAAGGAATGAAAAGAGACATTAGGAATTTTATATCCAAACGCATGAATTGCAAGCTAGTTAAAGCTGAGCAAAAGAAGCCTAGTGGTTTGTTGCAACCATTAGAAATTCTAGAGTGGAAATGGGAACAAGTCTCAATGGATTTCATTAATGGGTTACCAAGAACTAGGTTATGCCATGATAGCATTTGGGTGATTGTGGACCAGTTGACTAAGAGTGCAAGGTTTATACCCATCAAGTCAAAAAGGACAGCAGCTAAGTTAGCTGAACTATATGTAAAGTGGGTAGTGAGATTTCATTGAATACCCAAAGGCATTGTGAGTGATCGAGATCCGTTGTTAGTGGATTTTGGAAAAGCTTATAAGAGGCATTAGGATCAGAACTACATCTCAGTACCGCGTATCATCCTCAAACCGATGTTCAAATAGAGAGGGCGAATCGTATATTAGAAGACCTCTTGAGAGCCTGTAAATTGGATTTTGGTGGATCATGGGATGACCATTTGCATCTAGTAGAGTTTGCATATAATAATAGTTATCAATCCAGTATTGGTATGGCTCCATTTGAAGCATTGTACGGAAGACCGTGCAACTCACCGTCCTGTTGGTTAGAGACCAGTGAGAAATATGTGCTTGGACATAAATAATAAGAGAAACATCAGATAAGATCAAGGTTATCCAACAGCGAATGAAGGCTGCCCAAGATAGGCAGAAAAGTTATGTTGATAAGAGGAGAAGAGAATTAAAGTTCTCCATTGGCGACTTGGTGTTTGTTAAGATTTCTTCGTTGAAGAGCGTGATACGATTTGGCAGGAGAGGCAAGTTAGCACCAAGATTTGTTGGTCCATTCCCAGTTCTTTAGCAAATCGGGAATTTGGCATACAAAGTGGAATTACCAGAGAAGATGGCAGAGGTTCACAACGTATTTCATGTTTCCCAGCTAAGGAAGTTCGTACACGACCCAAATGTGACTATTTCACCTGATCAGTTGGATGATATCGAAGTTGAACCCGAGGCGGTTGGGAACCGCAGGCCTATGCGTATTTTTGGGAACAATACGAAGCAACTTCGAAGGAAAGCGGTGAATCTAGTCAAAGTCCAGTGGGGCGAGAATGAGAACGACTGTACTTGGGAGACAGAGGAGAGCATTAGGAAGACGTATCCAGAACTCTTCGCCTAGTAAGATTACAGTTTCGATTTAGTCTTTCCGCATACTAGGATAGGTTTGCATTATCTGTTTTGTATGTTTGATTGTTGTATATGGCTGATAGGCAAGCGGGAACCTTTGTATGTTTTGGGTTAAGGAATTTCGAGGACGAAATTTCTTAAGTGGGGAGAGTGTAACGACCCGCATTCTACGCATAGAAGGATCGTAGAATATTTATTTCTTTCACATATGAAGTCGTATGGTCATGTAACTTTGGGAGACGACTATTGGGGCCCATGTTCATGATTTTTATCGATTTTTAAATGATCGTTTTACCCCTAGCTGGTCTTGCTTCGGCCATAACTTTTGATTGGAAAGGAGTTTTGACCTAAAACCACTTCCATTAGATCCGAATGATGGTTTACCTTTTCGTAGAGTGGTCATATTAGGCAAACGGACTTACCGTTTGGGAGATATGGCTGAAATAGGGTTTAGAAGGTGAAAAACTGCTTAACTGGGCCAAATGAAGTGATTAATAAATGGGCTCATAACCCATTTTGGGATTAGGGTTATGGGGAGGTTGCAATGAGTTAGGTTTTCATTTTATTTCAGTTTTCTAGCAGCCATTTACTCCTAAGAACCCTAATAATAGCCTCCAACCTCTAAAACATCTCCAAATCACTTTCTAATCAAGGATTAAGATTAGCAAACATCAAATTAAGGAGAGAAAGCACCAAAGCAAGGTTAGGGATGCTGTGTTGCATCAGGAACAACGCCAAATAGAGATTCATTTCAAATTTGGTATTTTATTTATAGCCAATGTGAGTGATTTGCAAAGTTTCTCACTAATTACGATTAATTAGGGGTAATTAGTGTTGATTAGTGAATCTATACATTAATAAATTCTGGAAAAATATTTATAAATTCGAAAATAAAGTTTTAGACCTCTGTTAGAAATTTGGTTTGATTTGGTTAAGTTTTGCTAATCATGTCATTAGTTTTGCTTAAACATGCTTAAGGGAAAATATGGGATTTTGGCAATGTTTGATCCATTTAACCTTGTCATATTGTTGTTTGTGGTCACTTCTATTTGTTGCTATGACTGTATGGTATGCTTTGTGATTGATTAGAACAATTAGAATGGTCGAAAACGCCGTCGTATGGCGTAAAACAGTCGCTGGAAAGTTGCAGGAAATGTGCAGGGTTTCAAACCGGATCGGATCGGATTATTGGGCTCGGATCGGATAGGAGAACCGGGCAAGTGGACTCGATTCAGGTTGGAACTTAGCATAAGGGGCTTGGCGAGAAGGAAGGCCATTGTAATGACCCGCATTTTCAGCGGTATAATAATTAATTTATTTAATTATTTAAGACAGAGATTTAGAGGATTTAATGATATTTGAATTAAATAAGAACGAATATTTAATTTAAATAATAAATTTAATAATATATTTAATTCTGAAATAATCAAAATTGGCTGAAATGGCGATATGGTGTGAACTGGATCATCTTGATATTTAATTCAGTTTAGAATTGAATTAGAATAATGAATATATTATATAAAACGATAGTTGAACGTATTAATTATATTATAAATATAATTGAGCTCGAAATGGCGCTGCAGTTCGTAATTTGGCGATTCGAATTTCAACTGAATGCATAGGATTCGTTTTAAATCGGATTTCTGCGAAACAAGAAACGTACGGAGCTGGTGGAGTATATCTTTCTAGTGGAAGAGAAAAATCAGGATTTCATCGTGAAGATTTTGAGTTATGTCCAAATCAAATTTTAGAAAAGTCGCTATGGAATTCCTTTATAATTTATAAAGAAATTAATTATATTTATAGAAGGAATATCATTATAAATCGAATATTGATTTATATCCGGATTTGGAATATGAAGTTAGAAATTCATATGGGAACACTGTGGAACTGTATGATATTTTGTCATGAATATATATGATAATATTTATTTATAAATATTTAATTTAATTAATTTTAAATATGTTTATATAATTAAATGGGTTATTTAGAGCTTTAAAAATAGCCACTTTGCAAACGAAGTCGGAATTCGACAAAATTAATTTTGTTGGATCCGCAACATCAAATTATTGTTAGATTCCAAGTTCCATGATTTTTTGGGTCATTGTGTGGCCGTACAGATTTTTAGAGTGAAAAACAGTCAGTATTATGACAGTTAAAAATACGTTGTGTGAGCAAACGGAGTCGAAATTCGATGAAACCAGTTTCGTTGGGACCGTAATATCGAGCAGTAGCTGCATGTCAATTTCCATGATTTTTGGGTATCGTGTGTGGTCACACGAATTTTTAGAGAGGAAGAACGAATATAGAATAACAAAAGGAATTATCTAAAACTCATTTTGAGGTCAAAACAAGGCCACCTGCTGCCTTCTTCAACCACGCAAGAAATCTCATCCCTGTATAAAACATCCTTTGGCCGCCACATTTCATTTTTTCAGCAAAACGCAAGTTTTGAAAATCAATAGAAATCAAAAGAAAAATCCTAAAATCGCAAATTAATTTCCCTTGAGTTTGTATTGTCTGGCTCTTCAATTCTAGAAGGATTTCATTGAGTTTGAATTCATTCATTGATAGCTGCGTTCCTAACAGCATTCTAAGGTTGGGGGAAATCACGAGATTGAAGCGTCGATTTGAGTTGTGGTTGCTATTTTTGGGTTCAGCGAAGAGAGTAGCTTTGATTTTGTTTTTATGGGATTTTTTGGGATAAAATCTGTCGCAACATCTACGGTGGGCGTGCTTTTCTAACCTGAGAACAGAAGTTTCTTGGTGAGGGCGAACTGGAAAAGAATTGTATGAGTAGAAGGGGATTTTCATGAAGATGAGAATGGTGTATTCAGTTTGGGTTAATGGTGGAAGGACGAGGTGATAGGAGCAGGTAACAGTCGCTAATGGTGTGTTCAATTGGAGAGGACGCGTCTGTTGATTTCTGGAGGAAGAAGAGGAGGATTAGGCGGGCGTGGGCTTGAGTTAGTGGGCCGGATAAAAGGTTAAGCCCAAAATAAAAAGTAAATTAAGTTTTATTTTAAATATAAAATAGTGTATTAACTTGTAAACACTATAACTTGGCCATACAATGTCAGATTTACGAATGGTCAGATCTGTTGGGATCGTGGGGACGAGTGCTACACACTGGAACTGACTGAGAGTGGATCGAGGCTCGTTACAATTCATGGCAAAATAAATTGTTTGATTCAAATCAAACATAAAAGTTTATCGTTCTTTAATGATAAACTGCCAATGTGAGTAAATCTCACTATCTCTGAGCAGTATATAATTTCATGTTGTATTTTTAGAACTGTTAAATATTGGTTGATTGACTGTGTGTTAACTTTTTGATTAAACTACTAGTCAGTTAGTTGAATTTCTACATTGATTCTGTTTAACAGAATATATCATATGGAACTGAAAGTGATGTTGATTTTATTGTGTAACATCTGTGGATGCAGGGAAACAGGTTGGAGGAATTCGACTGGATTCCTCAACAGCTATTTTATTATTTTCATATATTGTGATATATGACATGGTTTATAACCTGTTGTTGATTGTGTGTGTATGGACGATATTGGACATCGTAATTTGATATGTTAAACACCATAACATACTGGGATTTGGAGAAAGGGGAATTTGTCAAAGTAAATACTGAAAAGAGAATATTTATAAAATCAGAGGATTTTATAAAAGAGAATATTTATAAACAAAATATTTATAAATAGAAATATTTATAAATGGAATATTTATAAATAGGAAATACGTTTAAGTGGGAATTATAAATGAAGGAAATCATTATAAATAGAATATTTATAAAGTGGATTACTTACATAGAAAATAAATAGGATAAGATAATGAGATATTTATTTGTTAAATAAATAAGATACGATTAATGGATTATTTATTTGTTAAAGTAATAGGTTAAGATAAAGAGATATTAACTTAGGAATTGAATAAGTTAAACAAGGATATTAACTTAGGAATTGAATAAGTTAAACAAGGATATTAACTTAGGAATTGAATAAGTTAAACAAGGATATTGACTTAGGAAATTGACTAAGTTTTTAAATAAGATATTTTTAGAGGAAATACTTAGAATAAATAAATAAGGTAATAAAGGAAACACTTAGAACTAAGTCATTAAAGAAGATATTTATTAAGGAATAAATAAGAGATTATAAAGGGAATATTTGCAAACTATTTGCGAATAAAATAAAAAGGGAAATATTTGTTCAAGAAAACAAATAGGGTTATAAAGGAAATATTTGTTTAGAAAAACGATAGATTATAAAGAAAATATTTATCCTTGGATGAATAAATATATATAAGTCTGAACTTATATATGAAGAAGTAAATAGACAAAAGGAGCAGATTGATTTATAAATGATATTTATAAATTAAGTTAAATATTTATCATTTGGATAAATAGAATATATAAGTCAGGACTTATATAAAGAAGTAAGAATCAATTTCAACATCGATGTTTGAAACTGAATAAGGACGAAGAGTTAACCAGTTAGGTTAAACCGTAGAGTTAAACCAGTTAGAGTTAATCAGTTTGAGTTAATCGATAGAGTTAAATCGAACTAGAGTTATTGAATAGAGTTAAATCGAACTAGAGTTATTCAATGGAGTTAACCGAATTTAGTTTATTTGAATAAAGTTGAAGTGAGTTAATCGAATTTAGTTATTCGAAGAAGTGAATCGAATTAGAGATATTCGAAGTGAGATAATCGAATCAGAAATATTTGAAGTGAGGTAATCGAATCAGAGATATTCGAAGTGAGATAATCGAATCAGAAATATTCGAAGTGAGTTGATTGAATCTAGTTATTCGACAGGAGTTAAATCGAATAAGATTTATTCGAAGAAAGAGATTGTCAAATATAAGTATTCGAAAGTAAGCAATAAGTTATTCGAATAAGTTATTCGAATAAAAGTTAATCCAGTAAGAGTTATTAGGTGGGAGTTATTCAAATAAGAGTTATAGATTAGAGTTAACCGAATAGAAGTAAATAAATTAGTTGACGTTATATTATTCGAGTAAGGAAATAAAAGTCATATTAAAGTTAATATAATTCGAATGCAGGAGATTATAACACCATTGTTATAATCACGTAAACTTGAAAAAGAAAGGGGTTCGTAAATAGAATCTGAGGGTTCGTAAGGAAGTGTTAAAGGGTTAAAAGATGAACTTACCCTATTTCGAGATTTGAAATGTTGTTCAGTTAAGGTCTGAGAGGTAGTTATACCCCAACTTGATTGTCTTCGTTTTTAATTTAGAAATTGTTAAGGTTCGAGAGTGGAAGTGGTTAAGTGAATTTAGTAAATAAGTATAGTGGTTCGAGTTGTCGTCGCTATGTTGGTTTAAACATCTGTTTAAATCCAAGTAAAGAAGATTTGGAAATGTTTTCCTAATAGAATCAGAAACATAATCAAATATTGAAATTGGAAATATGGATTAGAAATGGAAATGTTTTCCAAATAGAATCAGAAACGTAATTGAAATTGGAAATATGGATTAGAAATGGAAATGTTTTCCAAATAGAATCAGAAACGTAATTGAAATTGGAAATATGGATTAGAAATGGAAATGTTTTCCAGGGTTAACGTATATTTTCTAAACATAGAAAATAAGGAACATATGTATATATATACATATAGATACATATATGATTGATGATTGATTAGATAGAATTTCCATCTGGAAATAATATCGTTGTTTGCATACGTATTTTTCTTTGATAGTTAACTCACCGACAATCGAATTTTTTGACCATTTTAACGTTGTTAATATGGAGAGACCGGTTGGATTATTATCCAAAGAACCACTCTGTATTGGCATATGCGTTGCGAATCATATATGCCAAAGATAATTGAAGACGGAGTAAAGTGCAAGGGCTATTGTATAAGTCTTAGATAACAATGCCTAAGATTGATGTACTGAATAGTGACTTTGGTTCATCCTGTTCCTGGATGACTTGTATGGATGAATGTCTGACAGAGTATTTCCAGAAAGTTCACGTACATTGATTTCTTCAACTATACCAAGAGTGGAAGCGGAGAAGGAAACTTCTTTAGCTAACACGTAATGTACTGTTGTAGACGTCAACTAGTGATTTTCGATGGATCTGACAATGTGGCATTCGAAGTGAATCTGATGTGATGATAAGGCGTAACCTCAAGCCTCATCAACCGGTAAATGACAGAAATCAAGCAAGTAGCATGGCTATGTAGGTTGCACCTATTAGGTTGTATAATCACTTGATCAAGAGTTTCATTTACTTCAAAAAAATCTATTGTTGATGATGTCCCATTCGGGAAATGGTTGCTGATCCCAACCGTTGGTGATATACATTCGATACACTCAAGCGAAATGAGTGGTCGGTCATGTGTGGCCGGGTTGCAAGATGTTCTTGTTGAACCCAGTGTATTCCTTTCTAGAGGTACACTAGCGGAAGGTGGTTCCATACCTTGTCATAGTTGGAAATCCATTACTCAATACGTGCTTGCGGTTTTGATTGTATACTATATATGTAGAACGTGAGATGAAAGCGTTTCTGCTAGATGATTATTATATTGTGGTTGATAGATATTATTATAATATCAAAAGGTTTTTGATATAAAGATATTTTGGATTCTCATAAGGGAAAAACCCGTTCCGTTATACGGCGTGGTCTTATGAGATATCGTTTACTTGTTCAAAACTGTTTTAAACTGTTTTACTCATACCAGTCCCGTGACTGACCCGGAGTTTATTTTGTTTTGTTTTCCCTAAACTCTTAGGTGCCCAATTTTGTACGGACAGTCAAGTAGTCGGGATTTACAGATATACTGGAAGAGCTTGTAGTAGGAGGCTTCAGGATTATATAGCTATAGTTATTTCCGCTGTGTTGTAAGTGTTGTACTTTGATAATGATATGTATATTCAAGTACAGATTTGTATTTCAAAGTTATGTTATGAAATATATTTATTCGTTCCGCTGTGAGATTCGTGTTAATCTGGTGTTGTGTTCTTCTTCATCTTTTCTATAAGTTCTACCTTATCTTTCCTCACCCTCTAATTTCTTTCATTAACTATTCGGTTATTTTCGATCCTTAGATGTTCGATATGTGTCATATATCGGATAACCAAGATCACAAATTTTCCGGGTCGTCACAGC
This sequence comes from Allium sativum, assembly GCA_030737875.1. Taxonomy (NCBI): domain Eukaryota; kingdom Viridiplantae; phylum Streptophyta; class Magnoliopsida; order Asparagales; family Amaryllidaceae; genus Allium; species Allium sativum. Next base: position 313,309,365 of record CM060925.1, read on the forward strand.
CATTTGCTTAGAGTTAGAGTTGGGCAGGGGATCGGATCAGAGAGATCAATAGGGGATCGGATCGGAAGCAAGGGCGTGGAGATCGGATCCGACTAGAGCCAGGAAGCGGGATCGGGTCAGAGGACCAAGCTTGGAGCTGGAGTTGGAGCGAAGCACCGAATCGGATCGGGACATCTAGGAGGGAGCAACCACCGAGCCGAACCCAGGCAGAGGCATCCAAAGCGAACCAAAGAGGACTGGAGCACTATGCACAACTGACCCGAACCGGATTGGAGCTGTGATTACGCGACGACTTTTCTGAGGACCAACTCCAATTCGACCAAAACCCGAGATACAAAGGAAGTCCAAATAGGAAGTAGAGCTCAGGATCTAGTTGGTAACTAATGAGTTAACTTCATGAGTTGGGCTTTGCTACGGGACATGTGCTAAGGGGTTGTCGACGTCTATAACTTTGGATCACTATGTGTAGGGGGTACGTGAAAGGATTCAGGGCCACAGTAGCCTAGGTATGACTAAAGAGCTGTAGACCAATGAAGTGGGGTCATTTGTAAAGATTTGGTCATGACTCCATGGGGCAAGCTTGGTAGTAGCAGTGGTTGTACAAGTCGAACTCCGTCACTACTTCGATGGGTCTAGTGATTTACAGTGGTGGACATCGTGTGCTTTACGCACTGAGTGAGAGATGTGAGGATCGTTGCTATGTTTGATTTGTTTCCATCATTATGACATGCACACCCCCCACCTCCGTTATCTTTACACCATTTGTTCAGTGACACCTTAGAGTATTGTACGGTATGTAGTGCTAACTCTTTGGTTGCAGGTCCAGGTTCAGGTATGGTTTAGTATATCTGTTATTGTTATGTTTAGCTGCTTATCGCTCATACCAGACTTTTTGTCTGACCCAGAGTTTTATGTCTCTTCTTATTACTCTGGGTGCTCTCACGAGCAGACTAGAGACAGGTTAGGTGGTATGCACAAGTAGCTATATCGAAGACGAGCAGGAGGCTTCCACGTATGATACATATATTTAGATATTCTCCCTGTGTTGCTGCGGTCACTACTTTGGGCATTAGTGGTGAACCTTTCTTTCTTTAGTTTAGAGACAGTAATTTAGGAAGTTGTAATAAGCTGTATTTGGATTTCAGCTACTCTGATGATGATGTTGATGTTGGTTTTAGTTATCAGCTTATGCACTGTCTCGCCTATTTTATGTCAAGTACATAATTATTATATTTTGTTCCATGCGCTGTGAGACATTCTACAGGTTTTCGAGTAGTTCATTCTCTTCTTTCCTTTCCTTGGCGACCGTTTCATGCTAGTCGGGCATGTATACAGCGCACTTTCGGAGGAAATGCCAGCTGGTGCGGGGCGGGCCGTCACAGTTAAGTTATCTGTCCAATTAAAAACAGTATTTCCCCTATGTAATATATGAAACAATACGATGATTTCAATGACGATGCCATCTAAGGAGGAAAAATGAAATATGAATAAAGCATATCTTAAAAATATTTATTTATTTCTTATTAAAGACATTTAGTATTGTAAAACCTACTAGCTCAACTTGAGTCGGTTGCATACTTTCTGGTCCAGATCCTTCATATAATAGGACCTGCAAACCCGTGTCACTTTTTATTTTCCTTTAGAAAATATACAGTGCACGGTTAAGAAAGAAACATCAACTGGAGTAGGGATTTATGTTTAGTGATATTTACCAGGGCGGTTGATGTTTAAGAGATTCAACCATCTTATCCGCAAGTAAAATAGCTGCAGCCCTTTCTTCTTGAAAGCATTGAATCATAATATCAGGTAAATTAGTTTCAGTTGTATACTTGTATATAGACAAATATCAAGAAAATATAGCATTTCACAAAAGAGATATATAATTGAAGTTTGTGTGGTATAAGGCGAGTATTATATGCACACATAATGCACCACAAATAATAAAACTCTAGTTCGTCTCGTGTCATTTCCTCGTGCATGCTGCAAAAATAATAAAACTTAGAAGATTTATTCAAAATTTACTCTTATCATTTAACATAATGCACTGCTACGTAGAATCTTATTTCTATGAAGGAGAAAACTAACCTCTGTGCTACATTTCATGAACCATGCACCGATAAGAAACTCTTCTCTATCGCCTGTTGCATATGCATATTGAAAAACATAACAATCTCCCATGTTAAATTCTTATTGCTCTGTTGAAGATAGAAGAGTCTATATTTTCTACATGAAAAGAAACATTTAAAACCAAAATTTTGCATGAAAGAAACCAACATTAACAAACACTGAAAAACTACACTATTACAATACTGAAAAACTGCAACATAAAATCAACATTAAAAACTGCAACATAAGAAATAAAAACTGCATGAAAAACTACATGAAAATATATGCCAATAGGTTAATAAAAGGGTTAACCTGACCCGACCCATTAACAAAAACTGCAACATAAGATATCAACATTAAAAACTAAAAAACTACACAGTTAGTATGAATTCTGCATGAAAAGAAACAAAAACTGCACAAGAAAACGAAACGATGCACACATATTATAAAAAATAGTACCTAAAAACAAAAAACTACACTATTATATTGTAAATTCTACATAGAAAACCAAAAGCAGAAACTATTCTTTGGAAAATAAGACCTCTCTAGCCTCTCTCTGTGTTCTCAACCAAAGTTAAATTTCCATATCTTTGAAAGCATATCATGGCAGCAGCTTCAATAACCTATTGGCACATCTTTGCAACTAAGCCTGTTGCTAGTTGAAAAAGAAATGATCTGTAGTGGCCCGCAAATCCGTACTATCTGAGTTGACTAATAACACCACACGTCCAACCCAAATTGCACAAAAATACGAATCATTATTTGAAAGAAGTTAGAGGATGAGAAATAGAAAGAAATAGAAAGAAAGAAATGTTAGAATCTAAGAAAACAAAGAAGACAAATCTCACAGCGGAACGAATAAAATATATTATATAACATAAATTTTGAAATACAAATTAGTAACTTTATATACATACCATCATCAGAGCACAACAGTTATTCCGGGAACAGTTATAAACGCCTATTTCCAGATACAAACATGGTTCACAACGGAATATATGATAGTCTATAGCTAACTGGTGAAGCCTCCTGCTTCCAGCTCTTCCAAATGAATCTGTAAAATCCCGACTACCTGACTGCCCGTACAAATGGGCACCCAAGAATTTAGGGAAAACAAACAAAATAAACTCTGGGTCAGTCATGGGACTGGTGTGAGTAAACTCCAACCATTTGTTTAACCTTCAAAATCCTTTCGAAAGAAAAGATAATAGTAAGACCAGCCCACACATAAATATGGACGGTTTTACCTTACTATAACCCAAACCACTTTGATACAAAAATCCATTGATATTATAATAATGTCTAATCAAATAAATAGAATCTAGCGGAACGCTTGCATCTCACGCTCCACATACATAGTATAAAATCAAAGGCATTCCTCCTTATACGTTCGTCCTGGGATTGAACGAAACCGAAGGCACAATTTCTATTAATAGAAAAAACCCTTGCACTTCACTCCGTCTTCGATTATCTTCATATAATCTGATTTGCAACGCTACTGTCAATACAGAGTGGTTCACGGATAATAATCCAACCGGTCTCTCCATATTGACAATGATATTGGCAAATACTTCGATAATCGGTTATTTAACCATCGAAGTAAAACAAACATCCATTCATCCATAACATCAAACAAACCACTGGGCCATTTAACTGATATTCCATTAATTAAATCATTATTCCATTTCCTTATCAATATTTGTTAACCAAATATTTCAACAATCATCTTAGCCTCTTACACTATTTAAAAAAAACATTTCCATATATCCCCTTCTATTATTTTCTGTACTTAGAAAATATATTCTATTTGTATTTGAAAATAATTTCAATCATTTATCTCTTTCCCAACTACTTTAATTATACTCGGGAAATAATTACTTTTATATTTCCAGCATTACACCACTTGGATTAAAACGAATGATGTGTAAACATCGTTACAACAACCCAAAATATTTTATTCAACTAAATATTATTCAACACTTCTCTTCGAGACTGGATCTTGCTATTTATCAGTTAAAAATGAAATCAATCAAATTGGGGTAAATTACCTCCCAGACCTTGACTGAAAACATCCTCAACTTCAAAACGGAAAAACCACTTACCCCGAATAAAACACACCATAAAAACCAATTATTCATTTTAAAAAACATGTATACGGTTCACTTTCTATTTCTATTTTATAGATTTCCCTTTTGTTTACAATATTCTTTTCTTAATTTTGTTTCCTTATCGAAATTTATACATATCGATACATAGATTTCTAACTATCAAATTATCTTAAAAATATTCTAACTCCTTAAATTCCCCGAAAAATTCGCCATAACCTCCCTTGTAACGGCAGCATCGGGATATTTCAAATAGCCTCACATGGCCCTCACCAATCAAAAAGAAAATGAAAAAAAAAGCCAAGCGGCTTGCCGATATGGCGCATAAAATCTCATATATGAATTTAAACATGTACCTTTTTGTCGGGCACATAAATTAAAACCTTCATATACTTCATCCCAAAGATGTCTAACACATGTTCACCTGTTTCAATTCAACTCAACTCAATCCAATCGTTTGAATTCAGTTTCGCTCATTTATTCTTTAATTAGCTATTTTTCCTATTTCACTTCTTTGTTTGAACATAACATGTTCAAACAAAATATTTAACTTGCTTATAATCATATTGAATTTCAATTTCAATTCTAGTTTCCTTTTTGATTTCGAATATAAATTTTCAAATCGAATTCACTTATTCCAAAGCCCAATATCAATTCAAAATCTCATTAACTAATTACTATTCAAATTAGTTAATTCTATTCAATAATCAAAAATCTGATTTCTGTTTCAAAAATCAATTCATTACTCCACTTGAGTTTACATAAAATTTACAACTCAGATCCGACATTTTCTAAATAGAAATTCGGATTTTTATTCGCTTAAAATCCTTTTATAAAATTAAATAAACCGTTATGGTTTTTAAATGGTTATGGCGCTGTTTTTCTGAAAATTTGATTTTGATATAACTCAAAATCTATTCGACGAAATCTAGATTTTTCTTCTTCATTAGAAAACTATTATCAAATCGGTCCCGACGTTTCTTGTTTCAAAGAATTCCGACTTCAATTGAGTTATGTATACTCAATTGAAGTTCGAAATGCCAATTTACGAACTGCAGCGCTGCTGCGAGTTCGTTATAATTATATTTATAAATATAAACGTTAAACTTCGTCTATAATAAATTCAACTCCATTCTAATATATTTTTAATATATCAAATCAAAATTTTCCCAATTCAACATAGTGTTTCCAATCTATTTCACTTCTATTTGGAATTCTATATTCAAATTTCAATTCGCTTCTATTTTTTTTCAAATTTTATATGAATTTCTATATTCGAATTTATTTTATTCAAATCCCATTTGAATTTCTACGTTCAAATTCTATATTTAAATTTCCTTTATTTTCATATATTCAAACTCCATTTGAATTTCTATATTCAAATTTCCTTTGAATTTTCTATTTGAATCCTATATTCAAATTCCATATTTTAAATTTCATTTGAATACTCTATTCAAATTCCATAGTTTAAATTCCATTTGAATTCTCTATTTAAATTCCATGGTTTAAATTCCATTTGAATTCTCTATTTAAATTCCATTTAAATTCCTCTTATTCAAATTCTATATTTAAACTCCATTATTTTCAAATCTCTATATTTGAATTTCATTCGAACTCCCTTTTTCAAATCCATTTGAATTCCTTTGAATTCAAATTTCTGTATATTCAAATTCTATTCAAATTCAATATAAAAATTCTATTCAAATTCAATATATTCAACTTCTATTCAAATTCAATATACAAATTCTATTTGAATTTTATTTTCAAATTCCATTTAACTCTATTCGGATCTTCTTGATTCAAACTCCGTTTTCACTTTTATTTGAATTCTATATTCAAATTATCGTTTCAATCTGTTTGAATTCTATATTTGAATTCCTTTATATTTTCTATATTCAATTTCTATTTTAATTTTTATATTCAATTTCTTTAAACAAGTCTCGATTTCAATTCCTTTTGAAATCGATATTTCTACTTTTCGAAAACAGATTTCCCTTTTCAAGTTTCACACTTGTATTTTTATTTCTGAATTATCCAATGATAATTCTTTTTACTTCATTTATAACTTCGTTATAAAAGAACTATTTATAAACTTCGTTTATAAAGGAACTACTTGTTTTATTTCTTTTAAACAAGTAAACATTTTTATTCTATTCAAGTTTCAAATTTTATTTTAGAAAAATAGAATTTCCCCTTTTTAACTTTGGAAATTTCCTTTTTCGATATTTTAGGTCTAGTGATATTTAAACACCAAACAACCAATTATTTATCTTTGGCTTTCTAACATATCATATATGATAGTATATATACAAACAAATAAACAAACAGATAATATATATTTTTGAGGAATCCAGTTGGATTCCTCCAAGCTGTTTTTCCTGCATCCACAAACGTTAGTTAACAGAAATAATACCCATCCTGCTTCGAGGCAGGATATCGCGGTATAAAAGGGGATCCACATATATACGTGGGCGTAGGGTCATCCGCTAATGATACTGCGGGCATGCACTAATAAGACTGCGGGAATCCAACCAATCACCAAACCAATATATATATATATAATAGCAAGCCTAAATAACTAATATATTTAAAGCAACCAGAAAAATCCAAACAAGCAACAAACAATTATTTATAATGAATTTTATTCTAAATAAAAGGTGAGTGAGATTTACACACCGTGATTTTCCTTTGCGGAATATTTATTTAACATTCTCCATCATCTCGCCTTTCCATTTTCTTGAATGAAATCTTTCTTAGGATTGTTTATTTTAATTAACGGTTAATCATTTATAAATTTCAAATTAACTATTTAACTAAATAAAATTCAACTAGTCTAATTTAATAAAATGACCTTAATAAAATTAATTTTCCTAAATAATTAAATAAATTTAATTACCTTAAATTCGATGCCTCAACACAGTGAAACACTATAGATGAACGATTCTCCTTCCTCGAGCCATCGCAACCCATCTTCTAACCATTACTGCCACCTTCAATTTCTTCGATGTTGCCACTTCCACCTTTGACCGGAGTTCACCAGTCCCTTGTCTCGACGACTGTCCCCACCTACTTCCATTCGCTACTAGCCCCATCTCTAATGAATCCCTTACTTCCCTGTCAACTACTCTAAAATCCCTCACTTCATATGGTATCCACGCCCCCTTCTACTGTATACCTCATACGAACATCACTCCTCCAACTACAAAGACTGTTGCTCCTTTTTAAACCCCATCTCCACCATCCCGACATCAACCAGACCCAGATTCCTACCTACCGCAACCGTGAGCGCCCCCTGACATCTTGCTCAACCCTGAACGATCCCTTCGAACATCGCAACTTCCATCTCTGTCCCGGTTCTATCGTGAGTGCTTCACTCGATTTTAGGAACTCGTCGACCTCAAGTCACGAGTCCATCCTTCCAATCGCGAGCTATAGGGATTCGCAGTTTCGAATGGTAGCTCTAGACTTTGATTCGATTTTTGAGGTTTCGATTTTGATGGCTACGGTTTTACTTACAAAAGGGGGCTACGGCCATTTTCATTTATTTCAGAAGCTTTTAGTTTTCGAAGAGGATGGATTTACAGATTGAAATGAAAAAGAAAAAGAGAGGGGCAGTCGCGATTATATAGAAGAAGGAGGGGGACAGGAAGTACACAGCAGTTCTGTGTATTTATTTAAAAAGATTTTCTAATTAATTTGATTTGATTCTGATTTGATATAAAAAGATATTTTATTCTTTTTAAACAGATATCGATTTGATTTCGATCCTATCCACAATCAAATATCTCGGGGTTCACAATTAAAAATCATGTAGCGTACCGACCGTCGTTCCAATGTAATAACGGTATTCTGAGCTTAACAGAATATATTCTGAACTTAAATTTTAATGTATATGTAAAACAACCATTTTCAATCAATATAATTTAAATTCAAACGAATAAATCCTTCGATAAATTATTATTATTATTATTATCGTCGTTTATATTCAAATATATATATTGATCATCTAAACTGTTTCCAGTTCAGCTTTAACTTTGAATTAAACTAGATTTGTTTTCGTATTATGGTTATTCGATATATTCGAAGTAAATCGTATTTCGATTATTTAATCGATAACTCAATATAAAAATTTATTAAATAAATATTTAAAACCTTATAAAATGTTTCAAAATTAATTGACACAAATCCTGGTCGTTACATGATCTCCTCTTATCTTTCAAATTCCCCTTAACCAGGTTAATTTCCCTTCTAACAATTTTCTTGATTAACGGAAAATTAATTCTAAACATGTTAATAGTTTTGGTAATACCTCGGTAATAAGATACCTCTTTAGAAATAGAACATTTTTCTTCAAACAATTTCAATTGCATGTCCTACAGTAAGCAGGCATCTGTGACATAAAATGAAGATAGTTAAGCAGATTCAGTAATAATATGTAGAAGACATTGACATCACCATGCTTTCCTAAAATAAACTATGAATAATAAATTAAGCATGCCATAATCTCGTTAGTAAACTAAAAGTAATGCTGAAATAAAAAGTCTCCTGCTAAATTTCGTCATCCTTTTCTTATAGAAACATTGCATTCAACAACGTTTATACAGTTAAAAATGAATTCCTATTTCAACTCAAGACTTATTTAAATATTTGAATATCTTATACAAATAGTCATACCTTTTCAACAAAATATCATATGCACATCTAACAACATCTTTTGCATCATCATTAGTAGAATGCATGAAATTTATATTATCAGATAATACAAATATGAATTCATGTGGCTATATGTGATATTTACATGAACTAATATAGACTCAACTATAACTGTAATATTCGATGTAAACATTTCCAAGGTAGAATACATATCTTCCATACACAAAAATCGTGAAATTTTGGTGTTTGCTTCCTTCAAATACTATGTAAGAAATAGAATAAAAGGGGCATAAGTCAGTGGTAATTATTAGAAGATATATATGCACACCAACTTGAACTTCATGCGCAATCAACATTGCTTTCTTATTCCTATAATCCTATTTGACCTATGTAAGAAAAATAAATTTTTCTTGGATTACCAGGTTAAACACCAAATGGTATAAGATTGTGATTTTTCACAAGGATAAGGACAATCATATCCACCCTGCAAATGGAAATTCTAGTGTCTGCCTTGCGAAGAAACTCACTTTTTGAGCACATTTCTTTGCACACCCTATAAGTAGATTTCTTTTCATTAAATAATGTGATGACTACAACATGCTTATACACAAAGGAAGACCAAATTCAGCAGGAAACTTTTTATTTCAACTGACGAGTGATGGTCGAAGGAAAGTTGCATGAAACAAAGGTTAAAAATACGATTCACCACAACAAAGTAACTATGCAGTACAATCATTTAAAGTGAATAGCTGCAGTCACGGATAGTCTTCCAGCGTTGTATTCAGCAACAAGAAATCAATGCTTCAACTAGAAGAAAACAGACAACTTCACTGCGCCATAGACCGACATATTTATTAATATATATACTCTTTTTGTTACATCACTACTAAAGATCCGTTGTGCAAAGTGCTTTTACAAAGTTTAAGTTTGATACATTATATATGAGCTAATCCTAAATTCAATTAGAAAAGAAAATTACAGTTCACTAGGTTTTAAATGTTGCTACACTTTGGCTTAGAATTCGCTTCGCACCCCTTCTTTAAAATAATAAAACACCAGATGCAAGCATACTCATTATATACTAAATCTGTCCAAGAAATTATTAAAAGATATAATCTAGACATAATACTGTTACTGCAACATGCAAAGGCTTCCCCTTTCCGAATGGAATATTACGGGTTTCAATATGATAATTCATTTTCTAAACAGTAACTCGTTTTTTCTGTTCCCAAAAATCAAACTAACAACAGAACAAGACTATATTTATTTAGTAAATCCAAAAGATTAAAGAAATCATGTTATACAGTATGCTATCATGAACAAAAACCTTATTAATCTTTCCCAGTTGTTACATACCTCATCGCTCACCTCAACTCCACTTGCATTCACGACATCACGGTTCTGGCCGACCATTCCGAACACGAATTCCTATTCAACCTTGCCGAGTAAACCTTCCACTCACTCGTCCACATCTTCCTAAATAACATCAGCGTAATCGATTCCACCTACTGCACAATCTCCTTCCACCCATTGATGACTTCTAATCAATATCCAAAGTGAACGCGTGCGGCACTTTCTTCTGCCTGCAAGACGCGAGTAATTAGATCATGAAAGGAGGGAATGGACGAGCAGTGTTCATGACTTTGTGATTTTAGGGATCAGTTTGAAGTATCGTCGGAAAAAAGAGCCGCTTACTGTAAGGCTGAAGGCGACAAGCTTGGCGGCGGCTAACTACGAGGCGGTGACTGACTCGTTGGGATGGCGATTTTACTGGATGGAAGAGGGAAGCTTCGAGATTTCGTAGATCTAGATTTTTTTTGTAATGAAATAAGAATAAAATCATAGATCTAGGGTTTTACCGGATGGAGCCAAAAGTTTCACGTTGGAGCCAAAATTTCACCGACCAAGAGCCAACGTTTAATAAAATTATACTTTATCTTTTATCTAAACAGAGTTTATAGAAAAAATTAAAATTAGAGTATGACGTATTATACAATTTAAATTAAACTATTAAATAATCCTTTTCAATATTTTTAAATTTAGAAATTTTGGTTATTTCTTGTTAAATAATAATTGGTTTTATAAACTTTATGATTTATTTCAAATTTATTTACGATGATTTCAAATTTTTAAAATTTCAAAATATAAAATATAAGTATTAACTAAAATTATAAAATATAAATATCAACTATAATTATCAACTGTAATAACTAAACACAATTATTTAAAATTAATTATTGAATAAGTACTAAATTTTAATATTATTTATTAAATAATTATTAAAATAAACTAATATTTTAATCTCTTGCAAATCTGCTGGAATTCTTCTACAAAATAGCTTCGATAAATAATCGTTAGTATTCTACCGGGATTTGCTGCGGAAAATAGCAGCATAAACTTTCTATCGGTAATTTGACGCAATTTGCAATGTCTTAGCGAGGGATGATAGAAGATGAAAGTAATAAATAAAAGAAAAAAAGTTTAAAAAACAAAAAACAATACCTTGGAGATCACATGGAAATCCATCGCAAATTAGCGACGGAAATTTCCGCTTCTAAATATTTGACGCTAAATCAGTGTTTTCTTGTAGTGTCATAATATAAAAATATGTTTTTTTATAATGTGTTCATTGTGATAAAAATACGATTTTTATAATGTGTTCATTGTGATAAGAATACAATTTTTATAATGTTTTCATTTTGATTAAAATATGATCTTTATATGTGTATCATTAGAATGAAAATACGATTTTTATATATATAGCAGCATAATGAAAATATGATTTTTATATATAAAAATATAATTTTTATATAGATAGTGGCAAGATAAAAATGCGATTTTTATTATACAGATATCGTTATAAAAATATGATTTTTGTTATATGAATAACATAATAAAATTTTGAATTTTATTATATGAATAACGAGAGAAAAATATGATTTTTAGTGAAGTAAAAATATGACTTTTATTATATGGAAAGCGTTGTAAAAATATGATTTTTAACATAAAACCGCGTGAAACAGATTGCGACGGAAGCGACTAGAATCAATTATAAATACGAGCCGTTCAGTAATAAAGAATGGAGGAGTGGAAACCCAAGGTGGGAACTTCTCACTAAAATTATTTCTGTACAGTTATTTATTTTATAACAGCATATATGAATTGCTCCCCATCGTCCACAAACTATGGACGACTTGTTTGACTGTATTGTGTTGTGAAGATTGATTGTGTTATACGAATAAAATATATAAAATATTCATGTATGGAATAAAATATTTGAAAAATAAAAATATCATTTTTATTGTATATATGAACTGTTTAAAATAGTCATGTGTGGAAATAAATATTCATAAACAAATTGGACGATTTGTTTATATGCACCCATTTAACTAATACTAATTGGACGATATATTTTACACATCGCCCAACTGCACAAAAAATAATCAGTGCTTGTTGTTTGAAAACCCCACACGGGTATTAAGATGATATTGGACATACAATAATCCCAATTGTTTTGTTGTAAGTCAATCGATGGGTTGACAGGCTGTCGTAAGCGTTAATTATTTATATTTAACGCTTGTACAGTTGTGTAATTCATTCTGGATGATGGTTGACTGTGTTTGATTATTGTTGTGTACATGTGTGTATGAAATCCATATAAATAAAATTATATGGTAATTGACTGTGTCTGATTCCAGTTTAGAATTAACGAACATTTTAAAATAATATTCAGTGAATATTGAAATGTGAAGCTGTGTAAAGTAGTTAAACGCCCTTTTAACATGAACGGGAATTTTGTCGATTTTATTAATTTTATAACGAATATCGAAAAGTGATTTCAAAATTTGATATTTTGAAAGTATTATCATTTTAATATTAAAATGATATAGAATATTCAAATTTGTTTTGAAATTTGATATGGAATGGAAATCGTTTTAAAATGAATTTAAAACAAATTTGTTAAGGAATATTCAAATTTGATTTGAAATTTGAAATGAAATTGAAATCGTTTTAAAATGAATTTAAAACGAATTTGTTAAGGAATATTCAAATTTGATTTGAAATTTGAAATGGAATTGAAATCGTTTTGAAATGAATTTAAAATGAATTTATTAAGGAATATTTAGTTTTGGTTTAAAATTGAAAATGAAGTTGAAATCGTTTTGAAAACGAATCTTAAAATGATTTACAAAATACGTTTTAAATGGAAATCGATGAAATATATATTTAATGGTCTGAATAGAGCGCGCCACGCCGTGGCAGTTCGCGAATTTCGACCATTGACTTCGAATGGACATTACGGGAGATCCGACCGTCGGATTCTCCTAAAACCGGAACCGTTGGGTTCGTATCGAAAAGAGCTTTCCAACAAATATAAGGAATTTGAAATCTAATAGTTGGATTTTGAATTATGTCCAAATCAAATTTGGAAAAGGTCGTTGTAAGTGCTGTTCGATGACCGTTTACGAAAATCGACTGTACGGGCCATGATAATTTTTTTAAAAATATCAATAATTTGTGTAAAATCATAAGAAATTATTTGGAAAGAATTGGGATGAAAAAATCCATATTAGAAAATATAATAATATATTTATATCAAAATGAACTAGTTATTCACTAGATTTGAAATCCAATAATTTTTAAATAAAATAAATTGGATTTTATAAATGGTTTTTAAAATAACCGGGATTTCCAATGTATGAATTGGAATGGATTTGAATCGAAATTATCTTCAGAGTATTTCGATGTTGGATTTCGTGATTATACAGATATTGTTATGGAAATTTGAAAGATATATTGATATCGTTATTTCCAATACGATATTTGTTGGTTGTAGAATTTGATATTGAATATAAGCCGATATATTATGACGACCCAAAACCCATTACTGACGGCGGCAAGGGTTATCTTTGGAATATAACACAGAAACATATAATAGCAGACCAGAATTAAATAAATACACCAGATAATGAACAATAGAATATACTGGATAAAAGTAATCATCAGAGTTACACAGTATACAAGATCATACTTAGTAAAAATACAGTTCAGCTATACATAAATGTCTACAGCGGAAACAAACATAGTATGTACAATAGGAGTTGAACAGCATAAAAAGAGATAAATGATAGAATCCATCTTCAGCTCCAGCTATCCAGAAAGAACCAGCTAAACCTGAATACAAGGCTGCCCATGTAGAAAAAGAGGCACCCGAGTTTGAAAGTGAAACAAACTACGAGTCAGTCATGGGACTGGTATGAGAAATCTACTCAACACATATATAATTTGGCTAATCACAGAACCACGCCACATTCGTGGAACGGGTTTACTCCATTGGATTGCCAGTGCTTTAAAATAAATCTTTCTTTTGAACAACGCAATGCATTTTATAAAAATAAAGCCATTATAAGACTCAGTTCCCATCACACAATGCAACGCAAACCGGAGGATAGAGTTTTTACCTTATAACGGCCAAAATATGCTTGATACGAATAAAACAAAGGCATTTGATATTATTGCTAGTGTTTATATGTTTTGAAAACAATTTCAAATCATAACTATCAATCATAGACGGCATTAATGCCCCATACCACTATGTCGCCATATATAGGTATACAATCAAAACCGCGTGATCACGTATTTGGAAATTGGATTTCCCTCATGAACCAAGGCAAAATATAGTCCTTACCGAATTCGTGACTCTCTAGCCCAAGCCACAGGACCCAGACTCAGGTGGGCCCTTGGAGTGACAAGGCCGGTCCACCGATGTGGATTAAAATGCCTGAACAAAACGTTTCCCCGCCCTTTGGGGCGTAAACGAGCCAATGAATGACTCCATCGGACCCAGATCGTCCGATCAAACCGAGGTGCCTCGCAACAGCAACAACCACATAGGTGAAAAGTATATAAATGTCAGGGCTGGTAGGTCACTGACACCACCCTAGCTAGAAAGAAACGCATGTCCTCCCTGAGGTCCTTCCTCCCGTTTCTGGTTCATACCGGGGTGTGAGGCTCGCGAATTCACGTTATACACAAAGCTACACCACACAGGCGGTGCTTTGATCATCACCACAAGACTTTGCTTTTCAACAGAAGCCCTGATCATTTTCCACTTGGGTATGCCACACTAGCAATTCATGCCATGCGACTGATGTCCATCGATATACAACCTCTGAGCTCGTGCGTCACAGAGAAGGGCGTTAAGCAAAAGAATAAATTCTCCACCGCCAAACAGTTGTATATTTAATAGAGATCAATCACTCACAGAATAAAATCTGTTAGACACACAGTCCATTTACAAGTCCGTTCTAGGTCTGAACGAAACTGGAGGCACTAAATACCTCGAAAACCCATCGATCACCACGTACGTCTGGACGATCACCACTCATTATCCATATTTCGGGATGCCTCCCAATCAGGACCTCGGTTACCATCCAAACGAGGTGAAGATCTCCGGTCTTCGACCACCGTCCTCATCTTCAAATTTCAATCGTCGGTCAATTATTTGAAATGAGAATTAACTCGGCCTTTTCAAATAATTCACGTATATTTAGAATTTCAAATCAATTTATTTCAATGGTTAAATCATTCGATAACACCAATTTTGTTCTTTAATGTAATTTTCACACCAAACACATTCAACCATCAAATACCACATAAATCGAGCAAATTCGGTTTATTTCCATTCTATATCGTTTATGATATTTTATAACGATTTATCGCTAGTTTTATTTATTTTAAAATAGCCAATTTATTCAAAACGACGCTTCGGGCCATAACGCGGCCGTGGCGCTGTTTTTCTTCAGTTTTGATTTACACATATCTGACAATCTAACCGTTGGATCTTCACAAAATTTACATCATTTGAAAGGTCTTTTCAAAACGAATCCAACGGTTCCAGTTTCGGGAAAATCCGACGGTCGGATCTCCCGGTACAATCGTTTGAAGTTTCGATTTCAAAATACGAACTGCAGCGTCGTTATTCGATTAAATATAATTATATTCATATATATATCTAAATATAATCGTTTCTGGCGCTGTTTTTCTTCAGATTTGAATTAAACATTCCAGACAATCCACCCGTTGGATTTTTACAAAGTTGGTGTCGTTGGAAAGATATTTCCAAGGCGAACCCGACGGTTGCGGTTTCAGGAAAATCCAATGGTCGGATTTCCCGCGCTAGTTGTTTGAAATCACAGTTTAAAAATACGAACTGCACGACCTCGTTTCGTTTTAATTTTATTTATATTTATATATTTATATAAATATAGTTCATTCAACAATTTCAATATCGTTCTCACTTCAAATATTTCACTAACGCCTTAAAATTTTGGAAAATTTCGCCATAACCTCCTTTGTACGGGAGGGCTAGGAAAATTCCCAAATAGCCACACGGGCGTCTCATGTCAAAAAGAAAAAGAAAAAGCCAAGCGGCTAGCCAACAGGCTCATAAAATCATCACCCAAACAAAACAGTAAATGTGTACCTATTTGTCGGGCACAAAATTTTATTCCTCTTCTCTAGCCCCTTTGCTATAACCTGTTCAATAAATATGCATGTACATATATACAGTTCTTATCATTTATCATTTTCCGTTCAACTTCATATTTGATTTCCATTTGGTTTAAAAACACCATTCATTCTAATGTTGCATGTATAGGCAAAAATCATATCATTAGCTAATTAATGAATATTTCAACTCATATATGTTTATTTGAACGAGTGGCTATTTTTAACACTTCACATTTCAACAATTCGTGCATATAATAAAAATGTGATTTTTATTGTATAACAATTCATTTCAAAACACTATTATTTTATATAGTGTATATATAGGTGATAAAAATAGGATTTTTCTTATAAAACAATTTCTTTCAAAACAAGATTATTTTACATAGTTCATATAGTCGATAAAAGGTGATTTTTATTATCAAACAATTTATTTCAAAATATGAATACCATTCAACACATGAATTTCAAATCAACGAATGAATATCGATTCAACACATGAAGGTTTTCTATTAAATGAATAAATATAGTTTTAGCAAATGAAAATAATTCAAACACATGAGTATTATTCAAAATTTCGGCAGCATAACGCCAGGGTAGTTAAAACCGGGACCGTCCCTAGAATGGCTCCTCGCTCTACCTTAAAACCTCGCGGTTTTTGACAATGGGGATCATGCATCTAGTTCGCACGCAGGCGGCATGTATATATTTATTTCATTTCCACAAACTAATCCTATGTGGTTTCAACCAAATATTTCTCAACCACAAACGGGTATTTTTCAACCACAATCAATCAATACCAACCACAAACAATCCCAAACAACAATTCGCTATCAATCAATTTTCACACCAATCACAATCAATAAATAACGTCCATGGTTTTTGAACGAGGGGCGTATATATATATATATATATATATATATATATATATATATAGAAATTCACTTTTATTTCAACACATATATAATTTATTTTTTACAACGCTTATACATGAGGTGTACAACGCTTATATAACTCATACATCGACTATATAATTTATACATCGTCGTTTTTCATATTGTTTTTAAATTGGAAATCTCACATTGGGTTCCACTCCACCAAAAATAGCAGAAGGCTCAGATAAATATGCGGTCTCTTCTAAAATGTGGAAGACGTCCACAAGGTCACGATGTTTCCTATTTCATCGAATTTCGTTAACACAGCAAAAAGATATGATTTTTCAAAGTTTGCAACGGTTTTAAACTGTCGAAATCAGTTAAATAATTAACAGCCGATTACCTTTCAGAATCTTCAAAACTAGGTTTCGATCTTTCAGGCAATCCGTTGATTGTTGCTTCGATCAGCCGGCGCCACCTTGTCGGGCTAGGAGAGGCGCACGTGCGCCAGGGAGGAGGGTCAACTCGGTGGTCCCCAGGCGGCGGAATCGGGGTGCGAACGACCGATCTTCTCGAGGGTGGTTCTCCCCCTACAGGCCACGAAAAAATCCAATACTTATATGGATTTGAAGATCATGAGAAGTACTAAAAAAACCTTAACTGTGGCATTTGATTTCATTGAGCGGATCAGAAGAAAAAGTGGAGAGAAGGCAGCGATCAATTTCCGTCGTCGTTCGAGTCGGGGAGAGAGAAAAGCGGGGGGGGGGGGGGGTTGAACTGACGTGGATCAATCATTTTTTATTTATTTATAAGGTTTTTAAAAATCCGAAAATACCCTTCGTCACACACGAACACCAATCCAAGCCCAACGACTGTCGTCCCTAGCGTTTTACCCCCATTTCGAACACAATGGGATATGTTTCGTACATTTCAATTACCCTTCAAATCAAAATATGCTTCAGTCAGTTTCCCTTCAAATCAAAATATAAAATATTCAATATTTAATTTGAACGTACATTTCAATTTGCCAGGGCCACAAACTGATTCGAAAAATTCCAGAAAAATAAATCTAGTTATGTTTTTACGATACGGTCCCAACAAAACTAGTTTCGTCGAATTCTGAGACTGTTTGCAAAAAGGCCCATTTTTGGTCGATCCAATTTAACTGTAATTGACCAAAACACATTTTCCTTTGCCACGCTCACACACTAGCTTCAAAAATTATGGAATTTGAAACCTAGCAATAACTTCCCATCCCGGACCCAACAAAAGTGGTTTCGTCGAGTTCCGAGGTCGTATGCAAAATGGCCAATTTCACGGGCTATATAAATTCCATAGCGACCGTTCTGAAAATTCATTCGGCCATAACTTTTGCTTTCCGCTATGAAAATTTGATTTTTCAAATTCGTTAGAAAGGTATTCACTAACAGATTTAAATATTTTTGGTTTCACTAAAATCCGGATTGTTTTGCACCCGGTACAGTCCGACAAAGTGTGAATTCAATTTTTGAAACTACAGCGCCATTTCAGGCCTTGTTTATAATTAAAATTAATTATATTCGTTTTCAATTGTCGATTCAAACTCACTTTTCATCTCAATTATTTAAAATATTTATTTTAAATATTTAAAATCCATTATTTTAGCCAATTTAAAAATTTTTAATTGGTTCAGATTTTCTGGATCGTTACAATCTCCCCCACTTAAAACTTTTCGTCCCCGAAAAGGAACAAAGTCGAAAGTGGTTTGATAAATCTACAATCACACAACACAACAACCAATCGAATTGTTTTTGACATTTCAAAACCATACAAATCAATTGCTATTCTCCTTTAAACTCATTCAGACTATAGAATAAATAGTGCACATTCATGGGAAGAAAACAACAATAGAATAGAGAATTAAATGGTAATGCAAAGCATGGCAAATGTACCTTGCACCGGAGTCAATCAGAGATATCCACTCAGCATCTAGGATAAGCCTTCTGAATGCTCTCCTCAGTTTCCCAAGTACAATCTCGCGGATCTCCACTCCATTGCACTTTGACTAAGTGAACCTTCTTGTTCCTCAGCTCTTTGGTTTCTTTGCCGATAATCTTTAGCGGCTCTCGTCTCACAGCTAATTCTGGAGTAATTTCAATGTCCTGTTGAGCTGCACGATCAAGTCTGGATCATGAACGTGTTTTCGAAGTTGAGATATATGAAATACATCATGAACTCCAGGCAACCAGTCAGGCAATTTGACCCTATAAGCGAGAGTTCCGATCCGTTCCAGAATAGGAAACAGACTAATGAATTTGGGCGCTAACTTCCCAGTTTTACCGAACTGAATAACTCCTCTCATCGGCGATACCTTCAAATACACGTAGTCGCCAACCGCAAAGGATATATCTCTTCTTCTCCTATCGGCATAGCTCTTTTGTCGGCTTTGAGCGGCAAGTAATTGCTTTTTGATAAAATCGACTTTGTCGGCAGCTTCTCGAATCATATCAGGACCCAACACAAGTCTATTTCCTGGTTTGACCCAACAAGCAGGGGATCGGCACGGTCTACCGTATAATGCTTCGAATGGCGACATTGTCAGACTCGCCTGGTAGCTGTTGTTATAAGAGAATTCAGCCAAATGCAGATTGTCTTCCCAGGATCCACCGAAATCTATAACACAAGCCCGCAATAGATCTTCTAAAATACGATTCACCCTCTTAGTCTGGCCGTCTGTCTGAGGATGATAAGCGGTGCTCAATTTTAACTTCGTTCCCAGCTCAACTTGAAATGCTTCCCAGAATTTGCTGGTGAATATTGTATCTCTATCACTGACTATACTGAGCGGCACTCCATGTAGTCTAACTATTTCCCTGAAGTATATCTGCGCCAGACTCTGAGCAGTTCTGTTTGATCTAACAGGTATGAAATGGGCGGTCTTCGTAAAGCGATCTACGATCACCCAAATACTATCATTCCCTTTTCTGGTTCTGGGCAGACCATCAATGAAATCCATAGAAATATGTTCCCACTTCCAACCAGATACTTCTAGAGGTTGTAACAATCCAGCCAGTTTCTGTTGGTCGCTCTTGACTAGTTGACAAGTAGGGCATCGGCTAACGTATATTGAAACTTCTCTTTTCATAGCCTTCCACCAGAACGTTCGTTTGAGATCGTTATACATTTTGGCCACACCAGGATGGATACTCAGCTTGGACTTGTGACACTAATCTAACACTTCCCTTTTTAACTCTGGGATGTCAGGAACACAAATCCTTCCTTTCAACCTCAAGGTCTCGTCGTTATCTATCTGAAAACACGAGGGTTCGCCTTTCTGAATCCTTTTGATCATATCCTTAATAAAGTTATCCTCCTTCTGAAGAATAGATATTTTGTCAATCAAGGAAGTCGTGATAATAAAGCTGGCGATCATTACATTCTTTCTGCTCAATGCATCTGCCACGACATTGGCTTTCCCTGGAGTATATATAATTTCAAAGTCATATGCTGCAAGGAACTCTAGCCACCATTGCTGCCTCAGATTCAAGTCCTTCTGGGTGAATAGATACTTTAACGACTGATGATCTGTAAACAGTTCAAATCTCTCACCCAGAAGATAGTGCCTCCAGATTTTCAAAGCGAATACTATAGCCAATAACTCAAGATCATGAGTTACGTAGTTCTTCTCGTGTGGCTTCAGTTGACGGCTAGCATAAGCAATCACTTGGCCTCTTTGCATTAACACTGCGCCAAGGCCTTCTCTAGAAGCATCAGTCCAGACTTTTAAATCCTGGTTGCCATCGATGATGGTTAACACTGGAGCAGTTGTTAATCTCAACTTTAGCTCTTCAAAAGCCTCCTCACTTTCTGGAGTCCATTAAAATTTAGAGTGCTTCTTTGTAAGCTTCGTTAAATTGAAAAGTTTTTGACGAACTTCCGGTAATAACTAGCCAATCCGAGAAAACTGCGGACTTCTGTGGGGGTACTGGGCTGTTTCCAATTCTGAATAGCTGTGATTTTGCTTGGGTCCACAGCAATTCCTTCCTTTGATACGACGTGGCCCAGAAATTTCACTTTATTTTGCCAGAATATACATTTGGAAAATTTGGCTTTTAATACATTCCGTCTCAGAATTTCTAAAACCTGTTCCAGATGCTTTTCATGTTCGGCCTTTGATTTAGAGAAGATTAGAATATCGTCAATGAAAACCAGAACAAATTTATTCAAAACCCCTCTGAACACTCTATTCATCAGATCGACGAAGTAAGCAGGAGCGTTACATAAGCCGAACGGCATTACTAACCACTCGTAGAATAAGTCGGGACCTCTGAATGCTGTCATTGGAACACACTCTTCGGCAATTCGAAGTTGATGGAAGCCTGTAGCTAGGTCCATTCTTGAGAATACTTGTGCTCCATTTAATCGATCCAACAAATCATCAATCCGTGGCAATGGATACTTGTTCTTTATTGTCTGCTTGTTCAAATCACGATAATCCACACATAGCCGTAGAGTACCGTCAGATTTTGGGACAAACACCACTGCTGCACCCCAATCAGAGAAACTAGGCCTGATCAGACCCTTCCATACCAGCTGTCTTGTTTGATTGTCTAATTCCTCCTTCTCTTTCAAGGACATTCTTCGAATAGCGTGAACTACTGGCCTTGCATTGGGAATCAAAGCAATCTTGAAATCTATTTCTCTCTGCGGAGGTAAGCGAACAACTTCTTCGAACACATCCGCATAGTTTTTGATCACAGGAATGTCTTTGATGAGGTCAGGAATATTCTCTGTGACCTCAGGGATATTTTCTATTTGAGCTGGAGAAACATCGAGAGCTGACCAAAAATCTTTTCTATTTGAAGTCGGGCCTTCACATGGTATGGTTATATAATTCCCCGATTGGGCCTTTGCTTTAACCACTCTCTCGGCGCATTTAACTTCAGCTTCATATCTAGTTAGCCAATCCAATCCTAGAATAAGATCGAATTCATTAAAATTCATGATGATAGTGATAATAGGGAATTTATAGCAAGAAAAAGTGACAGGTACTGCACAAATCCAACTGAGATTGATGGAATCTCCAACTGGATTTTGGACCGTCATTGGTTCTTTGAGCTTTTTCAACCTCAAATCCAACTTCTTGACTACACTCTTTGCGATAAAGCTTCGTGACGCGCTTGTGTCAAATAGTACTTTAACTGGAATGTTTTTGACATTGAGCGTGCCTTCTAAAACATCAGACCTTTCCTGAGCAAATGAGGATGCAGGTACTTCTACCACTTCATTTACATGTACTGCTTTAGGTTTCTGAGATAGCGGGCAGTTTTTCGCAATATGCCCAGCCTGATGGCACTTATGGCATCCTCTTTTCTCTTGTAATCTCTTACCGGATTTAGAACCATCCTTAACTTGCTTCTTTAGAGATCTGCAACTTATCGAGAGATGTCCTTGCCTATTGCAGTTATTGCATACGGCGGTCGTTACTGGTTCTTTCCTAGATTCAGCCATTTTCCTCTTGGCACTGGGCTTCTTACTGATCTCCGACGTCGTGCTGGCCTCAAGACGACTAGTTTCAACCTCCATTTTAATACTAGAGCTGACTTCCTCATCGTCGCGCAACATGCCTTTCCTGTCGAGATCTTCGTACTGATAAGCCATGTATATCATTTCAGAAAAAGGAAGCTTTACATGCCCCAATACTTTATTCTGGTATATCCTTTGAAGTCCGTGAATAAATCTAAGATTCTTCCTCTTTGGGTCCTTAATCAGATGAGGAGTAAAATGAGAAAGTTCGTTGAATTCCTTATGATATTCTGGGATGGTCATATCACCTTGTATCAGATAAGAAAATTCATCGCATAATCGCTCAGTCGCTTCTGGAGGAGTAAATCTTTCTAGGAAAATCACTTTGAATCTGTCCCAGGTGATATCACCTTCTGGATTATCCTCTATAACTGAATCCCACCAGAACAAAGCTTCGTCTTTGAGTGCCCAGGAGGCCAGTAATCTTTTCTGGTCATCCCTCAGCTTTAAACCATCAAAGATCTTTTCAGCCGAACGAATCCAAGCCTGTGTCTTCATAATGGATTCTTCACTAGAGAACGGTATCCCACCCATATTTCGATATTTGATTAATAGGGCCTCAATATCCGGTTCTGCATTCCTTCTGTTTTTGACACTCATTTTCTAGTACTTCTGCAAACAGCAGATCAAGTGTCAGGTCGTAGAAAAGATAATTTAAAATATAGAAACATATACTTCAATGTAAATGTGTCTATCGAGGTGTTAGTTCATTCTGCTACTCATACTAGGATATTACTGATCCTATCTGTATAGAGTTACCCGTCCTAGAACACTACTGGTTCTATTTCTGACGAGTTCGTTCAAATGTTATATTCCAGAACTAAGCTTAACCAAAGCTCTGATACCACGTTATGACGACCCCAAACCCCGTACTGATGGCGGCAAGGGTTATCTTCGGAATATAACACAGAAACATATAATAGCAAAACAGAATTAAATAAATACACCAGATAATGAAAAATAAAATATACTGGATAAAAGTAATCATCAAAGTTACACAGTATACAGGATCATACTTAGTAAAAATACAGTTCAGCTATACATAAATGTCTACAGCGGAAACAAACATAGTATGTACAATAGGAGCTGAACAGCATAAAAAGAGATAAATGATAGAATCCATCTTCAGCTCCAGCTATCCAGAAAGAACTAGCTAAACCTGAATACAAGGCTGCCCGTGTAGAAAAAGGGGCACCCGAGTTTGAAAGTGAAACAAACTACGAGTCAGTCATGGGACTGGTATGAGAAATCTACTCAACACATATATAATTTGGCTAATCACAGGACCACGCCACTTTCGTGGAACGGGTTTACTCCATTGGATTGCCAGTGCTTTAAAACAAATCTTTCTTTTGAACAACGCAATGCATTTTATAAAAATAAAGCCATTATAAGACTCAGTTCCCATCACACAATGCAACGCAAACCGGAGGATAGAGTTTTTACCTTATAACGGCCAAAATATGCTTGATACGAATAAAACAAAGGCATTTGATATTATTGCTAGTGTTTATATGTTTTGAAAACAATTTCAAATCATAACTATCAATCATAGACGGCATTAATGCCCCATACCACTATGTCGCCATATATAGGTATACAATCAAAACCGCGTGATCACGTATTTGGAAATTGGATTTCCCTCATGAACCAAGGCAAAATATAGTCCTTACCGAATTCGTGACTCTCTAGCCCAAGCCACAGGACCCAGACTCAGGTGGGCCCTTGGAGTGACAAGGCCGGTCCACCGATGTGGATTAAAATGCCTGAACAAAACGTTTCCCCGCCCTTTGGGGCGTAAACGAGCCAATGAATGACTCCATCGGACCCAGATCGTCCGATCAAACCGAGGCGCCTCGCAACAGCAACAACCACATAGGTGAAAAGTATATAAATGTCAGGGCTGGTAGGTCACTGACACCACCCTAGCTAGAAAGAAACGCATGTCCTCCCTGAGGTCCTTCCTCCCGTTTCTGGTTCATACCGGGGTGTGAGGCTCGCGAATTCACGTTAGACACAAAGCTACGCCACACAGGCGGTGCTTTGATCATCACCACAAGACTTTGCTTTTCAACAGAAGCCCTGATCATTTTCCACTTGGGTATGCCACACTAGCAATTCATGCCATGCGACTGATGTCCATCGATATACAACCTCTGAGCTCGTGCGTCACAGAGAAGGGCGTTAAGCAAAAGAATAAATTCTCCACCGCCAAACAGATGTATATTTAATAGAGATCAATCACTCACAGAATAAAATCCAATGTCAGACACACAGTCCATTTACAAGTCCGTTCTAGGTCTGAACGAAACCGGAGGCACTAAATACCTCGCAAACCCATCGATCACCACGTACGTCTGGACGATCACCACTCATTATCCATATTTCGGGATGCCTCCCAATCAGGACCTCGGTTACCATCCAAACGAGGTGAAGATCTCCGGTCTTCGACCACCGTCCTCATCTTCAAATTTCAATCGTCGGTCAATTATTTGAAATAAGAATTAACTCGGCCTTTTCAAATAATTCACGTATATTTAGAATTTCAAATCAATTTATTTCAATGGTTAAATCATTCGATAACACCAATTTTGTTCTTTAATGTAATTTTCACACCAAACACATTCAACCATCAAATACCACATAAATCGAGCAAATTCAGTTTATTTCCTTTCTATATCGATTATGATATTTTATAACGATTTATCGCTAGTTTTATTTATTTTTAAATAGCCAATTTATTCAAAACGACGCTTCGGCCATAACGCGGCCGTGGCGCTGTTTTTCTTTAGATTTGATTTACACATATCTGACAATCTAACCGTTTGATCTTCACAAAATTTACATCATTTGAAAGGTCTTCTCAAAACGAATCCAACGGTTCCAGTTTCGGGAAAATCCGACGGTCGGATCTCCCGGTACAATCGTTTGAAGTTTCGATTTCAAAATACGAACTGCAGCGTCGTTATTCGATTAAATATAATTATATTCATATATATATCTAAATATAATCGTTTCTGGCGCTGTTTTTCTTCATATTTGAATTAAACATTCCAGACAATCCACCCGTTGGATTTTTACAAAGTTGGTGCCGTTGGAAAGATATTTCCAAGGCGAACCCGACGGTTGCGGTTTCGGGAAAATCCAATGGTTGGATTTCCCGCGCTAGTTGTTTGAAATCACAGTTTCAAAATACGAAATGCACGGCCTCGTTTCGTTTTAATTTTATTTATATTTATATATTTATATAAATATAGTTCATTCAACAATTTCAATATCATTCTCACTTCAAATATTTCACTAACGCCTTAAAATTTTGGAAAATTTCGCCATAACCTCCTTTGTACGGGAGGGCTGGGAAAATTCCCAAATAGCCACACGGGCGTCTCATGTCAAAAAGAAAAAGAAAAAGCCAAGCGGCTAGCCAACAGGCTCATAAAATCATCACCCAAACAAAACAGTAAATGTGTACCTATTTGTCGGGCACAAAATTTTATTCCTCTTCTCTAGCCCCTTTGCTATAACCTGTTCAATAAATATGCATGTACATATATACAGTTCTTATCATTTATCATTTTCCGTTCAACTTCATATTTGATTTCCATTTGGTTTAAAAACACCATTCATTCTAATGTTGCATGTATAGGAAAAAATCATATCATTAGCTAATTAATGAATATTTCAACTCGTATATGTTTATTTGAACGAGTGGCTATTTTTAACACTTCACATTTCAACAATTCGTGCATATAATAAAAATGTGATTTTTATTGTATAACAATTCATTTCAAAACACTATTATTTTATATAGTGTATATATAGGTGATAAAAATAGGATTTTTCTTATAAAACAATTTCTTTCAAAACAAGATTATTTTACACAGTTCATATAGTCGATAAAAGGTGATTTTTATTATCAAACAATTTATTTCAAAATATGAATACCATTCAACACATGAATTTCAAATCAACGAATGAATATCGATTCAACACATGAAGGTTTTCTATTCAATGAATAAATATAGTTTTAGCAAATGAAAATAATTCAAACACATGAGTATTATTCAAAATTTCGGCAGCATAACGGCAGGGTAGTTAAAACCGGGACCGTCCCTAGTACGGCTCCTCGCTCTACCTTAAAACCTCGCGGTTTTTGACAATGGGGATCATGCATCTAGTTCGCATGCAGGCGGCATGTATATATTTATTTCATTTCCACAAACTAATCCTATGTGGTTTCAACCAAATATTTCTCAACCACAAACGGGTATTTTTCAACCACAATCAATCAATACCAACCACAAACAATCCCAAACAACCATTCGCTATCAATCAATTTTCACACCAATCACAATCAATAAATATCGTCCATGGTTTGTGGACGAGGGGCGTATATATATATATATATATATATATTTATATATAGCAATTCACTTTTATTTCAACACATATATAATTTTTTTTACAATGCATATACAACTTATACATCGAACGTACAACTTATACAACGCTTATACATGAGGTGTACAACGCTTATATAACTCATACATCGACTATATAATTTATACATCGTCGTTTTCCATATTGTTTTTAAATTAGAAATCTCACATTGGGTTCCACTCCACCAAAAATAGCAGAAGGCTCAGAAAAATATGCGGTCTCTTCTAAAATGTAGAAGACGTCCACACGGTCACGATGTTTCCTATTTCATCGAATTTCGTTAACATAGCAAAAAGATATGATTTTTCAAAGTTTGCAACGGTTTTAAACTGTCGAAATCAGTTAAATAATTAACAGCCGATTACCTTTCAGAATCTTCAAAACTAGGTTTCGATCTTTCAGGCAATCCGTTGATTGTTGCTTCGATCGGCCAGTGCCACCTTGTCGGGCTAGGAGAGGCGCACGTGCGCCACGGAGGAGGGTCAACTCGGTGGTCCCCAGGCGACGGAATCGGGGTGCGAATGGCCGATCTTCTCGAGGGTGGTTCTCCCCCTACAGGCCACGAAAAAATCCAATACTTATATGGATTTGAAGATCATGAGAAGTACTACAAAAACCTTAACTGTGGCATTTGATTTCAATGAGCGGATCAGAAGAAAAAGAGGAGAGAAGGCAGCGATCAATTTCCGTCGTCGTTCGAGTCGGGGAGAGAGAAAAGCGGGGGGGTTGAACTGACGTGGACCAATCATATTTTTTTTATTTATAAGGTTTTTAAAAATCCGAAAATACCCTTCGTCACACACGAACACCAATCCAAGCCCAACGACTGTCGTCCCTAGCGTTTTACCCCCATTTCGAACACAATGGGATATGTTTTGTAGGCCCATTCGACTGCTTCAGACAGTTTCCCTTCAAATCAAAATATAAAATATTCACTATTTAATTTGAACGAACATTTCAATTTGCCAGGGCCACAAACTGATTCGAAAAATTCCAGAAAAATAAATCTAGTTATGTTTTTACGATACGGTCCCAACAAAACTAGTTTCGTCGAATTCTGAGACTGTTTGCAAAAAGGCCCATTTTTGGTCAATCCAATTTAACTGTAATTGACCAAAACACATTTTCCTTTGCCACGCTCACACACTAGCTTCAAAAATTATGGAATTTGAAACCTAGCGATAACTTCCCATCCCGGACCCAACAAAAGTGGTTTCGTCGGGTTCCGAGGTCGTATGCAAAATGGCCAATTTCACGGGCTATATAAATTCCATAGCGACCGTTCTGAAAATTCATTCGGCCATAACTTTTGCTTTCCGCTATGAAAATTCGATTTTTCAGATTCGTTAGAAAGGTATTCACTAACAGATTTAAATATTTTTGGTTTCACTAAAATCCGGATTGTTTTGCACCCGGTACAGTCCGACAAAGTGTGAATTCAATTTTTGAAACTACAGCGCCATTTCAGGCCTTGTTTATAATTAAAATTAATTATATTCGTTTTCATTTATCGATTCAAACTCACTTTTCATCTCAATTATTTAAAATATTTATTTTAAATATTTAAAATCCATTATTTTAGCCAATTTAAAAATTTTAAATTGGTTCAGATTTTCTGGGTCGTTACATATATTTTCTATTCAGAGCCTTGTATTTAATATCAAATGGGATTTTGGGTTTGTCGTGAACGGTGTCTTAAATAACACCGTTCTTAAACCCAGTTGAGGGAAGAATAAATCTTTTAATTAGATTGAAATGTGAATCTGATAACTAAAATTATCAAATTTGGGAAATGATCGAGAATGGAGTATCACCAGTTTTGCTCTTAGCGATAGTTAAATATTTAATTAGATTTGAACGTGAAATGGTAATTAAATTTACCAATAACACCGTGGTGTTAGATATAAAGTATTACCAGTTTTGCTTTATGGGATGAATAGGTTGGGATTGGGTAAAATAATAAATGATTACTTCGGTAAGGTTCGCTTATCCCGACTAGTTTGGATAAACCATAATTTGGTTTGAACAGATATCCAAAAGGAAGATTAAAGAATAAATTTAAAGAATTTATCTTTGATAAAATTAATATGAACCTTTCCCAAAGGATATGAATATTTAAATAAAGTAATATTGAGTATTGGAATGAGGCGTATGTTGTGTTTTTGTAGCACTTGTTTATAATATACGCGTGTTATTCGGAAAGACCGGGATTATCCCATTCTGAATAACTGAATCGGCGATGACTCGATGATGAAGATGGTGGTTGAAGACTGGAGGTCTTCACATCGTTTGGATGATTACTGATGTCTTAATTGGGCTGTACACCAAATACGCTGTAATAAGTTGTGATCATCCAGACGTACTTGGAGATCGACCGGATATGCGAGGATCTCTCTCCTGTATTGGACATATGGGACGAGGAATAAGGTGCCTTCGGTTTCGTTCAGACCCAGAATGAACTTGTAAATGGATGTGTGTCAAACATTGGATTTCATTCTGCGTGATTGATATACATCGGTTGCATAGCGTGAATTGCCTATGTGGAATGCTGAGATGCAAATGATTAAGGCTTCTGTTGAAAAGCAGAGTCTTGTGGTTGATGATCAAAGCACGGCTTTAATATAGCACAGCTTTGTTTATAGCGTTAATTCGTGAGCCTCACACCCGGGTGTGAACCAGAAACAGGAGAGGACTTCAGGGAGGGCATGTGTTTCCTTCTAGCTAGGAGTGATGTCTGGGTTTTGCAAGCCCATACGTTTTACTTATGTGGATGACGGATAGCGAGGCGCCTCGCTTATATCGGTCACGACGGTGTCGATGGATGGTTGGTTGATATATGACCAGTTTACGCCCCATAGGGCGGGGAAACGTATTGCTCAGGCATTTTAATCCACTTCTATGGACTGACCCTAACGATCCAAAGTGCAGTTGCGGCTATTCCTGAGACATAGGCTAGTGTGCCTCGAAGCGAGAAGGAAGATCCACTGCCTTGGTTCATAGATGGAAATCCAACTTCCAATACGTGACATTTCAGTTTTTATTGTAGAACTAGTATGGCAACATGATATATGGTACCCATGCCGTTTAAGATTGATACATTTATATTTGAGGTTGTTTTATACACTATGCACTTATAGTAGTATCAAATGATTTGTTTTAAGCGTACCAAACATGTTTAGCTATTATAAGGGAAAACCCTATCCTCCGGCTTGAGTTGCATTGTTTGATGGGACCTGGGTTTTATAATAGCTTCATTTTCCCGAAAAGCATTCCGTTGTTTTGTTATATGCACTGGTATTCTTGGGAGGAAACCCGTTCCGTATTATACAGCATGGTCCCTTGATATATCTGATTTTTAAGTAAAGATTTAAATAACTGTTTTATTTCTCACACCAGTCACATGACTAACCTGGAGTTTATTGTTTTAGCCTAAACTCTAGGTGCCCCTATTCTCTATACGGGCAGCTAGCAGTTTTGGTTTTGCAGATTTATATTCACAGGATCCTGGTTTACAGGTGGAATGATATTCAGAAAGCTCTGTATCCATATATCTCTTTCAGTTGTGTTTTTATTATTTTCCGCTGCATTGTAAATTGTAAATACCTGATATTCATCAAATTTAAATTATTTTCTCATACTCTGTATATTCGTGTACTCTAATGTAAATTGCTGTAATAGTAATGAAATATTCTTTTTTTTGTGTTCTGATTTGTCGTGTTCTCAGACCATCCATTCTTTCTCTTCTCTTCGGAGACCGGGGAAGTTTGGGTCGTCATAGGTCCAACGTGTGAACCAGAGTTGATTTGAGTATTTAGATTAGTGGAGGCCATTGCATTTTTTTATTTAGAGTTTTTACAGAGGAGAAGAATAAGAATGAAGAAGAAAAGTTGAAATAGAAGGTTTAAATAATTAAAATAACTAACATTTGGTGGGAATTTAATTCGAAATTTTGGCAGTTATATTTCGACATACCAAAAACTCTATGTCGACATACTATTGTTTTGAATTTTATTATTTTAATTTGTTATGTTTATATATTTAATTTATTTAATTATTTTAACTCACTTAATGAACATATGCATAATTCTCTCCTAAATTTAGTGAATGTTGCTCCATTTAATGGTTTAGTTAATATATCTGTTATTTGTTTATCACTTTCTATAAATTCAAGTGAAATCTTTTCTTTATTTTGCATTATCTCTTAGAAAATGATGTTTCACATCGATATGTTTAGTTTTCGAACGATGAAGTGGATTTTTTGAAATATTTATAGCGCTTGTATTATCGCAGTATATAGGAGATTTATTTATATTTATACCAAAATCATTCAAAGCTTGTTGCACATATATTACTTGTGAATAAGACAAAGCAATAGAGATATATTCTACTTTAGTTGTTGACAAAGGTATAGTATTTTGCTTTTTACTGAACCGTGATACAAGGAAATGTCCTAGGAAGTGACATGTTCCACTAGTACTTTTATGATCGGATTTACATCCCGCATAGTCAGTGTCATAGTACAAAACTAAATCAAATGAATCATTCTTAGGATAAAATAATCCAAAATCTGTTGTATGTTTTACATACCTCAGAATATGTTTTACGGCTTTTAAACGTATTTTCTTAGGTTGTGATTGGTATCTTGCATAGAGACGTACACTATGCATTATATCTGGTCTACTAGCGGTGATATATAATATAGATCCAATCATTCCTTTATGCAGTTTTTGATATCTTTTGATGTATCATCTTTACTTAAAGCAATATTGGTTGCCATAGGTGTAGGTCTTCCATTTGTTGTTGTTGGATTATATTTATTAATTAAATCTCTTGCATACTTTCCTTGATTAATAAATATTCAACTCGTTAATTGTCAAATTTGTAACCCTACAAAGAATGATAATTCTCCCATATGGCTCATTTCAAATTCTTTGGTCATAATATTTGAAAATTCTTTATTCATTTTATCGTTTGTTGACCCAAAATTATGTCATTCACATAAATTTTTACTAACTGTATATCTTTGTTATTCTTTTTGATAAACAAAGTATTATCGAATTTTCCTATTTCAAAATTTGATTATAATAAATGATTTCGTAATTTATCATACCAAGCCCTAGGAGCTTGTTTTAATCCACATAATGCTTTCTTCAGCTTATATACGTGATTTGGTAATTTTTATCTCCAATTAGGGGTGATTTGTCTACATATACGTCTTCTTTGACAAATCCATTTAGAAAAGCACTTTTGACATCCATTTGATATAATTTGAAATTATTGTAGTTTGCAAAAGCTAGTAAAATTCTAATAGCCTCTAGTCTTGCTACGGGGGCAACCTATTCCTTTTTCTTGAGTATAACCTTGTGCTACTAGTCGTGCCGTATTTCTTACTACCTCATTGTGTTCATTCATTTTATTTTTGTAGACCCATTTGGTTCCTATTATTGTTTTATCATCTGGTTTAGGAACAAGTTCCCATACTTCATTCCTAGTAAACCGATTCAGTTCTTCTTGCATAGCAAATATCCACGGATCATCGGAAGAAGCTTCCTTAGGATTTTTAGGTTCAATAGTTGATATAAATGCAGTATCACTCATATTATTTAATTGATTTTGAGTTCTAACAATGGATTCAATATCTCCTAAGATATTTTCTACAGGA
This sequence comes from Allium sativum, assembly GCA_030737875.1. Classification (NCBI taxonomy): domain Eukaryota; kingdom Viridiplantae; phylum Streptophyta; class Magnoliopsida; order Asparagales; family Amaryllidaceae; genus Allium; species Allium sativum. The sequence goes on from CM060925.1 coordinate 313,342,280, forward strand.
TTGTCTCTAAGTAATCTAATTCTTTTATTTGGTTGATTATCTTCATAATTTATTTCATTAGTTTCATTTTCACAATCGCCTTCATTGTTTTGAGTTATACTTCTATAGTTTTTGTCGATAGATACATTTAATGTTTCTTCTATGGTGTTAGTTCGCGTATTGAAAACTCTATAAGCCTTGCTTCTTTCTGAATATCCAATAAAAATTCCTTTATCGGATTTTGAATCAAATTTGTCTAAATTATCTTTTGTATCTAGTATAAAACATTTACTTCCAAATATTTTAAAATATGATAATTTTGGTTTCTTGTTATACAAAGGTTCATATGGCGTTTATGAGTTAAAGGTCTAATTGAAATTCTATTAATATTATAGCAAGCTATTGCAACTGCCTCAGCCCAAAAATTCTCGGTAAATTACTATTGGATAACATAGTTCTTACACATTCTTGTATTGTTCTATTCTTACGTTCAACTACTCCATTTTTTGAGGGGTTCTTGGAATTGAAAATCTGTGAGTTACTCACTTTTTGTTACAATATTTTTCAAAATTCTCATTTCTGAATTCTCCACCACGATCACTACGTATTATTTTAATTTTTAGTGATAATAAATTTTGAATTCTTTAGAAAAGGTTTTAAACTGATCGAAAGCATCACTTTTATTCTTAAGAAACAAAGTCCAAGTAAATCTAGAAAAGTCATCAAATATTACATACACATATCTGTTATGATTTATTGATTGAACTTGGAAAGGACCAAATAAATCCATGTGTATTAACTCTAATGTTTTTGAAGTAGTAATTTCTTCTTCTGAATTAAACAAACTCTTCTTTAATTTTCCAAATTGACAAGCATCACATAAATTATTAACTTTAAATTTCATTTTGGGTAATCCTCTAACTGAATCTAATTTTGAAATTCTAGAAATGTGTTTGAAATTTGTATGACCGAATCTCTTCTGCCAGATCTAGGGATCACTTCTATTGGCCATAAGACATAAATTATCACTGGAGATTTTCATACTTTATATATAGATATTTTTCTTTCTATCTCCTTCGAATATAACTTTGAATTCCTATCTTCTAGAAAACATTTATTCTTTTCAAAATTTATCATTTAACCCTTATCGCAAAGTTGACTTGTCCTTATCAAGTTGTGTTTTAAATTCCTTGCTAATAAAACATTAGAAATAGTAGGAGTTTCAGAATTACAGACATTGTCGATTCCAGTAGTGTATCCTTTAAAATTATCTCCGAAGTTAACCAATCCACCATCTTCATATTTCAGATTATTGAGTAGTTCTGGATTTCCAGTCATATGTCTTGAACAACCACTATCCAGTATCCATTTATCCATTTTCATTTCCACTAATTGCTTTCCAGAATTTGAACTTTCAATAGCCATGTAACACACTAGTTCAGGATTTGAATTTCCAACAGCCACCTTTTCAGAATTTGAATTGCCAACGGCCGCTTTACCCATTTTTTCAACTTTTGAATTTTCAAAGGCCATAGAACGCATCCTTTTCTGAATTGAACAATATTTCAGTAGATTACATGCCTTTTTAACATTATTATATGCAGACTCTTTCAATATTGATGCAAAACTTGAATTGACACTAATATTAACAGAGATTCCAAGCTTTTCCATTAGCACCATTTTCAAAAACCAAATTATGAACTTTTTGAAAGACATTGCTTTGATACCAATAGTTAGGGAATGTAGAATGGATCGTCAAGGCAAAACAAACACTAGAGGGGGGTGAATAGTATTTGTGAGAATATAACCAAAATCTAAAATTTATGTGAACTACGGGACGAATCAAACACCACAATCATAGACACAGATTCGAACACAGTTACAAAATAGACAGAAATAAAGGTGCAGAAAAGGAAAGAACACACCGGACTTTGTAATGGTTCGGATTACTCCTACGTCCAGTCCCACACAACGCTGGATTGCACAAAGTTTTATTACTATATCAATAGTCAAGTACACCCTCCTTGATTTCGCGGCTACAAGGGATACCACTGATTTCTACTTCCATGATTTCTCGGCTACAAGGAAACAACGATTCCCGCTTCCTTGATTTCTCTGCTACAAAGATACCACCGATTCCTCTTTTACTCAACCCAAACAATTACAAACAGCCCAAGAACTCTTCAATAGCACTTGATTCAGAGAGAGATGAGAAGAGAGTGCAGAGAGAAGAAGTTTGATCAAAACAGAATTGAATTCGGCAGAGTATAAGTGTAGAAATCATAAAAATGATTAAGAATGATTATATAATGAAAGATGATGAAAGTGGAGAAGAAGATATATTTAAAAATTCGGCTTTAACCCCTTTTTATAGTGTGTGGAACATTGTAACATTTCTGAATCGTTTCAAATAATGAAAAACACTTCCTTCCAAAATTGAAAATTGACAATTATATGTCGACATGGTGTTTTTGTTATGTCGACATACCATAGTGTATTTTTGAATTTTAAAACATTTTTTCAAGTGTTTTGATATAAATATAATTCTGGTAATTCTTGAATCAAAATATAGTATTGTAAATTAATATTATAAAGTAGAAAATCATATGAAAACATAAATTTAAACTATATAAACATATTTGTAAAATTATAAGGTTTTAAACTATATAAATATAAAGCATAAGAATATAAATATATAAAATTTAAGTTTGAAGAATAAAAAAGGAAAAAATAGAAAAGATAGAAAATAAAATAGAGAGAATTGAGGATAGAATTAAAAATCAAAATTTGAAAATTTGAATTTGAATTTGAACCTGAAGTGCTATTTAGACAACTACACAATCTAGACTCTATAACTATTTAATCTTGCACTCTTGAATTCTTGAAATCTTGAATACTCATGAGTCTTGAAATTTCTCTAATCTTTGAATCTCTATAATCTTTAAAACTATACAGTCTTCAGTAATATTTTCTGTATATAATTCCTGAATATGTATATATATGTATATTCTATACAAAAAGTGTTAGCATATATTTTATAATCAATGATAATTGAAATAAGGTTGCTGTCATCAAAACCCCATTCTCCAGCACTTCCCATTCCTCGCCTAATGGAATAATTTCCAATTAGATCTCACGGGTTTTACTAGACTGTATTCTCAGGAATCATCGCATATTCCTTTTTGGTTCTTTGCTCTTGGTTTTAACTAATTCATTCAAATAAAATATCTTTTATCTTTTCTAAACTTGGAGTATTTCATTTTAAATCTTTCTAAATCATTAATTATGATTTAACTTAATTTATACATATTTTTAAGCCCTTAGTCGGTTTCCAATATCGGCCATCGAACTTCATCCATAATGACCTTTTCCAAAATAGATTTGGAATTAATTTAAAATCAGACCATTGGATTTTTAACATTATTATATTCATTTGAAATCTCAATTCGATACGGATCTAAGGTTATAGTTCCAGGAGAATTCGACGGTCGGATCTCCCACTATGTCAATTCGAAATTACGAGTTCAACTTCGTGAACTGTCGATGTGCGACACGTCCTATTCAAACCCGAATTCGATCTATAAATTAAATTAAATCAAATCCCTTCCCAAAATAATTTATAAATTATATATATATTACTTACAACTACGGTTTGAAATCCATTTCAATTGTTTTACTTCAAATCGTTTGCTATAATTACGAATATTCATCGATATTTTGATAACTACGCGTCCATCCAAAATCGGATGTCGAAATCGAACTTTGACTTTTTTTAAAATATTACATTATAAAAATATTCATTTTTATTTTGGATTGGAACCAGATTTAACCAAATATCATACAATTTCATTTACATGAATTTTATACATCCAACAATTGTTATGAACAAATATCAGACATCCAAATAACATTCAGAGTGTGCTTACATCCATATAAGCTTTAATTGTTCTTTATCACTTATATTGGTCTATTAATCAACTGATTAACATCAACAACACACAAGGGAGATGTGTGAGTCAAATATCATCCCAAGACCCTTGTCGGGTTTTGAACCAACAAGCAACCAATTCAAACCAACTACAAATTCATGAATTTAATCATAACTAATTCAATTCAAGTTATTTCTCAATCTAACCATTTTCACTTAAACAGGCGATGGTACGTTCAGTATTTGAACTACACATGGATATTTAATCCAATTTCAACTACCACAAATATTTTAACATTATTTTAGCATGTTAAATAACTCAAAATCATAATCACAACATAACACAATCAATCAGCAATTCATCCATCGAGTTTGCAAACAATTTGTCATGTGAGATACCATACAAAATATGAAAAATTTGTGATAATTAAACCTACAACAACTACCACAGACAACCAATACATATTCAGTTATGATTATAATAACTGTAAAAAAATTAGCTTGAGTGAGAAGATCTCACTGGTCGTTTATCGCTAAATATGGTAAACGTCGATGAAGTAAATCAGACATTTTCTTCCATCAAAATTTGTCACAAACTCCAAATCACTCTAAATTAGTTTCATTGCTAAGCTCTCATCGATACGGTTCCAGCACATCATGTTTCATCGAATTACGATCTCGTACGAAAAAGTTATGTTTTTGACAAGTTTGTGTACATATACGGTCATTAGTAATACAATTAATTACAAATTAATTACCCCTTTTATCACTAATCTGCTCACCCATCATCTATTCCCTCTTACAGCGCACGTTCCAGGCCAAATGTTGTTGTCCCCTTTTCTTCTAGACAAATTTCAACACAAATCGCTTCAAACTTTGCATACAAGCTTCATTTTGCATGCTAAACTCAAATATGAACTCTAAATTGAACATCGTTGCCCATGTGCACCAATTTTCTCAAGCCTAGCCTCTTAATAATACGCTGGAAAGTTTACAATGCACTAAATGTTCACCTAACTCGACCAAACTCCTACATATCGAAGCCTAACTCATATGAGCTTAAAAATCCAAGCTTTGCAATTTATAAAATTTTATTTGATTTAATTTTGATTTTAGAAGCTCGGTTTTAGGTTTAGGGAAATAAGAAAAAGGGGGTTTTGTATATTTGGTGTATAGGTTAGGTTTAGGAGAGTTTAAGATAATTTATAGTAAAGGCTAATTATTATTTTTATTAATTTTATATTTAGTTATACTCAAATGTCGCTTATTTTCATTTTTTAAAAATTCGTATGATATGAAATCGTTTTTAATGAAAATTGACGGACAGCTATGTCTTGACATTACAGACCCAACAAAACTTGCTTCGTCGATCTCCAAGTCCATTTACTCTAACATCGAACTTTTAAAGTCAAAATATTGATGGCTTTTCACACTAAAATTGCGCATGGCCGCATACTGACTCCAAAAATCACGAAATTTCAAATTTAGCAATAATTTAATGTTCTATATCCAAAAAAATTGGTTCGTAAAAAACAGAGGTTGTTTGCAAAATATCCTTTATTAATGGCTTATCTAATATTGATAAAATATTAAAATTTTCAAAAACAGTTTAAATAAATAAATAACAAATTCATATTATCATATGTATCCAAATAAAATATTATATAACTATAAAATAAATGTGCTTGAGCTTATAACTCGATGTTACAATTTTCTAGTCAAATGATGTTTAATTTACAAGAAAATCCTTTTTTGTTAATAAATAATTCGTTAATTTTATAAACGATTTCATAGCGACTATTTTAAATTTTAATTGGGACATAACTTATTGTCCATAACACGAAATCTTAATTTTTCACATTCATTAGAAAAGTATAATTCAAAATATTCTAACGTTTCTAGTTTACTAAAATCCGACTTATATAGAATTCTATATATTCATTTGAAGTTCAAAATAAATCATTTAAAATGTTTAATTTCCATTAAAATCAATTAAAATAAATTTTAAATTTATTCCAAAATTCATGGTTGTTACACTTGTTAAGACGTGATCTCAGTTCTCTATATTAAATAAGAGATGAAGTTTTATTGAGATATAATTAAAATGGGTTTGAAGTAAACTTATTAGAAGTTTAAAAGGTTCTATTTTTAATAGAATGTAGGCATGTGTATAATGTATTTGAGATTATTAAAGTTAATAGAAAAGGTTTTAAATAATATTTTACTTAATACTTAAACTAAGTAAATGTAGTTAAGATTGAAATAAGGTTTCCAAAGAGAAAATATGGTATTATAAAGTTTTGTAAGTTAAATAGAAGAGGCTAAGTATAATATTATTTTTTGAAATAAGAAGTAAAAGGAATTATTTCAAATATCGGAAGATTTAAATATTTTGATTAATGAATGGAAATTTAAAGAAAGGGAAGTGGCGTTGTGTAATAAACTAGTTGATCCATTTTATTTTTATGATTATTTATTTTGTTAGTTAAATAACTGACTTTCAAAACCATACCTAATACGATCGTTGGTACGAAAAGACTGGGATCAAATTTATATTCAAAAATCATTCGGAGACAACAGATACGTAAACAAAGGAGATATGTGATGCTGATCGAGATGGAGAAATTGAAGATCGTAAATCTTTATGAGTAGGGGAACTATTATTGAATTTCTCTAGCTGATCCCTAGAGATATACATTTCACAGTGATTCTGCTGTGAGTGAAATCTATGGATTGTAAGGAATACTCACTACTAATCTATAGGGTGATTGTTAGGATGTGGTAGGAGGGTGCCTTCAGTTCATTCTATTCCTGGATTACTTGTATGGACGAATGTCTGAAAAAATATTTCCAAAGGATCGCATACATTGGTTTCTACAAACATACTTTTATCGGTAGTAGAGGAATTCGTTCTTTTTTCTTAGACACCGGAGTATTTTTGTGGACGTAAATAAGTGATTTGATGGATCCAATGATGTGGCATTCAAAATGAATAGTGGCCAGATGTTCTAAAAACCAGATTATAACCTCAAACCTCATTAACAAGGAAATGACAAAAATCGAGCAGGCAACATGGCTAAGTGGGTCACTCCCATTAGGGTGTATTGCCAACATCTATAGAAATTTTTACAACTATAGAAGTTTTTATTTTTTCTTCTTTCGCTTCTATATCTCCCGGGAAAGGCTATGTTGCTAGCAATCGTCGGTGACAATTTATTCATAACATTCAAGCAAAATGAATGGTCATGTAACAACCCGGAATTTCATAACCAAATTAAAAATTCGATTTAAGCTATTTTAAAGAGTATGAAAATATAAATTGGTTATTTTTGCTAAATAAAATTTGAGAATAATTTTAAAATTAGTTTTTACACTTTATTTGACTTAAAACAAACTCAGTAAAATTATTAAATTGATTTATAAGCCTTGTATTTGAAAATTTGAAAAATTGAAAATTTTGATTTTTAAAATTATCGCATAGTCCTTAAAAAGTGAAATTTTGATAGCGAGCATAGAATTTGACGAGACCAATTTTGTTGGATTCGGAATAATAAGGCATGATTAGATTTCAAATTTCACACGAAACGGAGTTAGTATGTGGTTGTAAGAGGCAAACCCGTTTGGAGCAAAATTAATAGTCAGTTTACAAACGAACGTTACTGAGATGATCTCAGAATTCGATTCCACTTTTTTTTCAGATTTGTATCATCAAATTATGGTTATCCAAAATTTCATAATTTTTGGAGTTAGCATGTGGGTGTACAAGAAGAAAATGTACACCAAAATCGCATTTTTGAAGCTAATTTGAGCATAATTGAGAAATTAATCAGAAGGTCAAACGAACTCGCAATTCGACTAAACTTGATTCTTTGGATTTGCTATTTCGCATATTATCTTGTGCCACAATTTCATGGCAAAAGGAGATTGTCTGCAGTCGGGAAATCGGACAGAATAGGAGATAAAATTCCTACTTGAAACTCCTTTCTCCATTTCCCTCCTTCACTTCTCCCTTCCTCTTCTTTCTTCCTCTTTTCCTTTTAATGGCTCCTCCCCTAAGCCTTATTGCCATTGCCACCGGTCTCCCTCCCCCGCAGCCCCTCCTCCTCCGGCACGCCCCCTTCCTCTTCTTCTCTCTCTCCTCCTCTTTTAAAAACCCTAAACCTTTAAATCACCTTTCCTTCACATAAAGCATCTCCCTTGGAACACACTACCGCCGCAGCCACCTCCCCTCCAACCTGCTACCACCCCACACCGCATGACCTTTGCCTGCGGCCCTCCTCCTCCAGACTTGGGCCCCACTTCGTCCAAAATCTCCTCTATTGCAAGAAAACCGTTTTGCAAATACAACCCTCTCGTTTTTTGCTTAATAATTTCTTATCTGTTTGTCTCTTGCCAAGGCCCTATAAACGAAAGTCGTAGATCTCGTTTTTCACTATGAAATGCACATATCAAAATCGAATTATGGAGTTTGGAGCTACTCTAAAAATGCAACTGAAGTTTGTCGGCCTGGAGCTGTTTTCGGCGATTTCTTGCGAATCCGAACGTTTCCGGAGGAAAATGACCCAAGAAAAAGTTGTTCAGAATGGCGTTTTCGTGTTGGTGTCCAAGTTTGGTGAAGACTAGAGGTCGTATGCAAAATGTAGAGCCAAAATGTTAAATTCGGGTTGTAGAGACTAATAATGGCAAGTGCGCGGTGAAATTCTACATAAAAAGTGTCGTGGTGTTTCGTTTAGCTATTGAGTGAGAACTAGCTTACTAAATTATTTAGTTATGTTATTATGTCATCATTTGTTTTATGGTGCTTGGTAACTCACATCACAATTGGTTGTAAACCCATGGATGATTTGTTGATTCATTGTGTTATGATTGTGATTGTGAATTTGAAATATTTAACACGTTAAAAGTAATATTAATATTATTGTGGTATTTGAAATTGGATATAAATATCAATTTATAATTTAAACAGTGAAAATTTGTTAGTTTCAAAAACTATTCGAATTGAATTAGAAATGATTAAATTCATGAATCAGTAATGAATTTAAATTGATTATTGATGGTTGAAAACCTCACACGGGTTTTGGGATGACATTTGACTCACATATCTCCCTTGTATGAAATTACGATTAATCGGTTGATTGACATATTTACATAATCGTCAACTATTCAATTGCAGCTTATATGAAAATAAATGCACACTGGATGTCATTTTGGATGTTGATAGTTTTTGCTACTTTTGTTGGGTGTATATGATGAATGTAACCCATATGCATTAATTTACAAGGATATTGGTTGAAATTTCATTCCAATCTGGAGTAGATATGAATATTTTTATAATGTTATATTCAATGAAGATTAAAAGTTTGATTTTGATCTCCGATTTTAGATAGACACGAAAATATAAAAATATAGGAAGCCGAGTTAAGTATATAAACGCTATTTTAACTTGAATGGCTTTTTATATCGATTTTATTCATTTTTATAATGAACATCGAGAAGGCTGAATTTCAAAATCTAACATTTTGAAAATATTATTATTTTGAGATTATAAAAATGTGGGGTTTTGAATTTTAATATAAAATTGAAATGGAAGTTGGAATCGTTTTCAAAAAAAGTTATAAACGTTCTATAAATTACGTTTTAAATGGAAATCCACGAAATATTATATATATATATATATGTATTAAAATGGCTTGGATAGAATGTATCGCACAGCGACCGTTCGCGAATTTCGACCATTAACTTTGAATGGACGTAACGGGAGATCCGACAATCGGATTATCCTAAAACTGGAACCGTTGGGTTCATATCGAAAAGAGATTTCAAATGAATATATGAGCTTTAAATTTGGATGAATAAATTTTAATTTAAGTCCAAATCAGTTTTGGAAAATATCGCAATGAATGCAGTTCGGTAGCTAATATTGGGAACCGACTATAGGGGCCTTAATTAAATTATTAAAAATACAAAAAAATTATGTAAAATCATAATAAATGATTTGGAAAGATTTTGTATGAAATAATCCAAGTTTAAAAAGTTAAAAGATATTTTTATCCGAATGAATTAGTTAATAACTAGAATAATAATCCAATGATTTTTAGAAATAATAATTTGGATTTGTAAACGGTTTTGTCATAACTAGAAGTTTCCCACTTATAAATTGGAATTAAACGGAGAATGGGATTTTGGGTTTGTCGTGAACGGTATCTTAAATAATATAGTTCTTAAATAGAGTTATGACATAAATAAACCTTTTTAAATAATATTTAATGAAGTTTCTAGATTATTTAATTAAATCGGGATTGAATGGAATTCGATTAATAATAATCGAAATGAGCTTCTGTGAAGGAAGGCATTTACTAAATATGGAATTTAAAAGGCTTTGTCGTTATTCCACTCATAGTACTAATTTGATACGGAAATTTATATCGATTATAAATTGTTCAAATTTCCGTGAAGATTCCATATTAAATGGAAGATGATTTTGGGATTATTGTGAACGGTGTTTTTACATGACATTTGTTCTTTAACACAAGTTAAGACAAGATTAATTTCCTAAAAATTAAATAATCATTAAATAATGATTTTTGAAGATTAAAACTAAGTTGGAGTTTTAATATATCTTTAATTAGATTGAAATGTGAATGGGATAATTAAATTTATTGAACAAGAGAAATGATCGAGATGGAGTACCACCAGTTTTACTCCATATGATTGTTAAATCTTTAATTAAATTTGAACATTAAATGGTAATTAAGTTTACCAATAACACGATGGGTGTCAAATATGGAGTACCACCAGTTTTGCTCAATGGGATGAATAGTTTGGAATTGGGATAATAAAACGAATAATTACTTCAGTAAGGCTCGTAAATCCCGACTAGTTGATAACCCTTAATCTGGTTTAAGTTGTGAAAGGATATTATAAAATCTTTTAAGATGATTTCCAAGAATATATGAACAAAAGAATATTCTGGATTGGAATGAGATGTGTGCTATCTTTATGTACTTATCACATGATTAAAAAGATGCACCAGTTATTCAGAAAGACCGGGTTTAACCCATTATGAATAACTGTTACAATGATTAAAATTCGACGATGAAGACGATGGTTGAAGACTGGAGATCTTCACATGAAATGGATGATTACCGATTTCTTGATTGGGTAGGCCACCCAAGACAAGGTAATAAGTGGTGATTGTCTAAACTTACTTGGAAATTGACCGGATAAGTGAGGACCTCTCTCCTGTATTAGACATATGGGGTAAGGAATAAGTTTCCTCCAGTTTCGTTCAGACCCAGAACGGACTTATGAATGGGTGGTATGTCTGACATTGTACTTCGTACTTTATTCATTGATCTCAGCTAAATATATATCTGTTTGATGGTGGAGAGTTTATTCCCTTACTTAACACCCTTCTCCGAGACGTATGAGCTTAAAGGTAATATATTGGTGGAAATCAATGGTATGGTATGCATTGACAATGTGGCATGCTAAGATGCAATGATCAAGGCTTTTATTGAAAAGCAGGGCCTTGTGGATGATGATCAAAGAACGGCTTTAAATAGCATAGCTTTGTGTTGTAGCGTTAATTAGCGAGCCTCACACCACAGTATGAGTCAAAAATGGGATATAAGACGCAGGGAGTGCATATGTTTCTTTCTAACTAGAAGTTGTGTCATGGTATGGAGCCCATACATTTTTACTTATGTGGATGAGGGACTGCGAAGCGCCTTGGATGTAGAGCCGACTAAAAGGCTCAAGTGAAAGGTCTGGTAGGACTAGGAAACGTACTGTTAAGGAATGACCAATCCACAAACGTTAGGTGTGGACCGGCTCTGCAGGATCTAAGGGTTGCCCATAGGTGTGATCCTGGATCATCTTGCTAGAGGTGATCTGAATTCAGTAATGTGATCATCCCTTGCCTTGACTCATAATGGAAATCCAATTTCCAGTACACAACTTCTCGGTTTTAGTTGTAAACCTATATGGCGAAATGGTAGGATGGGGTACTATATCGTCTATGATTTATACATTTATATTCCAAATTGCTTTCTACATTACACACTTATAGTAATATCAAAAGTATTTGCTTTAAAACGTACCAAGCATGCTTGGCCATTATAAGGTAAAACTCTATCCTTCGACTTGTATTGTATTATGTAATGGGACCTGAGTCTTATAATAGCTTCATTTTTTCAAAAAGCATTGAGTTGTTGCTAAATTGCTTTACTCTAAGGTATTCATGAGAGTAAACCCGTTCCTTGTGGTATGACGTGTTCCCATGATTTTTTCCACTTTTAAAGTAAGTTTTAATGATTGTTTTAAGTTCTTACACCAGTCTTATGGCTGACTCGGAGTTTATTATTTCCACCTAAACTCTGGGCGCCTATATTTTCCACAGAGGCAGCTAGTAGTTTTGGTTTTGTAGATATGTATTTAATAAGGTCCTGGTTTACAGTTGGAGCAATATTCGGAAAGCTTTTTATCCGCGTATTTCTTCCAGTTGTGTTAGTTGATGTATTTCTGCTTTGCATTGTATTTACATATTTTATTTCCGCTGCTACGTAAATAATTAATCACTGATATTATTTTTCCATTGTGTAATACTTTATTCATGCTCTTATGTTCATTTAATCTGATGTAAATTGTTGTAATAACAATGATAGGTTCTTTTTTTTCTGTGTTCCGATGCGTTGTGTTATCACACAATCTGAGCTTTTCCATCTCTTAGGAGATCGGGGGATTTCGGGGAGTGGTGGGACGGTCATGTGTGGCCGAGTTACAAGATGTTCTTGTTGAACTCCTGTGTATGATCTTTAGAGAACACTGATGGAAAGGTGATTGCATACCTTGTCATAGTCGAAATTCATGACCACACCCCACCCCCTAGTTTTTGTTTATAGACTATGTATGTAGAGATTAAGACGCAAGCGTTCTACTAGTTGGTAATTTATTTGATTTAGACATTACTATAGTATCAAAATATATACGATTTCAAAATGTTTTTAGTTATCGTAAGGTAAAAACCATCCGTATTTATGTGTGGATTAGGTCTAACGATTATCCTTTGCTTCCAAATAGATTTTTACTTAAAAATTGAGTAGGATGATACCTGTAAACTTAGTGAATTTCCTCACGCTAGTTCACCAGACTGATCTTAGCGTTTGCAATGCTCGGGCCAGAACGAGTTTTGCAGGTTTAGTTTTTCAGACGCTATGAAGTCCAGAGATGAGCTGGAGAAGTCTAGACGTATAATTTATTTATTTTGTTATGTGTTGTTTATGAGAACATATTATTACAAAGAGGTTTTCGCTTAAAGGGCTTATTTGTTCAAGGTAATAAGTTTTGAGGATAACACTTCTGAAAAATTAGTTTTAAGGACAATTCTACACGAAAAAGATAAAAGCGGTTATCTTTTTACGTTATATAGAAATAAAGATAACATCTTTTATCTTTTCATGTATAACTTAAAAGATAACCGCTTTTATCTTTTTCGTACATAATTTCCCTTAAAACTGATTATTAAAAAGTGTTGTCCTTAAAACTTATTATCCTACAAAAAGAAGCCCTTTAACCTGATTTCTAATTATTATAAATGTCCAGATGCATTGATGTACACTAATGATTATAAGTTCTATTTCAAAGAAATTAATAAAGGTTTATTTCTATGTTATATTTTATTCTGTTGCGGTGTGGAACTTTGATTCTGTGTTGGTTCTTCTTCTTCTATTCTAACTTTCTTTTTTATCTGACCCTCTAACATTCTTTATTTTAGCCTTCTGGGATTTTCGGTACTTCTGTTCGGACACGAGATGAATTAGTATCGAAAATTGAGCATCAAATTTCCCTGGCCGCTACACCCTGTATCAGAGCAATGGTTTAGTAATAACCTTGGCTTTGTGACATAACTCGATAGAGATAGGGTTTGTAATACCCTAGATTTAGTTTGAGTGTATATATATGAGAGAGAATATTTTTGGATAGTATATACAAATGTTTTGTATTGTGTTGTTTGATCGATTCAAGTTGAACTGGCAAGTGATGCAATATTGTTTAGTAAAGAGGGTAAATGAAATAATTTTACCTAAATTGTATTTTCGTACAGAAAAGAAATAATTTTATCAAATTATTAGAATATTGGTTTGTTGGATTTGAATGAATTCAAATTGGATTATAAATTTTAAGGGTTATTATAACCAAATGGGGATTTCACATATAGAATGTGTGAATATAAATTTCACTATGAAATTAAATAGACCAGAAATTAACTTAAAGATAAGTTAAATATGGAATGACTTGTTTATGTTGATAGTGAATAGTTTGTTGTTGGATGCTACATTAATTAGATTCATCAATAGAATTAAATGAATTGGAAACTAAGAGAATAAATTCCAGTATAATGAATTTGAATTGAATCGCTTATGAAATAAAATTGAAATGATTTAAAGCCAATATCTTTTATTTGCATTATAAATTGAGTTAAGTGCGGGTTAGAAGAAGGAAGAACTAGTAGTTGCTTTGCTTCGTAATTTGAGTTTGGTTGCTCGACAAATAGGCAAACCATAATATGTTAACTGGATGATTGATTTTATACCCTTAAGTTGGGAAGCCACTTAGGTTTCATTTTCTTTTGATCGATGTGAGGCCCAGAGTGGCATTTATAGTTGTTCTAATCGGCCTGTACTGAAAAGAAACTGGCAAATTTATCGTAAATTTTTAAAAAACAAATTTTATGTAATAACTTTTAAAACCAGAAATTTTATATTTATGATTTGAAAGTAATTGGGTTTGGAGCATTCTCCTTACTTAGTAATTCAGGGATGAAATTCTATTGAGAAGGGAAGAATGCAACAACCCAAATTTTTTAGACATTTTAATTTGAATATTTAAACTTATTTTAAATATTATATTTGGGATAATAATGGATTTTCAAATCAAATTCATTAATAAAACAATGATCAAATGTTTTATTATATATTTAATTTAAAAACAAACTTGTAGCGTCACGATAGTTTGTTATATTGAGTTTTGAACTTCAACTGAATTTATAGAATCCGCTATAAGTCGGAATTTTATGAAACAAGAAATGTCTGAATCTTTATAATTGTAATTTTCTAAATGAAGATAAAAATAGAGATTGTATCTTATAGATTGTAAGTTATATACAAATCAAAATTTAAAATAGTCATTACGTATTCGTTTATAAGCGATAACGTTTATTTAATAAATTTAGAAGGATTTTTATATAATTTGGATAACATTTAACTCGAATACGTTAACGCTGAGTTAAAATTCCATATTTGTTGAATTTTAAGTGATGTGTTACTTTATTTGGATATATACACGATGATAATAATTAATTATTATTTAATTTAATTTTTTGGAATTTATTTCTATTTTATCTATATTATATAAGCCTTAGAAATAGCTATTTTTCAAATAACTTCCGTTTTTGATGAAACAAATTTTATTTGAATATGTATAGCTAATTATTGCTAGATTTCTAGTTTGGAGCCAATCAAAGTTGTTTTGTGAGTGTGCGCTATTTAAATGTGAACCAGTGAATATATTGACATAACGTCATTATGCAAGCAGAATTGGTTTCAATGAAACTAATTTCATTGGATCTGGAATGTCAAGACGTGTACGTATGTCCATTTTAGTTACGTTCGGAGTTCGTGTGCGATAATGTCATTTTAGAACATTCAGCAAAAATTAACAGTAAAACAATTAAAAATAATAAATAATACAAAAATTAATGCCTAAGTAAAACAGGTAACCTACTCTAATCCACGTTCTCTGGCTACCCTGTTTCTTCCCTCCCCTAGTATTACCGCAAGCCTAAGATTTGAAATATGCAGACTACCCTTAAAAGCACGTACATCCAACCGTGTACTAATGAAAAAGACGTGGATCTTATCTCTTCTTCTTCTTCTATATATATATATATATATATATATATATATATATATGCACATGTTTCCCCTTCGCATTTCCTTTTTTTCAAGAAAGAAAACGAAGCCTCACTATTTCTAACGAACAAACAGCAAGATAAAACATCACCTCCATCCCTAAAACGGGTAAAAACCCATTATTTTCTATCTCTGAGGTAGCAAGCTTCATTTTGGCACAAAGGATTCATAGCTCAACCACATTTCTTTAACATCTTTATTTGCATCGAGCCTAGGGCTGTGGTTTTCCAGCTATAGGGCCATTGGTAGGAGGAGTTTTCTGAAGAAAGTTGGAATAGAAGAAGGTAGCGTAGCTATAAGAGGTGGTCCGGTGTTCTGACATCCACTGTGGTGATCAGAAATTGGGTCGAAGATGGAGCCATGTCCTCACGTTTTCTGGCTAGAGAAGGACTTCAAGGCAGTCATCATCGGCGGCATGGGACCTTATCCAATAAGGGAAGCCATCAGTGAGGCTGACTTAGGCTACGATAACTGATATGGCCTTGGGTTACGATTTGTTGATAGGGGCATTGGTAGAAGGAATTGTCTGAAGGAAGTAGAAAGAGGAGAAGGTGGCGAGGCTATAAGCGATGGTCCAGTGTTTTAACATCCACTACGCGACAGGGTATTGGCTCGAAGATGGAGCCATGTTCCCGTGTTTTCTGGCAAGAGAAGGACTTCACGGAGGTCGTCGTCGTCGACATAAGACCTGCTCCAATAGGGGAAGCCATCAATGAGGCTGGCTCAGGCTACGATGAACTGACATGGAGGGGGTGACGAAGTTTAAAGGAGGAATGGTGATGTTGGCATTTTGAAGTGTCTTGAAATATTTTAGAAGAATGAAATGTAGGGAAAAAAAGCTTCAGGGGGGATTATAATACGGGGAAGAAGGAAGCGACAGTAAGTGTGAATTATTATAATTTGCAGCATGACTATTTGGATGGTGCATGGCGCTAGAAGTAGCAGATGAGGAGGATATGAAGGGGACGTGGAAGCATGGTTTTGTGTTTCTAACAACATAAGTAGGTAGTGTGGGGGAAGAAACATATTTGGGGAAGGACGTGGGCTTTAGAAAAAAAATAAAATGAGCTGGAAGAATAATAGGGACTGGGAAGAAAGTAATACAGGTGACGTTGGGAAAGAAGAAAACAACGGGGAAGAAAAATAGTATGGGGAAGTTAACGCGAGTGCAAAAGAAAGAGTTTGGCCTATGTTTTGAAGTACTAGAGCACGACATGTTCACTGAATGTGGTAGAAGGGTAGTTGGGCTTCCATTGTAGGCTTAGGGGTTTTTCATTTGAAAAAAAACAAGAACTATTTGGCTGTGAGCTCAAGTTTGCATGGGAAAAAGTAATCGGGGCTGTCTAGGCTAAACGTGATCAAGGATTAGGGTAATTGCATATTAAAGTTAGTTAATTTTATTATATTTATAAATGTAATGTCCCGTATTTTTATGGTATAATAATTAATTAATTTAATTAGTGATTTAAAGAAATAAAGGGTTGTTTAATTAAATAATATTGAATATTTAAATAATAGAATAATATATTTAATTTCAAAATAGTCGGAAATAGTGAATTGACAATATAATGTGAACTGGACAATTTGGAATATGTAATTCAATTTAGAGTTGAATTATATTCACGAATATATTATGTAAACGAAGTTGAACATATAATTTATATTATAATTATAATCAAGCTCAAAATAGTGCGGCAGTTCGTAATTTGGCGATTCGAACTTTAAATGAATATACATAATCCGTTTTATATCAGATTTCTGTAAACAAGAAATGTTCGAAGCTGGTGAAGTATATATTTCTAATGGAAGAGAAAAATCGAGATTTCATCGTGTAGATTGTGAGTTCTGTCCAAATCAAATTTTCAAAAAGTTCCCTTGGAATTCCTTTATAAATTATAACGATTTATTTGTATTATAAATTAATTTTCAATATAAATTGAATACTGATTTATTTGTATTATATTCTGTGTGAATATATACGATAATATTTATTTATAAATATTTAATTTTTTTATTTTTAAATATATTAATATTTAAATGGGTTTATTTAGAGCTTTAAAAATAGCCACTTTTGCAAACGAACTCCGTTTTCGATGAGACTAATTTTGTTGGATCCGAAATATTAAATTATTGTTAGATTCAATTTTCGTGATTTTTGGAGTCAGTGTGTGGCCGTACGAATTTTTAATGTGAAAAACAGTCAGTATTTTGACAGTTAAAAATACATTGTGTGAGCAAACAGTGTCGGAATTTGACGAAATAAGTTTTGTTGGGTCCGTAATGTCAAACTGTAGCTGCATGTCAGTTTCCATGATTTTTGGATATTGTATGTGATCATGCGGATTTTCAGAAGACGGATAAATGAGTATTGGCTAAAATAAAATAATAAAATCAAATAAAAAATATTATAGCCTACCTATACAAACCACTTAACACTCCCTAACCCTAGAAAAATCCTTCCTTGGTCATACGTTCTCTTAGCCACCTCCAGGAAATGAAACATAGTTAATCCCTCTTTCAAAAATTCAAAACAAATCAAAGGAAATTCCTTAAATCAAACTACATATATATTGGAGATCCTTGTATCATACTCCTCAATCTGGTATCAGCGTTGTTGAGTTCGGTGATGATTTTCGTTGCTGGAAAATTACACAGCATTGGTTCAATAGGTTAGGGTTGAAGATTGGCGAAGATTGAAGCCTCCATCCTTGTTTTGGACATCGTTTTTAATCTCAGCAGGTGATTTGGAGTGTTGTATGAATTTTTGGGGGTATTCGGTCGAAATTGATGCCGCACTTTTCACGGAGGAGCTGATCGACGCGGTCAGCAGGAGGATGCCGAGTCTAGGAAGAGCGGTATGGGGAGATGGAGATTTAAGTGGCGAGTTCAATGGTGGTGATGGTTCGTTCATCGGTGGAGTAATGAAGGTGCGGTGGGAGCTTAAACACGCGGCAATGGAGGAGTTTTTATTTTCTGGAGCATGTAATTTCAATCGAGGAAGAAGAAGGGGGGAACGGGTTGGGGTATGGGCCGATGGAAAAGGGTTAAGGCCCATTAAGTTTTAAATTAAAATCACTTGGCTATTTAATGTTTATATAAACTTGTAAATTCAATAACTTTTCATATGTTAACGGAATTCAGCGAAACTAGATCCGTTGGGATCGTATGGACGGCAGCTATACAATGGAACTGAGTGGGAGTGAATTGGAGCTCGTTACAATATATAGCAAAATAAATTATCTGTCAGAATCAACCGACAGTTATCGTTATTTAACGATGACCGTCCAATGTGAGTAAATCTCGGTAACTCTGCTCAGTTTATATTTTCATAACGTATTTTTTAGAACTGATAAATATTGGTTGATTGTTGTGTGTTGATTGGTTGGTTGAACTGCTAATTGATTAGTTAAAATTATCGATATAGTTATATATATCGTTAATTAAGTATTGATTATGTTGATCAGCATACTTCATGTTGAATGGAAATTGATCTGAACTATATTGTGTAACATCTGTGGATGCAGGGAAACAGGTCGAAGGGGTCCAACTGGATTCCTCGACATTTATTTTACTGTTTTCATATATTGTGATATATGATTTGTTGCTGATTATGGGTGTTTGGATGATATTGATCATTGTTATATGGTATGTTAAATACCACAAGGAATACTGAAATGTAAAAACAGAATTTCCAAAGTGTATATTGGAAATGAAATATATTTATATAAAAATCAAATGATTTTATGAAAAAGGAATTTCAAAGTGGATATAGAATTTAAGGATTTTATAAAATCAATGGATTTTATAAAAGGAAATATTTGTAAAACAAATAGAATTGAAAAGGAAATATTTGTAAAACAAATAGAATTGTAAAGGAAATATTTGGAATCAATTATAAATAGAATAAAAAGGGGATATTTATTCAGAAATTAAATAGGAGTTATAAAAGGGAGTATTATATAAAAGGAATAGAATTTTATAAAAGAAAATAAGTGGGAAATAAACATTAAATAGAAATCTGTTTTTAACAGATAAATTGAGAAGATTAATTTATAAATGATGTTTATAAATTAAGGAAAATAATTATCAATGGATAATTTGAATATATAAATTATGAATTTATATAAAGAAGTAGAAATCGGTTTTAACACCGGGAGGTTAATAGAATTTGAATTCAACATTTATAAAAGGGAATTTAAAAGAGATTTTAACTGTTAGAAGTTAAAAGGAGGATTTGTAGAAATATTTATACAAATAAAAGTATAAATAGAATTTGAAATAGGATATTATTTTAAAATACGAAATCAAACCGAATTGAGATATCAAAGAAATATTATTCACATTCGATGTAAATAACGGATTAAAATAGTTATTTTATAAATTAAAACATTTATAAAGAAAAATTGGGATTTGAAATAGAAATTCAAATGGGAATTTGAATAAGGTAGGGAATAGGATTCAAATGAATATTAGTTATTCGAATTAGAGTAAGTCGAATTAGTTATTCAAATCAGAGTTAATCGAATATTAGTTATTCGAATTAGAGTAAATCGAATTAGTTATTCAAATCAGAGTTAACCGAATATTAGTTATTCGAATTAGAGTTAATCGAATATTAGCTATTCAAATTAGAGTTAATCGAATTAGAGTTAATCGAATATTAGTTATTCAAATTAGAGTTAATAGAATATTAGTTATTCGAATTAGAATTAATCGAATATTGGTTATTGGAGTAGAGTTATCAAATATTAGTTATTCAAAGAGATATTATCGGATATTAGATGTTTGAAGAGAGATTATCAAATATTAGTTATTCAAAGAGATATTATCGAATATAATTATTCAATGGAGAGATTGTCGAATACACTTATTCGAAAGGAGATTATCGAATATAGTTTATTCGAAGAGGCATTATCGAATGTAGTTTATTCGAAGAAAAGAGTTATCGAATAAAGATTATTCGAGAGAGGATTATACATTGAGATTCGACTATGTCAAATGTAGGAAAGTATTATTTACTTTTCGGGTTTTAAATCAAGAATTGTTTATTTAATAATACATTTATTTATTTAAATTAAGAAATAAAAGTTATATTCAAGTTATTATATTTTGGAAGCATGGGATTTTAACACCATTGTTATAATCAAATGATTTCTGTAAAAGAAGTGGATTCGTAAATAGAATCTGAGAGTTACGTAAGGAAGTTTGCTGAAGATTTAAAGGGTGAACTTTGTCTATTTCAAGGTTAGAAATATTGTACAGTTAAGGTCTGAGAGGTAATTATACCCCAACTTAATTGACTTCATTTTTAACTAAGGAATGGTTAAGGTTCGATAGTGAAGGTTAGTTAACTGAATTTGATTAATAAGTGTTAATGGTTCGAGTTGGCATAGAGATATTTTGTCTAACATCTGTTTAAATCCAATAAAGGAGTTTTGGAAATGTTATCCAAATAAGAACCAAAAATGTTTTCAAATATAGAAATAAGAAATGAGAGTAAATATGGAAATGTTTTCCAATGATTAATAACATATATTTTCTAAATTTAGAAAATAAGAATGTACGAATAGATGGAAACGGAGATAGGGAAATGAATAATTGAATGGCAAATTAAATTAAAGGGGTCAGTGTTGATTAACGATCGATCGGTAAGTTTTCCATTTGGAAATACAACCGTTGTTCGCACACATATTTCCTTTGATAGTTAAATCACCGACTATCAAAGTTTTTAACCATTTTCGTTGCCATTACGGAGAGACCGGGATCAGATTCATTATCTGAAAACCACTCCGTATAGGCATTAGCTTTGCAAATCAAATATGATGAAGATAATTGAAGACGGAGTCTGTGCAAGGGCTGTTAATGTTTATAGGATAGTGCCTTCAGTTTGTCCAGACCCAGGACAACGTGTATGGACAAATGCCAGACATAGTATATCTAATGGATCACGTAAGTTGATCTCTTCAAACGTATCCACGTTTGGTGGCGGAGGAATTCGTTTCTCTTAGCTTTATACCCATGATATTTTTGGGGAAATCAATTTGTGATTTGGCGGGTATGACGATGTGGCATTCAAAGTAAATGGAGGTGTGATTTGTCAAAAGATACGTTATGACCTCAAACCTCATCAACTGAGAAATGACAAAAACCGGGCAGGAAGCATGGCTAAGTGGGTCGCCCCCATTAGGGTGTATTGTCATCATCTAGAGAACATTCATATTTGTTACTTCCTTTTGCTTCTGTATCTCCCAGGAATGGTTATGTTGATAGCAACCATAGGTGACAATATATTCGACACACTCAAGAGAAATGAGTGGTCGGTCATGTGTGGACCGGGTTGCAAGACGTTCTTGTTGAACCAAGTGTATTCCTCTCTAGAGATACACTATCGGTAGGTAGTCCCATACATTGTCATAGTCGGAATCCAATCTCCAATAAGCACATGCGGTTTTGATTGTATACTATATATATGTGGAGCAAGAGATGTAAGCGTTCTGCTAGATTGTTAATTATTTGTGATTAGACATTATTATAATATCAGAATATAATTGAATTTCAAAAACGTTTTGGGTTATCGCAAGGTAAAAACCATACGTATTTATGTGTGGATCGGTCTTACGATTATCATTTCTTTTGAAAATGGATTTTGAAAAGTTAAACAAATGTTTGGAGTTTACTCACAACAGTCCCATGACTGACCCAGAGTTTATTTTGTTTTGTTTTACCTAAACTCTTGGGTGCCCAAATTTGTACAGGTAGTCAAGTAGTTCAGATATTTCCAGATATCTTTGGAGGATCTTGGAGCAGGAGTCTTCAGCAGCGATTTATAGCTATTGTTTATTTCCGCTTTGATGTAAGTGTTGTACTCTAATATACAAATACATATTTGGGTTTCAATGTTATTTTGTATACTATATTTTATTCGTTCCGTTGTGAGATACATGTTACTCTGATGTTGTTGTGTTCTTCTTCTTCTCCTATTCTAATAGTTCTACCTTATCTATTCCCACCCTCTAACATCTTTCTATTAACTATCCGGTATTTTTGATGTCTGAATAGTCGTCATTGGTATTTGTGTCGATTTTAGGAGTCGTAAACCACAGGTCATTACGATAAATTAATAACTTGTAAAAATATACAACTTTTGTATATGCCATCAGAACGGAACAGAACTAGAGACATTGGAACCGTATTTAATGAGCACTTCATGTTGAAACTAGTTTACACAGAAATGGATGCAGCTGAGATTTTTAATTAAATTAAATGCGTGTTTAATTTAATTAAAACAAACCATTTAAATGACGGACGAACCCACAGTGAGTAAAACTCACTCAGTTGTCCCACTTATATTTTATATAAGTCGGGTTATATGTCTATGTGCTATGTTTGTTAATTGTTGGATGATTTATTGATTGTTTGAATATATCCAAAGTATATTAGTGATTTAAATTAAGTGTTCATTTAATTTAATCGAAACCAATCATTAATTTTAAAGATTATTTCCAATTGAGGTAACTTACCTAGTTAGTTAAGTTTAAAATAATATAAATGCATTAAATTAAATTGGACGCTTGAATTATTATTTTTAGTGGACCGTTATAAGTTGAATTAACTATTCATGTTTATTTAAAGTTATTGTATCGAATGGATTGTTTTATTTGAGGTGATCTATTTGGATGTAGGGAAAAATAGGTTTGAGTGGTCTAACTGGATTCCTCAAATTTACAAATTATTTTCATATTATCCTTATATGAGTTATTTAACGAATATAATTGGAATATTGAATTAGTTATTGATTGTTGAATCTGAATTCAACGTTTATTTTGTTATTAACAAAAGGGCAGTATTGGTTGATAAATTAATAGCTGATGGGCTAAATATATCGTTTTATAAAGATTGATTTACCAGTAGGTGAATTTATAGAAAATGAAGTTATAAAATTTATTTTATAACTGAAGATGAATATTGAAATATATTATTTTAAATAGAAGTTTACAAAAACGAAATAGATAATTATATTTATTGAATGATTTTATAAAGCTAATTCTTATATTAATAAGATTGATAAGTGAGTAGGAATCAACATAATGATTAATAACTGAGATATATTGTTTTTAAGAAATAATTGAAATGTAATTATGTTGAAATGATTTTTTTAATAATAATCAAAGTAAATGTGATTATTAAAATTAATTATATTATTAATTAATTTAAACGAAAAGACTAAGTGGAATTGATTAATAGGTTAATCATGTTTATAGTTGACCAAGTCAACTGCGTTAACTGAGATTGATTATTAAATTAGTTTGTTAATTTAATGAAAATAGTAATGGTGAAGTAAACCAGTTTTATTTTCAATAAATTTTGATATTTGATAATAATTAAAGTGGTAATCATGGAATTTAAAATTTTATTAATGGAGGTTTATGAAGTCTAAAAGTCATATTTATAGTTTAATGAGTTTTTGAGCGATTTGATATTAATAATAGCACAAGTTAAGTTTAAATTGAGGTTTAAATTGAATTCTTATTAGAATTCTAATTAATTGAATTAAATAAATCGAAGCCGAACAAAGTTGTTAAAAATCGACTTTATTGAATATGGTGTAAATGATTTTCAATTAGTAAAACGAGTTACTAGAAATGGTATAAATGGGACAAAAGTCCAAGATATGAAATGAATGAATTAGAACCTAACTAGAGGTCGATTGAGTTAAATGATTTTCTGAGTATTGATCAAATGTTGGTTTTGCCCTTTGGGGTTGATATTTAGGGAATTATTTTCTTACTTATTTACAATTAGGGACTGATGAAGGTAAGATTTGGAAATCGAAATGGAAACCCAAATTTGAGTTAAAATGGTGAGGCGAGTTAAATCATTAAGATGCGATCAAAATTCGCTATATTAAATCAGAGATGAGGTTTTATCGAGGTATAACTGAAATGGGATTGAAGTAAACTTATCAGAAGTTTATTAAGGTTATAATTTTAATCAAATGAAGGCATTTATATAATGTATTTAAGATTATTAAAGTAAATAGAAAAGGTTTTAAATAATAGTTTACTTAATACTTAAATTAAGTAAATGTAGTTAAGATTGAAATAAAGTTTCCAAAGAGATAATATGGTATTATAAAGTTTTGTAAGTTAAATAGAAGAGGTTGAGTATAATATTATTTTTGAAATAAGAAGTAAAAAGATTTATTTCAAATATTGGAAGATTTAAAGAATTTGATTAATGAATAGAAATTTAAAAAAGGCCAAGTGACGCTGTGTAATAAACCAGCGGATCCATTTTATTTTTATGATTGTTTATTTTGATAGCTAAATAACTGATTATCAAAATCATATATAATATGATTATTGGTACGGAAAGAACAAGATCAAATTTATATTCGAAAATTGTTCCGAACCAATAGATACATAAACAAAGAAGATATGTAACGATGATCGAAATGGAGCAATTGAAGATCGTAAATCTTCATGAGCGGGGAAACTATTGTTGATTTCTCTAGTTGATCCCTAGAGATATATATTTGACAGTGATTCTGTCATGAGTGAAATATACGGATTGCAAGGACAACTTGCTACTGGTCCATAGGGTGATTCCTAGGATTTGTAAGAAGGTGTCGTCGGTTCATCCTATTCCTAGATAAATGTCTAATAGAGTATTTCCAAAAGATCTCGTACGTTGATTTCCACAAACATACTTTTGTTGGTGGCAGAGGAATTCGTTCTTTTTGCTTAGATACTTCGAATATTTCTATGGATACCATAAGTGATTTGATGGATCGTCATGCCATTCAAGGTTAATGATAGCCATATGTTCTAAAAAGAAGATTATAAGCTCAAGCTTAATCAAGTGGGAAATAACAAGAATCAGGCAGACAAAATGGCTAAGTGGGTCGCTCCCATTACGGTTTATTGTCACCATCCAGAAAATTTTCTATTTGTTCTTCTTTCGCTTCTGTATCTCTCAGGAATAGTTATGTTGCTGCAACCTTAGGTGATAATATATTCGGAACTTTAAGGCGAAATGAATGGTCGATTATGTGTGGCCGAGTTGCAAGATGATCTTGTTGAACTCCAGTGTATCATCTCTAGAGTACAATGATCTGAAGGTGGTTCCATACCATGTCATAGTCAGAATTCATTATCCAATAAGACCCCGCGGTTTTTTATTATAAACTATGTATGTAGAGCGTGAGATGCAAGTGTTCTGCTAGATGATTGTTTATTTGATTTAGATATTATTATAATATGAGAATAGATATGATTTCAAAATGTTTTAGGTTATCATAAGGTAAAAATTGCCTGTTTTATATGTGGATTTGGCCTTACGATTATCCTTTGCTTTCGAAAAGATTTTTCTTAAAATTGAGTTGGTTGATACCTATAAACTTAGTGAGTTTCCTCACGCTGATTCACTAGACTGATCTTGGCATTTACAATGCTTGGGTCAGACCGAGTTTTAAAGGTTCAGGTTTTCGGATGCTGTGAAGTCCAGAGTTGAGTGGGAGAAGTCCAGACGTATGATTTGTTAATTCTATTGTGTGTTGTATATGAGGACATATTATCATAACTATCTGGATTTATTGATGTACTCTGATGATTGTAAGTTCTATTTCAAAGCTCTCAATGAAGATTTGTTTCTATATTATATTTTGTTCCATTGCGATGTGAGACTCTGATTTTGTGTTGGTTCTTCTTCTTCTTCTATTCTAACTTTCATTCTTATCTCTCCTTTTAACATTCATTCTTTTAGCCTTCTAGGGTTTTCGGTACTTATGTTTGGACACGGATTGTATTAGTGTCGAAATTCGAGCGCTGAATTTCACGAGTTGCTACCTCAACTTTTGTCAAAACCGGGTTTTGTCAAATATTAATTTTTTTGTCGAAAGTGAGATTTCATAACTTAACAAATTTATGTTGGTTTAAACATTAGAAAATGATAAGTTAATGATGTTAGGTTAGATTTTGAACTGGGTTTAATAGTTTTCCAAACTATAAAATAAAGTGGTGGAATATGTTAACAAAAATGTAACATCTTTTGCCAAAATGAATTGTTTAAATTTGTTTTGACAAAACCATTTTTAGTATAATCATTATAATATGTATTAGTGAATAAAATAAATTATATTTTATTTATTAAGTAATATAAGATCGTCGATTTTAGTTAACAAAAGTCATCGAATTTAATTGACTTTGTCATTGATCATTGAAACTGTTGAACATTGACTTGGGTTTTGATTTATAGCAACATAATTAAGTGTAGCTAAGTTGAAACACTTAGATAGTGTGATAAAAGTGTCACAAAAGGTTAGTAATAAGCCAAAATTCCTGAGGCACATGGGTTTTTGTCTTATTCACACAAAGCACTAACCTTTTCACACAACCATGTGATAAAGCCAATAGTTTTTCTTTCCACTTTACCCCGTTCCATTTTGCACTTATCCCTCTCCTCCATTCATGTAAAAGAAGGCCTTACCCCTTCTAGTTCATTCATTCCACTCTTCTCTCTTTTCTATCTTCTTCCCAAGCTTGGTAGCCATGGCTTCCAAGCCTCTTCTTTCTCCTCCTTCCTCCCTTCTTTTCCCCCTCCCCTAAGCCATGCGGTACCACCCTCCTCCCCTCCTCCTCCCTTGCGCCTCCATTAATTAAAACAAAGGAAGAGAGAGAGAAAGCTATGTATGTATGTATATTATATGTATATATTTAAAGAGAAAATATTTTACGGTGCGTTTATGTTGTTCAATGATTATGTAAAGCATGGGGAGTGGAAAGCAAAGGTGAGAAACCTTATTTATATGTGTGTTAGTTATAAACATATATAGTTATCATATATAGAAGTGATAAACATTATTTACATGCGTATAAGTTGAGTGTACATATAGTTATCATATATGGTATGAGAAACTTGATTTTTCATTAATATAGTAGTGAGAAATGCTATTCATATATATATATATATATATATATATATATATATATGTATATATGTATGTATGTATGTATATGTATATGTATAGTTATAATTATGTATGTTTGTTATTCGTTAATGTTTTGGTTAATTAGAAACTGATTATAGTATAAGTGTTATTGACAAAACGCTTATATACATGTATATTTGTAAAATATATGTTGAAATGGATGTACGGATGTTATAAATATGGTTACGAATGTCGAAATGGTGATTTATAGCGATAATATGTACATTACACAAGTTACCCATATATATATGGAAATATATGCGTATTTGATATGTCTCGGATAATATAAATAAACATTTTATTCATTTAAATAATAAGTGAAAAATAAACGTTGGAATTTTAAATCAGAAATGATTTGGAAATGAAATTAAGATATGTATGAAAAACTTCTGTATTGGTGGAAAAATAAATGAAAATGATTTCAAGTATAAATGGTATATTCAAATTCAAAAATCAAGTATGAATAGTAACTTTGAAAAGCGAAGTTTTTTTTGATATATAAATAATGTTGAAAACTTAATTTTATTACCCAAACTATCTTACTTTATTTTTTAATGGGTTTTAGGAAAGTTTGAGTTCAAAAGGATAAGTTTTGAAAAATAATATTATTTTAATAATAAAATAGTATTATAATAATCATTTAATATTAATATTGAATTTTGAAGTTAAATTTTGAAAAATTATTCTTAAACAAGTTTAAATATGTTTTATAATTATATTTAAAGTAAACTTATGGGTTTTGAATTTAAATTAAAATATAGTCTGAATAGGACTAGTCACGCTACAATAGTTCGTGAATTTCGACTATAAGCTTCAAACGCTCATAACAGGAGCAAATTTAATGGGATTTCTTCAAAACGAAAAATGTTTGATTTCTAAAAATAATAGTTTTCAAATGAAAAAGGAAATTTCAAAATATAATATGTAGATTTCAAGTTATGTGAAATAATGTTTTTCAAAAGGTCGTTATAAGTGCAGTCCGTAGACCGTAATGGGAAACACCTATTTTAAAATAAATAAAAATATGAAAAGTTTGTAAAATCATTTAAAAGTGATTTGTATTGATAAAGTAAAGTTTTGAATAATATAAAAGTCATTTTGACTAAATTAGCTAATATGAGCCTATCATAACGCTTTTTGTAGAGCTATTACAACATTTTCTGAAAATGAGTTATTAAAGGTTATAAACACAACTGATTTCATTTATGACTTAAGTAATCATTTTATAATGATAAATAATTTCTTAGGAAGTTTTTATCATTTAAACAAAATTGGTTTCAAACAGATTTAGATTATTAAAGGATATAAAGAGTTTTCAAATAAAAAAAGTTCAATTGAAATTGAATGGAAATAATCTCCATATAATTGGTATTAAGATCTGTAGATGAAACTTATACTATTCGGGGAATTTGAAAGGTATTTATACCATTATTCCGCTTATAGTATGTGTTCAATATGGGAATAATATTGAGTATAGCCTGATATAATTTCTGTTTGATTTCGTATACCCAATATAAATTAGTTAGGATTTTGGGAAGTGAAACGGAAATAACTTTTTATATATTTGAATTCGTAGTTCACATTTTACTATTCGTGGAATTTGGAAGGTATTTCGAACCGTTATTCCACATATGGTGTTAATTGATTTGAGGATGAGTATTGAATATAAACTAATATAAATTATATTCAAATGCGTGTTGGGTTTATTGCGAACAATTTTCTAAATGAAATCGTTTATTAACCCAAGATCGAGTATGATTTGGAATTTAAGAAAAAAGATAAGTTGGATTAAAAAAACTAGGATTTAGGTAAAGCTTTTCAATTTAAATAAATTGTACTAGGAAGAAATAATCTTTGCATATTTGGTATGGAATTTCGTTGTTTGGATGGGTACTATTTGAGGAATTTGGAAGATATTTATATCGTTATTCCACTGGTAGTATTTTGGTTATGTGAATTTGTATTGAATATAAGTTGATATAATTCCTATTTAAATCTTATATTTAATATGAATTGGTTTTGGTTTGTTGTGAACGATGTCTTAAATAACATTATTCTTCAACCCACTAAGATTAAGTTATGAATTGGTTTTGGGTTTATTGTGAATGATGTTTAAATAACGTTATTCTTTAACCCGCTAAGATTTGGGAATATGTAAAAAGGGTTAAGATCTTCTAAATTGGCATGACCCGAACTTCCCCATAAAGGAAAGCCCGGACTGCTTTGAGAACAAGATGAATCGGAACACAAACAGAAGAACATTTCATTGCTTATTCCAACAATTTCACCAGAATACAAGAATATACAGTGTATGAATAAATATTACACATTTACTAAATATCAGAGGTTTACAAATTACAATGCAGCGGAAAATAATACAAAACACAACTGAAAAGAATATAAGGATACAGAGCTTTCTGAATATCATTCCAGCTGTAAACCAGGATCTTGTGAATATAAATCTGCAATAACAAAACTACAAGCTGCCCATGTGGAAAATAGGGGCACCTAGAGTTTAGGTTAAAACAATAAACTCCAGGTCAGTCATGTGACTGGTGTGAGAACTAAAATAGTTATTTAAAACCTTACTTTAAATCAGATATATAAAAACAACACAATGCTTTTTGGAAAAATGAAGCTATTATAAGACCCAGGTCCTATCACACAATGCAACGCAAGCCGGGGGATAGGGTTTTCCCTTATAATAGACAAGCATGCTTGGTACGTTAAAACAAATCATTTGATACAATTTTATGTGCATAGTGTATAAAACAACTTCAAATATAAATGTATCAATCCTAGACGGCATGGGTACCATATATCATGTTGTTAATACTAGGCTCTACAATCAAAACCGCAAATTTCACGTATTGGAAGTTGGATTTCCATCTGTGAACTAAGGCAAGGGATCGTTCTTACTGCTTCGAGACAATCTAGCCCATGTCTCAGGCGAGTACTCTGTCAAGCCTTTGGATCGTCAGGGACGGTCCACACGGAGTGGATTAAAATGCCAGAACACTGCGTTTCCCCGTCCTATGGGAGTAAACTGGTCATATCCCGACCAAACTATCGGCCCTGGAACGACTGATATAACTGAGGCGCCTCGCAATCCATCATCCACATAAGTAAAATGTCAGGGCTAGTAAAACGCTGACACCACTCCTAGCTAGAAGGAAATGCATGCCCTCCCTAAAGTCCTCTTCCGTTTCTGGTTCACACCGGGGTGTGAGGCTCGCGAATTAACGCTACACAAAGCTATGCTATATTAAAGTCGTTCTTTGATCATCAACCACAAGACTCTGCTTCTCAACAGAAGCCTTGATCATTTGCATCTCAGCATGCCACACAAGCAATTCACGCTATGCAATCGATGTCTATCAATTACACAGAATGAAATCCAACGTCAGACACACATCCATTTACAAGTTCATTCTGGGTCTGAACGAAACCGAAGGCACCTTATTCCTCCCCCATATGTCCAATACAGGGGAGAGGTCGTCGCATATCCGGTCAATCTCCAAGTATGTCTGTACGATGACCACTTATTACCTTGTCTTGGGTGTACAACCCAATCAAGACATCAGTAATCATCCAAACGATATGAAGACCTCCGGTCTTCAACCGCCGTCTTCATCCTCAACACATCATCGAATTAGTTATTCAGAATGGGATAAGCCCGGTCTTTCTGAATAACTCGCGTGTATAATAAACAAGTGCCATAAAAACACAACATGTGCCTCATTCCAGTCCAGAATATTCATTTATTCAAATATTCTTATACTTTGGGAAAGGTTCCCATTAATTTTATCAAAGATAGATTCTTTAAATTTATTCTTTAATCTTCCTTTGGATATCCTTTCCATCTAATTAAAGATGCATTAAAACTCCACTTGGTTTTAATCTTCCCAAAAATCAATATTAATGATTGTTTAACTTGGGAAATCATATCTTGTCTTTAACTGGGTTAAAGAACCAATGTCATGTAAAACACGGCTCACGATAAACCCAAAATCACATTCCATTCCATCAGCCTTTAATTTTAAATTAGCAAGTGAACAATTCCCTATGTATTAACCCCAAAGGCCGAAACCAACATCAGATAAATACCCAGGAAACCATTCAATTTAACTAATCTCCAGTTAGTTTCTGATTTTCTTAACTGCATTGGGTCTAAGAACAGTATTATTAAACATACCATTCACGACAACCCAAAATCTTATTCCTGTCTTTAACTGGGTTAAAGAACAAATGTACTTTAAAACACGGTTCGCAATAAACCCAAAATCACATTCCATTCCATCAGTCTTTAACCGTAAATTAGCAAGTGAACAATTCCCTAAGTATTAACCCCGAAGGTCGAAACCAACATCAGATCAATACCCCGAAAACCATTCAACTTAACTAATCTCCAATTAGTTTCTGATTTTCTTAACTCCATTGGGTCTAAGAACAGTATTATTAAAGATACAATTCACGACAACCCAAAATCTTATTCCATTGTTAATCGGGTTAAAGAACAAGTCTTATTTAAAACACCGTTCACGATAAACCCAGAGACCAATTTCAGTTCCATTCCAATTAAATATCTATTAATTGGTATACTTCATTAAATCTAAATAAAAAGATTTAATCGTTTCTCAACTGGTTTCAAGAACAGTGTTAATGAATACACCATTCACGACAAACCCAAAATCACATTTAATATTAAATACAAGGCTCTGAATAAAAAATATCGGCTTATATTCAATATCAAATTCTGGAATCAATAAATACCATATTGGAATAACGATACATATATATATATATATCTTCCAAATTCCTCCACAATATCCGTATAATCACGGAATCCAATATCGAAATATTCCGAAGATAATTTCGATTCAAATCCATTCCAATTCATATATTGGAAATTTCGGTTATTTTTAAAACCATTACAAATCCAAGTTATTTATTTAGAATATTATATTTCATAATTCTAGTTCATAACTAGTTTATTTTGATAAAAATATATTTTTATCTTTTCAAATATGGAATTTTTCACCCTAATTCTTTCCAAATCATTTGTTATGATTTTACACAAATCATGGATATTTTTAGTAATTTTATCAAGGCCCGTACAGTCGATTTCCACAAACGGCCATCGAACTGTACTTACAGCGACCTTTTCCAAATTTGATTTGGACATAATTCCAAATCCAACCGTTAGGTTTCAAATCTCTAATATTCGTTAGAAATCTCTTTCGATACGAAACCAATGGTTTCGCTTGTAGGAGAATCCGACAGTCGGATCTCCCGTAATGTCCATTCGAAGTCAATTGTCGAAATTCGCAAACTGCCGCAGCATGGCACGTTCTATTTAGGCCATTGTATTATATATATAATATATATTTCATCGATTTCCATCTAAACCGTATTTTATAAGTCGTTTTAAATTCGTTTCCAAAACGATTTCAACTTCGTATTCAATTTCAAATCAAAATTAAATATTCCATATCATCGATATATAAATAATAGTATTTACGAAACTTTAGATTTCAAAATCATTTCCTTTTCAATATTCATTGTAGAAATGAATAAAATCGATATAAATATCGTTCACGTCAAAATGACGTCAATCTAATCAGCATGGCTTTACATATTTAAATATTTTCGTGTCCATCCCAAATCAGACATCAAAATCATATTTTGATTCTTTTCTGAATATTATTTGAAAATATTCATTATTTTAAAATAATCATTATTTAAAAATATTCATTCTTTCTGAACTGGAATCAGACACAGTCAATTACCATGTAATGTTGAATATATGGATTTCATACAACACATGTATATAACAACTATAATAAACAATCAACCATCATCCAGAGTGCATTCTATATTGAATAAGCATCAAATATAAATATTTAACGCTTACAACCGCCTGTCAATCCATCGATCGACATACAGCTAATTATCAGGACTAGTGTATGGCATATATCATCCCAATACCCGTGTGGGGTTTCAATCAACAAATAATGAATTTTATTCGTGTAGTTGGGCGATGTGTAAAATTTATCGTCCCAATCAATATCAGTCAAATGGGTGTACATAAACAAATCATCTGATTTGTAAATGAATTTTTATTTTATTCATATACATGTTAAAAATTATATTTTTAACTATAAAATATTTTACTCCATTCCACATCACACAATCAATTTTCACAACACAATCAAACAAACAAACAAGTCGTCCATGGTCTGTGGACGACGGATGTCGGGTGCTGCTAAGCACCGTCTGCATCCTAGTATATATTTTAATTAGAAATTAAAATTAAAGTGAGAAGTTCTCACCTTTGAGATCCACTCCTCCTTTCTCTATTGTCTCTCAGATTCGCCTTTTTGATTCCAACGCAGTCTTCTCTACGCTGTTCATATTAAAAATCACATTTTTAATATGATGTTTATATATGTGGAAATCACTATTTTTTTCTGCCTTCCATTTAAATATTATATTTCTAAAATGAAGCTACATATATAAAAATCCAGTTTTTACATTGCTACTTTATATATAAAAATCCAATTTTTACATTGCTACTTTATAAACAAAAATCCAATTTTTACACTGTTGTTCGTATTATAAAAACCATATTTTTATTTTAAAGTTACATATATATATATATATATATATAAACAACGTTATTTTCATTTTCAAAACAATGGTATTTATATTTTCAAATCAATGGTATTTATATTTTCAAATCAATGGTATTTATATTTTTATACAATGATAATTTTATCTTTATACAATGCTAATTTTATTTTTATACAATGCTAATTTTATCCTTATTCTCTAAACAATGTATATTTTCAATTTATAAAAACAATGTATATTTTTTATTTTAAAATCATATTTACTATAATTAAAAACATAATTAAATTAATTATAACTCCTAATTACTATGTTAAGGGGATTACCCCTTTCATCTTCTTTCTAGAAAAACTGCCGATGTCTCTTTTGGGAAGCTCGACACGAATGTCCACCAATGCACGAAAATCTAGGCAATGGGTCAAAGATCGAAGTTCACCACTCTCTGGCCCTTCGCGACGCCGCCATACCCCTCCAGCCTCGCCTTGCTCGGTGGCTTCCATCGCCACAAAACCTGATCGAAAACTGGCCCCTTTCAGGGAGGATATCGAACAAAACACCTCATCATCCCAGATCATATCCGTTCACCTTGTATAACACCCTATCCTCTTTGATTTTGCCTAATGGAGTTTTGATTTTTATTGATGGGATGAGGAGATCGGAGGTGAAGAAAGGGGACATTTTAAATCGTCCGTTTTTGGGGATATCGGCTGTGAGAGAGAGGGTTGACCATGGGTTGATTTCTCTAGGGTTTTTGACCACTTGAGTTGAATGTTTATATATTATTTAATTTCTAAAAATACTAGTTGTTCAATCCGAACTCCAAATCAAACCCAACGACTGTCGCCCCTAGCTAATTACCCATATTCTGAACACAATGGGATATGTATTGTAAGCCAATTCAATCATTTTGATTAGTTTTTATTCAAATTAAAATATAAATTAATATATATTGAATTTAAACGTACATTTCAATTTATCGGGGCCACATACAAACTCTAAAAATTCCCGAAAAATATTTTCTAGATTCGTATTAGTGATATGGTTCTAACAAAACTAATTTTGTCAAATTTGGAGAACACTTGAAAAATAGCCATTTTCTGATCGATCCAAATTGATTAAAACTGTCAAAACATGTTTTTACTTCGCCATGCTCACATATTGATTCCAAAAATTATGAATTTTGGAATCTAGCAATAACTTGACATTCCGGATCCAACAAAAGTGTTTTCATCGAAAAAGGAGGTCGATTGCAAAATGGCTATTTTTAAGGGCCAAAATTCCATAGCGACTATTCTGAATTTTCAACCGGACATAACTTTTTATTCCCGCTATGAAATTCCAATTTTTCGGATTCGTTGAAAAGATATTTCCAATCATATTCTAATGTTTTTGGTTTCGCTAAAATCCGGTTTATTTGGAATCCTATACATTCATTTGAAATTTGAAATCAAATTTTCAAACTACCGCGCTATTTTCATTTCCTTTTATAATTAAAATAAATATTTATATTCTAACATCGATTCAAATAAATATATACGTTCTAATTCTATTCAAAATAAATTTCTCGTTGTTATTATTTAAAATAATTCATTTTAAATATCTAAAATTCATCAAAATTGCCAAAATAAAAAATTTTAATTGGTTCTGATTTTCCGGGTTGTTACATAAAGGTTAATGAAGGTAAGGTTTAACGATTTTAAAAAGGAAGGTAAAGGTACTCAGAATGTAATGAATAGTGATTAAAAGTTAATGAATGATTATTAAGATTTTTGAAGTTTAATTATCTTTGACTTAAAAAGATAAGTTTTAAAGAGAAGGTTATGGGATAAATTAAGATCTTTTAAAAAGCCAACGGAGAAATGCTTAATGATCTTGTTTTGAAATAAAAAGGAATTGGAGAACTAATGAATCTAAATCAAATTTTTTAACTTTCTTCAATTTAAAAAGAAACATTTTGAAATGGGATTTATGAAATGAATGATTTCCATAATAAGTTTTTAATTAACTAATTGAAATGCAAAAGAGACTTAGTGAATACAGTATTTCCATATGGTTTTAAAAGAGTGATTGTCATTTGGAAAGGCCGGGATCAGACTTATGTCTGAAGATCATTCTGAAAATGAATATGACGTAATGGAAGATATTGAAGATGGTGTTGAATTCTGAGAATCTTCACATCAAAAGGGTTAACCTACTGATTTTCTCTTCGCTGGATTGCTCTTGTATGGAGATGTTATAGTGGCAGCACGTCCAGACGTATTTGGGAAATTTACATATTGCGAGGACCTCTCTCTTTTATTGGACAAGGAATAAGGTGCATTCGATTTTGTTCCATCTTAGAACAGACTAGTGTGGTTGTGTCTGGCATTGTATCTTGTAGTATGTAATTGATTTTTGCTAAACATATTTCTGTTGGTGGCGGAGAATTTATTCTCTTAGCTTAACACCCTTCTATGAGACATACTAGCTTAAAGGTGATATGGTTAGCGATTATTGATAATATCTTATGAGATGATAATGTGAAAAGCTAAGTAATGTGCTACTGACGATCAAAGCATGTCTTAGAGAGCATAACTTTGTGTAACGAAACTTCGACAAGCCTCACATCTCGATAAATGACCAAAATAGGAATATGCGACAAGGATATGGGTGCGTCATCTTCTTCTAAATTAAAAAATGTACCATGGTATGAAGCTTAGGCATTACTTACGTGGTGACTTCTACTTTTTTGTTGTTGTTGATGTTGCGAGGCCCCAGTTTAAGGTTGGCAATGAACGAAAGATGATATGTTCAGGTGTGATACAGTTGAGGGAGATCCCGGCCTTGTATTGGCAGAAAACTAATTGTATGACAATTCTCGTGGCATCTCTCTATAGATGAACCCATCGGTAAGGAAGTTCCTTAGCCTGGTCATTTAACGGAAATTCATCCTTCACTACGAGTTTGTACGATTTTAGTTATGAACCTGTATGTCGACATAATATATGGTACCTATTCCAGCTAGGATTGATACATTTATTTGTGAAAGTGATTTCCACAATATGCGCTAATAATAATATCAAAGAATTTTTGCGTATCAAGCATGTTTGGATATCATGAGGAGAAACCTTTCATATGTCTACGTTTGCATAGTGTGTATGCCGAAAGGCTTTATGTAGCTTCATTTTCAAATAACATTGCGAATTTTATGATTCGTATTCATAAGTGGAAACCCATTCTGTGTTGTACTGCGAGATCTTATGTTTTACCCAACTTTAATATAAAGATAAAACTATTTTGGTTCTCACACCAACCTCATGACCGACCTGGAGTTTATTGTTCTTCCACCTAAACTTTGAGTCCCCATATTTTCCACACGGGAAGCTTAGTAGTTTAGGTTTTGCTGTTCTAGCCTTGGAGTTATTCTAGAGTAGGATTCTGGATTATGGCTGAAGCAATATATCGGACCATTTCTTAATCTTCCGCATAGAATTTTATAATTTCCACTGTGTATTTTCCACTTTACCCTGATATATGTTGTACTCTGGTATTTTCTTATACTCTGATGTAATAATGTGATGATATTAATGAAAAAGATCTTTTATTCAGTTCTTATGTGTTGTATAGCCAAAGAAGATACAAAATCCGGCATTTGAATCTCCAACGTTTGACGCTTGAGTTAGGTCAAATGCCGAGCTTTGAGGTTCGTTCTTCCATGTCATCAAAGGTGATTTTGATGATCTTAGGTCTAGGGTTTCATTTTTCGAAGGAAAAATAGGTTTTGGTGGAGCAAAGGACTCAGATGGTTGGAGGCTAGCCACGGGTGGTCAGAGGTGGTCTTATAAGTGGCAAGGTCATGGGGAAGGTGGTATGGACAGCGGCATCAAAGGGGATAGTTGGTTATTAGCATTTTTAGATCTAGGTTTTCACAATTACCAAATCTATTGAATTTCTAAATTAGAATAAAATTAGAAGATAGAGATAGACACTATAAGAAAATTGACTTTTAGTTACATAAAATGGTTGCGTTTATAAATAAGTGTAGGTAAAGAGACTTGTTCCTTTTATTTTAACTATTTTATTTCATGTAAATCTAATCTTAAAATTGGTGGGACAAAACGAAAATTATTATCCATCCATTTTCATTTCCCTCCATTGATGTTTCTCCTTTTGCCTCTCCTCCACATAACCCTACGTCCATTTCCAATTTCCGTGTTTCCGTTTCTCCATTTACAACTCTTAAAAATCCCAAAATCGCGCTTACGATCTGAAGTTGGTGCAATTGCCATCTTGGTTGGGATCTACCATGGGTCCTCACATCTTTTTTTGTAGACCTGGTGCTGCTCAGAGTGATGGACGTACTCAATGTTAAAATTCAGGTATTATACTTGCCTATGAGTTGGTTGGTGGTGGTCACGAAGATTTTCTAATTAATGTCAGATCTGGAGTATGATGTTGATAATTGTGAGCTACAATTATCTAGTATTTTCTTCTCCATATAAATTCTCAATAATGGAATTTATGAACTACTGAGTCAATATCTGAGATCTTGTGTGTATTTTTGTATCTACAATGTTGCTTACATCTGAGTGTATAAATTAATATTTGTTCTAATTGCAAATTGCAGCAGGGTATTGGATTTGAGACTTCCAATGATGTAATAGTTTTTCCATTAGTGAATTTACCATGGGTCAAAGCTGGTCAGAGGAGGTGGCTAGAAAACCTGAGCAAAGATAGAAGACCAACGTACTATTCAGTAAAGAAAAGATAGAAGACCTAAGCTCTAATTTACTAACTCAAGCATCATAGCAATTCAGATTGCCTGAACTTGCCAACGCAATGGGTAAAACCTATCTTTCATGGAATGCCCCAATCAAGGAAGACGAAGAGGAAAATATCGATGGAACTGGAGTCAAACCAAGGGAATTGGAACTAGTAATGGCTCAAGCTGGCATTTCTCAAGCAAAGGCGGTTAAAGCTCTTAAGGATAGTGAGGACGACATTGTTAGTGCCATTATGGAACTCATATTTGATATCTTTCTTTCTATGTACATTCTGTAAGTTTCTCATTTCTTTCTTTTATTTTTGTGAAGTTTAATTATAAATTCTTTGGTGTTCTCACTAAGTAATGGTAAATTGATATCTATTTTGAACGTGTTGTGTTTTCTTTTTAGTATCAAAGATAGCATTTTTAACATAGGTAAAAGAAAGAATGATATGGTTGATGCTTTTTCATACGTCTCTTATGAAAGCAAATGGCTTGTGAATCAAACTTCAATCATTTTGACTCCAAAGGCGAAAAGTACAATAGATATTAACTATTACCCAAAGTTATCTCTTAAAATATGTAGCTGTGTTGATGAATTTTTTATAAATTATTCATTAAAATTTTAAATTTCCCAAGTGATGTCCATTGTAATTCATTTAGTAGCTTTTAACTATTGCGTGCACACTGACTCTAAATGTTAAACCAAATTAGTAGTAGTTTGTTTTTTGTCCTCATCATCTATGTTTTCAGAATGGAATTTAAATCATGAATCGTAAAGTTAAAACTTTAAATAGAAACAAGATTCTAATCATAAATCGTAGATTCAATAGAAACTCTAAGGAGTATGTTATCGACAATTGAAATTGCGTGCGTTAACACCAAAATTTGCATCAGTCAAATATAAAGAGGCGAAAGCTCCTAAGTTAGAAGAGAAAAGAGCTCTAGACAACAAAATATGAACCAAGTTAGAAAATCCTTGAAGGTAACTAAGATAATACCAAGTGTAAGGTCCAAAAGCTACAACACCGACAGTAAAAGACTGGAGGAAGTAATAGTGTCACTACTGGAATCTCGACATTGAAACCAGTGATGACAAAGAGGTATCAGAGTGCTACTAGCACCAAAAGAGGGTCGTTTGGAAGCAAGAAACCAATACCATAAGATGGCGGCAAAGCGGTTTCAACACTAAAAGCATTCAAACTGAAGCAAACAATGGGAAATAACCAAGAGAAGATGATTTGATACCAATATAAAGAACTGGTAAAGGAAAGCACGAGACCAAGTTGGGCAAAAACAAAGGGCTATAGATATCAATGTACTTAGTGTTACTAATAAATTCAACATCAGAACTGGTTGTCGATGAACGGGTATCGAACTCAACAAACTCAAAGAAAAAAAACTCGGAGACACAAAACTGAAAACAAGCTACCAAGGCCAAAAGCAGAAGAGAGAAGATCTGGACAAGGGGCCATCAGTGCCAACGTAGGAGGAAAGAACTTACAACTCATATGAAAGGTTACAGCAACAAAGAAATGCCGACACTAAAGGCCATCAACATGGGCTCAGTTCCGAAAGCTGGAGGCAAGAAAAGAAGAGCAAGAGCCGGAAGACTATGATCGTGGACCCGAAACTAAGAATGGATTCTATATTATCTGAAACATAGGCAGAATGGAGCAAGAAGCTATAGATACCTATACCGAGACACAACATTTCAGGTCATCAGGAGATGTACCGAGAGCATGCTTCCGCAAAACCAAAACCAATTCCAAAGACTCACTGAAGATTATAAGAAGAAGAGCTATCCACATTACTTTGTTTAATGTCGATACCAAAAGAGTTGAAGGTTCTAAAGTCATGAGAAACTAAAGCACAAGAGCAAATTCTATAAAGATTTGAAGCCGGAACTCATTGTAGAAAGCCAAAGCACCTCCTAAAGCCAAGACCGATGCATCGAAAGTGAAGTTTGACCCAATAACATTTCTAAGAAGAAAGAAAGGAGGTCGAACCCAAGACAAACAGATGAAAGGTGCGAAGCGGCCGACACCATGCTGCCGCATCTGAAAGTGGCTTCTGTTAAATTAATGTCAAAAGAGGGCCCAATTTTCTTATAAATAAGACCGTAGGGTCCTCATTTGAAGGGACTTTTCCTTATTCTCAAATTTTGTACCCATTTAAGAGAGCTGAAACCATAATTTGTAAATTGAATTGAGTATTTTCTTTGTAACTTCCACCATGAATAAAATCACCAAATCCCTTAAAGTGGACGTAAGTTCAACCCAAACCGAAGCACTATAAATTGTTGTGTTCTTACTATTTCCACACATTATTCTGTCTACTGCTATGTTTTTGATTGTATACTATTATTCTTTCGAATTACCAAGATAACCTTCTATAAGCCATTTAGCTTTCTAACTTGCTTCGCGCTTAGGGAACCCTTATCCCAAGGTAATTGTTGGTCCTTAAGTCTCGTAAGCATGATACTCACCTCTTGAAGGAAGAGTGACTAATCTTCGAGCTTAAGACCTTGATATCTAGGAAACGGTGAACTGACTCAAGCTTGTAGGAACTAAATAATCCCTAAGATCCCTCAGGACAAAATTCATACCCTTGTTTCTGGTGTTGACAAAAAA
Source organism: Allium sativum (assembly GCA_030737875.1). Taxonomy (NCBI): domain Eukaryota; kingdom Viridiplantae; phylum Streptophyta; class Magnoliopsida; order Asparagales; family Amaryllidaceae; genus Allium; species Allium sativum. The sequence continues at coordinate 313,384,155 of CM060925.1, forward strand.
TAATGTTAACATTTTGGCACTAGAAGGGGGGCCTGAACCTCCGACCTTGTGGTTAACAGTCACATCCCTAGCTGTGTTGTTCCGTCCCGGGGTTGTACTAAGTTTTGAAGAATTAAGATCAAGGAAAAAAAGACTCGACAAGGACCTTCCAAACGTCAATATTCTACTTAGAGTGTTATTGATCAAAGTGTTGTTTAACCTTAAACCTCCAACGTTTCCTCTCATATCCTTTTCCTTATTTCCCTTTCCTCCCTTACCCTATATTCCTTCATAATTAGACAATCCAAAGATTGATTAAAGATGTTTAAGTCGAAAGGGGTTGTGAACAAGGATTCAACACATCTCCCATTCTGGAAAACAATACCAACTCAGCAAAATTGGAAATCGGGGAACCTTCAACTTTAACTAAAGATGAATTGGAAATATTGCACTTTTCAATTCATATTGACACCACTAGAAGATTTATTGAAGCAGAGTTGTCCCAAATTTCTTAAAAGTTGAACCCTATAATGAAGAATCAAGAGTAACGTTACCCTGGAATTCTCATAACCAAGTTATACCCTCATCAAATCTACAGCATAGTCCAGTTTTACAAGGAAGCAACCAAATGTTAGGAGAGGTAGCCAATTCATAGGAAAGCAGAAGCTTAATGCCATCAGAAGATAGGAAATTGCAGGAACTCTCTTTCCCTAAGAAGATAATAATGACTAAAACTCCGACTAGTATAAATATTCCATACCTCATATATGATGGGACAACAGACCCCGAAGGGCACCTTGCTTCCTTTGAAAGTTCCATGGATATTTATAGTGCTTCAGAAGCCATTCAATCCCAAATGTTTCCAGCAACACTATGAGAGGCAGCTACTAAATGGTATCGCCAGCATCATTGGAAAGACATCCATTCTTGGGAACAGTTATCTATGACTTCTCTGCATAATTCTGTAGCTATAAGGATCCAATCATGGATTGTCATGCCATTATAAGTATAAAACAAGGACAAGAAAGTCTTTAGCCAATTACCTGAAACGATTTAATGTTGAGGCTTCAAAAGAATAGGACATGAGCAATCGTGGTAAGCTCTTCGCAGTCCATTTGGGGCTAATTGAAGATACTCCTTTTTGGAAAGAACTGTACGTGCATGGACATCAAGACCTACAAGAATTCTACCACCGAACAAGTGATTTCATTCGCATGGTAGAATTGTATCATTCAAAAAGAGGACCGGTCACCATGAAGAAGATGGGAAATCTCACACTAATCAGAAACTTCAGGACAGGAAGCTCAGATTTCAAGAATATCAAAAGAAGCAAAACCAGGAAGGGATTAGCACTGATTTTTTAACCTTGAGCAAACCTATCTCATATATATATATATATATATATATATATATATATATATATATGTCATGATGAGGGAGGGAGTCAACTTCTCATTGCCTTTCAAATCCAAGAATTATTCAGAACCGCTCAAGGGAGGGAAGTATTGAGAATATCACAAGATGAATAGACACCAAACCGACAAGTGCAAGGTATTGGAAGGTATAATACAAAGGCTCGTCCAATTGAAGAGTTCATTGAAGGTAAACAGGGAACAACTCAACAACCATTTGACCTTAACACAGATGCCTTAGCAGTTGGGGCCATTTCCGTGCAACCGCCTCCCAAATCATGGTTAGCATAGGCAGGAACCCTCCGGATCTGGAACTTTCAACACTACTCATGGAAATTGTCACAATTGCAAATCGAGGGATCGTTACTTTAGTAGGTGCCCAAGTACTCGTACTTTTTTTCATTTTCCAGACTTTGGGACATGTGACACTTTCATGTCCTGCATTTCAGAAAGGTAGCTAGGTGTTGAATAAGATCCTAGCCACACTTTTTATGAATCCAGTGGTTGCCGCTCTATCAATTGCTAAGTTTTACATATGTCTCTCGTGCTTGTTTGTGGATGGTTTGTATTTAGATGACCATACTAGGGGTTGTGAGCTCATATAAGGCTTCTACAATATTAAGTCTAGTATAAGGTTTCAATCTAGATAAACTTTGACCCAATCCTCTCTTTTAGCAAAATGGAACTAAAATAGTATTTAGAATAGCTAGCTCTATAAGTCTAGGGTGGATAAGATATTTCCCACCAAACGTTATGGATGATTGTGTTGTTTTGCTTTGGAAATACATTATGAGCCTTGGTGGAAACGAGGGATATCATGACACCAAAGTTTTTTCTTCTAAATACGCGTCGACGTTATAAATCCAAACATGATGTTCCATGTCAGATGATAAGTTTTATACTCCGTTCATGAATTCTCAAGCTAAGTAGTATGGTGTTGTTTGGTTTACTTCGCTTGTCTACTAACTTAATGTGGATACACTTTCCATATCATATTTGATGGTCATTAATAGTTTGACCATCTGTGGAGCTCTAGTTCCACTTCAAGTATTCTATGATTTTACGCTTTGCGAGCTGTATGCTCATCAAGACACGAGCTATGTGCTCATTGCTACACGAGTCGTGTGCTCAAGTAACGAATGCTCTATATGAGTTCTTTCTAACCAATGGTCTCAATGAGTATGTTCTAATCAATGTTCTTAAAGAGTACATAAGAATCAATGATCTAGTTGAGTACTTTCAAACCCTGCTCCAAAAAGGAGTACTTTCCACCCCCACTAACATCTTATCCCGTAGAAGGGAACAAAAGCTCAAGGGGAGCACTTAGAGAATGTACATCCTCTGCTCAAATCTTATCCCCGTAGAAGGTAACAAAAGCTCACGGGAAGCACTTAGAGCATGTACATCCTCTGCTCACATCCTATCTAGCAGAAGGGGAAAAAAGCTCGAAGGGAGCACACAAAGCACGACAACCTCTTCTTAAAGAACAAGGATGAAATGACCAATCAAGGCCCAAGGAAGTGGCTCATCAAATTAAATCAAAGCCTAGGGAAGAAGCTCATCAAATCAATCAAAGCCCAAAGAAGCGGCTCATCAAATAAAATCAAAGCTCCAGGGAAGCGGCTCATTAAATTAAATCAAAGCTTAAGGAGGTGGCTTACAAATAAAAGCAAAAGCCCGCATAGTGGCTCACAAAGCTATAGGGGAAATTCTCTCAAAAACCTAAGTTTGGGTTTGGTTCGAGACTACTATAAAAATACCAGAATTGAATTTATGGTCTTCTATTAAATACCTGAATCTGGGTTTGGTTGGGACCTCTATCAAAATAACAAATATGGATTTCTGGTCTTCTATTAAATAGCCGAATCTGGGTTTGGTTCGGGGCTTCTATCAAAATAGCAGAAATGAATTTTTGGTCTTCTATTTAATACTGAATCTGGAATTTGTTCGGGACTTCTATTAGAATACCAGAAATGATTTGTGGTCTTCTATTTAATACTTGAATTTGGGTTTGGTTCGGGACTTCTATCAAAATATCAGAAATGGATTTTTGGTCTTCTGTTTAATACTAGAATATGGCTTTGGTTTGGGACTTCTATCAAAATACCACAAGTGGACATCTGGTCTTCTATTAAATATCTGAATCTGAGTTTGGCTCGGGACTTCTATCAAAATACTAGAAGTGGATTTCTTGTCTTCTATTAAATAACCAAATCTGGGTTTGATTCGGGACTTCTATCAAAATATCGAAATTGGATTTTTGGTCTTCTATTCCAAACCCGAGTCTGGGTTCCAGTTCGGGAATTTTATTATCAACAGACATGGATTTATTCTCTCCTATTGCAAATACCTGAATGTGGGTCTCAAAGATTTAGTTCACAGATTTCCAAAGGGGGTTTTCCAGACTTCTATCTTAATAACTAATCTTTAGCTATGAACTTTCCATCCTTATTTCCGAAATAAGGTTTCTGGTGAAAATGCGTGTATGTGTGTGGAAATATAGTACACATGGCTCATGTAATATGGTATATAACACACAAGTATGAAATAATAGCTAATCACAGATATAAAATAGTAAATGCAGTAAAAAGAAAAAATCACACCAGAGATTTTTATACTGGTTCAAAGCACCATCCTATGCCCAGTCCCAGACTTCTATCTGGATTTTCACTAATTAACAACTTCTCTTCACCCGGAGGAACAGGTATACAACACCTAAGTAGCCAAATGGTATTTCACGCCTCTAACAACACGAGGACTTCAACACTTGCCTCTTACAACAACGGGGACTTCAACTAAGACGAGTAAACTTTTGTTGTTGACAATATGTGTTCTTGATAACACGATTTTGCCTCTTGAAGTACAAGATTTCATATAATCTTATCCTAAAATAATGTATTTGTGTATGTGAAAATTAGGAAGAAAACATCTTATTGAATCAAAAGAATATTATATAAATTCTAGGATTCAAACGATATAGAATAGAATATGAGCGAGTGAGTACTTGAGAGTTTGAAAAACTGAGTTCAAAAGATTAGAATGATAGAAATTAGTTAATTGAAAGGATGATCTCGTGATGTTTATATAGAGCATAAAAAGTTATGACCCTTTGTAAAGCGTTATAATCAAAAGTCATGATAATTGGTGAAAAGGAAGAGAAGCAACTCTTGAAGAAATGGAAGTGTCTTTATGAAAAGTTGCTTCTGTTCAAAAACGGTCGACAAGTCAAAATGGATCGGTAGATAGGAATTTGAATATATATACGTTATATATATGTGTGTGCATGTTTATTGTGCAAACTGAGCAGAAACGGTCGACCGCCAGAAAATGAACCGGTCGACCGGTTTCACCCAGTGACCACAATAAATGTATACACAAATATATTTGTATATATATTTAAACTTTTTGAGGTAGAGGATAGTTTTTAACATGAATAACACTACTAAGACAACAAATAATCATCCTCTAAAGTATAAATACCATATATAGCTCTTATGCTTTGTCAAACCGATGAATTCTTCTTTTTGTCGATCGTGGCTTATCTGTTCATCAGAAATCAAAACTCTATGAATTTCTTGACTGAACATTCTCCCCCTTTTTGATTGATGACAACATATTTCTGAATCTCCCCCTGCATATGATCTCACCATCACCTTTGTCGATGATATAGCCTTTTGAATTATCTCCAAAAGTGACGGAGCCATATCTGAGTATGTAATATTTGTCAATAAGCTCTTGTCTCCAGTCATGTGCTTCGAGCAACCACTGTCCAATATCCACTTTCCTCTTTTTTTAAGTGGGACCTCATCTTCTGTTGTCATGAAACAAATATTTTCTTGTTCATCCTCTGTGTCACTTTCACTTTCTGATGACGACGAGTCTGAATCATCCCATGTGACTGAGAAAGCTCGTTTCTTTGACTTGTTCTTCTTGTATTTGAACTTGTTATTTTCTGACTTCTTCTTTTGTTCCACACAATCTTTGTGCATGTGGACCCTTTTATGGCAGTTGAAACATTCTACATTTGATGATGATGGTCTATTTGATCTGTTCTTTTTATTGTATCAACTAGCTTTTCGTTGTTTCAAGAATTTTTTGAAACCTTTTGCAATGAATGCTAGTTCTTCATCTTCAGAATCTGATTCATCTTCATCTTTTTCAGCATGAAATGCTACATTTTTCTTTTCTTCTTTCTGTTCCTTTCTAGCCTGCAAATTAGCTTCATAGGACATTAGATTTCCTATCAATTCATTTGGCTTCATGATAGAAAGGTCATTAGCTTCTTCAATTGCTAATACTTTTCCTTCCCATTCGCTAGTCAGAGAATGTAGGACTATCAAAACAACATCAAAATCGGAATATTTTTGTCCTAATCCAATAAGTGCATGACGAATAGTTTGAAACCGTGAATACATATCATTGATTGTTTCATTTGGCTTCATTTTGAAATTTCGGAATTGACTTTTCAGCATGGCTATTTTGTCTTGTTTAACCTTGTTAGTACCTTCGTGAGTGGTTTTCAGCGTTTTCCAAATTTGATATGTGGTGGTATAGATACTAACATGGTTATATTCATTTTGATCTAATGCACAAAAAAACATGTTTATTGCTTTTGCATTTACAACTGCTGTCGTTTTCTCAACCGGTGTCCATTCTGAATAATCAGTTGTTGGATTTACTATTTCTTTTGAGCAGCAATCCAAGCATCATGGTTATTTGATTACATAATGAATGCTATACGTGTTGCCCAATAGCTATAGTTGAGACCATTAAAGAAAGGAGGTCTTTGTGTTGAATGACCTTTCGTGAAAGTGGTAGTGCTGGTGCTTGCGTTATTTGCCATATTACTAGAATATATCAAATAACTGTGTTACGGTTATAAGATAACCTTGCTCTGATACCAATTGAAAATGCATGTACGTGTATGAAAATATAGTACACACGGATCGTGTAATATGGTTTATAACACACAAGTATGAAATAATAGCCAATCACAGATATAAAATAGTAAATGTAGTAAAAAGGAAAAATCACACCAGATATTTTTATACTGGTTCGAAGCACCGTCCTACATCCAGTCCCAGACTTCTATTTGGATTTTCACTAATCAACAACCTCACTTTACTTGGAGGAACAGGTATACAACACCCGAGCAGCCGAACGGGATTTCATGCCACTAACAACACGAGGACTTCAACACTTGCCTCTTACAACAACGAGGACTTCAACTAAGACGAGTAAACTTTCATTGTTGACAATATGTGTTCTTGATAACACGATTTTGTCTCTTGTATTACAAGACTTTTTATAATCTTATCCTCAAATAATGTATTTGTGTATGTGAAGATTAGGAAGAAAATATCGTACTGAATCAAAAGAATATTATATAAATTCTAGGATTCAAACGATATAGAATAGAATATGAGCGAGTAGGTTCTTGAGAGTATGAAAAACTAAGATCAAAAGATTAGAGATTAGAATGATAGAAATTAGTTAATTAAAATGATGATCTTGTAATGTTATATAGAGTATAAACAGTTATAACCCTTTGTAAAGAGTTATAATCAAAAGTCATGATCATTGGTGAAAAGGAAGAGAAGCAACTCTTGAAGAAATGGAAGTGTCTTTATGAAAAGTTGCTTCTGTTCAAAAATGATCGACATGTCAAAATGGACCGGTAGACAGGAATTGTGATAACCCCAAACTTCCACAGCATGAAAGTAAGGAATAATCATTTGGAATACAACATAAATACAATAATACACATCACAGATACAAAATAGCATAGGAAATTCATAGAGTAACAACATCATAGTAGCGGAAATATAATGTCATCAGTCCATAGAAAATCCACAGTCACAGAATTTTACATTAATACATCAAATTCGCAGAAAAGAAACATGTTCCAACTCCAACTCAAACAACGTGGAATAAACCAAGTTTAATGTCTGAAATAAAAAGAAAGAGAAAAATGCAAAAGCAGCGAATGATAAATCTTCAATCTCCTAGTCATCACCTCTCCACAAGCAAATCCAAGAGATATAATAAGCAGCTCCAAGGAAAGGCTCCAAGCGAAAGATAAACCTGTTTACTTGGTTGCCCGTGTAGAAAGGAGGGCACCCGAGTTTGCGAAAAGGTGGAAACAAACAACGGGTCATCATCAGACTGGTGTGAGATTTCTTTTCTAATTAATCACTATTAATAGGGCAAATCCAAAGACCACGCCGCTAATGCGGAACGGGTTTACTCTAATGGATTGTCGTGCATAAAAGTGTCAGAATAAATGATAAGTAAATCGTACAACAACGCTATGCTTTTTAGAAAAATGGAATCACCATAAGACCCAGGTCCCATCACACAATGCAACACAAACCAGAGGATAGGGTTTTACCTTATAGTGATTAAACATGCTAAATACGGCAAATACGAGTTTAATATTGTTATTAATATATTAAAACATTTCAAAGTAAATGTAGAAATCCTAGGAAGAATAGTATCCCATACTACTATGCCTCCATACTAGTAATACAATCAAATTCGTAGGCTTGTATTTGGATTTTGGTTTCCATCATGAGTCAAGGCTAGGGAGGAGCTCCTACCGATTCGAGACACTATAGCTAATGTCTCAGGATCCCCCGCAGTGAACCCTTGGAAAGCTGCAGGGTCGGTCCGCCATACGAGTTGCGGATTAGTTATTCCTCAACACATGTTTCCCAGTCCTATAGGACCTAGCATCCGAGGCGCCTCATCCCATCATCCGCATAAGTAAAATGTTGGGCCGTGTTAAAACCTGATCACCACTTCTAGCTAAAAAGAAACGTGCTGCTCTCCCTGCGTTCCCTTCTCCCGTTTTAGACTCCGCCGGTGTGTGAGGTTCGCGAAGTCACGTTGTACACAAAGCTATGCCTAAACAGGCTATGCTTCGATCGTCCCATAAGGCCTGCTTTTCAACAAAACCTTGATCATATGCATCTTAGCATGCCACATCATCACTCCATACCGTACTACCAACCCTTTGCCGAAATATATGAACGGGTGTTAAGCAAGAGAATAAATTCCCTGCCACCAAACATCCATACCTTCGACAAAAGATCAATAACATGATATTTGATAGAGTATGATGTCAGACACACAATCCATTTAGTAGCTTATGCTCTGGGTCTAATCAAAAGCCAAACCCGTGAAATCAACACGTACGTTTGGGCAATGACCAAGACCTTTGAATTGGGAGCAAATCAAATCAAGGCCTCGATCGTTGTCCATCCGAGGGAAGATTTACGTCTTCATTCACTATCTTTATACTTCAATTTACGTCGTTTGATTATTTAGAATGAGAGAACTCGGACTTTCCAAATAATCCTCGTATATATATATATACATATATATATATATATATATATATATTTAAAATCCTTCATATACATTAATAATTAATTTTATTAACGATTCATTCCTATATTACTTATTTAAAATAATTAAATTATAATATAACGACGCCTTAAGTCCATGAGCGACTTGGCGCTGCATTCAAACAATTTTGATTTCCACATTTCTCAGAATCTAACCGTTGGATCTTAACATAATATAGATCGTTGGAAAGATTTTAACAAGACGGTCCTAATGGTTTCAGTTTCAAGAAAATCCGACGGTCGGATCTTCTTGTATAGTCGTTTAAAAGTACGATTTCAAAACGCGACCTACCACGCCCTATTCGTTTACTTTTAATTATATTTATATATATAAACATTGAATCGAAGTAACGTCGTTTGATTAAAATAATGCTCTACACAACTGCCGATACTTACCATATTTTTGATAAAAATGAAAATAATCCTACCGCATCATAAATTCATTCTTTCACTTACATTGAAAATGTAAATTCCATCCTTTATATTTATATATATATATATAAAAAAATATGTAAATTCAATTCCTATGCAAATTCCTATATTCCTTTTACATGTAAAAACAAATGTAATTTTGATACATCCAAAATCTTACTTTTAAATGCAAACATTACATCTAATTTACATTGTAAAAATATAATTTTTAATTACAATGCAAACACTACATCTAATTCACATTGTAAAAATATCATTTTTAATTACAATGCAAACACTACATCTAATTCACATTGTAAAAATATCATTTTTAATTACATTGAAAAAAAATGTAGTTTTTGTCATACGGTATAATTTACATATAAAAATGTAAATTTTGACATACGATGAAATTCGCCTTTTAATTAAAAAGAAAAATGTAATTTTTAACATACAACGTTAATTCACTTTATAATTTACATATAAAAATGTAAATTTTGACATACGATGAAATTCACCTTTTAATTACAAAGAAAAATGTAATTTTTAACATACAACGTTAATTCACTTTATAATTTACATATAAAAATGTAAATTTTGACATACGATGAAATTCACCTTTCAATTACAAAGAAAAATGTAATTTTTAACATACAACGTTAATTCACCTTATAATTTACATATAAAAATGTAAATTTTGACATACGATGAAATTCACCTTTTAATTACAAAGAAAAATGTAGATTTTATATATGGTGAAATTCCTATATATTTACATTGATAAAAATGTAATCTTCCATACGGTGAAATTCTATATATTTACATTAATAAAAATGTAAACTTTTCATATGGTGAAATTCCTCATTATAATCACATCTAAAAATGTCATTTGTACTTTATCGTTCTAATTTACATTAAATTTACATATAAAAATGTCATCTTTATTTCATCGTTCATCTTTACATTAAAATAACATATAAAAATGCCATCTTTATTTCATCGTTCATCTTTACATTAAAATAACATATAAAAATGTCATCTTTATTTCATCGTTCATCTTTACATTAAAATAACATATAAAAATGTCATCTTTATTTCATCGTTCATCTTTACATTAAATAACATATAAAAATGTCACCTTTATTTCATCGTTCATCTTTACATTAAAATAACATATAAAAATGCCATCTTTATTTCATCATTCATCTTTACCTTAAAATAACATATAAAAATGCCATCTTTATTTCATCGTTCATCTTTACATTAAAATAACATATAAAAATGCCATCTTTATTTCATCGTTCATCTTTACATTAAAATAACATATAAAAATGTCATCTTTATTTCATCGTTCATCTTTACATTAAAATAACGTATAAAAATGTCATCTTTAGTTCGTCGTTCATTTTCAATGCATTAACATAACAGTTCAACTTCAACATCATAACATAACACAAAGTATAAGGTTCGACTTTGTGTGATAACATTCATGTGATGAATACATATGGATTTACAATTATCTATCATAGCAACATAGCAAAATCATCAATCGTATCTAAACAAAATAGATCTGAAGATTAACCATTGGATTACTGCGTAACAACAAAGTAATTATTTAATTAATTAATTTTGAATGAGGAAATTTCACATCTAACATCTAAAATTTCAGATCTAATGTCATAACATCGCAACAATTTAGATCTGCAACTTATATTAACATCCATCGTCGATCCATTTATTTTTTGATTCTCAACTTCTCATACACAAGAATAATAATCAAATAAATTAAATTTATTTAAAAATAAATTCTCACCTTGATTAAAGTGAATAGAAAAATCCAAAAATTCATAAAATGGTCGCACTTGATTTCAGCAAACTCTATTTGCCGTCACGGTCTCGCACAATCTGAAATTTTTCAGTTTGGGTTTCGTATGTGTTAATTATCAATTTTTGAACAAAATTAATTTTTAACAACTGCAGTTGTAAGGCTTAAAAGCGTGGCAAAATCTGAACTAAATTTCATACCTTAAGCTTTTAGTTTGTTCAGAACTTTGATTCGATTTTGCAGGAATTGTAGTCGATGGTTTTCAGAATGGATGGCGTGACATCGAAGGACTTGGAGAGGGGGACGTTCGGCCAGAGGAGGGGGGGAAGTGTGGCGGCGTGGTCGGGGCTGGGCGGCGCTCGGCGGCGGTGGCCTTCTGGGCATCGGGGCGGCTTCGACGAGCAACGGGGAGGAACAATTTTGGTATGGGGTCGAAGAGGAAGAAGAGGGCTTCGAAAAACTCAACTGCGGGGTGGTCTAATTCTCTACGGATTGGAAGAGAAGGAGGAGAGAAGTTTTGAAGGGGCGGCGGCTATGGGTTTCACGCATCGGGGAAGAAGACGATGTATGGAACCGTATTTATACGCGTACTGCCACGTATTTTTATTTAATATATTTATTTAATCCGGAAAATAGGGTTTCCTCATTCGAACTCTGATTCGCGCTCAATGACTGTCGAACAATAGGTCTTGACGTCTTCTGAACGCAATGGCGCTATTGCCGAAGTCCAATTCTGAAGTTAAAAGCATGTTTCTATTATTTTCAAATAATTCTTTTATTTTAAATCCGAACTTACTTTCTAATTTTACCGGGGTCCCATACGAAGTCAGAAAAATCCAGAAAAATCATTTTTGGCTTTCTTATGACGATACGATCCCAACAAAATTTATTTCATCGAATTCTGAGACCGTTTGAAAAATGGCCATTTTCTGGTCAATCCAATTTAACAGTAATTGACCAAAACACATTTTCCTTTACCACGCTCACATATTAACTTCAAAAATTATGAAATTTGAAACCTAGCAATAATTTTACATCCCGGATCCAACAAAAGTGGTTTCGTTGAATTCCGAGGTCGTATGCAAAATGTCGATTTTTCAAGGGCGATATATTTTCTATAGCGACCTTTCTGAAAATTCATTTGGCCATAACTTTTGATTCCCGCTATGAAATTTCGAATTTTCAGATTCGGTAAAAAGATATTCATTAACAGATTTAAATATTTTTTGTTTCATCAAAATCTGATTTATTCTGCACCCTGGGTAGTTAGTCAAAGTTCAAGTTTGACTTTTTACATACCATCCTATTTCTAATTCTTTATGTAATTTATTTGAATATATTTGCATTAACTTTGCTCAAAACAAATTTCCATTCATTTTTATTTGAAATAATTTATTTTAAATATTTAAACACCCCTAAAACCTCTAAAATGAAAATTTTAAATTGGCCCCAATTTTCGGGTTGTTGCAGTCTCCCCCGCTTAAGAATTTTTCGTCCTCGAAAAGGAAAAGAGAAGAGTAGGAGGGTAGGAACCAACATAAAGAATAGAAAATAATTTAAGCGTACCTCAAAATAAAACTAATCGGGGATGTCCACTCTGCATTTGGGATAGGCTTGTTTGGTACTCTCCTCGGTTTCCCAAGTGCAATCTCTAGGATCACCGCTCCATTGCACCTTGACTAGGTTGATACTTTTATTTCTCAGCTTTCTAGTCTCCTTGCCAATAATTTTCAGTGGTTCTCTTCTCACTGCAAGGCTTGGGGTAATCTCCAAATCTTGTTGTGCTGCTTCTTCCACAATCAGATCTGGATCATGGACATGCCTTCGAAGTTGAGATACATGGAATACATCGTGCACTCCAGACAACCAGTCTGGCATCTGAATTCTATAAGCTAGGGTGCCAATCTTTTCAAGAATAGGGAAAGGGCCGATGAATCTAGGTGCTAATTTTCTTGTCTTTCCAAAACGGATAACACCTCGCATTGGAGCGACTTTCAAATAGACATAGTCACCCACTTCAAAAGCTAGCTCTCGCCTTCTTACATCTGCATAGCTTTTCTGTATATTTTGGGCAGCCAATAGTCGCTTCTTAATAAAGTCAACTTTGTCCGAAGCTTCTCGGATCATGTCTGGACCCAACACAAGCCGATTTCCTTTTTAAACCCAACATGCTGGCGACCTACACGGCCTACCATATAAGGCTTCAAATGGAAACATTTTCAAACTTTCTTGATAGCTATTGTTGTACGAGAATTCAACTAAATGCAAGTGATCCTCCCAAGAACCTCCAAAATCGAGTATGCAAGCTCGCAATAGATCTTCAAAAATGCGATTCACTCGCTCAGTCTGGCCGTCAGTCTGAGGGTGATACGCGGTACTGAGATTCAACTTCGTTCCCAACTCATTTTGGAATGCTTCCCAAAATTTACTAGCAAAGATAGGATCACGGTCGCTAACGATGCTACTAGGAACTCTGTGAAAAAGAAAAGATTAATATTTAATTTGCAAAAGAAAATTTTCATTTAGATTATGATGAAAAGGAAAGATTTAGTTTTATTACCCATGAAGCCTGACGATTTCTTTGAAATAGATTTGCGCCAGACTTTGAGCAGTTCTAGTGGATTTGACAGGTATGAAATGAGCGGACTTTGTGAAGCGATCCACTATCACCCATATGCTGTCATTTCCTTTCCTATTACGAGGCAGACCATCTATGAAATCCATGGAGACTTGGTCCCACTTCCAATATGGAACTTCTAATGGCTGCAACAACCCCACCAGCTTTTGTTGATCGCTTTTTACTTGTTGTCATGTGGGGCATCTACTCACATAAATGGATATATCCCTTTTCATAGATCTCCACCAAAATGTGCGCTTTAAGTCTTGATACATTTTGCTCACACCGGGGTGGATGCAAAGCTTTGATTTGTGACCCTCATCTAAAACTTCTCTTATGTGTTCGGGGATACTTGGAACACAAATCCGCCCGTGCAATCTGAGAACTCCCTTGCCATCTATTTGGAAGTCCGTGTTTTCCCCTCCTTGAATTCTTTCAATCATTTTCCGAACAAAAGCATCACTTTTCTGAAGAGAGGCGATCTTATCAATCAAAGAAGGGGTGATGATGAGGCTTGCGACAATGACTTCCTTTCTACTAAGTGCGTCTTCCACAACATTGGCTTTCCCTGGCGTATATAAGATGTCAAGATCGTATGCCGCCAGAAATTCTAGCCATCGTTGCTGCCTTAAATTCAGATCCTTTTGATCGAAGAGATATTTCAAAGATTGATGGTCTGTGTATAATTCAAATTTTTCACCCAAAAGATAATGTCTCCAAATTTTTAAAGCAAAGACTACGGCCAACAACTCTAAGTTATGGACATGATAATTTTTCTCATGCAGCTTTAATTGACGTCTTTCATATGCAACAACTCTGCCCCTTTGCATCAGTACCGCACCAAGACCACCACTTTGAGAAGCATCAGTGTAGACCTTTAAATCTTGGTTGCCATTGATGATGGTGAGTACGGGAGCAGTAGTCAAACTCACCTTTAGCTTTTGGAATGCCTCCTCACAATCCGATGTCCAATTGAACTTGGCATGCTTCTTGGTAAGCTTTGTTAATGGGCTAGACAGCTTGGCAAAACCTTCGACAAATTTCCTATAATATCCGGCCAAATCTAGGAAGCTTCTTACTTCAGTGGGCATACTGGGCTGCTTCCAATCTCGAATGGCAGCAATTTTACTTGGATCAACTGCGATTCCTTCTTTTAACACAACATGGCCCAAGAATTTTACTTCCTCTTGCCAAAATGTGCATTTGGAAAACTTTGCTTTTAGAACATTTCGTCGCAGAATTTCCAACACTTCCCTTAAATGCCCTTCATGCTCCTCCTTAGTTTTAGAATAGATTAGAATATCATCAATGAAGACTAGGACGAATTTATTTAGGACCTCCCTGAAGACCCTATTCATCAAGTCAACAAAGTAGGCTGGAGCATTGCATAGACCGAATGACATCACTAACCATTCGTAGAATATATCGGGACCTCTGAAGGCGGTCAAAGGTATGCATTCTTCAGCTATGCGGAGTTGGTGGAAACCTGTGGTTAGGTCCATCTTTGAAAACACCTTGGCTCCATTCAATTGGTCCATCAAATCATCTATGCGGGGCAAGGGGTATTTGTTCTTCAATGTTTGTTAAGATCGCGGTAATCGACACAAAGTCTTAGAGTACCGTCCGATTTGGGGACAAACACCACAGCTGCACCCCAATTAGAAAAGCTAGGTCGGATGAGTCCCTTCCACAGAAGCTGCTTGGTTTGGGTTTGCAATTCTTACTTTTCTTTAGGAGTCATCCTTCTGATAGCATGAACTACAGGCCTTGCGTTAGGAACAAGATCAATCCTAAAATCGATTTCCCTTCACGGGGGTAGGCTGTCCACTTCTTCAAATACATCCGCCTAGTCTTTGACCATGAGAATATTCTCTAAGGAAATGGAAGTGATCTCTAGGGAAGACCAGAATGCCTTTCTGTCAGATTTTGGCCCATGGCAAGGTATAGCAACAGTGTTTCCGAAACCTGTGTTCACCTTAACCACTCTTTCCGAACATAACACCTCAGCACCATATTTGGTTAGCCAATCAAGACCGAGGATGATATCAAACTCGGAGAAATTCATAATGATCAAATTAAATGGAAATTTGAAATAGGAGTAAGATACAGGCACTTTACAAAATAAATCTAGAGTGGTAGAACCTCCTACAGGGTTGTGAACATTTAGTGGTTCTTTAAGACTTCTTTGCTTTAGTTTCAATTTTTGGACTGCATTGCTAGAAATAAACTCGATGCACCTGTATCAAATAAGGCAGTAACAGGGATATTTTTAACATAAATGGTACCATCTAAAACATCAGGCTTACCTGCTCCTTCGGAAGAAGTAGGAGCGGAAGAAGATGGTGCACTTGCTCCTTCATACACATGTGCTACCTGCGCTCCTTTCAACAATGAATAGTTTGGCTTGATGTGACCCTTCTTGTGGCAATTGTAGCATTCCTTGGTGTTGTCGCTTCGGGCCTTCTTAGGATTCCTGCAGTCCTTGCTGTAGTGCCCAAACTTTTGGCAGTTGTAGCATTGCACCTTTGACTTATCGCGCCCCTTAGCAGCTCCAGAATTGTTTCCTTCAGCCTTCTTCTCTGTTTGCTTCCTCTTGTTGTTGGCCAAGCTCCTTTCCCTGTCTTGTTGAGAATTCTTCCTATCATTTTCCTCATAACGACAAGCAAACTCCACCAGCCTATTGAAAGAGAGGTCGATGTGGGCAGTGGCTCTATCAATATACTTCCTCGCAGACCCATTTATGAATCTCTTATTCTTCTGAAAGTCATCTTGAACCAACTCAGGGGCATAGCGGGAAAGGTCTTCAAATCTTCGTACATATTCTGAAATGGTCTTGTCGCCTTGCTTCAGATTGGCGAACTCATCATGTAGTTTCTCTACCTCCTGCCTTGGAATATATTTGTCATTGAAAAGCTCCTTAAACCTCGTCCAAGTCATATCGTCTGCAATCCCTCCAACCGTGACAGTGTCACACCAGTTTTGAACTTCCTCCTGTAACAGCCATGAAGCCACTAGTCTTTTCCTATGATCCTCCAGCTCTAATCCTCCAAAAATCTTTTCACAGTTCCTCAGCCAAGCTTGAGCATGTGTCACAGTCTCAGTACACTTGAATGGCACTCCTCCCAAGTTTTTGTACTTCTTTGCCATCTTATCTAAATCAAAGGGCTGTGGTGGTGGTGGTGGTTGCTGAACAGTAGCCTCCTCGGTTCCAGTAGCATTCTGCCTCCTTGCTCTAGCTCTAGCGGCTCTAGCGGCAGCGTTACTCATTTTTAGTTAGTTCTGTACGATCAAGGAAAGAGTCAGAACAACTATAATGGTGATTCGAAGAGTTGATCAAGATAAACGGACGGATAAAAGATAATGATAGAATGACCGACTATTATGTATTCACATGAAATGTTCGCCACAGAATATTATGATTCTATGTAAACGAATTATCATAAATATGTTATATCCCAAAGCTAAGTTTAACCAAAGCTCTGATACCAACTGTGATAACCCCAAACTTCCAAGGCATGAAAGTAAGGAATAATCATTTGGAATACAACATAAATACAATAATACATATCACAGATACAAAACAGCATAGGAAATTCATAGAGTAACAACATCATAGCAACGGAAATATAATGTCATCAATCCACAGAAAATCCACAGTCATAGAATTTTACATTATTACATCAAATTCACAGAAAAGAAATAAGTTCCAACTCCAACTCAAACAACGTGGAATAAACCAAGTTTAATGTACGAAATAAAAAGAAAGAGAAAAATGCAAAAGCAGTGAATGATAAGTCTTCAATCTCCTAGTCATCACCTCTCCACAAGCAAATCCAAGAGAAATAATAAGCAGCTCCAAGCGAAAGATAAACCTGTTTACTTGGCTGCCCATGTAGAAAGGAGGGCACCCGAGTTTGCAAAAAGGTGGAAACAAACAACAGGTCAGTCGTGGGACTGGTGTGAGAATTCTTATCTAATTAATCACTATTAATAGGGAAAATCCAAAGACCATGCCGCTAATGCGGAACGGGTTTACTCTAATGGATTGCCGTGCATAAAAGTATCAGAATAAATGATAAGTAAATCGTACAACAACGCTATGCTTTTTAGAAAAATGGAATCACCATAAGACCCAGGTCCCATCACACAATGCAACACAAACCAGAGAATATGGTTTTACCTTATAGTGATTAAACATGCTAAATACGGCAAATACGAGTTTAATATTATTATTAATATACTAAAACATTTCAAAGTAAATGTAGAAATCCTAGGAAGAATAGAATCCTATACTACAATGCCTCCATACTAGTAATACAATCAAATTCGTAGGCTCGTATTTGGATTTTGATTTCCATCATGAGTCAAGGATAGGGAGGAGCTCCTACCGATTCGAGACACTCTAGCTAATGTCTCAGGATCCCCCGCAGTGAACCCTTGGAAAGCTGCAGGGCCGGTGCGCCATACGAGTTGCGGATTTGTTATTCCTGAACACACGTTTCCCAGTCCTATAGGACCTATCATCCGAGGTGCCTCATTCCATCATCCACATTAGTAAAATGTTGGGCCATGTTAAAACCCAATCACCACTTATAGCTAGAAAGAAACGTGCTGCTCTCCCTGCGTTCCCTTCTCCCGTTTTAGACTCCGCCGGTGTGTGAAGTTCGCGAAGTCACGTTGTACACAAAGCTATGCCTAAACAGGCTATGCTTCGATCGTCCCACAAGGCCTGCTTTTCAACAAAACCTTGATCATATGCATCTTGGCATGCCACATCATCACTCCATACCGTACTACCAACCCTTTGCCGAAATATATGAACGGGTGTTAAGCAAGAGAATAAATTCCCCGCCACCAAACATCCATACCTTCGACAAAAGATCAATAACGTGATATTTGATAGAGTATGATGTCAGACACACAATCCATTTAGTAGCTTATGCTCTGGGTCTGAGCGAAAGCCAAACCTGTGAAATCAACACGTACGTTTGGGCAATGACCAAGACCTTTGAATTGGGAGCAAATCAAATCAAGGCCTCGATCGTTGTCCATCTGAGGGAAGATTTACGGTCTTCATTTACTATCTTTATACTTCAATTTACGTCGTTTGATTATTTAGAATGAGAGAACTTGGACTTTCCAAATAATCCTCGTATATATATATATATATATATATATATATATATATATTTAAAATCCTTCTTATACATTAATAATTAATTTTATTAACGATTCATTCCTATATTACTTATTTAAAATAATTAAATTATAATATAACGACGCCTTAAGTCCATGAGCGACTATGGCGCTGCATTCAAACAATTTTGATTTTCACATTTCTCTGAATCTAACCGTTGGATCTTAATGTAATATATATTGTTGGAAAGATTTTTCCAAGACGGTCCTAACGGTTTCAGTTTCAAGAAAATCCGACGGTCGGATCTTCTTGTATAGTCGTTTAAAAGTACGATTTCAAAACGCGAACTACCACGCCCTATTCGTTTACTTTTAATTATATTTATATATATATACATTGAATCGAAGTAACGTCGTTTGATTAAAACAACGCTCTATACAACTGCCGATACTTACCATATTTTTGATAAAAATGAAAATAATCTTACCACATCCTAAATTCATTCTTTCACTTACATTAAAAATGTAAATTCCTTCCTTTTTATTTATATATATATAAAAAATATGTAAATTCAATTCCTATGCAAATTCCTATATTCCTTTTACATGTAAAAACAAATGTAATTTTGATACATTCAAAATCTTACTTTTAAATGCAAACATTACATCTAATTTACATTGTAAAAATATAATTTTTAATTACAATGCAAACACTACATCTAATTCACATTGTAAAAATATAATTTTTAATTACAATGCAAACACTACATATAATTCACATTGTAAAAATATCATTTTTAATTACATTGAAAAAAAAATGTAGTTTTTATCATACGGTATAATTTCCTATATAATTTACATATAAAAATGTAAATTTTGACATACGATGAAATTTACCTTTTAATTACAAAGAAAAATGTAATTTTTAACATACAACGTTAATTCACTTTATAATTTACATATAAAAATTTAAATTTTGACATACGATGAAATTCACCTTTTAATTACAAAGAAAAATTTAATTTTTAACATACAACGTTAATTCACTTTATAATTTACATATAAAAATGTAAATTTTGACATACGATGAAATTCACATTTTAATTACAAAGAAAAATGTAATTTTTAACATACAACGTTAATTCACTTTATAATTTACATATAAAAATGTAAATTTTGACATATGATGAAATTCACCTTTTAATTACAAAGAAAAATGTAGACTTTATATATGGTGAAATTCCTATATATTTACATTAATAAAAATGTAAACTTCCATACGGTGAAATTCTATATATTTACGTTAATAAAAATGTAAACTTTTCATATGGTGAAATTCCTCATTATAATCACATCTAAAAATGTCATTTATACTTTATCGTTCTAACTTACATTAAATTTACATATAAAAATGTCATCTTTATTTCATCGTTCATCTTTACATTGAAATAACATATAAAAATGTCATCTTTATTTCATCGTTCATCTTTACATTAAAATAACATATAAAAATGTCATCTTTATTTCAATGTTCATCTTTACATTAAAATAACATATAAAAATGTCATCTTTATTTCATCGTTCATCTTTACATTAAAATAACATATAAAAATGTCATCTTTATTTCATCGTTCATCTTTACATTAAAATAACATATAAAAATGTCATCTTTATTTCATCGTTCATCTTTACATTAAAATAACATATAAAAATGTCATCTTTATTTCATCGTTCATCTTTACATTAAAATAACATATAAAAATGTCATCTTTATTTCATCGTTCATCTTTACATTAAAATAACATATAAAAATGTCATCTTTATTTCATCGTTCATCTTTACATTAAAATAACATATAAAAATGTCATCTTTAGTTCATCGTTCATTTTCAATGCATTAACATAACGGTTCAACTTCAACATCATAACATAACACAAAGTATAAGGTTCGACTTTGTGTAATAACATTCATGTGATGAATACATATGGATTTACAATTATCTATCATAGCAACATAGCAAAATCATCAATCGTATCTAAACAAAATAGATCTTAAGATTAACCATGGGATTACTACGTAACAACAAAGTAATTATTTAATTAATTAATTTTGAATGAGGAAATTTCACATC
This sequence comes from Allium sativum, assembly GCA_030737875.1. Lineage (NCBI taxonomy): Eukaryota > Viridiplantae > Streptophyta > Magnoliopsida > Asparagales > Amaryllidaceae > Allium > Allium sativum. The sequence goes on from CM060925.1 coordinate 313,405,075, forward strand.
TAACATCTAAAATTTCAGATCTAATGTCATAACATCGCAACAATTTAGATCTGCAACTTATATTAACATCCATCATCGATCTATTTATTTTTTGATTCTCAACTTCTCATACACAAGAATAATAATCAAATAAATTAAATTTATTTAAAAATAAATTCTAACCTTGATTAAAGTGAATAGAAAAATCCAAAAATTCAGAAAATGGTCGCACTTGATTTCATCAACCTCTATTTGCCGTCACGGTCTCGCACAATCTGAAATTTTTCAGTTTGGGTTTCGTATGTGTTAATTATCAATTTTTGAACAAAATTAATTTTTAACAACTGCAGTTGCAACGCTTAAGCGTGGCAAAATCTGAACTAAATTTCATACCTTAAGCTTTTAGTTTGTTTAGAACTTTGATTCGATTTTGCAGGAATTGTAGTCGATGGTTTTCAGAATGGATGGCGTGACATCGAAGGACTTGGAGAGGGGGACGTTCGGCCAGAGGGGGGGAAGTGCGGCGGCGTGGTCGGGGCTGGGCGGCGCTCGGCGGCGGCGGCCTTCAGGGAGTCGGGGCGGCTTCGACGGGCAACGGGGAGGAACAATTTTGGTATGGGGTTGAAGAGGAAGAAGAGAGCTTCGAAAAACTCAACTGCGGGGTGGTCTAATTCTCTACGGATTGGGAGAGAAGGAGGAGAGAAGTTTTGAAGGGGGGGGCAGCTATGGGTTTCACGCATCGGGGAAGAAGACGATGTATGGAATCATATTTATACGCGTATTGCCACGTATTTTTATTTAATTAATTAATTTATTTAATTCCGAAAAATAGGGTTCCCTCGTTCGAACTCCGATTCGCGCTCAACGACTGTCGAACAATAGGTTTTGACGTCTTCTGAACGCAATAGCGCTATTGCCGAAGTCCAATTCTGAAGTTAAAAGCATGTTTCTATTATTTTCAAATTAATTCTTTTGTTTTAAATTTGAACGTACTTTCTAATTTTACTGGGGTCACATACGAAGTCAGAAAAATCTAGAAAAATCATTTTTGGCTTTCTTATGATGATACGATCCCAAAAAAATTTATTTCGTCGAATTCTGAGACCGTTTGAAAAATGGCCATTTTCTGGTCGATCCAATTTAACTGTAATTGACTAAAACACATTTTCCTTTGCCACGCTCACATATTAACTTCAAAAATTATGAAATTTGAAACCTAGCAATAATTTTACATCCCGGATCCAACAAAAGTGGTTTCGTCGAATTCCGAGGTCGTATGCAAAATGTCGATTTTCAAGGGCGATATATTTTCTATAGCGACCTTTCTGAGAATTCATTTGGCCATAACTTTTGATTCCCGCTATGAAATTTCGATTTTTCAGATTCGTTAAAAAGATATTCATTAACAAATTTAAACATTTTTTGTTTCATCAAAATCCGATTTATTCTGCACCCTGGGTAGTTAGTCAAAGTTCAAGTTTGACTTTTCACACTACCATCCTATTTCTAATTCTTTATGTAATTTATTTGAATATATTTGCATTAACTTTGCTCAAAACAAATTTCCATTCATTTTTATTTGAAATAATTTTTTTAAAATATTTAAACACCCCTAAAACCTCTAAAATGAAAATTTTAAATTGGCCCCAAATTCCGGGTTGTTATAGGAATTTGAATATATATATATATACGTTATATATATGTGTGCATGTTTATTGTGCAAACTAGGAAGAAACGGTCGACCGCCAGAAAATGAACCGGTCGACCGGTTTTACCCAGTGAGTACAACAAATGTATACACAAATACATATGTATATATATTTAATTTTTTTGAGGTATGTGATTATTTGAGGATATATTTTAATATGAATAACACTACTAAGACAACAAATAATCATCCTCTAAAGTATAAATACCATATATGGCTCTTGTGCTTTGTCAAACTGATGAATTCTTCTTTTTGTCGATCGTGGCTTATCTGTTTGTCAGAAATAAAAACTCTGTGAATTTCTTCACTCAACATCTGGGTTCTTATAATCGTCCCCGAGTAAAGGTTCAAGCTTGCTGTCTTGTTTCCAAATAAGGATTCCTTAGTTGGTACTTGGGTCGGTATCTCATGCCTTCGATTTTGAAACCTTGCAACAATATCTACATATCCTCAACACCTCACACAGCGAGGTTCTCTAAACTTAGCACAATTGTTATTCAAATACAAATGGTCATATCACCTTATCACAAGCTCGTCTATTGCCTAAGCCATAATTCATCCATATACAGAATAATGTTGTAAAACCATATATGAGAATATCCAAAACGTGAGAGTAGATAATGCACCAAGAAGAATCCGCATAGTTTAGAAATTTATTCCTAAAGCCATTTCATGGACACTAAATGAGTTAGACCTTCATGGTACCATCACATCATTTAGTATGAAAGTTTTTTTTAAAACAACGCTCGAGACCATGTGGGCAGAGCATTGAACATAAGGTCGAAGTAGCTTTGTAAGGAATTTTACTATTCTAAAGATGGAATTATGAACACCTAGTATAAATCCCTGAATCGGGGCTTTAAGGTTTCTGTTATCTCTAGGAGTGGATCTCTAGCCTTGCTATCGAGGCATTCAGATATAGGCTTTTATCTCTCTATTAATTACTAGGAGTGGTTTCCTAAACTAATGTCACAAACATCTAAGTTTATATCTTTGATTGCTATTTTACATTCCCAAATATAAAGTCTAGATGCTAAGCACCCAAATTTAAGTCTTAAATTTTCTATTCTTGATAAGAAGAGTCCTAAACCTCTGGATTCACACTATAAAGACCCCAGTGGACACATTGTTGGGTTAAACTCATAAGGGTTAACAATTTATAGGTTAAACTCTAATGCAACCATCCGAGTAAACCTAATATCCTTCATTATACCATTATTTGAGTTGTGATAGAATTAATGATAAAACCTCCCTAACGTTTCTTGAGTTACCGAAAGGCAGCATAGGTATAATCGGACTTTTGTCCTAAAGAACAAATGCCTCTTTATACAGGGGGCTAACTGTTAACACCAAAATTTGCATCATCCAAATATAGAGAGGAGGAAACTCCTACGTCATAAGAGAAAAGAGCTGTAGACAACGAAATATGAACTAAGTTAGAAAATCATTGAAGATAACTAAGACAATACCTAGAGTAGGGTCTAAAAGCTACAACACTGACAGTAAAAGATTGGAGGAAGTAATAGTGTCACTACCAGACTCTCGACACCAAAACCGGAGCGCTACTAGCACCAAAATAGGGCTTTTTAAAAGCAAGAAACCGATACTAGAAGATGGTAGCAAAGCGGTTTCAACACCGAAAGCATTCAAAACTTGAAGCAAACAATAGGAAATAACCAAGAGCAGATGATCCGATACCAGAATAAGGAACTGGGAAAAGAAAGCACGAGACCAAGTTGGGCTAAAATAAAGCACTATCAATATCAATGTACTAAGTGTTACTAGTAAATTCAACACTAGAATTGTAACACCCCACGTCCATTAATGTCACTCACAAAGGGAATACATTAACTTTCACGTAGTATTATTGGTGTATAGAACGGAATATAACAAGACAGATACATATATTGGTACTTGAAAATTTTAAAACAACTTTTATTGCAGTGGAGAAATAATTTGATTACAACAACATCTTAAACCAACAATAAAACCAAGTACACTTAATATCTATCTTGACAAATTGTTTACTGAGTGCACAAAGTAAAAAAGCATTACCCCAACATAAATATCCATAAAAGAGATAAGCTGAACTTTACTTTCAGAAATCCAAGAACTTCCAAAAGAGAGAGAAAGAGATCCAAATCAAGCTCCACTAGCACTAGTCTCACCTTGAGAACCTAGGGGGGAAGGAAGAAAAGAGGTGAAAAAAAGGGGTCAGACATAAAGTCTGGCGAGTCCAATAACTTTAACAATATGATTATTGAAGTAATTAGGATAAGGCATAAACTTGTAAAACAAGAAATGACTATGAAACAAAAGGGCAAGACAAAACAAATAAGAGGAATATGCTGGCGTTAATCGCGCTCCTAATCACCATAGGATAATTACTATACTGCACCAATACTAGTCACCCTAAAAGTTGATCCCGCTTACTGAACAAGCTAATAATAATGGTAGTTTCGTGTTCCCCTAGCTGTCTTCATAGGTGCCGCCTCCTCCTATCTCCATTAGTTGTACCCACTACCCTCCCCATTCTAATTACAACATTTATTCATAAAATGGTAGTTGGACTCCTAGCTGTCTTCATAGGTGTCGCCTGCTCCTATCTCCGCTAGTCATACCCACTACCTTCCCCATTCGATCGGCTCCCTAACTCGTTTACCCGTGCTGGTCCCACAGTGAGGTGTATCACTCCCCAAAGTGGTAATCTAATACCACTAAAGATGCACTATACGATGCAACAACGCCTTACCTACCAGCCCGGGCCCATGCACACGCATGACCCCTTTGGACTTGCGTTGCCACCGCTAACCCGTTTTGACCTCTTACAATCAAACCCGGTAAGCGTTTCCCGTCCTCGATCTAGATCGAGCTCACTTAAATACTAAATGGGTTACTAGTTAAAAAGGGTCCCACACTTGGCACAAGCTTTCCACCTATGCTTGGTCCCCACTAGGATTTCCCACTTAACCCCCTCTTATTAATGTCTTCTTACATGTTTCAACTTGGTTAAGTGTTTATAATTATATCCCACATGCCACCCATGTTACCCACTTATCAAATCAACATGTGTTATTGATTAAGCTTGTCTTAACCCTATCCGCATATCAGATCAATACACACACACACAGACACACACACACACACACATATATATATATATATATATATATATATATATATATTTGGTTTAGCTGGTCTTAACCCTATCCACTTATATATTATTGGCTAAGCTTGTCTTAACCCTATCCACTTATCAGATCAATATGTATTATAGGTTAAGTTTGTTTTAACCCTATCCACTTATTAGATTAATATATATTATTGGTTAAGTTGGTCTTAACCCTACCCAATTATCAAATTAATATATATTATTGGTTAAGCTGGTCTTAACCCTGCCTACTTATCAAATTAATATATACTATTGGTTAAGCTGGTCTTAACCCTACCTACTTATCAGATTATTGATTAAGTTGGTCTTAACCCTACTATCATGTATTATGTATCATATATATATATATATATATCGTATAACATGTTTTACTTAACTTATGATTAAATACATCTTAGTTCATAGATACATTAGTTAAGAGAATAACACCCTAAGTATCAACCCCGAAGACCGAAATCAACATTAGATTGGTACTCATAGAATTACTCAACTCAACCAAACTTCTGTTTGTCATTCTTATTCATCTTTGATCAGCATTACTTAATTATTAATGCATAGACCTCTCACATTAAGTCGATTACTTATGGCCGCTGGATATGCCGGGCGTTTCCAGGCAGACTTCCACCACAAGCCACACTTAACCTCGTGTCTAAGCATCTTTTAATTATGCCTACGACCTCTCACATTAGACTGTCGTTTGCGGTTGCTGGATGTGCCGGGCAGGTCCGGGCAGTCTTATACCACAAACGAGTCTAACCTCATGTCTTAGGCATTTATTATGCATTTAATTTATGCCGTTGACCTCTCACATTAGACTACCGTTTGTGGTTGTTGGATTTTCCAACGGGTCGGGGTAGTCTTATACCACAAACGAGTCTAACCTCGTGTCTTAGGCATTTATTATTACGCATTATTACTCAACCCCCAATTTGAATTAATATCCCTATTCAAATTGTCAATAATTTTCAATTTTAATCCATGTCCATAATTGTCACTTAAATTATGTCCATAATTTTCAAGTATATAAATTATACCAATTAATGTCTCAAATTAATTATATGCTTTTAAAGCCATTATATGCCAATTCTCAATATGTATATTTAATAGTTTCCCAATGTCCCCACGTCGTTCGTACATTTAATATGTTAGACTCGCAAATAGTCTTACTCATAAAAAGAAAAAAACATCACAACTTGCATAAAACATAAAATAGATCTAACTTGCAAATAAGAATTATAACATAAATTTGCATAGCTAATAACTTGCATAGGCATTGGACATATAGAACATAAATTTGCATATACTATGTACTGCCATGGATCTAAATATAGATCTAAGCATGAAATTGTGAACTTACATATGTGAATATGGTTTTCACCTAAACTAGTATATATGAATATAGTTTTCACCTAAACTTGCACATGTGAATATGGTTTTCACCTAAACTTGCATATGTGGATATGGTTTTCTCCTAAACTTGCATATGGATTCCTACAAACTTGCATATGAATTTAAACATGTAAACTAATATCAAAGGTCTTACATATAAACTCGCATATGTATATATATACTTGATTCACATATAAACTTGTGTATAACTCACATACAGACTTTCATATGATTCACATACAACTCGCATATGATTTACATCCCAAACTTGCATATAAACTGATGTCATAAAATGAATCAAGTTAAACATATGTGATTGGACATATGGAATAAATCTACTAACATAAGTTAACAAAACTGTCATATGTTCACAAACAGATGATAACAAAATTAAGTAACGTCACATGATTCAACAGGCATGTTCTCATAATCCAAATTTATAACTCATCATAATTAGTTTATTAATTATTTTATGAAAGAAATTGTAATCACAAAGATGGATTAGAGAAGAGAATAATTCGTTCGTCGTTTGTATTAGAATCCTGACTTGCAATTCCTAAGCTTTAAGAAGAAGAAGAACTATTCCAGCAGTAGCATGGAGGCCAAGAAATTAATTTGGTTTAGGTTTAGAGCTTGAGTCTATGCGTGCTTTTATAGAAGTTTAGATCAATATAAGCTATTAGATTATCATAGGAGCAATCACAACCGTCCAGAATAGATAGAGTTATCCAGAATTGCCACCTATGCCCTAGTGACTCAACAATAGGTCAGAAAAGACTCAGCAACAAGTCAGAATTGTCACAGTTCAGATCTTCTTGAGGGTTAGGTCGACCCCCTGGTCGACCTGTATAGGGGAGGTCGACCCCATGGTCGACCTGGCCTGGTGCGGGATAAATCCCGCCCAGCCTGCTTCTTCGTTTGAATTCGAATTTTTAAATTTTAATCTGAACTATTTTTAAATTTTTTAAATTTCTGAAACTTCTGTGGGCCATAACTTCCTCATACGAAGTCCGATTTACGAAAACTTGGACACTATTCCAAGCAGAATTTCGCGATGAACGCAATGGCGTAACCCATTTCCCTTAATTCTTCTCCTAAAATTAAGTGTTCTTAAAATTGTTAATTTTAATATTTAAAATTACAAGGTGTTACATTCTCCCCTCCTTAAAGGATTTCGCGCCCGAAATATCCAAGTTAAGGAGAATGCATATCCTAACATCTAATCATCCATCTACTCAAACATCAAACACAGGCATCCATTGTCCTTACAAGATTTCTAATGTCGTATAAACGTGTGCAAAAAGTGTGTGTATATGTTCTTTATCCAATGCAAAATCAGGCAGTCTACTGATTCAGTTGACCTCCTTAATGCAAATCATGATAGTGTCATGCGTCCATTATGTATGCGAAAGAATCCTAACGATACATATTATTTCTACATGTGTGCACAACCATTCATCAAAATGCAACATCCATATAATAACACAACCATTATACATCCATAAGTTTAAATATGCACACATATTTATATGCATCCACGAGCAACCACTTGCATCCATTTGCATCCACCAAACATAACATATCTCAAACACATGTTTACAACCATAGGGTTTTTCCTAACTAAAGATCGAAGATATCATCGCAAAGACATATTAAATGATAAGACAAGTATCAACAAAGTGGTAGAAAAAGGAGAAGTTAAAAACATAAAATCAAAAAGGAAAGGATACAGTGTACGCATCTTGTCTTCCGTTTCCCAAGTCATGTCTCCTTGATCATCTCCACATTGCACTTTGACCAACTTGACTTCTCTGTTGCGTAGCTTTATGACCTCCGATCCAAGGATGCATGTAGGGGCTCGTCTAATCGGGGCATCTCACTTCACTTCCACTTCTCTAAGCCTGCTCGGTTCTACTACTTCCGCGATATCTTGTAAACACTTCCGCAAATGTGACACGTAAAACACGTTGTGAACACCACTAAGCTCGTTGCCTCTTCTTATGTCCCTCCAAAATCTAGGATACATAACCTCAAAAGATCTTCAAGGATTCTATTCACCCCTTTCTGTTCGTCTATCCGTCTGTGGATGATAAGCCATACTCGTACTTGCCGCCTTTTGCATATCACCTTTTCCTCTTGCATCGAAAACTGCTCCAAGCCCTATCCCGCAAGCACCGGTATACACTGTGAATGACTTACTTCCATTTGGCAAAACTAAAACTGGAGCTGTCGTCAAATCCCTCTTCAAATGCTGGAAAGCATTACCACAGTCAACATCCCAAGAAAAAGTCAAGTTCTTCTTCGTTAACTGAGTAAGTGGGGCTGATTTCTTCGTGAAGTCCTTAATGAACTTCCTACAATAACCAGCCAGCCCTAAAAAGCTTCTTACTTCTGTTGCGTTCCTAGGAATCTTCCAATCTTGGATTACCACCACCTTTGCGAGATCTATAGCTATCCCCTCCTTAGAGACCACGTGTCCTAAGAACCTCACTTCTTTTCTCCAAAAATGGCATTTGGAGAACTTACCTTTGAGTTGATGCACTCGTAGGGTCTCTAAGACTTCCCTAAGATGTAGGGCATGCTCTTCTTCGCTTCTAGATAAAATCAAGATATTGTCCGTAAAGACTACCATTAACTTGTTTAGAAACTCCCTAAACACGTTACTCATTAAGTCAACGAAGTATGTGGGTGCATTCGTCAAACCAAAAGGCATGACAAGCCACTCAAAGAAATTGTCAGGAGTTCTAAATGCAGTTTTATCTATGCAGTCTTCAGCTACCCTTAGCTGATGAAATCCTGTAGCCAAATCCAACTGCGAGAAAACCAAAGCACCAACCAACTAATCGAATAAATCATCTATCCTCGGCAATGGGTGTCTGTTCTTCTTTGTGAGCTTATTCAGCTCTCTATAGTCCACGCACAATATAAGTGAACCATCAGCCTTCGTAGCAAAAACAACCGGAGCACCCCATTCCGAAATGCTTCTTCTTACGAACCCCTTCTCAAGCAACTCTTTCACTTGCTTACTAAGTTCTCTTCTCTCCCTCGGAGCAATGTGGCGCACTGGTAATGCAACTGGATTTGCATTATCTACTAGGTATATTCGAAAGTCTATCTCATGCCTCGAGGGTAAACCCCGAACTTCATCAAAGATGTCACCATTTTTACGGACCACACCAACGGATTCCAAGTCATCATTGGATGCGTCAAGAGATTCTTGGTAGTTAAGTATCACCGGACCTCTGGGGTCACAAGAAATATCAAGGGTCTTTCCATAACGAGTCAACAATCTAACTACCCTTCTTTCACAGTCTAGGATGGCACCGTATCTAGCTAGCCAATCCATGCCTGGAATCAAGCCGTAGCCCATGAAGCCAAGAACAAAGGCGTTGCATTCAAACCCAACGCCCAAGATAAACACTCTCAAATCCCGACAAATCATTGAAAGATGAGCCAAACCACCAATAGGATTTGAGACTACTATGGGATCCGTAACTAGACTAGTATTTAGGTGCAGTGTTTAGCTAACGAAGCAGATACAAACGAGTGTGAAGCGCCAGAATTCAAACAAGGTTCGAACAGGATGACCAAAAAGAAAAACCAAACTTCCAGCCAAGATATTTCTACCTCTATCAGGTATGTCAGCCGTGAGGGAACACGTCTGCCTTCCAGAAAATCTTGTACTTTGTCCTTACCTTTGCCTTTTACTTCTTTGGACGATCCTAATAAGATGTCATGTTTCTCTATAACGATAACAACTAGTCTTCTTCTTCTTCTTTCTAACATCTTTATTTAAGTAGTTAGTTATTTCACAAGTATGTCCCTTCCTTTTCTCTTGGCCCCTTGTTATCCTTACCTCCATTCTTTGGATCTACTTTCTTATCGTGTGTCCTATCCATGTCTCTCCTGCATATTCTCCATTTGTGACCACCTACCAAAATGAGGCTTCGTCCTTCATTAACCAAGAAGCTAATTGAACCTTCCTCCCATCGCCTATCTTAAAGGTACCAACAAGTCCTCCACTTCCTTCTAGCTTTGACAAACGTCCCAATCCTATGAAGCAGTTTTCTCCCGTCGTACGGAAGTTCCAACATATCTTAGAAAAAGCGTCTATACGTGGAGGAAAAAATTCAAAAAGGAAAGAGGAAGAGATTTAAAATGGAGAATCGAAGGAAAGATATATGGCTCTTGGGGTTATGTTTTTCAAAATAAACTTTTCTCTTAAAAATTCCCTCCTTAAAAAGTATTTCTTTATAAAATGCTTTTGAAAAGCAGTTTTTCAAAATCTCTTATCTTTTCTTGGTAACCTTCAGCTCTGATACCACGTGTAACACCCCACGTCCATTAATGTCACTCACAAAGGGAATGCATTAACTTTCATGGAGTATTATTGGGGTATAGAACGGAATATAACAAGACATACATATATTGGTACTTGAAAATTTTAAAACAACTTTTATTGCAGCGGAGAAATAGTTTGATTACAACAACATATTAAACCAACAATAAAACCAAGTACACTTAATATCCATCTTGATAAATTGTTTTCTAAGTGCACAAAGTAAAAAAACATAAACCCAACATAAGTAGCCATAAAGAGATAAGTTGAACTTTACTTTCAGCAATCCAAGCAGTTCCAAAAGAGAGAGAAAGAGATCCAAATCAAGCTCCACTAGCACTAGTCCCACCCTGAGAACCTTGGGGGGGAGAAAGAAAAGAGGCGAAAACAAAGGGGGTTAGACATAAATTCTGGCGAGTCCAATAACTTTAACAATATAATTATTAAAGTAATTAGGATAAGGCATAAACTAGTAAAACAAGAAATGACTGTGAAACAAATGGGCAAGACAAAACAAACAAGAGGAATATGCCAGCGGTAATCACACTCCTAATCACCATAGGATAATTACTATACTGCACCAATACTAGTCACCCTAAAAGTTGATCCCGCTTACTGAACAAAATAATAATAATGGTAGTTTCGTGTACCCCTAGCGTCTTTATAGGTGCTGCCTGCTCCTATCTCCACTAGTTGAACCCACTACCCTCCCCATTCTAATTACAACATTTATTCAAAATATGGTAGTTGGACTCCTAGCTGTCTTCATAGGTGTCGCCTGCTCCTATCTTCGCTAGTCGTACCCACAACCTTCCCCATTCGATCGGCTCCCTAACTCGTAGATATCCATGCTGGTCCCACAATGAGGTGTATCACTCCCCAAAGTGGCAACCTGATACCACTAAAGATGCACAGCTTATACCTACACGATGCAACAACGTCTTACCTACCAACCCGGGCCCACGCGCGCACATGACCCCGTTGGACTTGCGTTGCCACTGCTAACCCGTTTTGACCTCTTACAATCAAAGCCAGTAAGCGTGTCCCGTCCTTAATCTAGATCGAGCTCACTTAGATACTAAATGGGTTACTAGTTAAAAAGGGTCCCCACACTTGACACAAGCTTTCCACCTATGCTTGGTCCCCACTAGGATTTCCCACTTAACCCCTTCTTATTCATGTCTTCTTACATGTTTCAATTTGGTTAAGTGTTTATAATTATATCCCACATGTCACCCATGTTACCCACTTATCAAATCAACATGTGTTATTGGTTAAGCTTGTCTTAACACTGTCCGCTTATCAGATCAATATATATATATATATATATATATATATATATATGTATATATATATATTTGGTTAAGTTGGTCTTAACCCTATCCACTTATATATTATTGGTTAAGTTGGTCTTAACCCTATCCACTTATATATTATTGGCTAAGCTTGTCTTAACCCTATCCACTTATAAGATCAATACGTATTATTGGTTAAGTTTGTCTTAACCCTATCCACTTATCAGATTAATATATATTATTGGTTAAGTTGGTCTTAACCCTACCCACTTATCAAATTAATATATATTATTGGTTAAGCTGGTCTTAACCCTGCCCACTTATCAAATTAATATATATTATTGGTTAAGCTAGTCTTAACGCTACCTACTTATCAAATTATTGGTTAAGTTGGTCTTAACCCTACCCACTTATCATGTTTTATGTATCTCATATATATATATATATCATATAACATATTTTACTTAATTTATGATTAAGTACATCTTAGTTCACAGATACATTAGTTAAGAGAATAACTCCCTAAGTATCAACCTCGAAGACCGAAATCAACATCAGATTGGTACTCAGAGAATTACTCAACTCAACCAAACTTATGTTTGTCATTCTTATTCGTCTTTGATCAGCATTAATTAATTATTAATGCACAGACCACTCACATTAAGTCGATTACTTGTGGTCGCTGGATATGCCGGGCAGTTCCGGGCAGACTTCCACCACAAGCTACACTTAACGTCGTGTCTAAGCATCTTTTAATTATGCCTACGACCTCTCACATTAGACTGACGTTTGCGGTTGCTGGATGTGTCGGGCGGGTCCGGGCAGTCTTATACCACAAACGAGTCTAACCTCGTGTCTTAGGCATTTATTACGCATTTAATTTATGCCTTTGACCTCTCACATTAGACTATCGTTTGTGGTTGCTGGATTTGCCAGGCGGGTCCGGGCAGTCTTATACCACAAACGAGTCCAACCTCGTGTCTTAGGCATTTATTATTACACATTATTATTCAACCCCCAATTTGAATTAATATCCCTATTCAAATTGTCAATAATTTCCAATTTTAATCCATTTCCATAATTGTCACTTAAATTATGTCCATAATTTTCAGGTATATAAATTATACCTATTAATGTCTCAAGTTAATTATATGCTTTTAAAGCCATTATATGCAAATTCTCTATATGTATATTTAATATTTTCCCATTGTCCCTACGCCGTTCATACGTTTAATATGTTAGACTCGCAAATAGTCTATCTCAGAAAAAGAAAAGAAACATCACAACTTGCATAACACATAAAATAGATCTAACTTGCAAATAAGAATTATAACATAAATTTGCATAGCTAATAACTTGCATAGGCAATGGACATATAGAACATAAATTTGCATAAACTATGTACTGCCATGGATCTAAATATAGATCTAAACTTGAAATTGTGAACTTAAATATATGGATATGGTTTTCACCTAAACTTGCATATGTGAATATGGTTTTCACCTAAACTTGCATATGTGAATATGTTTTTCACCTAAACTTGTATATGTGAATATAGTTTTCACCTAAACTTGCACATGTGAATATAGTTTTCACCTAAACTTGCATATGTTAATAAGGTTTTCACCTAAACTTGCATATGGATTCCTACAAACTTGCATATGAATTTAAACATGTAAACTAATATCACATGTTTTACATATAAACTCGCAAATGTATATATATATACACTTGATTCACATATAAACTTGTGTATAATTCACATACAGACTTTCATGTGATTCACATGCAACTAGCATATGATTTACATACCAAACTTGCATATAAACTGATGTCATAAAATGAATCAAGTTAAACCTATGTGATTGGATATATGGAATAGATCTACTAACATAAGTTAACAAAACTGTCATATGTTCACAAATAGACGATAACAAAATTAAGTAACGTCACATGATTCAACAAGCATGTTCTCATATTCCAAATTTATAACTCATCATAATTAGTTTATTAATTATTTTATGAAAGAAATTATACTCACAAAGATGGACTAGAGAAGAGAATAATTCGTTCATCGTTTGTATTAGAATCCTCACTTGCAATTCCTAAGCTTTAAGAAGAAGAAGAACTATTCCAGCAGTAGCATGGAAGCCAAGAGATTAATTTAGTTTAGGTTCAGAGCTTGAGTCTATGCGTGCTTTTATAGAGGTTTAGATCAATATAAGCCGGCAGATTATCATAAGAGCAATCACAACCATCCAGACTAGATAGAGTTATCCACAATTGCCACCTATGCCCTAGTGACTCAGCAACAAGTCAGAAAAGACTCAGCAACAAGTCTGAATCGTCACAGTTCAAATCTGCCCGAGGGGGTAGGCCGACCCCTAGGTCGACCCCTTGGTCGACCTGTATAGGGGTGGTCGACCCCCTGGTCGACCTGGCCTAGTGCAGGAAAAATCATGCCCAGCCTACTTCTTTGTTTGAATTCGAATTTTTGAATTTTAGTCTGAGTTGTTTTTAATTTATTTAAATTTCTGAAACTTCTGAGGGCCATAACTTCCTCATACGAAGTCCGATTTACGAAAATTTGGACTCTATTCCAAGAAGAATTTCGAGATGAACGCAATGGCGTAATCCATTTCCCTTAATTATTCTCCTAGAAATTAAGTATTCTTAAAATTGTTAATTTTAATATTTAAAATTATGGGGTGTTACAAGAACTGGCTGTCGACGAAGGGGTATCACACCACAACAAACTCAAAGAAAATAATTTAGAGGCACAAAACTGACAACAAGCTACTAAGACCAAAAGTAGAAGAGAGAAGATCTGGACAAGGGGTCATCAGTGCCAACGTAGGAGGAAAGTACTTGGAACTCATACAAATGGTTACAGCTGCAAAGCAATGTCGACACTAAAGGCTATTAACATGGGCTCAGTTCCGAAGGTATGACACGTAAAGCTGGAGGAAAAAAAAAAGAGCAAGAGCCGAAATCCTATGATCTTGGACCCGAAACTTAGAAGGGATTCTATATTATCTGAAAAATTGGCAGAATGGAGCAAGTAGCTACCGTTACCAACTTACTCAGTATCAGGACCAATACCGAGTCACAACATCTAAGGTTGTCAGGAGATGAACCGAGAGCATGCTTTTGCAAAACTGAAACCAATTCCCAAGCCTCACCGAAAGTAAACCGAAACTTATAAGAAGAAGAGCTATCCACAATACTTTGCTGAGTGTTGATATCGAAAGTGGTGAAGGTTCTAAAATCATGAGAAACTAAGGCACAAGAGCAAACGCTACGAAGATTTGAAACCAAAACTCATTACCGAAAGCCTAAATCATCTCCCAAAGCCAAGAACGACACGTTGAAAGCAAAGTTGGATCCGATAACAATTTTAAGAAGAAAGAAAAGCGGTCAAAACCAAGACAACCGAAATTGAAAGGTGTGAAGCGACCTACACCATCCTGCCGCATCTGAAAGGGGCTTCTACTAAATCGATAAAGGGGGCCTAATTTGCTTATAAATAAGACCCCAGGGTCTCGTTTGAAGGGACTTTTCCTCATTCTCAAATTTTGTACTCATTTGAGAGAGCTCAAATCCTAACTTGTAAATCAAATTGGGGATTTTCTTTGTAACTGCCACCATGAATAAAATCAACAAAGCCCTTAAAGTTGACGTTGGTTCAATCCAAACCAAACCCCTATAAATTATTGTGTTCTTACTATTTTCGCACATTATATTGTCTACTGGAGTGTTTCTAATTGTATCCTATTATGCTTTCAAATTACTAAGATACTCTTCTACAAGTCGTTTAGCTTTCTAATTTGCTTCGCTCTTAGGGAACCCTTATCTGAAGGTAACTGTTGGTTCTTAAGTCTCATAAGCTTCATACTTACCTCTTGAAGGATGAGTAAATAATTTTCGGACTTAAGACCTAACGGTGAACTGACTCAAGCTTGTAGGAACAAAATAATACCTAATCTCTCTTAGGATCATATCCATACCCTTATTTCATGTGTTGACAAAAAATATCATTAACAGTATGGAGGTTGTGGTTGATGTCTATGGACTCTCAAATGATGCGGTAGTGTGAAATAATGGTGAATTTGCAAGTTTACAGGTGATTCACAGGGGAGTTTTAGTGATTCAGATTTGGGTTTATAGATGGGATTGGCATGCGTTTGCTATTGTGGTTGTCTTGGGTTATGTGACTGGTGACAGGCCAAGGTGATTGGAATTCACATTTTTCTGAGTGTTGATTTATTGTTATTGGTTACTAGTTTTTTTTCATGGTGTTTAAGCAGTGCTTTGTGGTGATTGAAGGAGAAGGTAGATACATTTGGCGAAATGTGATGAAAACTTGGGTTTTGGTTGTAGCAGGTTCTAGACTGCACGGTAGAGGAAGGGAGATGTTAGCAATGGGGATGGACGTTAGTTATCATTTAAGAGATGAAATGAATTTGACTGTTGTTGTGGAGGTTCTTGAGAAGGTTGTTTATGGAGGGTGATGGATCTAATGTTGGTTTGGGTGGATGATGAAACTATGGGTTGTCCATATAAGAGTTTGTTTCTCTTGTGTAGGGGTAGCAAGTTGTAGTAGTGTAGTAGCTATCTGACTCGGGTGAATAAGGATGGAAGTGTGGTTCTGGAATATCAGGAGTTTGTGATACATGCGATTAAAGTTAGTGGTACTAGTTATTGGTGATTTGGGTTGCAGAGTTAACTTTGTCTGCTAAAGTGGTGATGCGAAGTTGGGGTCGGTTCAGAGAGGCGAGGTTGCTTATTGATGAAGTTGCAGTTGTGGAGGATATGTTTTGTTTGGATGGTATATGGTGTTGGAACTGATTCACAGAGGAGGAGGTTTACAACAGTTAGGTATTTGAAATGATACAACCAACATCTCCTTCTCAGTTTACCTTCACTTTTCCATTCACTTTTCTTTCGCCAGCCTTTTGCCTTCTCTCCTGTATAAATCATTCATGGTGCATAGTGCCCTGCTATGGGCAACCCTGCTGATGACTCCTGAATCCCATCCCTCATCGTACTCTAATTAACACAGTGTCTCTACACAGTCTCTAGTCGATGGACACTGTACTGTCCTACAATATTTTCGCTAGATTGTCATGATCGAACATTAAATAGTTGGATGACATGCACAAGAGAGAAAATGCTCCTCACGGGAGGAACTTGTTAATGACTAGACATTGTTTGCTTAATCTTAACATCTTCATTTTCCTCACCTAAACTATACCCCAAAGATGTGCTGCCAATTTTGGAATTACTTTCTAGGATAAAATAAATAGTCCATATTCTTTCATGGACTAATATTTGTGTATTAAATATGGTAATCTACATGTTATGTAACACTGAAAAATATAATGACTCACTAATACTATGATATCTTTTAGTTTTAAAGAACCATTCATGGTTAGTCCCCCTAATGGATGATACATATTTAGATGTGCTAATGTGACCTATTTTTCTAAGATTTGCATGAAATATTTATCAATAATCAATTAAGCATCACGAATGAAAGAAATCGGAAAAACTCAAGATTATATGTAATTTGGACACTACATGTGATTTATATTACCTTTACTTAATCGGTAAATACAACAGCACACCTTTATTTTATGCTCCAATAGTTCAATACTGAATAGCAGAGCAATATCTGAAATTTGCAAAAACAAAAAGAATATGTTTGTAATCTTAAACATGTTATTTTAAAACAGAAATTCTTTCAACGCCTACCCTTCTTTTTAATAAAGTAGCAAATTAGGTATGTGCTTGTATACATGCAAACATACATATGCATGTTTACATGAGTATGTGCATGCGTTCATGCAATGAAATCATAAATAACATGGTCAGTAATTACTAATCATCTGTCAATTACCAATCCATCTGCCCATTAACACAACCACTGTAATGTCCTAGATTTTTTGGACAACAAAAATTTGAATATTTAAATCTGTTTTAAATATTATATTGGAATTATACATAAAATTTATTAATTAAAATATGATTTAACATATATATTTATATTTTATTTAAAACGGACTCATAAAGTCACGGTAGTTCGTAATATTGAGTTTTGAACTTTACCCGAATATACAGAATCCACTTTAAGTCGCAATTCTTTGAAACAAGAATCGTCCAAATCTATTTAATTATGATTTTATAATGAAAGAGAAAATTTTAGATTTTGTACTATAGATTGTAAGTTATGGCCAATTCAAATTTTCAAATAGTCATTATGTGATCGTATATAAACTATAACGTTTATTTAATATAATTTTATGTTGGTTTATATTTGAAGTGATATATTTTTCCATTTAGAGATATTCGACAATAATAATTTATTATCATTAAATCTAATGGTTTAAGAATTTATTTAAAATTTAATCGATATTATATAAGCCTTAAGAAAAGCCTTTTACAAACAACCTCTATTTTCAGTGAAATGAATCATATTGGATTACGTATAACTAATTATTGTAGGATTTTCGATTTGGAGCCAACTGGAATTGTTTTGTCAATAGACGAAATTTAATTATGAACCGATGAATATACTAAAATTAAAATTTATACCATTTCTACAAACGGAGTTGGTTTTCGATCAACCGAATTTCATTGGGACCAGAATGTTAAGACATAGTAGTACATCCATTTTCGTTGCATTTGAAGTTCATGTATAATGATGCATACATAGAACGTGCAACGATAATCGATGGTGGAATATAAATTAACAATATAAAACTTCTACCCTAAGTAAATAAAAAAATAGTAATATAATATAAAACGCTTAACCATTAAGCCAAATAATAGTACATTCCTACACCCTACGTTACGTACTATGAAAGGAAACTGCATATAGTAAATCGAGCGTACCCTATCAGTATGTGCGCTTTCAGCTACCCCAAAGGCCTACCTTGTACCTGATTTCGTGCCCACCAAACAATTTACTTGCTCCCTAAACTTACTCTTCCCTATATATACATAGCCTCATCTTCACTTTTCTTCCAGTTCAGCAAAGTAAAACCGATCGAACTCCTTCGCTCCAAAATAAAGTCCTATCTCCTTTTAATTTGCCATTGATGTCTACATGAATTCGAAGGGAAGTGGTTTTTCGATCTGTACGGACAGAAGAAGTGGATAGAGGAAGAAGTTTGGCGCTTATGTAGGTGTCTGAAGTCGCAACAGTACGTAGCATCATGTGGAGTTACTTCAGGCGAGAGCAGAGCCGAACGCAGTGCTTAGTTGTTCCTGTTGGATGGAGAGGGTCTCGGGTAAAGTGGTGATAAACTACGGATGGGTTCGTTTCAAGAATGTTGCATGTGAAATAAAAGGAAGGAGCACTATTTATTGTGTACCATGTTTTATTTGTTGAGGAAGGAGGTGAAAGAATGGGAGTGTATGGGATGGTGGTGAATTGGAATGTGAAAGCAGGCAGCGTGGGGAAGAATGTATGGGGAAGTTTTGTAGTAGGTATCGTGTGCGTATGTGGGAGAAGAAAGAAACGTGGGAGGGATGTGGGCTTTCTCTGAACATGGGCTACTTTGGCATTTGGCCTCGGCTTACCATGTATAATATATATACACACACACACACACACACACACACACACACACACACATATATATATATATATATATATATATATATGTGTAGTTGTAAAGGTATACCGGAAGCTTGCAGGTGAGAAAATAATTTAAATTGTTCCTAATGGTTTTAACGTACCCTATTTGTTTAAACGAACGGTTAGCATAATATTTAACTAAGGATTATATGTTAATATATACGATCCAAGTTTTTATATTTATGCCTAACTTTTTTAACAGGCCTAACCATAGTATATTGGTATTTACAATTTAACTAGAGAAATATATACATAGGCCAATAGTTGTTCAACGTGTCTCATCTTGAGTTAAAGTGCCTGATCAGAATTTGCGTGCCCATTATACATTACAATGAATTAATGCATAATTAGTCATTAATAAATACTAACTAAAATTTTAATTATTTAAATTAGACCCTAACTTATATAAAATATAACGTGTTGTATGTCAATAGACTGGGACAAAACATGGGACATTGGAATCATCATGACAAGCGCTTCATTCTGGAATAGAATTGAACTTCGGATGAAGCTGGAATTTCTAGTTAAATTAAACGCGTGTTTAATTTAATTGAAAAAAGTCGACGTATGGAAACCAAGGTGAGTTTAACTCACTCGGTAGTCCTACTTATATTTTATAAGTCAGGTTCAATATTTGTGTGTTATGTTTTCTTATTGTTGGATGATTTAATGATTGCTTGAATATATGTTGGATATTTTTATATAACTGATTTAAATTAAACATTCATTTAATTTAATCGAAAACCAATCAATGTTTTTCACGATTGATTCCAATTGAGGTAACTTACCTTGTTGGTAACGTTCATAATAATACAAACATATTAAATTAAATTGGATGCTTGAATTATTATTATTAGTTGACCATTATCCGTTGAATTGGTTATTTATGTTTATTATAACTCATAATATTTTATCGTATTGAATGGGTTGTTTTATTTGAGATAACATATTTGGATGCAGGGAGAAACAGGTTGGAGGAATCCAACTGGATTCCTCAAATTTATTGTTTATGTTCATATCATAATTATATGAACTGTTTAACGAATATGATTGGATTATTGATTGATTATTGATTTTTGAAACCAAATTCAATGGTTGTTTAGATATTAACTAATGGGCAGTATTAGTTGAGAAAAATTATAGTCAGATGGCCTAAATATACATAGTTTTTTAAGGTTGATTTACCGTTAGGTAAATCGATAGAAAGGAAGTTATAAATATTTATTTTATAACTAAAGATAGATTTTTAATTTTATTATTTTTAAATAGAAATTTATAAAAAGGAAATGAATATTTATTATTTAAGTTCTTAAGTAATAATTAAATGATTTTGATAAAGTAAATTCTTATATTAATATGAGTGATAAGCAAGTGAGCAGAATTTAACGTAATAATTAATAACCGAGAATTATTGTTTTTAAGAAATAATTAAAATGGTATTATTTTGAAACTGGATTATTATTTATTTAATAATAAGCAAAGTGGAATCTGGTAATTTGATGAAGGTTTATGAAGTCTTAAAGCCATGTTTATCTTTAATGTATTTTTAAGCAAATTGATATTAACAATAATACAAGTTAAGTTTAAATTTAAGTTAAAAGTGAATTCTTATTGGAATTCTATACTAATTGTATTTTGTCAAATCCAAGTTGAACGGAGTCCTTATAAACCCAAATTCTATTGAAGATATTATGGGAAAGAGTTATTAGAAATGATTGATGAATGAAATAAAAACCCAAGGTATGATAATTGAAGAATTGGAACCTAACTGGAGATTGATTAAGTTAAATGATTTTCTAAGTATTGATTCGATGTTGGTTTCGGCATTTGGGGTTGATATTTAGGGAATTATTATCTTATTGATTTATGGTTAGGGACCGATGAAGATACGAATGGAAATATAAATGGAATATGTGGGATATTTAGTGAAACGGGATATTGTGGATAAACTTCTATCTATTCTAAAGATAAAAATGTTGTTGACTCAAGGTCTGAGAGGTAAGTAAAATACCCCAACATGAACGACTTCATGATTATCCAATGATGATAATAGTTTATAAATGAGATTAGTTAAGAGAAATAAAATTTGTATTTTCGAGAATGATATTATAAATTATAATTCGAGAAGTTTTATAGGTTGAATAGAAATGTTTGAGTATAATTATTTGTGAAATTAGAAATAAAAAGCTTTGTTCCAAATATTGGAGGATTTAAAGTTTTTGATTAATGAGCGGAGAATCAAAAGGTCCAAGTGATGCTAAGTA
This sequence comes from Allium sativum, assembly GCA_030737875.1. NCBI lineage: Eukaryota > Viridiplantae > Streptophyta > Magnoliopsida > Asparagales > Amaryllidaceae > Allium > Allium sativum. The sequence goes on from CM060925.1 coordinate 313,426,863, forward strand.
CTAAAAAAGTGAACTTGTTTTATTTTCATAATTGAATGATTGTTTATTTGATAGTCAAATAACCGAATATCAAATCTTGCCTATACAATTGTTGGTACGGAAAGATCGGGATCGAATATATATTTGATACCATTCCGACCAATAAATACGTGAATGTGGAAGAGTTAGGATGATGATCGAGATGGAGCAGTTAAGACCGTAGATCTTTATAAAATAGAAGAACCACTAATAATCTCTGACTTGCAACCAAAGATAAACTGTAGTTCTGTCATGGTTGGAGTCTACGGAATGCAAGGAGTTCTCGCTATTGATTTATAGGTTGATTCCTAGGATGCAATAGGAGGGTACCTTTGGTTTTTTCAGACCCAGCACAACTTGTATGGATGGATGTCTGATAGGTTATTTCCAAAGGAGTCACGTAGTTGATTTCCTCAAACGTATTTTTGCTTGATGGTAGAGAAGACACCTTCTCTTAGCTTAACACCCATGGCATTTTTATAGACATCAATTAGTGATTTCTGGATGATCAGATGATGTGACATTCAAAGTAAATGGTGGCCAGATGTCCAAAAAGAAAATTATAACCTCAAGCCTCATCAATGGAGAAATGACAAAAATCGGGAAGGCAGCATGGCTAAGTGGGTCGCTCCTATTAGGATGTATTGTCACCATCTAGAGAATATTCATTTCGATCTTTGTCTCATTTCTGTATCTCCCGGGAATTACGGTGGTCAAGAAAAAAGCCGTAAGGTGAAAATACATTTGATACACTCAAGGGAAATGAGTGGTCGATCATGTGTGGCCGGGTTACAAGATGTTCTTGTTGAACCTAGTGTATTCCTCTCTAAATATATACTATCGGAATGTGGTTTTGTAACTTGTCATAGTCGGAATCCATTATCCAATAAGACACCGAGGTTTTTGATTATATATTATGCATGTAGAGCTTGAGATGCAAGCGTTCTTCTAGATGGTTAATTATTTGATTTAGACACTATAATAATATCAGAGAAGATATGATTTAGAAAATGATTTGGGTTATCGTAAGGTAAAAACCTTCTGTGTTTATGTGCGGATTGGTCTTACGATTATCCTTTTCTTTTGAAAGGATTTTTATTTCAAAATCAAGTTGGAAGACATCTATAAACTTAGTGAGTTTTCTCACGCTGGTTCACCAGACTGATCCTGGCATTTGCAATGCTCGGGTCAGATCGAGTTTTACAGGTTCAAGCTATCAGATGTTGTGAAGTCCAAAGACGAGCTAGAGAAGTGCAGACGTATGATATCTGGTATTTACTCCATTGTGTGTTGTATATAAGGATAGGTTGTTATAATTGTCCAGATGTGTTGATGTACTCTGATGAATTGTAAGTAATTTCAAGATCTCAATAAAGATTTATTTCTATATATTATATTTATTCCGCTACGACATGAGACTCTGTGCCATGATGGTTCTTCTTCTTATTATTCTAATATTTCTTTCTTTCTTATCTCACCTTCTAATTTCTTTCAATTAACAGTCTGCTTTTTTTGTGCAATTTGGGTTGGAGATGAGTTGTAATTGTCGACTAAAAGGGTATGAAAAAGTCAGTATGTTATAGTTGGTATTAGAGCATAAGTTTTAGTAATAACCTTGGATCTGCGGCGTTACTCGATAGAGATAGGGTTAGTAATACCCTAAATTAAGTTGTGTGTATATATAAGAGAGCGTATTTATAAGTTTCATAAAAATGTTTTATGTTGTATTATTTGAATTGGTTCGATTTTGAACTATCAATTGACACGATATTGTTTTGTAAAGAGGGTAAATGAAATAATTTCACCTAAGTTATATTTTTATATAGAAAAGAAATAATTTTGTCAAATTATTGACGACCCTAAACTTCTGTGGTACGAAAGTAAGGATAATCATAGGAGCATAACATAATTAAAACAATAACAGATCTCAGATAATAGCAGAACATATAAATCATTGCAGCGGAAATGGAAATGTCATCACAACATAATATCATAGACATCAGAGTACGCAGTACAGGATACACTTAGCAAAATAGAAGTCTAAACAAGGAAAGAAATAAAGTGTCAATCTCCTCCAAATACATCAAAGCTCAATAATGTCTAAATGTCTCAAGAAGAAAATAAAAAGATAAAATAAAAAGAGTCTTCATCTTCTTCCTTAGCAAGCTCCAGTCCAGAAAATATCCATACCTAAACCTGTCATTTGGTTGCCCGTGTGGAAAGAGGGCACCTGAGTTTGCAAAGTGAAACAAATTACGAGTCAGTCATGGGACTGGTATGAGAAATCTTACTTAACTGACAATATGGCTAATCACTGGACCACGCCGCTAATGCGGAATGGGTTTACTCCATTGGATTGCCAGTGCATAAGTTTTATATATTTTAAGTCAAAAACAACGCAATGTTTTTTAGAAAATGAAATCATTATAAGACTCATGTCCCATCACACAATGCAATGCAGACCAGAGTATAGAGTTTTACCTTATAATGATAAAAAATGCTTGATACGTAGAAAATAATATTTTTAATATTATTATTAGTGTCTAATATGTTTCAAAAATACTTCAAAGTAAATGTATCAATCCTAGATGGCATAGCTACCATATACTATGTCGCCATATATAGTTTTACAATCAAAACCGTGATGTCGTATTGGAGATTGGATTTCCATCATGAGTCAAGACTAGGGACGATCTCCTAACCAATTCGAGACACTCTAGCAACGTCTCAGGATCCTCCGTAGTGAACCCTTAGATACTGCAGGGCCGGTCCACAAATAACGTTAGTGGATTGGCAATTCCTGAACACACATTTCCCGATCCTATTGAACCTATAAAATGGTCACAATCGACCAATAAAACCGAGGCGCCTCATTCCATCAACCACATAAGTAAAAATGTCGGGCCTTGTAAAAGCCCAAACACCGCTTCTAGCTAGAAAGAAACGTGTGCACTCCCTGCGTTCCCTCGTCCCGTTTTTGACTCATACTGGGGTGTGAGGCTCGCGAGGTAAAATTATACACAAAGCTATGCCGGAAATAGGCTATGCTTTGATCATCATCCACAAGGCTCTGCTTTTCAACAAAATCCTCGATCCATTGCATCTTGGCATGCCACATTGACAATTCACGCCATGCGATCGATAACTACCAATATATAACTTTTGAGCTCATGCGTCTCAAAGATGGGTGTTAAGCAAGAGAATAAATTATCCGCCACCATAGATAAATATTAAATAGAAATCAATTTAATTACATAGAACGAAATTCAATGTCGGACATACATCCATTTACAAGTCCGTTCTGGGTCTGAACGAAACCGGAGTCACCTTATTCCTCGTCTCGTATGTCCAATACGGAAGAGAGGTACTCGCATATCCGGACAATCAACAAGTCCGGAAAACTAACACTTTAACCCTTTACTGGTAGCTAGCCAATGTCAAGCATCAGTAGTTATCCTTTCGATATGAAGATCCCCGGTCTTCAATCGTCGTCTTTAAGATCTTCAATTTAGATCGTCGTATAATCATTCGAAATTAGATTTAACTCGGTCTTTTCAAATGATTCTCGCATATATATAGTTTAAAATCATTTCATATCGTTAATAGTAATTAATAACAAATACTCGCTAATTTTATTTATTTAAAAATAGCTAAATTTATTTAACGATGCTTCGGGTCAATGGGCGACCCTGACGTTGTTTTTACCAAATTTTGATTTACACTTATCTCAAAATCTAACCGTTGGATTTTAATAAAATTTCTATCGTTGGAAATATCTTCCCAATGCGGTCCTAACGACTCTAGTTTTGGGAAATCCGACGGTTGGATCTTTCGGTATAATCGTTTAAAGTTATGATTCCGAAACGCGAACTATCGCGCGGGATTCGTTTAATTTTAATTTATATATATATATATATGTATATGTATATATATATATATATATATATAATTATATATATAAACTCTTCGACGATCTCTCTAACGTATTTAACATGCCAAATAAAATAATGTTTTTATTGGCATATCATAACCATGTACTATCAAACAAAGTATATTTCATTCATATGAAAGTTTATTCATTGACAAGCCAACTTTGCATATAAATGTAATATATGCAAAGGTAAACATAAATGTAATTTTTGACAGTGCATATAATTCTAATATATGCGATGTAGTTATAAATAAATTTTAACAACGCATGTAAATTCTAATATATGCGATGTAATTAAAAATGCAAATTTAACAACGCATATAAATTCTAATTTATGCGGTGTAATACAAATGTGGTTTTAACAGGGCATATAAATTCTAATATATGCGGTGTAATATAAATGTGATTTTAACAACGCATATAAATTTTAATATATGCGATGTAATATAAATATGATTTTAACCATTTCATTAAAAACAAAGTTTTAATGTAAACATGTTTTGTTTTGAAAACTTGCATGTTTGTCTTTTTACATTAAAAATGCATATTTTTAATGAAAACACGTTTTCTATTTAAAATATGAACAACTTTCATATTTTTAACATTTCTATTACTACATTAAAAATGAATTTTTAATGTAGAACCTATTTTAAAACATATTTCTTTTCTGCATTTTTATAATTACATTAAAAAGTGAAATTTTAATGTATAACATGTTTGCATTTTAAACATGTACATTTTCTTTATTTTAACATTACATCAAAGATGTATATTTTTGATGAAATCATGTTTTTAATTTTAATGAAATCATGCTCATGTTTTTAATGAAATGATGTTTTCTTTTTAAAACATGTGCATTTTCAATTTTATTTAATATTATATTAAAAATGTGAACTTTTTACATGGGATCATGTTGGATTGAAAACATGTACATTAAAAATGAATATTTTTAATTTAATAATGTTTTGACTTTAAAACATTAACACTTTTCTTATTTTTTTACTTTACATTAAAAATGTATATTTTTAATGAATTCATGTTTTGGTTAAAAACATGAATACTTTCTTTATTTTCCAACCATTACATTAAAATGTCTATTTTATATGAAATCATGTTTTGATTAAAAACATGAACATTTTTCCTACTTATATTCTTAACATTAAAAATGTGCATTTTAATGAAATCATGTTTTTGTTCAAACTACTAACATTTTGCTAATTTCTTTAATGACATTAAAATATGGTTTTTAATGTCTACTTGCTATTATTTCTAAACATTTACATTTTCTCTATTTTTAACATTTCATTAAAAATGTATATTTTTAATGAATTCATGTTTTGGTTAAAAACATGAATGCTTTCTTTGGTTTCCACATTACATTAAAATGTAACCTTTTAATGTAATGTCGTTATTTTTATCTAAAACACGAGCATTTCAATTTTTATAGTAATTCCATAATATGATAGAAATTTACATATTTTTTTTTGAATATTCTAATTCAACAAAATGACAAGTTTTGATATTTCCTTTTTGATTGAAAATTCTAGCTCAATCAAATAACAACCAAAAGTGATCTTTTATTTTGATTGAAAATTCTAATTCAATCAAACAATAACAAAAGTGGTATTTTTATTCTAATTGAAAATTCTAGTTCAATCCAAAATAGCAAAAGTGACATTTTTTTTAATTGAAAATTCTAGTTCAATCAACAAACAAACAAAGTGATATTTTTATTGAATTGAAAATTCTAATTCAATTCAACAAAATGAACAAAGTGATATTTTTTATTGAATTGAAAATTCTAATTCAATTCAACAAAATAAACGAAGTGATATTTTTTTATATTGAATTGAAAGTTCTAATTCAATTCAACAAAATAAACAAGGCGATATTTTTATATATTGAATTGAAAGTTCTAATTCAATTCAACAAAATAAACAAAGTTGAAATTTTTATATTGAATTGAAAGTTCTAATTCAATTCAACAAAATAAACAAACGTGTTATTTTTATATTGAATTGAAAGTTCTAATTCAGTTCAACAAAACAAACAAAGTGATATTTTTATATTGAATTGAAAGTTCTAATCCAATTCAACGAAACAAACAAAGTGATATTTTTATATTGAATTGAAAGTTCTAATTCAATTCAACAAAATAAACAAAGGTGTAATTTTTTTATTGTAAACAAAAGTGATATTTTTATTGAATTGAAAATTCTAATTCAATCCAATAAACAAACAAAGCTCCATTTTTGTTGAATATATATGATTCAACAAAATATCAACAAAAATGATTTATTCTAATTAACACATCACATATAGATCTATATTAACAAAATATCTAAACTAACATATCTATATTAACACATCATATACAAATCAAATCAAGTGGCATAGCATATACAACGAATCAATGAGAATACAATTACGATTTATTCTAATTAATTTAAAATAAATAACAATAAAATAGGATTTTTCACAGTTCTTTTGAATCTGAATAGTTCAGATCTGAAAATTTGGCCCAAAATTCAACCAGCTCAGAATTGCTTCTTTTCAGTCTAGAAACATAGATCTCGTCTCTACGGTCGCAACGCTTCGCAAATCGTGTTATTCTGAGTCAATATGAATGAGATGTGACTTGTTTTAGGTTGCCAGCAATTTAAATTAAATTAATAAAGAAATTAAAAGGGGAAATACCCTTTCTTCTCCAATGCAGGTTCAGGCCGATAGTTTCGACTTTGGGTTCAATTTTAGGTTTGACTTTTGCTTCCAGTCGGCTTCACTATAAGGCAATAAGATTACGCCACGTCAGAGGGGGGAGGGTGGCGCACGTTCGCCGGTGGGGGGGGGCAACTCGGTGGCGAGATGGTGGCATGGTGGTGGTGTAAACCCGTTGGGTTTGGGGCGCTGTATCTCGGTGTTCATGCCACTTGAGGATGATCCAACCGTACAGAATCGAAGAGCAAGAAAATCTCATCGATAATGTCTAAAGGAGTGAGGTCTAATTCGTGGTGGATTGAGAGAATTAGAGGAGAGAAGATAGGAGCATTTCAGCCATGGGTTAAAGGGGGCGGCGGCTGGTTATGTAATTAGGGTTTGGAAATGAATTTAGTGAATATTTATAATATTTTAATTATAAATTTTGCAAATAAACCCATAACTCCTTAACAACTCCGATTCATTTAAAACGATTGTTTGTGGCCTGAATTATTCAATTTAAAAATTTAAATCCTTTATTAAATTAATTTGATCGTATATTTAAATTCACCGGGGCCACATACGGACTCTAAAAATTCCAAAAAATATATTTCTGGCTTTGTTTTGACGATACGGTCCTAACAAAATTAATTTCATCAAATTTGGAGATCATTTGAAAAATGGTCATTTTCAAGTCGATTAAATTTGACCGAAATTGACAAAACACATTTTCTTTTGCCACGCTCACATATTTATTCCAAAAATTCTAGAAAACTAAACTTAGCAATAATTTGACATTCCATACCCAACAAAAGTGGTTTCATCGAAAAACGGAGGTCATTTGAAAAATGGCCTTTTATACGGGCTATAAATTATACTATAGCGACTATTCTAAATATTCATCAGGCCATAACTTTTGACTCCCGTTATGAAATTTCAATTTTTCGGTTTCGCTGGAAAGATATTTTTAAATAGATTTAGATATTTTTGGTTTCACTAAAATCTGTTAAATTTTGAATCTGATACATTCAGTCAAAGTTCAGGTTTGACTTTTCAAACTACCGTGCTATTTCGAATTCCTTTTTAAAATCAAAATAAATATATTCGCTTTAACTTCGATTAAAATAAATTTTTAATCATTATTATTTAAAATAAATTATTTTAACTATTCAAAATTCACTGAAATAGCCAAAATAAAATTTTTAAATTGGTTTAGATTTTCCGAATTGTTACAATCTCCCCCACTTAAAAGCTTTTCGTCCCCGAAAAGGAAACAATAGTAAAGTAGGAAATAAAACGGAAAATGCAAGGTATCGTAAATGTACCTCGATACGAGAGTCACTCGGAGATGTCCACCCTGCACTTGGGATAAGCCTGTTTGATGCTATCCTCAGTCTCCCATGTACAGTCTCTAGGATCCCCGCTCCACTGTACTTTGACTAAGTGGATCCTCTTGTTCCTCAGAACACGGGTTTCGTTGCCAAGATTTTCACTAGTTCCCTCATTACTGCTAAGCCTGAGGTAATCTCCAAATCTTGTTGTGCTGCTTCCTCCACAACTAAATCCGGATCATGAACATGCTTCCAGAGTAGGGACACATGAAATACATCATGGACCCCCGGCAACCAGTTGGGCAACTGCACCCTATAAGCGAGAGTTCCAATCCTTTCGAGAATAGGAAATGGACCAATGAACCTCGGTGCCAACTTTCCAGTCTTCCCAAAACGAATTACACCTCTCAATGGGGAAACTCTCAAATATACAAGATCACCAATAGAGAATTCTAAATCCCTTCTTCGAGCGTCTGCATAGCTCTTCTGTCAGCTTTGAGCAGCCAGTAATCGATTCTTGGTAAAATCAACTTTATTTGTTGCTTCACGAATCATGTCGGGACCCAATACTAATCGATTGCCGGGTTCCACCCAACATGCGAGAAATCTGCATGGCCTGCCATATAATGCTTCAAATGGCGACATCTGCAAACTTGCTTGGTAGCTGTTATTATAAGAGAATTCAACCAAGTGCAAATGATCTTCCCATGACCCGCCAAAATCAAGAATCCATGCTCCCAGCAAGTCTTCCAATATGCGGTTCACCCTATCAGTCTGGCCATCTATCTGAGGATGATAAGCGGTGCTCATATTTAATTTGGTCCCAAGCTCTTCTTGGAAAGCTTCCCAGAATTTGCTAGCAAATATCGGATCGCGGTCACTGACAATGCTACTGGGAGCTCCATGTAGTCTGACAATCTCTCTGAAATAAAGTTGTGCCAAACTCCGAGCTGTTCTATTAGATGTGACAGGGATGAAATGGGCAGTCTTTGTGAAGCGATCTACTATCACCCATATACTATCATTGCCTTTCCTAGTTTGGGGCAAGCCATCAACAAAGTCCATAGAAATTTCGTCCCATTTCCAAGTTGGAACCCCTAGCGATTGCAACAGTCCTGCTAGCTTATGCTGATTGCTTTTGACTTACTCGCAGGTGGGACATCTAGCAACATATATAGAAATGTCTCTCTTTATAGATCTCCACCAAAATGTGCGCTTGAGGTCCTGATAGATCTTTCCCACCCTCGGATGAATGTTGAGCTTAGATTTATGACATTCGTCCATTACTTTCTTTCTGATACTGGTGTGTGTGATTGATTTGAATAGAATTCAAATAGGATTGTAACTGGTCTAATGTAACCAAAGGAGGATTTATTATAGAATTGGTGAATAGGAATTTTAATATGGGATTAAATAAACTAGAATTTAATTGAAGATAAGTTAAATAATGGGCTGATTGGATTATATCAATTATGAATTGTTTGTTTATGTGGATGCTTGATTGAATGAATAAAATTCATCAACAGTTTAATAAGAAGTTGAATGAACTGGAAACTAATGAATGAATTCCAGTATAATAAATTTGAATGGAATCGCTTATGAAATAAAACCAAATTATTTAACCTTGTATCTTCTATTGCATTGAAAATTGAACTAAGTACAGATTGGAAGGAGAAAGAGAGCAGTTAATTGCTTTGATTTGGAATTGGAGTTTGGTTGCCTGACAAATAGTTAAACCTTAATATTATTAGTTGGATGGTTGATTTTATACCCTTGAGTTGGGTAGTCGTTTGGGTTTTTGCTTTCTTTTGGATTGATGCGAGGCTCGGAGTAGTGCTTGTGGTTGTACCGATCGAGCCGTGCAGAGGAGATGCTGGCGAAATTATTCGTAAATTTTTTAAAAAGATGGATTTTTAATAATTATTTTAAAATATTTTTTTTTAAATAATTGGGATTGAATCATTCTCCTTAGTAATTTCGGGAGCGAAATTCTTTTAAAGGGAGAAGAATGCAACATTCCAAATTTTTCGATCATTTAAAATTTGAATATTTAAAATCGTTTTAAATATTATATTAGAATAATATATATAATTTACTAATTAAAAGATGATTTAACGTTTAAATTTATATTTCATTTAAAACGAACTCGTAACGTCACGGTAGTCCATAATATTGAGTTTTGAACTTCAATTGAATATAAAGAATCCATTTTAAGTCAGAATTCTTTGAAACAAGAATCGTCCAAATCTATTTAATTATAATTTTCTAATGAAAGAGAAAATTTTAGATTTCATACAAAGATTGTAAGTTATGCCCAAATCAAATTTTCAAATAGTCGCTATGAAATCGTTAATAAACGATAACGTTTATTTAATATAATTTCATATTAGTTTATATTTGAAGTGATATATTGTTCCATTTGGAGATATTCGACAATGATAATTTATTATCATTAAATTTAATGGTTTCAGAATTTATTTAATATTTAATCGATATTAATAAGCCTTAAGAATAGTCATTTTTCAAATGACTTCTGTTCTTGATGAAACGGATTTTATTAGAATGCATATAGCTAATTATTGCAGGATTTTCGATTTGCAGCCAATTGTAGTTGTTTTGTCAATAAACAAAATCTAATTGTGAAAAGATGAATATATATTGAAATAAAAATTTATGTCGTTTTTGCAAATAGAGTCGGTTTTCGATCAAATGAATTTCATTGGGACAGAACATCAAGACATAACAGTACATCTATTTTCGTTGCGTTCAGAGTTCATGTATTATGGTATGTATATAGAATGTGCAACGATAATCGGCGGTGCAACAAAAACTTTAATCCTAAAAAAATAAAAAAATAGTAATATAATATAAAAGGCTTAACCATTAAGCAAAATAATAGTACATGCCTACACCCTATGTTGTGTACTGTGAAAGGAAATCGCATATAGTAAATCGAGCATAACCAATCAGTATGTGTGCTTTCAGCTACCAAAGAGGCCTACCTTGTACCTGATTTCGTGCCAACCAAACAATTTACTTGCTCCCCAAACTTCCTCTTCCCTTTATGTAACAACCCAGAATTTCAAAAACAAATTAAAAAATTTCAAGTTAAGCTACTTTAATGAATATTGAATAAATAAATTGGTTGTTTTACTAAATAAAATTTGAGAATAATTTTCAAATTAGTTTTTATATTTTATTTGACTTAAAACAAACTCAGTAAAATTATTAAATTGATTTATAAATCCGGAATTTAAAAATTCGATTTTTGAATCATTGCACAACCCTTAAAAAATGAAATTTTGCTAGAAAGCTCAGAATTCGATGAGACTAATTTTGTTGGATTCGGGATAATAAATCATTATTGAGTTTCAAATTTCACGTTAAACGGAGTTAGTGAGTGGTCGTGCTCGATAAAGCCGTTTCAGGTAAAACTGACGATCAGTTTACAAAGGAACGTTGTCCATATGACCCCACGATTTGACGACACTTTATTTTTCAGATTCGTATCATCAAATAATGGAAAATTCCTAATTTTGTTATTTACGGAGTTGTCGTGTGGGCATGCAAGAAGAAAATGTATGCGTAAATCGCATTTTTTGAAGCTAAATTGAGCTAGATCGGAAAATAAAACGGGAGGTCAAACGAACACGAAATTGGACGAATCTTGATTTATTGGATTCGTAATTTCATATATTATCTTATGCCGAAATTTCATAGCAAATGGAGAAAGTTTGCGGTTAGGCAATCTGAGAGAGTGGAGAGAGAATTTCCTACTTAAGTCACTTTCTCCTCTTTTCTCCTTCACTTTTCATTTCCTCCTTCTACCTCCACCTTTCTTCATTAATGGGCTCCTCCTCTAAACCCTAGCTCCTTCAACCCACGCCGCACCTACCTCCTTCCCCTACCCACGTCGACCCCCTCCCATTGCTCATGCACGACCCCCTCCCCCCCTCTCCCCTCTTCCCTCTTTTCTTTCTCCAGTTGCTCTATGACATGAAAAGGAGCTCCATTTAAGGTTCCTAGCTTCGCCTACCTACCCTTAGCACCACTTTGGTGAACTCTACGTACCTGAGACAACTTGTAGACCTCGCAAAGCTCTCCAACATTTTCGAACAGCAAAGGTTTGAGCTCCAAATACCTCCAATTGGCCAAAGATCCTTCCTTTCTTGCTTCATTCACTAGTTGGAAGGTGTACCAAGGATCTTGAGAAGTTTGAAGACATTCCAAGCTGAAAAGGCGGGATTTTTAGGAGGTAGCGAGCACCAAAACGTCCGACATTGTAGTGTTGTGTTTTCTGATGGCTAGGGTGAGAGATTCTTGCTTTAATTCATATATTAGAGTATCTTAATTAATTATGAAAAGTTAATTAGTTAACCATTTCAAGTTATAAGTTAATGCGGCAAAATTTGGTAAGTTGCAAGTTAGAAAACAATTTATGTCACAATTAAATAGACATTTAAATATTTTATACAGTTATTTTATCTGTTATATGTGTTATCCTTTGAGTTCAACACATGAAATATTGACTCGGTTGTTTATTATTAGAAGCATTGATTGAATATACGACACTCGTATTTCAAACAATATGAATGGACACTTTGTAGCGCCGTAAATGTTAATGAACGATTCGTTATGTTGTGATGTGGATGTGAATTCAAACAATTACTCAGTTGATAATAATGTCATGTCATTTGTAGTAGTTGAAATTTGATAAAATTACATTTACTAGTCGAATGACTTGTTTATGTTCACCTATTTAAATAACATCAGTTGGATGAAATAAATAATTGTTTAATGGTGAAAAACCCCACACGGATCTAAGGATGATTGTTGATTCACACATCTCCATGGTATATAGATCGCATGTTGATCGATTGATTAAACAGGCGAGATAAGCCTCAATAAATTATTTAAAGCTTGTATGTAAATAAATGCACATTAGATGTTATTTGAATGTTTAATAGTTGTTTGCAACTATTATTGGATACGTATGGATGGATTTGCATGATATTTGGTTGAATTTCATTTCAATTCAGAATAGAATGACATATTTTGATACTATAAAATATGAGGTGAAAACTGATAATAAAATTCGATGTCCGATTTTGGATAGACACATTGATATCGAAATATCGATGAATATTCGTAACCGCAAAGGATGATTTTGATGTATTTCCAGTATACTTTTGGCTAGTTAAAATATTTGAATTTTAAATGAACAGTAACTTCCCAAGTGAAGTTCAGTTAGGATATGCAGTGAGCGTTTGAGACGAAGTTTTTTTCTGAGAGTTTCACACGACTGTAAGGATATTTTAAGCGTAAATTGATAGCTTTCAAAAAATAATATTATTTTATTCATTAGAATAGTGTAAAATTGGACCTAATAGTGAAATATTTGAATTTGAAGCTAAAATGGATGAAACAAATTTTCTAAAGTAATTATATAATTTTTTTATAGTTAAACGAAGAAGTTTAAAAACGTCTCAATTTATTTATAAATTATAAAATTGATTTGGGATCGAATAAAACATGTCGCGCAGCGACAATTTGTGAACGTCAAACCGTAACTTCAGATTGACATAGCGGGAGATTCGACTGTCGGATTCTCCTAAAACTGGAACCGTTAGGTTCGTATTGAAAAGATATTTCCAATGAATATAAGTAATTTAAATTTGAACTGTTAAATCTTAAATTATATCCAAATAATTTTTGAAAAAGGTCGCTATGGATGCAGTTCGGTGGTCGATACTATAAAGGCCTTGATAAAAATTATTAAAAATAAAAATAAATTATGGTAAGTTGTAATAAATAATGTGGAAAGGGTTGGGTAAAATATTTCATGATTCAGAAGATAAATACTATTTTTATTTAAAATTTCCTTTTTGCAACTACGGTAAGATTTAATATATGAACGAAATAAATTGATTTGGGGTTCGTAGTGAACAGTATCTTTAGTAATATTGTTCTTGAACCTAACCAAGAAATGGATAAATCTTTTAAACAAGATTTTGGGAAATTTTTCCAATTTACTAAAATAAATAGAATTTTTATGAAAATTTTGTGAAACAAATGGAAAGTGATACTTCGGATTTTTAGCGAACAAGGCTTTTAAATGGAAATTGTTCTTTAGCCCAGTTAAGATAAGATAAATTTCTAACATTTGGATAGTCATTGAGATATGATTTTTGAGATTAAAGAATTTTATCTTTGATAAAATTAATGAGAACCCTTTTCTAAAAGGTAATGAATATTTAATTAAAAAAATATTCTAGATTGGAATGAAATTTTATGTATTGAGAACATGATTATAAAGAAGTTACTCAAAAAGACCGAGTTTAACCCATTCTGAATAACTATTACGATGATTAAAAGTGAAAGATGAAGACGGTGGTTGAAGTCTGGAGATTTTCACATCTCTTGAGCTACTGCTGATGTCTTGAGTGGGTCGTACACCTAAGACAAAGTAATAATTGGTGGTAGCTTAAAACGTACTTGGAAATTGACCGGATATGCGAGGAACTCTCTCCTGTATTGGACATACGGGATGAGGAATAAGGTGCCTCTGGTTTCGTTCAAACCCATTCAGACCTAGAACGGACTTGTAAATGGATTGTGTGTCTGACATTGTACTTTGTGTTGTATTCAGTGATCTCTGCTTAATATATATATATATATATATATATATATATTTGTTTAGTAGTGGAGAATTTATTCTCTTGCTTAACACCCTTCTCTGAGACGTATGAGCCTAGAGGTTATATATTGGTAGAAATCAACAATGCGCTATGGATTGACAATATGGCATATTAAGATGCAATGACTAAGGTTTTTTGTTGAAAAGCAGAGTCTTGTGGATGATGATCAAAGCACGACTTTAACTATCATGGCTTTGTGTATAGCGTTAATTCGCAAGGCTCACCCCAGTATGAGTGAAAAACGGGATAGTGACTACAGGGAGTGCATGCCTTTCTTTCTAGCTAGAGGTGATGTCATGCTATGGAGCCCAGACATTTTACTTATTTAGATGATGGATAGTGAGGGCCCCAGGATAGGACTGGTCGACATACTGACCATTTTGGATGTCCGATAGGACCGGGAAGCGTGCTGTTCAGGAATAACTAATCCATAAAAGTAAGAGTGGACCGGCCCTGAAGATCCAAGGGTTACTAAGCGTGCGATCCTAAGGCATGTGCTAGAGTGTCTCGAAACCAGTGAGGATGATCCCATGCCTTGACTCATATATGGAATTCAATTTCCAATATGTGGCTTTCGGTATTCATTGTAAATCTATATAGTGACATAGTAGGATGAGGTACTATGATGTCTATGATTGATACATTTATATTTGAAGTTGTTTGCCACACTATGCACTTATAGTAATATCAAAAATCTTTGTTTTAAGTCGTACCAAGCATGTTTGGCTATTATAAGGTAAAACTCTATCCTCCGACTTGCGTAGCATTGTGTGACGGGACCTGAGTCCACTGTTTCAAATCTCGTAAATATCGCCCAAGGTATCCTCCGAGATCTCGTTTTGGGCACCTTCCGAAACAAAATAACAAATATCATTTTAAATCTCCTTCCGAATATATCGCCCGAGATATTGCAATATCGAACAATACATCAACCGAGACGAAATACTGGAATATCGTCCATGATCATAGTTTTTTTGGTTAAAATTTAAATATGTGCCTGAACTAGAACAATAATTAAAAAAATCAAATCTAGGCATGATAATCTTTTGTTATTTTACATTTTTCATGTTAAATGACCATATTGTGTGTTCATATATTTTCTACAATGCTTATGATTTTCATATTCATCTGTTTTACATACATGTTATTTATGAAATTATGTGTTTTATGGTCTATTTATGTCATTTTTTTTTAATATTTTGAATCCTTTTAATATTTTATGTCTAACAATATTTCTATTTTACGCATATTACGATTTAGAGTATGAATGATCTTTCGCAAAATAAAGAATAATAAAGTTATTTTGCAATTCAAGTTTAAGTTACTATGTTTTTAATAGCATTCATAAAAATCATTTTGTAAAGATTTCATTTTTTAACATATCTGATTGTTCCGATATGAACTTTCAGACCCGAGATGAAAATCCAATATGAACTCCCGAGTTAGACTCATCTCGTCCGATATCTCCCCCGATATGAGATCAAGTCTATAAAATCCCCGAGACGAAACGCGACCGATATCCAAGATTTAAAACCTTGCCTGAGTCTTATAATAGCTTCATTTTTCTAAAAAGCATTGTGTTCTTTATAATTGTTTTAATTTCAAGCTTTAGTATTCGTGGGAGTAAACCCATTCCGTGACATACGGCGTGGTTCCATGATTTACCCTATTTACAATAAAAGTTTAATAACTATTTTTAGCTCTCACACCAGTCCCATGACTGACTTGGAGTTTATTGTTTCAACCTAAACTATGGATGCCCATATTTTTCGCACGGGCAGTCGGTAGTTTTTTGGTTTTGCAGATATTTATTTTCACCGGATCCTGGATTATGGCTAGGGCTATATTCGGAAAGCTTTGTATCTGTGTACTGCTTTCAGCTGTGTTAGTTGATGTTTTTCCGCTGCTTTGTACTTATTTATATTACATTTTCGTTGTTATGTAATTTATTTTATTCTTTCATTATTGTAATTTTATATATCTATTTTCCGCACTCCGTTATTCTTGCACTCTGATGTAAATTATTGTAGAATCAATAAAATATTCTGTTATTGTGTATTCTAACGCGTCGTGTTCTCATACAATCTGGGGTTCTCCGTCTCTTTGAAGATCGAGGGATTTTGAAGCGTGACATTTTATATACATATTCTCATCTTCATTTTTCTTCCAGTTCAGTGAAGTAAAACCGATCGAACTCCTCCGCTCCAAAATAAAGTCCTATCTCCTTTTAATTTTCCATTGATGTCTACATAAATTTGAAAGGAAGTGGGTTTTTGATCAGTATGGATAGAAGAAGTAGATGGAGGAAGAAGTGTTGGTGGTTACGTAGGTGGATGAAGTTGCGACAGTACGTAGCAGCGTGTGGAGTTACTACAGGCAAGAGGAGAGGCAGACGTGGTGCTCAGTTGTTGCTGTTGGATGGAGGAGGGTCTCGGGTGAAGTGGTGATAAACTACAGATGGGTTGGTTTTCGTTTCAGGAATGTTGCATGTGAAATAACAGGGTGGAGCACTATTTTCTGTGCAGTGTGTTTTATTCGGTGAGGAAGAAGGTGAAAGAATGGGAGTGTGTGGGGTGGTGGCAAATTGGAACGTGAAAGCAGGCAGTGTTAACATTGAAAAGTGGAAGCTCTCACACGTCAACCCCCAAGAGTTGGTTTAGAATCAAATTTGATATCTTAACAACCAAATGCAACGAAATGTAAAGGAGCACACAACTTTTTATAATAGTCCAGCATTAACACCTACGTCCACTTCATATTAATCATTCATCATCATTTTCACAATTACAATGATTGTTCAAGCTTTAGTTGTAAAGTTGTACAATAGGATAACAAATGTCTTGTTAATTCCCATTTTTTACCAAAATATCCTTCTTCTTCTTCCTTAGGCCAAAATGTGTTAACACTAATGTCCAATGAAAAGCTTTAATGCCCAAGAATATCCAACAATGTCCAAATATGATCCAAAGTGTAAGTTTTAATACTCGGAGTTGTGCAAAGCAAGCCAAAATTCCAAGTGGATGCCAAAAAGGTGTAAGAAAACTTCTATATGAAGTTTACAAGTCCAAGAAGTATCCCAAAGTCATAGGGATGATAATGGAAGCCATTAATGAGGTCCAAATAGAGTAGTTCCATATGTCAAAAGTACAAAAACACCAAGCCAAGCCAACCACTTCAAATACCAAAAGAGGGGGTATTTATAGGTGAAGTTTCCATGCATCAGCCCGAATTTCGTATACCGAGGGGATGCGAAATTCGTATCCTCAGCACTTAGCCAAAAATACAAGTCGCGGTGCAAAATTTCGAATCATGTGGAAAACCATGAAAAAGGTGATTGGCACATGCAGATCACCCAAAAATCAGTGATCCGCAAGTACTAGGCTATGATCGACTATTTCTCCAATTTTCGAAACCCCTCCACCGTGCCAATATTGTATCTCTAAATACTATGGCCAGCCCGAATCGTGCAAACGAAAAACAATGATCCACGTGGTAATTCCATGTGCCAAATTTGTGCTTGGGATTTTGAATCTTGAAGTCATGCCAAAAGCCAAATCTGAGAATCACGATGCGAACCCCATGAAAATGTGTGATCACATCGGAGTGCTCAGCCATTTTTCGAGCCATAGTATCGTATCCTCTGGAGGGATACGATTCCATATCCCCAGGGAGGATACAATTTCGTATCTCTATAGGGATATGGAATATAGTATTTCAAAATATCCTAAGAAGCCCGCCTCTTTACCAAAATCCGGAGCTTTGTCAGGCGATGCACAGCAAGGAAAAAGTGTGATCACAACGTGTTGATCGCATGGTTTTGAGTGCCAAACCATGAGCCGCCAAAGTGGTTTATCCGAGGCTTGTGAGTGAACCAAAGAGTTGCGCACGTCACTTTGCTTAATCGTATTGTGTTATGCAACTCTTTTTGAGTGATCGATTCCAGAATTCACCAAACCAGTATATTTTCCTTTGACGAGTTTTGCCATGTGATTGGAACGAGATGCTCAAGGATTTTGAGCTGATCGGGACGGGTCGATCACGTAGTTTTACCATGCCAAATTTCCAAGATTTTAACTGATTTTCTAAACGCCGATCTAGGAATCGACAATGTTTTCAACATTTTCTGAACATTTCACGGTTTCGACCAAATCGCTTTGTGTTTTCCAACGAGCGCTCTCGAAACTCAAGCATGTCGCTAGCCATGAACTTGACATGTGACTGCTTTTCCAAAAAGAGGATCAACATAAATAATTAATGGTTCATTGACATTTATGTGCCTTTTGTGATGGTCTGTCATCCTTC
Organism: Allium sativum; assembly: GCA_030737875.1. Classification (NCBI taxonomy): domain Eukaryota; kingdom Viridiplantae; phylum Streptophyta; class Magnoliopsida; order Asparagales; family Amaryllidaceae; genus Allium; species Allium sativum. Next base: position 313,445,840 of record CM060925.1, read on the forward strand.
TTTCCATTACAAACAATAGTAATTATTTTCCGTAAATCATATCATTTTAAACGATTTCCTAAAATTTTGGCAGTGCTTTCCCCATGTTCCTTGTATCGTACACAAGAAATGAAAAGGATATGTCGTCGAAATTTTGTGAACCGTTTAAAGTTATAGATTTACGAAACATAATTACATTATAGTGTTTGTAACTTGTCCAATACATGGACAAATCCGATAAATGTTATATCAGATGAATATGGATGTCTATTTTTTAAAAATGAATACACATATAACGATCATATACAACATATGCCAGATAGAGCCAAATAATATCTAAAGAGATTTAATATTTGTTTGTATTAAATTTAAATATACAGTTTGTTCATATTTTATCATTTATTATATATATACCAAATTATATATTTTTATTATTTCGCATAATATATAGCTCGTTTCTGCTTATATACTGCATTATATACTAAATTAAGTATATAAATTATTTATATAACTAAATTATACTATTTAATTAATTGTGAGTGGGATGATTCCTATCAAAATCATTTGAAATCATCTAAAACTTATTATACATCAAACCAATTCGCATGTTCGCATAAATATATAAGTCGTGTTCGCATAAATTATCCGAAACTACGATCAATCCTAACATAATATACTTTGTGTTTGCATAGATTATACTATTTGCAAAACTTATCACACACCTACGTTTAATATTAACAAAATCCTCATAAACATACACAATAGGCTAAAAAATTTTTTTTTGCTATTAGTAGTGATTTGACCGTTATAATGATAATAATAGCAATTAGCATGTAATATGATGTATAAACATACACTAGCAATTAAGATTCAAACATGATGCAAAATTAGGCTTAAATCAAAAAACCTAATAAATAGGGTTTAGGAAAAAAACTGATTTTGCAAGTATGGAAAGGTAGAGAGGGGCTGCAACCGCAAGTTAGTGACGTTGGAGGTCGTTTGGACGGTGGTTGGAGTTGTGACACCGTTGGGTAAGTTGGGGAAGAAGGAGGGATTAAGATTTTTTTTTTTTTTTTTTTTTTGGTTGGGGAGGGAAGTGAAGAAGCATGTCGTGGGTTCTGGAACGTATACAAAAAATTTCCAACGGTCGCAAACGATCTTTGTTTTAACGTTTTACAACAACTTCATATGACAACTTTTTTTAAATAACAATTTTAGCATAAAATTGGCGGGTCGTTGCCGGCCGTTTGAAACGTCGTTAACAGCCGTGGGAAACTGCTCATGGTAATATATTGTAGCTCTAGTAGTGTAATAAACAGCCACAATGGAATATTAGTACGATATATATACATATAGATATTACAGTGAAGACTTTTTTTTACTTACTGGTTTTAAAAATAAGTTTAATAAAAAGGTATAAATTTACTACTATGAAAAAGGACTTATGGTAAACTTTAAAGGTTTCGATCTTTCATAAGAACAGAAAGAAAAAGTAAATGATGACCTCATGAAATAAGGGAGAATAGTGATTTTTACTTTTTCTATTTTCTACGCTTGATCAAATAAGTTGTCTCCATAGTTAAAAAAAATAATGTATGTGGTTCCATGCAGCTTCTCATCCGTTGATAAAATTGGCTATCCCTTCAAAAGTCGTTAATATACGACAGACACTTATTTACCAAGACTTTCTTACACTGCAATGTACTATCTCTTTTACTATTTTCTCACTGTGTGCGTTTGAAGCTGACATGGTGTACTTGTCATCAAAATATGTAATTGAATATGTGCATCACATTAGGTTCAACTCAATTAAATTTTGCTCTGAGATCCACTGATTCAATGTGAGATAGGAAAATAAACTTAGAAATTAGCGATCATACATGAGATACGAATTTTTAAGAGTTAGTTAGGCTAAAAAGGACAAAACTTAAAAGGAAGAATAAAAATTAAATTGAATGATACCAAGTTTCATTTTTAATTTGAAAAACAAACTTTCAAAAAAATTATGCTGAAGAAAAATATTAAATATAACTAGCATTATATTCAATTTTTGTACTATACAAAAATGTTAGTTATAAATATCATTGTGATATATTCAGTCTAACACTGTACAAAATGTTAGCTATATTTATTACCGTCATTTGGTCTCATCTTTTCTAAAGTTTGTCTTTCAACTAAAAAAGGAAACTTCGTGTCATTTTAGCTTTTTTTTTTTTTCTTTCATAGTTTGCCTTTGTGTCTATTTTTCACATAACGATGTAGGTACTAGTAAAAATTTACCTTTGATATTCACTTAACCAAGTCCATTTTAATGTTGGAAGAAAATAAATATTGATCGTGCATAACAGGGACGGAGCTACACGGGGCAAGTAGGGGTCGTGCCCCCCTTCCTCTCGATTTTTATAATAAGCCATTATATTCCCATGCAAACTCCAGCTATCATGCCCCCCTCTCCTTGGTTTTTCCCCTCTTCCCTTGGTTTCCTGGCTTCGTCCCTGATGCATAATAATATACCATTTTGAATATTATTCCTACAACCATGGTGATCCATATATAGAAGTGACTACGGCCTTTCTTGGATGATATTTTTCAAGAGTTAAGAATCCATATGTCTTTACCAAATCCGTTCATTTTATACCCACCATGTAGTCTGGTAGAGCATCATTGTAAAAACTGGAGTAAGAATCTACCTAAACTGTTCCTACTCAAAACGATCGAACCACTCTATTCGTTATATTTATGTTTTTGGTCATAATACCTGATGCCAGTTCATTTCTTTTAAAGTGGCATACAATTGTAAAACTGAGAAAATGCTCAACTTAAACTTTGAGCTTTAGCTCAGTTTAAACTAGGACTCTGGCTCAGTTATACAACTGGGCTCTACCTCAGTTATACAACTGAGCTTCGACCGACTCAGTTATCAATTGTAAAGCTGAGCCAAAGGTCATTTAAAAACTTGAGTTGTGGCTCAGTTTTCTTAGTTATCACTTGTAAAATCGAGTTGTTGAGTTTAAACCATGGTTTGAGATTTCGTTTGTCATGCCGGAATTCCAGCCATTTCGGCCCGGTTCCGGTAGTGGCTAAGACGAAATTCGATGAAAAATCCGATTCCGGATGATAACATCAAAATCTTGCACAAAAAAAATGAAAAATTCCAATCGTTGAGCAAGATGAAGTCGAGAGTAGATGAAGGGGCAGAGCATTTTGGTCTGAGATTTAATTTTACAGCCATTAATTTGGAAATTTGAAATTATGAAGTTAGGACATGGATGTGTGTTTAGAGCATCTCCAATGGTGTTCTATTACGTATGAATATTAAGGAAAGGAGGTCCAGTGGTGACGATTACGTGTAATGTTCAAGATCCAATTCAGGATCATGAACTGGACTCTAGCGCCCATTTTATCGTCGCTAGAGTCTGACTCTTATTTTATAGGCACCGCACTCTGGCTCTCATAAAATGGGAGCCAGACTCCCCACCACGTACAGCCCAACCCTCTTTTTTCTTCGACCATTTTACGTTTTATACTTTTTTTTTTCCTTCGGTTATTTTAAATTTTATATGGTTGTATACTGGCTGGCACCCACAAAAAATAGACTCTAGGGATCAGGCGTCCATTAAATGGACGCCAAACCCCTGGGGATTTCTTCCGACTTCAGACTGTAATATTTAGCACCTTGAATACTACGGCCTTAAGCCACTAGAGATGCCCTTAGGAAGAAGCATACGACGGAGTTAGAAAGCACGAGGAAGGAGGACTTGAAGTACAAAACACGTGGTAGATAGGACTTTATTTTTAGTATTAAGTTTCTATGTTTAGAAACTTGTGTAGCATTAATTGCAGAATGAACAATTTAAACTTATAAATCCTGTAAAATAGTTGTATAGATGAACTTTGTATATTTTTCATTAAAGCGTGTATTTTGTCTGAAATTCAAAGTATATGCTATAATTTATGGTAGTACTAAATGTTTACAGAATATTTTCATATCGGAATTAAAGCGGAATTACCAAGATTACCGGAACAGAATTGGAAATTTAATATCTATCTGTGTTCGGAACAGAAACGGAAAACAGAATTATAAGGATTGGACATTCAGACATGTACACGAGTTCTTTCTCAATAAAAAAAAATATTGCTTAATTCTTCCTAGGACAAAGGGATCGTACTGGATCCGTACATTTTTCACACAAGAAAGCCATGATTGCTCAAAGCATGCTACAGATCTCAGACCTATCCATGCCTAAAATGCTCAAAATCTGCACATGAAGTGGTCGAACTGATCCCATGAGACCAGCATGGACCTGCCTTGTGCCTCTTAAGTCCTTCGCATTCACACAGATCCCTACTCCATCATGCCAGCAATCACCGTCTACCAAGCCTAAACCAACTTATGCAAAACGCGGGTCGCTCCAAATCGAAATCGGCCTGGAAGAAAACGCTGGTTAAAGCAGATCTAAGAACTCGGATCGACTATGCGAGGTGGAGATGTAACAAACGAAGAAGGCGAAGACTATGAGGTGAGCAATGTGAATTTATAAGTCGATCAGCGACAAGAAGGACGATGGGATGAAGAGGATATTTCGAGCTTGATAGTGGCCGCTAAAAGGAGAAACGAGGGGGCGGCAGCGAAGTGAAGAAATAAATTAGAGGCATTTTTAACCCCAACTTCATTGAATGAACCTTCCGCCATTGATTTAAGCAGCTTTCCATGAACCTTCGGCCATTGCTGACTCCAAATGCGTAAAATTCCGATAAACCAATAAACAAGGTAAATGTTAATTGCAATGCATACAGATCTCAATTAACTATAGAAAATGACCAGAGTCTACCACGATAATCGTCACATTAACGCAACGTCACTCATACAAAGGTTAACCACTCCGATGCGTTTAAGTTGAAGCATAATTTTTTTTATCTATTAACACCCCGTTAATTGCTCTTCACCCCCGCTAACTTGAAAATAAAATATGCATCTCATCATTTGCTCTTCCCACCCTGTTTAATCCAAAAATGCCCTTATTGCATATTATTTCAGCGTCGATTTATTTGAACAAAATCATCTATATTAATGATTTATTTATTTAATGTTTAGATCTTTGCAATTTCCGTTACTGCTAACATACTCGATCTCAAAATGTATAACGATACACATCGTTGATTGTACAGTTTTTAAATTTTTAATAATTGTTTTAATTTTGTTTTAATCAATATTTGTAATTTCTATTTTTTTTAATAAAGATCATGTACAATGCTGATTTTCAATTTAATTATAGTTTGCAATTTACCATCGATCACTCATATATATAGTTGTAATTATTATTTTTTAATCATTTTGCAACACTAGACAAACTATTTAATCGGTTGTTAAAGGGCAAATCTGAAAATGAAATTTTAAAATTTTATTCGGGGGGTGAAGAGCAAATAATGGGGTGCAAATAACCAGCCCTTTTTTTTTATTCCTACCACCTTCACTAATAACTAGTAAGGAAAATGAACATGGAGTTATATTACGAGATCCATTCGGTTGATCATCAACCATCTACTGAAATATGTTAGTGTCAAACATTCATTTTAATAATTTTTGTATCGTTTTTCTTATTAAGCACAACATCAAATTTTAGGTATCAATTTCACATATCATAGTTACCATTTTTTTAAGTTCAACACCAGATTTTATGTATCAGTTTTACAAACTGTAGATTTGTTATTTTTGTCCAAAAAAAATGTTATTTTTATTACTAAATTTTTATTCTATAAAGAATGAGTTTATTACGGATTAAATATGATGATAAATGAATTAAATTAGTGGTTTCTTAATATCAAATATTTATTATTAAAGTCTGTCGTTATAATTCTTTTTATTAATTTCAGTAGCAGATTTTAGGTATCATCTTTTATATTTTATACGTATAATTTATGGGAAAAAAATTTATACTTTTTTGTTTTCTAATTGTTGAATTCAATGATGATTGCTTTCATCCTATTTTTCTTGTAGTATCATTTTTTGTATTATTGTAATGTCGATTTTTTTTCATGTTTTGTCTATTTGAATTTTCTTATGTTTTTACTGAGAAATATAATAATCATTGCACTCTTCTTTGCATCATCTTGTTTGGCATCGAATCTATCATGATTTATATTATCAGACTCATCATCTTCTACTAAAAAACAAAAGTTTGCATTAACGTGTAAAATGATACTAAAAAAGAAAAATTGGAGAATTAAAAGAAAGTTTTGTGAGGGGGTTGAATATGAAGTTGATATGACTTGAGGCGCGTAGATTGATTTGAAAAAGAAGCGTAAACCCTGAAAATGAAACGACGCGAAGTGCATATGAGCGATGAGTTTTAGACTTGTCCTTGAATAGAAAAAAAATAAGGTTGTCGTTTTGCATAATATTTTATGATAATTTGTCCTTTAGAATATTATCCCGAAATTATTTTGCAATTAGAACATATACAAATTTTATTGCAACTTTCTTATGCTATTAGAAAGAGGAAAAGTGATATCCTTCACAACCATATATAAAGAAATTTCAGATGCACTGCAAAAGACAGAACAGACCTTTAAACAATGAGCTTGCATACCTCTTAAAACGGCAGTAATTGCTGACTCGAAGCTGCCCATTGATGCTATCGAACAATGTCACTACTGTCAAATGAAACATATAGAAAACATCCCAGGCAACCAAATACATTCATTCATTTTCACCATGGTTTCTCAATTAAATTCTTTTCAAACACGTATCTAAAACTCGTGTTATACAGTAACCATTCTATGGCCTGTGACGCCTTCTTGTTTCTGCAATTTTCGATATCTTCATGCATGTTTTTATCAACATTCATAGACACCCAGTTGAGAAGATTTTCGTAGCTTAGACGTGTCTCTTTTGCATATCTATCAAGAATTTTTGGCATACATATTTTGCTTGATTTCTTGAGTACAATGCTAGATTGAAGGAACTCGCTCTTGGCCTTCTCTAATTCACTGATTACGTTCTTCGCCGTGTAAACCCTTAACTGTAATTGATAATCCAGAAAAATATAAAAAAGAATGTTAATAATTTGAATATGGAAAAAATATTTGAATGATGGAGAGTAAGTTACTATTGGATCAGATGCAGCTCCATTGCATAAGGCAAAGAGGGCGAGAGGCTGACAGGCATCCAGTGCGATTTTTGAATTCAGAAGCTGCTTTTCTTCTACACATTTCTTCCTCATAGCACTTGAAATTATTATTTCGTACCACTGTCATAAATAATTATAAACTTTAATCACTCTGTTTGCACAGAAAATTGGCAAATACACCTAAGTTTACAGAAGAAAATAAAATGAAAAAATTAAAAGAAAAATGAACAAGAACAACACACAACAATTTATAGTGATTCCCGCTAGACATTGATCTACGCCCCTTAACCATTGATAACGACTTTTGCAAAACTGCACAGGTGAGATTTTATGGATCGGTAGCCTCTGGGCAGTAATGATCTAAGAAATAGCTATATCGGTACAAGATTTTAGAATGCAGAAAAAAAATCCAAAGTGATGCATCTCTGTCATGTTCTCCACGCCCCGAAGAAGGTTGTTTGAAAAGACCATGGTCAAATCAACAGATATTTCGTGGATTGGTTTCCTCTGGTCAGTGATAATCCAAGAAATAGCTATGTTAGTACAAAATTTTAGAATGCAGAAAAAAGATCCTGAAATGATGCAGCTCCATCGTGTTCTCCAAGCCTTGAAGAAGGCTGTATGAAAAAATCATGGTTAAAACAACAGGTTAATGATTGTTTCCGGAACTTAGGCTGGTATCTCGAAGTTCTTGATGGTTCGACGACCATGGCTCTTGATCACTTGGCTTTGCTGGAATTTTGACTAGCATCGAACGTACCTGGGTTTGAATGGCATCCTTGGATCAATGACGACGCAAGAGCACCTAACTCGTTCACTGTGAAATCTGCGCTTACCTATTGAAGTCCGACTCATGGGTCGTTGACGATCCGTGTCTTACTTTCATTTTTCTCTATACTTTGCTTCGGAAGTACTAGCTTTCATTTGGTGAAGCAATATGGGTCAGTATCAAACTAAGACGCTCAGATTGAAACTGATCCAACTGTTTTTGCTGAGTCATGGACCATCAACTTTAGCAGTTTGCTTACTTTGATGGACAGATGATTTGCTTTAGTATTTGTCAAGCTTAGGACCATATCTTTGAATCCCAATTGGAGTTTGAATTCGAGAGTTATCTCGTTCTAGATCAATTGGAGTTTGAATTCGAGAGTTATCTCGTTCTAGATTTCTGACATGCTATCTAATCGTTTGATCATTCTGACTCATCCAAATATGGTTAGGTAACAAAGTTGAATAATATTTGCCTTTCAAAGTATACCTTGTGTAAACAATGTTAGAGGCTGCAGCAGCCAGCAGCCTATGTGATCAACATGGGGCTGCCACCAACCGAGCCACCAACCCCACCAACCATCTTCTCAACCTATGTGGAATATCATTTGGGATGATGAAAAACAATAAGGTAATCCGTAGCCGAGATTTGATTTTTAATGAAAGAGTAATGTACAAAGACAGACATAAAACAGAAGTCGACTCAAAACAGAGTGAACCAGTATTTGTAGATTCAAATGATATTACAGATAGTCTCGTAACAGAATCGACTATAGTAAATCCTCAACCTGGTGAAATCGTTGATTTGAGCAGTGTGGATTAGTCTTACACACCACAACATCTTACTCCAGCTCCTGTATTGAGAATGTCTTCTCGACTTCATGTACCAAACAAAAGATACATAAACTATTTGTTGTTGACCAATGCAGAAGAACCTGAATGCTATGATGAAGTTTCTCAAGCTGAAGATGCTAGCAAGTGGGAGCTTGCCATGAAAGATGAGATGAAGTCTTTTATCTCCAACCAGACATGGAAACTAGCTGAGTTACCCATAAAAAAAAAGGCACTACAGAATAAATGGGTGTATCGGGTGAAAGAGGAGCATGATGGTTCCAAGAGATACAAAGCTCGACTAGTTATCAAAGGATTCCAACAGAAGGAAAGAGTGGACTACAATGACATTTGTTTTATCCTGTTGTAAAGCTCAATACTATCAGGTCAATATTAAGTATTGTTGCTATTGAAGACCTTCATCTAACAATTAGATGTGAAGAACACATTTCTTCATGGAGACTTGGATGAGAAGATATACATGCACCAACCATAAGATTTCTTCGAGAAAGGCAAGAAGAACATAGTGTGCAGACTAAAGAAAAATTTGTATGGCCTGAAACAAGCCCCAAGACAATGGTACAAAAAGTTTGATGAATTCATGCACAAGAAAGATTTCCAAAGTGCAATGCTGATTATTGTTGCTACTTCAAAAGATATAGATCTAGTTATATCATTTTACTGCTTTATGTTGATGGCATATTAGTAGCGAGATTAAACACGGATGATATCAGAAGGTTGAAGCAACAACTATCAAAATAGTTTGACATGAAAGATTTTGATCCAACAAAGAAGATTTTCGAAATGCAAATCACTAGAGATAAGCAAAAAGAGTTCTTGCAGCTATCTCAGGTAGAGTACATCAACCGTGTTTTACAAAGATTCAGCATGAGCGATGCTAAGCCGGTCAGCACACCGTTGGCCAATCATTTTCGCTTATCCAAGGATCAGTCTCCTCAAACGGAGGAAGAGAGAAACTTCATGATTGATATCCCTTATTCCTCGGCTATTGGAAGTTTGATGTATGTCATGGTCTGTATGAGACTAGACATTGGCCATGCAGTGAGAGTTGTTAGCAGGTTTATGCCAGACCGGGGAAAGCTCATCGGGAAGCAGCCAAGTGGATTTTGGGGTATCCACGAGGAACCATACAGAACGGTTTGTACTTTGGTAAAATGCACTTAAAAGCTCAAGGTTATGTAGATGCAATCTTTGAAGACAAAGTCGATCATCGAAGAAGCACTACTAGTTATGTATTCACGGGTGGAACTACAGCTGTGAGTTGGATGTCACAGATACAGAAGATTGTCACTTTATCCATTACAGAGGATGAATATGTAGTAATCACTGAAGCTAGTAAAGAGATGATATGACTTCAAGATTTGTTAACTGAGTAAGGATTCAAACAATAAAAGAATGTTTTATACAGTGGTACTCAGAGTGCAATACACTTGGCGAAGAATTCAACATTTCATTCCAGTTCAAACATATTGGGCTTCGTTATCACTTCATCAGATCTCTACTGGTAGATGGTGTGTTAATACTGAAGAAGATCGAAGGAAGCAAGGATCCAACAAGTATGTTGACAAAGACGGTAACTATCGATAAACTGAAGTTGTGTTCAACTTCAGTTGGTCACCTAGAGTAAAAAGATTAGAATGGTCGTTGCAACGATCAAGGTGTAAAGACGGATTGAAATTAGTCTTCAAGTGGAATATTATTAGAAGGTTGCAACAGCAGCCAGCAGCCCATGTGATCAACATGGGGCTACCACCAACCAAGCCACTAACCTCCACCAATCATCTTCTTACCCTATAAATACATCCTTCTTCGTAAATCTCAATCCATCTCAAATCCAATAAGACGAAAAAAACAAGCTTTGAGTGAGATTGAGTGTTGAGTGAAAAGTGTTTTATGTAATCACTTTGTAATATTATCTCAAATAAAAGATCTGCAGCAGCCCAGAGACGTAGGCATAACTGGTCGAACTCCGTTATCAAGTTTGTGTGTCTTACCATTCTACATTTTGTTTCTTTTCTCCACAAAAAAAAAAAAAAATTATAGGGAATTTGCGTAATTTTCCAACAAACAAGATATTCTTTAACGGAAGTTTTCTAATTTTTGAACTGCCCTCGCAAAGAGGTGCGGCTTTTCTGCATCGTTATGTTACTTTTAACAATTTTAAGCTTACATCTTTCAGCAAGCATAAGAGTCAAAGCATGCTACTGGGTTTGTCATTCAAAACCTGGAAGGCCTTCAATGGTCTCTTAGTTGAATCGATCGGATAGGATGTTTTTGCTTAGGCTCTCATCCTACTTTGCATTGCACTCCACATTGTCTTCCATTATCATAATCCATTTTTCATTCTTCTTTTTTACATCATGAATCGATACAGATCTTAGACGTTAGCATCAATACATATATCATAGGCTACTCAGGTGGACCGCATTTTTACTTAAGTGAGTCAACCTCTCATTCTCTCTTTACTCAATCATTTTGGTTGTTCTCTTACTTTTGAACTTGAGGTTGCCATTGTCGAACCCTACTGCGAACTTCATCTTCAAGTATGAACTGCTACAATCGTCTTATGCCATCGTCGTTTGTCACTCTAATTGCCATAAAGTCCTTCATCTATAGTAGCCAAACCACGCTTTCGATTAGAACTTCATATCTGAGCAAATTTTGAATACTACCTTCTTCGAATTAGCATATGCATGTAGTATCATGGCATTACCTGAATCGTCGATGGTTAAATATTGTTTACTCAATTTTCGAACTCCATCTTCTCACCTTCCCTTAGTCCGATGCCAAAGTAATATATATATATATATATATATATATATATATATATATTTGAGATTTTCGAAGTAGGCTTGCAAGGATGTCTCAAGCCAGTCACACGTGAACTCTGCTACTTGTCGGCTTTAGGTTGTGCTCGAGTTGAGCTCAGGATATTATGTGGATTGAATTACCATCAAGATTCCATAAGTTCTCCAAAAACTCTTCGAAATTGTTGTAGGGAGTTAAAACAGAATATCAAGGCGATTTGTGGTCGAGCTGATATCGACGATCACTTTTGGTAGGACGGTTTTAGATAAAGGTCACATTGAATATGCATCGTATTGAGTTTCTGTGATATTCGCATGTTGGCATAAACAAATGCCAGACGTCTGGCATGTTTGGCCAGACGTCTGGGCCAAGACACGGAGAATTCCAAAGAGTTTGGCCAAACGTCTGGCCTCCAAGGCCAGACTTTGGAGGCAAAACTTCTAGGGTGACGTATTTTTGATTTGGATCTGGTCTTTCTGAGATATTTTCTGTAGTTTTAAAGGGCTGATTATCCAATCATGTTGATTAATTAAGTCACCTATATAAGGCCTAATTATCATCATTCTAATGAGTGGAAAATTAAGGAATTAAGACTAAGAAATGATATTCCTGTTTAGTGTTGATGGAAGCAGCTTTGCCATTATTCTTCATTATCCTTTCTTCTTTAATATTTTAGTCATATAGATATTCTCTCTCTTTCTCAATTAGGTTATTGATTCAACTATAATTTGTTTATTTTTGGCTCGTTCCAATAAACGTAAACAAAATCCTTTTTTTTTTGTGAATCAATAAAGAGGGTGGTTATATGTAATATTTTTTGCATGTGTTATGTTTGTACCGTCTTATTTTTCAATCAAAGTTATCTATTTGTGATTTAGGTGACTAAGTTCTTGAAGTAATCGCTTCCGCAAAAGTTGTGTATATCAGAGCTAGATCATCGCATGTTGGCAACAACAAATGTCAGACGTCTGGCATGTATGACCAGATGTCTAGGCCAAGACACGAAGAATTCCAGAGAGCTTGGCTAGATGTCTGGTCATACATGCCAGACGTATTTCTGATCTGGATCTGGTCTTTTTAAGATATTTTCTACAATTTTTGAAAGGCTGATTATCCAATGGTGTGGATTAATTAGGTCACCTATATAAGGCCTAATTATCATCATTCTAATGAATGGAAAATTAAGGAACTAGGGCTGAGAGAAGTTATTCTTATTTAGTGTTGACAGAAGCAATTTGTGTCATTGTTCTTCATTGTTTTTTCTCCTCCAATATTTTAGCCATATAGACATTCTCTCCTTTTCTCAATTAAGTTATTGATTCAATTGTAATTTTTTCATTTTTGGCTTGTTCCAATAATTTTTTTTTTGTTGAATCAATAAAGAGTGTGGTTAGGTGGAATATCTTGTGTTTGTATTTTATCTGTATAAATATTAAGAGTCCACCTTTCACATTGCCAATTGGTTTTGTGATAATTTGGGGTTCTCTAACATCGTAAATATGTTTTTGTAGGATATCTGTTTGGTAAGAAGGGTTGCAACTTATTTGACTTATATACTAAAAAATTCTTTGCCACTCGTAATGTTAAATTTTATGAGAATATTTTCACATATTTGGATGCTGAAACCAAAAACGTGAGCCCTTTACCTGAGATGCATATGGATAGGAGTATTGTTGATGTTTTAGACTATGTTGATGATGAGAACATGGAGTCGAAAATCTCCCATGTTCTGGCTGAGGCAGAACCAATCATGCCCTTGGTTACAAGAGGGGAAGTGGATATGGTGGATTCATATGATGGTGCAGGTTTGGATAATAATTTGGGTTATGGACTACATGTCAAGTACCCCTCAGTAAAATTGTGTGATTTTGTGACTCATACAGTGATCAAGAAAAGTCCAATCCCCGCTTCACTTGATTCCTCTTCACAATCTCCCTCAGGTACTCCTTATCCATAGCACATTATGTTAGTTGTGACAATTTTTTGCAAAACATCGAAATTTTATTGCAGCGGTAACAGCAGGAGCAGAACCATAATCTTGTAAGGAGGCTATGAAAAATACAAGATGGCGTAGTGTTATGCAGAAGGAAATTCGTGCTTTGGAGGATAACGGAACCTGGATAATGGAAAACCTTCCTTCTGGAAAGAAAACTCTAGAAAGCAAGTGGGTATATAAAATCAAGTACAACTTGGATGGCAGCATTGAGAGACTGAAGGCAAGATTGGTTGTCCTCGGCAATCATCAAGTGGAAGAATTAGATTATGATAAGACTTTTGCACCAGTGGCAAAAATGACAACTGTGCGTGCATTTCTTGCAATTGTGGCTTCTAAACATTGGGAGTTGCATCAAATGGATGTACATAACGCTTTCCTGCATGGTGATCTTGATGAGGAGGTGCATATGAAACTTCCTCCTGGCTTTACTTCTGATAAAAATGGATTGGTATGTTGTTGCGTAAATCATTGTATGGTTTAAAGCATGCTCCTAGGTGTTGGTTTGCTACACTTGTGACTACTCTGAAGGCGTATGGATTTCCACAATCATACTCCGACTACTCTCTTTTTACATATACAAAGGGGTTGATACAAATTAATGTGCTTGTATATGTAGATGATCTAATTATTTCTGGTAATGATTCTGCTGCATTAGCCAGTTTTAAAAATTACCTCAGTTCATGTTTTCATATGAAAAATCTTGGAGTGCTTAAATATTTTCTTGGCATTGAGGTAGCACAAAGTTCTGCAGGTTTGTTTTTGTGTCAGAGAAAATATGCTTTTGATATTGTTTCTGAAGCAGATCTGTTAGGTTACAAGCCTGCTTCATCTTCAATAGAGCAAAATTATCGTTTGGCACAGGTTACAGGGCCATATCTTTCAAATCCAGGATCCTATAGGCGGTTGGTTGGTCGTTTAGTCTATTTTGGTAGTCACTCATCCTGATTTAGCATATTCAGTTCATGTACCGTCTCAATTCATGAAGGAGCCGCAACAAGAGCACTAAGAGGCTGCTATACGAGTTGTCGATATTTGAAGGACAATTCAGGCTAAGGTATTCTTTTACGCTCGGATAGTGAATAATCTCTGCAGGGATGGTGTGACTCAAACTAGACAGTTTGCCCTCTTACTCGATGATCTCTTACCAGGTGGATAGTGTTTTTGGGGCAATCACCAATTTATTGGAAAACAAAGAAGTAGCATACAATAGCTAGATCTTCAACAGAGGTCGAGTACCGATCCATGACTGCGATTACTTGTGAGCTGAAATGGTTAAACTTAAAAGGATTATTGCTAAGTTTGGGAATCCATCATCCTAAATTATACCTCTAATTTGTGATAGTCAGTCTGCTTTGCACATAGCGCAGAACCCGATATTGCATCAGCGTACCAAACACACTGAAGTTGACTGCCACTTCGTACGTGATGTTATTCAAGACGGTCTTATCGCTCTCTCATGTCCCTACTACTGAACAATTAGCAGATGTTTTTACCAAAGTTTGGATAAACAATAATTTGATTATCTTCTAAGCAAGTTGGGCATCTATGACCCTCATTCTCCAACTTGAGGGGGTATTAGGAAATTACAGATATTATGTGATATGGTGAGCTGACAGTGATTAGGAAATTAGTGAAGTTTATGGATGTAATTTGTAGTTTTCATATTTATGTGATTTGTTGACAAAAATCAAGTTTAGGGATGTAATTTATAGTTTCCCTATTTATGTATTTGTTGACAAAATCAAAATGGGACGTTGTGCATAAATGACTTTTGCTAATGAATGAAAAGTGAAGACTTTCAGCCTAAGAAATCTCAAGCATTCGTCTTGTTTTCAATCAAAATTATTTATTTGTGATTTGAAGGACTAAGTTCCAGGGGTAATCGCTTGCGCAAAAGTCGCAAATTTCCACAATGCATCAACATTCGAACTAGTTGATTATTAATCTTTTCAAAACAGGCGCTTCATTCTAATGCCTTTATAAAGAGAAATCATGTCGCTTAGAACACGACTTTGTTATCGTATATCATACGGTAGCATGCGTGTGTGTATATATATGTATATATATATGTATGTATGTATAGGTGTCGGTTGGTAAATACATGCTGGTATCCACTGGGTTGTATACATAGGCTACACAGGGCTTCCTTTAAGTGCGAAGATAAGTATTTATCATACCCGACATGAGGGTAGGAAAGTGCCCTATGTACAAAATCATGTTATTGATCAAGGAATGGAGCACGAAGAAGACAATGTTGGAGGGAAAGATAATGATGGAGGTGAGGGAAAGATAACGATGGAAGTGATGATGATGTTGGCTGCGAGTATTCCATTGATGCTCATTTGCTATTTATTTCCCAAAGGACAAAAATAAAAATCATATGTGGAGGTGCAAGTCATAAACCACATTGTTTAAGGACATCAAGAAGTAAAAGTTTGATGTCGTTCCTCCTTCCTCATTTTCATTGCCTACGGCATTGATTGCCATTCAGACTTCTGCATCTACTGGCAATACCCAGAGTTAAGCTCTTAAATATTCAAGGAATGACTACGATTGAGATTTAAACCCCAAAGTTTTTTTTTTAAAGGAAGGTAAAGACAGGAGATCAATCAAAATGCGTACTACACTCTTTGGGAGAAGGGAAGAAGAGGAAGAATGCTTAGCTGCCTTTTTTTTCTTTTGTTACTAGTTCGTTTAGCCTTAAATATGGGTACATTGGCTGCTCTTGTGCACCTACAACCCGTTTTGACTGAAGGCAAATTCTATTTCAATCCATGGTTTTATTGAGTTCATCCAGAAAAATTAATGATCAAACTGCCACTCTTTTGTTATATTATTTTTAAATTTTCAGCATATCCCGTAAGGGCCCCTATGAGGTGTTTAGAGCACCTCGTAGGCGTCCTATGAGGTGTCTTTAGGGCACCACGTAGGGCTCCTACGAAGAAGGGTAAAAATGTTTTTTTTTTTTAAATAATACATGGGTAAATTCAGCAAAACGCTGGGTTTCTCCCTTTTTTTCCGGTTTTGCTGAGTGAACTTAGCGAAACCGTGGGTTTAAATAGAATATGCCTTGACTGAAATGGTTTGTTAGTTAGAATAAAATAGTTTCTTCTCAGACCTCACATTCATTTATCCATGCGCTTTGCTTTATTTGACTTTCATGCTAATTGCGATTGCGCTCGAATTAGAATGCATTAACCATCCTTATGTGAACGAAAGATTTCTTATTGCCACTCAGTTAGATTAGCAGTTTTCTTAATTTATCGTTAGCAATGTAAAACTCCACGTTATCGAGAAGTAATGTTTTGGATATTTATCCCTAGATGTCCATGCTCGACTTGCCAATTTCTGAGCGTCGATTGCAATCATCTACTTAAATTGGTGTTTTGGAGTCTATCTTCGGACGTTCGCGCTTGATCCAGTCTAAGTTTTACATTGACCGTATCTCTAGGGCTTACAAGCAAGACCCCTGTTGGCTGTGTTATTAAAGCGTGCGCTATAGCGATAAATAGCGCATAGCGCACTGCTTGCGCTCTTATAATAGCGCAAGGGTTCCTTATAACGCAAAAATAACGCGCTATTTTATCATAGCGCATAGCTCTAAATAGCGCGCTATTTTGTTTTTGTCTCTTTTTTAAATGTTTGGACACTGAATTAAACCCAAATTAGCATGTTATTTGTATTTATAATAACTTAGAGGAAAAATACCGTAAAGTATGACTCGAAAGAAGAAATTGATGATCGTTTAAATAATGGTTAATGGTTATTATTTAGATGAAACTAGTGACTATGTTTCATATATTATTTTGTTATTGTACACTTGAATCACATTTAACTTTTATTTATTTGAATCTTGTTACTGTAGACTTCATATATTGTTTTCATTTGATCCTATTTTCACTTTACAACTGTTCTTACTTAATTTTTTTTCTTAGTACTTGTTAGCAGATTTTTTTTAAAATCATTTTGTACAAAAGTGTATTTTCATGCATTTTTTCTAAGAGTTTTATATCACCATAATTGATAAATAGAAATAAATTTCATTATAACTCACAATTATAAGAATAAATTTCAAATTTATAAGATACAAATATATTATATTCATCGATCATTTTGAATGTACAATATGAACTTATCGAATTTTCTGTAATATATTACATTTTACATAAAAAATATTGAATACATGCATAAAAATATGGCGGTGCTTGTATTTGGAGTCTTGAACGGTTTAGATATGACACAAAATATGCTTAAAAAAACAAAAACAAAATTCAGTTAGGCAAAATGTACTCGATTAATTTTTTTTTTCTAAATGCACGCAATAACGCGCGCTATAGCGCAAGCCTTGCGCTATGCGCTATAGACTACACTGCCTGTTGGAACAACACAAATTTACCATGTCGGTCTATGGACTATGGGCAATAGTTTGTCAAAGGCCTTGAGGTGTTTCGTCTCAACAGACCCGGTGTATTTATACTTCGATGCCCAAGCCATGGGTCAGAAAAGTCAATTGGTATTTATTTTTGGATGCCTGAAATGGTTACGCTTCTTAAGTTCAATCATGAATCGCAAAACTTAATCGGTTCCTATCTCTGAGCACTTGTATATCTACATTATATAACTACATAATATTCAATTTGGCTATTATTCACAGTGCATGGTTAGGCTAATGAGTACACACATACTTCGATCCCAAAAGGCCAATTTATTTTACATTCACAAGAACGACAAACTGTGCCTTGTTACATTAAAGCTTAGTTAAATATATAAAGAAGATATAACACGTTTAAGCAAAATAGTATCATGGATGTTCGCTATACTACACCCTTGAAATTAAGATTCCATCAATAGCCGCTTGCTTGAACATTCCATCTTCAAGCTTATATTCAATAGTTTGTGAACATCCTTAGTTTGAGCCCATATTCGTTGTCGTTCAAGGATGAAATCACTGATCTCAAAGGTACGACTTTGGATCATAGCATTATAACGTGGAGCTACCCATTTTTGATAAGCATCAACCCTTAGATCAATTTTATCGCGCTTCTCGTCGATCGTATCAGGAGACTCAAGCAGGGGATCCTCGTCCCTTTCGAATCAAGTCTTTCGATGAGAATGGATTTTCAATTCAATTAGAATCATGACCTCTAATGCACAGGCCATGGCGAATAGACTACGGTTGGTAACATAATTGTTGATTGTTCGGAGCGCTAGAGGCAATTCATCAACTCACTCGCTTTTGGCCTTTGTTGGTCGCAAACCAGGATGAATTTGATGATTTTGTTCACCGCTTTCACATGTCCATTCGCATATGGATATGCTATTGTTGTGAATCTTTTCTCTATCTAGTATTTGCTACATAGATTCTTGAATTAAGCATTGTCGAATTGAGTTTCTTTATTAGAAATAATTATTTGTGGAATTCCAAATCGATAAATAATGTTTTTGACTACGAAATTGAATGCCTTCTTCATGATAATTATGGCAAGCGATTTCGTTTCAGTCCATTATGCAAAATAGTCAATCGAAACAATGACACATTTTGCTCGCCCTTCGACATTGATAGCACATCGATAACATCGATGATATTAATCTCCATACTACAAATGGTCATGTTCTAAGCATCTGTGTAATTTCCATTATGGGGTGCTGAAAATCTTTGCGAATCTTTTGGTATCCATGGTACCTGCTATAATCAACCATATCTCGGTTAATGGTTGATCAAAAATATATGTAGCAAAGAATCTTCGTTGCCAACATCTTCCCTCTGATGTGATCGCCACAAGCTCCTCCATGTACATCTACAAGGGACCATCTAGCTTTTTCGTTGATGACACATCGCGGAAAGGAGTTGAGAACCTTCTCGGCTTCTCCTATAAAATGTTACTTTATAAAAAAATCATAGAGCTTAGTGCATGAGTTTTTTTTTTTTTTTTCAATTGTTTCTTCCATCTAGGAAAGTTCCTTTCGGCAAGTATTTGATTGGAGTCATCATGCTTTCTATTGCAACCTTCTTGACCTACCAAACGTCCATCTAGTTGCTTGTTGCAGATGATAACAACTCCATCGAAATTAGACTCATAAATTATGCATTCCTCGGGCTAGCCAGTTTGGCTAGCGAAACGATATTTGTGTTCTCCTCCCTACAGATATGTGTTACTATGTAGTATTCAATATCGATAAATAATTCCAGAACTTTTGTCAAATAAGGTATCAGTCTCATTCCCTTAGCTTTAAAATTTTTCTTCACTTGGTAGACCACCAATTAGGAGTCTACACACACACACACACATACACACATTATATACACATATGTATGACATATTTTGACTCTCGACTCCTTCGCCATCTTGAGCCCTACGATTATCTCTTTATATTATGCTTCATTATTGTAGCAAACTTTGGCATAACGTATTGATCTTTTCTCCAATACTTCCAAAATTAGCGCTGTCAATTTCCTACACGACCTGCAACCCGACCCGAAACCCGCATGGAAATTAGCAGCTCAACCCGATCCATTTAGTTGGCGGGACATTTTCGGATTAACCCGAATTTGACCAGTTTATAAACGAGTGGGTTTATGGTTGACCCACTAACCCGATTTTGACCCGGCAAACCCGATTATACGTTGTATCTCTTCCATACTATTAGTCTTTTGTATATGTTGTTAGTGTTTTTTTATGTATATAGTAATCAATATGCTCATATATTCTTGTGTAAGCTGTTACATTTTACTAATCCATTCTCGTATGTTGTTAGTTATATTTTACTTATAAAAATTGTATCTCCTCCATACTATTAGTAATTCATGTATGCAGTAAGCTCATATATTCTTATGTATGAGAATGATATTTGGATATGGTGATTTCATGCTTTATATATGTGTTGCCTGTTGGTGATTTCGTAACTTATTGCGTGTTGGTGATTTTGTAATTTGTTGCATGTTGGTGATTTGCTTCTTTTGCTGTTTATATTAGTGGACAATATTTGTCAATGGGTCAATCAGGTAAACCCGACACGAACCGTTTAGTTAAACGGGTTATACGGGTTGGGTCAGGTCAACCTGTTTATAAACGGATCGGGTTAGGATTGAGAGAAAAAACGACCCGTTTAATAAACGGGTTGAACCGACCCATTTATAAATCAACCCGAACCCGACTTGACCCGACCCGGCTCATTGACAGTCCCATCCAAAACTATAGCATGCGAGCAACATTCGTCGAATGTTTCGTCCGTGCATAACTTCCATTAATCACTTTGCTTCATGCTCTTTTCTCTCTCCTCATCTCGACTGGCGATTTCAACATTAAGATCCGCTAACGTTTGTCCATGAATCGCTCTCCTGAGACGTAATGGTATATCATATTTAGTTCGATATCTCACTTTAACAACCTGAAATCTCGGGTCGCTGAAGTACATGTTTTAACAGTTGCTCAGCCAACACATTGATTGGGTGAATTTTAACGTAGAGAATGGGTTTTCATAACGCAATCAACAAACAATAAGCTGATTTTTCCAACTTTGAATTTTTTTTTAATCTCTCGTTAAACTCTTGCAGATTTAATACACTGACTTTGGACTTTGGATTCTTCGCGTACTAGAATATTACGTAAAGCATGAACAAATACCTTCAAATAAACAAACATATCATCTCCTTCCAAATGCTTTGATAAAACATATGGTTTTTCCAAATGATCCAGGTCTTAAAAACGTCGTCGACACAAAATTTCTTTCTCCCTTTTTGAGGGCATCAATGAACAATATACAACTTTCTAAATAAATTGACTTAATGTGGCTAATTTCTTGTTCAAGCTCTGCACCTCCTTTATTGTTTTCAAGGCTTCAACATTCCTCAATACCTTGATGTGTTTGAGATTTGGTTCTACGCCCCTTGAGTTCACTATAAAACCCACAAAATTCCCTGATATGACTCCGAATGAGCAATTTAGCATGTTAAACTTCATCTCGTATCTTCAAAACACATCAAACATATCTGATATGTCTTACAAGTGGTTCACTGATTGATGTGACTTTATTGGCATATCATCTGCATTGACCTCTATTATACGTCAGTCGGATCCTTGAACATCAAATTTATCCATCTTTGATTGGTAGATCATGCATTCTTTAGGCCCAAGAGCATAACAAGGTAACAATACAGTCTTGAATCGATTATGAAGCTGGTGCGTTCTTGATTTGGGATGTGCAATGGGATTTGGCTGTAATCGAAATAAGCATATATGAATGATAGCAATTCATGGTCGGCTGCTGAGTCCACTGGTTGGTTAATCATCGATGGTGGAAAACTATCTTTTAGACGTGCTTTATTCAAATCTAAATAATATGTCCCCTTGTATACTGTTGGGTTTCTTGATCAATACTGGGTTGAATATCCATTTATTTATAGCGCATCACGGATAAAGTCATTGGTTGTTATCTTACCCACCTCCTCCTTCAACACATAGGATCGCTCCGAAACTAGGTTGCATGGTTTTTACTTCACAAGAAGACATCTGGTGTTCACATTTAATGTGTGGCATACTATCTTTGGCGATATTTCGCATAGAGAAATGTATCCTGGGAAACAAATCCATGTTTATCCGAAGAAATCATGTATACCCCTTTTCATCTTCATACTAAATGAAGATATGATCTTTGGGATTCGATCTTTAGGACCCAAGTAGGATCACCCAGATTGATCGATATGTTGATCGTCAACTCGATTAGGGCTGCCCTCGCATCCTCTGCCTCTTTCCACGAATACATAGCATTGTGGAATTTGCAATGCCAACCGAACTAGGGCTTAAGCGATGGTTGTTATGCATCAAATGACCAGGTGCAAAGAGTCTTCTCTACAACCCTTCTTTTCTCATGTCGCTTCGTTTCTCTCAACTACGTGATGCAGCATCCACATCCAACATTTTGCTCACATTGGATGACCCTTACCTCGTTTTCCGTAGGAAATTGCATCATTAAACGCCACAAAGCTAGTGCCACCCGAAAGATGAAGATGTTTGATTGCTTGTAAAAAGGCGTTATACATAGAGAATGTGTTTACCGCAATGAAAGTCACAACCCGCACTCTCTTGTTGTTACATTCGCATAAACTCATTAGTAAGTCAACACACCCAATAGGCTTTATGGCCTCTCCAATAAATCCCTAAATTTAGGACTTACATGGCTTCAGTTCCTGACCATCCATTATCATCTGGTCATGCCTTTTTTGAACAAAATATTTACAGAACTTCTGCAATCAATAAGAACTTTCCTCACACAGTAGCCATCTCAGTCATGGTCGTTATCACCAAATGGTCAAGGACCGGACCCCATTAGCATCGTGTTTCCTCAACACAATATAATCGGTCATAGTCTTCAATTGCTCTGCTGGAGCTCCATCTTCGATGACAAAGCAATTCTCATGTACCACGTCTCAACGAGCTCTCATACTTTTCTACCTCATTCAGGCTCTTCTTAGCCGGATGAGATCGACAGATTATCGTGTTAATGATAAGTACTTCTCAAGTTGCCTAAGCTTGCACAAAGTAAGCCCAACTTGCCTCATTGGTGAAACTTTCCCTATGGTTGAGCATTTCATTACCCACTATCCCGCGTAGCTTCTTTTTTTAACTAACGTAGCTTCTTTTTCGGAATCCTCGATCAAGTCTCACAATGTCAACATTCATTTGTATTATGGTAATGCCCCTCGTGGAAATGGGTTGTAAGGTAGATGTTAACATTCTCTCTTTCAATCAACTTCCTCTAGGTCAACTTCTTGTAATGCGTAGTACCATGCATCGCAAGGTAGATGGTGTTCAACCATATCGTTCAGGTTGTTATCCTCGTTCTTCGAAAACTTTGGACGCTTCTTATAATCTAGTCTTATGCCTTCATTACCTTGGTTATTGCTTTTTTTTTATTACTATTTTTGTTTCACTCTCGAAGCTTTTTCCAGTTTGTTTCACAGCTACGTTACTTCGAACCACCTCAACTATGCCTTCCCAACAGCCGTATTTGTCTCTTCCAAGCACAAACACTGTGTCACTTTTCTTTAAAACTTTTCGATGATCGGTGCGGGTTTCATTTTTAACCACTGTCAAAATTCATAGCACGATGTATTCCTTTAGTCAAAGCCATCAAAACAACATCCTCCTTGGCATTGCTTATCTTTGTAACAGCCGCGTTAGATCTACTCAAAAAATCCTTTAAAAACTCTCCATAGTTCTGAAAATTGGCATCATGTCCTTTAGACAAGCAGCATGAAACTTGAACTACCCCCGAACTTTCTAGCTAGCCGATTAAACGAAATATATGGATATCAGAGGCGGCCAAGTAAATCACATCTTAGTCACTCCTTTCAAAAATATTGACAAACATCTACAACGCATAATGTTGGTAGCCTTGCAGTTATCCATGTATCATCCATACTTTAGCAAATGTTGTCTTGGATCACTAGTTCCATGATAAGACCACGCTGTGGGCATAGTAAATTTTCTGGGTATTCCTCTTCCAATATCTCCTTGTTGAACGAGGGTGTTCCTCTCTCAATATCTCTTTGGTGAACTGGTTCCTAACAGGAGAAGAACCTCAGTCATCATTACATCTATGTCGGTTTTCGCTCATCGACTTCTTCACCGTTCCACTAGAGACTCTGGCTCTATTGGATCGACTGAACAAAACTCATCATGGCATGCCATTAGTTCAGCTCCGCAAATGATCTAAGCTAGTTCCATGGTATCTGAGTTTTCTTGTCTTTGAAGTTTGAAGGAATAGTTCGTCCAGCTGATTGATTTTTATGGTTTCTATGCGAAGGGTCAAAGGCAACTGTCTTAACTCCAGCATTTTGGCCACCAACAACAGAGTGATTGCCATCACGCAAATCAACAAAGTTACCATCCATGTCAGGTCAATTTGGTACCAATTTGTTCGTTGTCGATTTAAGTTCCACCTAACCCAACTTTCAAGGTTCCAACCCCTTCTTTTCATTCTCTGCTTTCTCTATCCATGATTTTCGCCGAATGAGGAGGAATAATATTCTTCGGAGTTGGAATGCATCAATCCCATCATGATCCTTCTATGACCACGAGAGAACTAGGTCACCAAATCCAAGTTTTCTTTCATCGGTTTCGATAGCATTTTGAATTTCATGTAGCTTATCGTCCAGTTCTTTCATCATACTATCCAACCCAACCCAGATGATTATAACAGAAACGCTTTGGATTTCAACAGTTCCAAACAGAAAGGTTTCCTTGATGCGTTGAAAGCTAGCATTCTCATCATCATTAGTAGGCTTTGAAGGAGTCGATTTCTTCTTGGCATTTCTTGGAGCCATTGGTTTGGTAGATCATGTGATAGACTAGCAAAATCTGAATAATCATGGACCTCCGGAATAGAACTTGTAGGACTACTTCGTGAACTAAAGTAATCCAAATGTTGAAAATAGATCCAAATAGCGAAATATTGGAACTCCCAGTAAAAGCACCAAAATATTTACATTTAAAATTGGCACAAATTCCCAACAGTTTAAAAAAGAGAATAAAGAGGAAAAATAATAAGAACGATACAATAATTTATAGGCGGTTTGGCTAAATATTGGTTTACGTCCCCGTAAGCTTTGTTAATAAGTTCTTCAAAGTTTTACAAATGAAATTTAATGGATCGGTAGTGTTGAATTGGTGATGATCCAAGAAGTGGTTATATTACAAGTGAGATTTTATGAAATACACCACATTAGGGGGTACACTGAGAGGTTATTATAATGGAACATATGGATATGCACAGAATAACTATCACACTGCCAACTGAACTTGAGATAATAAGTGATTGTTTTAATGTTACTCCTATTTATTGTGAATATTTTTCTTTTGTAATTATAGTGCAGCTTCTTGGTACTTCACTTACATAACACTCCAAAAATAAATGAAAATATCAATCAACTAAAATCAGAACCATACTCTACCAACTCTTGGGGTACGGAGACAAAGGACAGAGCTCTCGATAAAACTGGAACTGATGGTGTACCCTCCGATATTATATGCAGCCTGTATCACACAAAAATGCATACACTATAAAAATACGACTTTGGTCGCCATGTAAATAAATCAGCATCTAATATCCAAAGCACCAAAATATCGTGAACTGTGAAAAAGGTAAGAAAAGATAAACTCCTAAACATTTAATGTGGTAGTACCTTATGAGATAAAGCTATCCTCTTCAAAGAATTATGTGGCAAACCATAAAATAAATATGCCTGTAAAGGGAATTTTGTTAAAAAAGATCATATCGCTGGTAAAATTATATGGTGTGAGTATATTAGGAAACAGTACATATACAAGAATTACATGCATAATGAGACAGTTGTACACATTGATCCAGAAGGCCAGTTTAATGTTATTTTCCAAGGCAGTTGCGTCCACCCTTTCAAGTTGCTCCACCAGTAACCTAAAGCTAACAACTAAAATTAGGAAACAATAACCTTATATTCTTCATGCCGTAAAATATTAAAGCGGCATCGATCTTCAGTCCAACCTGTAGTTTCTTATGGCACAGGATGCGCTGGAAAAATGGTTTTTATCCATAGATATTAATGTTATTTCGATTATAGATTGCGAATTCCATTCCTTTGAAACTCTATCGCTTTTTTGAGATTTAGTAACACTTGCATATGATCGTGAATGAAATAGAGAATGCGATCTTTCCTGACGCGAGGATGAATTATTTCCCACTAAGAAATATATAGAAGCCATGCAGCGCACTAGTTCTTCAGATAATTTGCTTGGGCATTGATGAAGATGCTCCCTTAATGTACGAGTAAGATAACCCTTTCCATTAGAAGGTAACTTCTGAGCATTGCATATTAAAGAAAAACTATGATTTGTGAGCAAAAAAGCGACACTACAATGAAATTAGGCTGAAGGGTTTCTCAGTTTAAGATGATAAGTTTACAGTACAACACTTCTAAATAATTAGTTTCAAAAGATAAAAAGATCTTTTTCATGTCACTGAAAATTATGTGTACACACACACACACACTGAAGCGCTATCCTGAAGCTAATTATCCTGAAGCGCTATCCTACCCTCGACTGAGAAGCCTTTAACTGAAAATCCACACAGCAGAATTTCAATATGCAAAGTGCACTCTTGATATAGAGTTTGTATATCTACTGTGGAATAAGTTGGCTTTTTTTCAAAAAATGGAAAGGAATGCGAGGATGAGATGCATTTTTTCACACATTAACCAGATGGTTAACAAATGTTGCAATAAACAAACATGGTACCAGCAGTATTTAAGTTAAACTTAAGTAGCATACAAGCCAAAAAAACAAAAAAAAAACAAAAAACAAAAAACAAAACAAAAACAAAAACAAAAAAAGGAAGAGGAAGAAAGAAAGAAAGGGGGGAAAGGTACAAGAAAGAAAGAAAAAGACATCTACTGACCGCACACAAAAAATCAGGAAGAAAACATATTCTTCTCCCAAAAATAAAGTTTAAAGTCATTTCTATAACCAGGATTCAAATAAGTAATAAACGTTGAAATGATAGATTATACCTTCACGGTGCTTGAATGGTTGTTCTCAGCATGAAACTTTGTATTTCCATGTGTCAAAGTTTCAGTTTTCTTCACAGGCTTTTTCAAGGAAGCATTTATCCTGGACTCTTTTAAGGAAGACATAATATTGAAAGCTTTCAATGGGAATTTTTTCGAGGAACAAAATGTGCTTGTAATTATGCTTGGATGTTTACGCGATTCGACATTCATATGTGCAGGAGAAACCAAGCCTGAACTTTGCCCAGAAGCCGGTGCACTGACACACTGATCAAAGATACTTCTGTATAAAGTAAGAACATGTTGTTCCCTATTTGCTATCTCTTCTTCAAGTACCCCAATCTCCGCAATTAGTTCTTTTGTCTGAGGAAATAAAAATAAAGGTGTAGATTCAAGCAAACATCTAATGAACCAACCAACAATTAGATATCATCATATCAAAAAAGGAGGAAATCAAATATTTTGATGACAGTTGTTTCTAAAGGACCTATTAATGTCGCCATTCAATCCAATATTTTCAGAAAAGTATTCAATTCAAATTATAAATATTAAAGCTTAATTTTTGTATCAAAACTTTATCTAAATCATGAATTGCATATTTGAGGAATTAAACATTTAACAACTATATGTGTATATACTTTAATATGAGAATTTTTGCCCTATGCAGGTTATCAAATAACATTTAAGTATGTAAAAGTACCCATTATTTAATTTTCCAACAGTATTTGGTACTTTTGGGTTTATGTAGATGTTTGAGCTTTTTACATCTGAATCTGAATTCTAAAATTTGTTCTCTTTCTTCTACCTTTATTTTGTATGTATAAAATGGATTTTGAATCGTAGATTCAATTAAGTACCGTGATACTTGTTATTTCAGCATATCTATTGAATAACTTTCCTCAGTTATGATCTTAATTAAGATTTGAGTCCTATCTTCAGAACGAAATGTAATGAAAGATATCTGATTCGTAATGAGATTCAAATACTGGGATTTCAAAAAAAATGATATCAATGATTTAACCATTGCACCTTTCATTGGTGTGTCAATGCTGCAAGCACTATGGGTGCTGAAACTCCTTTCTTTGTTCTATGTAAACAACAATTGTCACATACCTGAGAACTGAAATGTCGGTGTCCTGGAGACAAGTTACTGGAAGCTCGTCCGATTGCCCTTTCAAGCATCATGCGCATGGATTTCTCTTGACTCAGATGCATTTGAAGAGTTTTAATCTACACAAAAATACAGTTGTTGTTAAGATACAAGCTAGTGCTAGTGCATACTGTACACAGATGAGACATGCATAAACTTTTCCCATGTCTCACATCATTTTCCAAGGAAGCTCGGTGATCAACAGAACCATCATTGGTCTCAACTGAAAATTGATCGCTTGAATCTTGTAAACCACCGCATCTTACTTCACGCTGCATAGTCATAAACCCACATGCAATAGGTATGCTTCATAAGTATGATTGGCCAATTTACATAATGATCGTTTGTTATGAGCCTCACCTCTTTAGATTCAATACAATTGTTTCCCATGCAATATGAAGTTCCATTTTTTGAAGTACTAGATTTCCCATCAGAAGCACTAGGTGAAAAAAGAAATACAAATTAGCAACTTTGTTAAGCAAGTGTACCGTACTGCAGATTCACTTGTAGATCAACAAACAACGAAGTTGTAAAACATATAATGACACATTACACGATACATGATCTCCAGCTAGATTAAAATTATACAAACAATGTTGAGTTTGTAGTGTATGCTGCAAATGCATAATTCTACGACGCAACTCTTGATTCATATAATAGTAGTTAATAATCTCAATTTAAAAGGTAAAACTATATCTACTAAAAGCAGCAGCAAAAACGTTTAATTATGAAATTTTGGGTTTTTTTAAAGATCTGCAACATGATATGATGACAAAACCCACAGAGTGAATTTTCAAAATTTTCTAGATTCAGAGCTTTCTACATAAGTTATAGTATCACTTGAAACTAAAGCCAAATTTTGATATCTTTTGCAAATTAAAAAAAAAAAAAACTTTCGACAGACTGAACTTGTGAAAGTAGTTCATTCAGTTATAACCAATACAATTTTACACAAAATAAAAATTGACAAAAGTCAGACTATCTTTAAATTTTAAAATTTAAAATTAAAGCAAAGAAACAAGAAAAGCATATCTCCCTAAGCATGTTAAACAATAAAAAAGATAACACCTTTTAGAGCGTCTATGATGCAGAGTGTAAGAAGAAGCAAAACTCTCCATTTGAAACTCCAGAATTCAACACAACAACAAGCAAAAGCAGCAGAAAATGTATGCATATAATGTAATTTAATGAAGCAATTTCTCAAACAGGTTGACTTCACAGTGATCAGAGAAAAGCAGAGGGGACATATACCAAAATAAAAAATTAAACAAATAAGGGAGATATGCACCTGTAACAACTGAAATGAAGTAGTAATGATGAATGAATGCATTACGCGAGAAGGGACCAGAGGGTTGTTGAGAACTTTGAATGAAAAACGGCTTCGGCACTATTGTTCGCCTACTTGAATATATTTCCAATTAATTTACTATATTAATGGAAGTAGTGAGTGTATACAGCATTAATGAAATTGTTATTACTGCGGCCCAAATTTATGTGTGAAAAGGAATCACGAGAAGAGTTTCTTCTTTTTAACTGAAACCACTGTATCTGATTTGAACCAGTCCTCGACGAGTTTCCACGGGAAGGACCCCAGCTGAGTACAGAAACATGCGTCTTCTTCAGACCGAAGCCCAAATTATCCAATCAAATCCCTTCAGTTTCATCGGTTTGCCTTGATTTTAATATTAAATTGATATATAATCGGTTCATAAAAAATTTAGTTTAATTATCAATCCAACCAACTTAACCAAACTTTTATTATATTTTCATAATCAATGTTATAATAATTTTTTAGATTAATTTATTGATGTAAATGTTATTAAAAAAAATAAAAGTAGAAGATATTAAAGAGATAAGACATTATATTAATCTAGATTTTCATACAGCACAAATAAGCTCTTTATTTATAGACTTTATATGTCTTGAAGATTACAATAATGCTTCTCGCATTAAGCATATTCATCCTTATTATTCTAATAATGTGTATTCTTGCCTACTAATTTCATATTCTATCTTACTTCTGTCTATGCTCATAATTCCTTGTCTTTAAGGAATATTTTCCTCAATAACATCTGTCATATTCATACTACTTCAGATCCTTGGGTTCTGGGTGGTGATTTTAACTGTATGTTTTCATCTTCTCCTAAGTTTGGTGGGTGTGCCCTCACTGTCGATGATATAGCCCCTCTCAGTGTAGACTTGATCTCTTCAAATCTCAGCGTAGCCCCTCTCACTGTCAATGATATAGCCCCCCTCACTGTCAAAAATATATATTTACATATATAGTTTAACACTCAGCCAAGCTATTATCTCTTCAAATCTCAATCCTTTGAATAGCTTTGGTCCTAATTACACATGGAGCAATAGGAGTCATTCTGGCACTTCTACCTTGTGTAGACTTGATCATATTTTCACAAATTCTGCTTTTATTAATGTTTGGCCTAATTCATTCTTTCAAATTATTCCTTCAACAATTTCTGATCATTGCCCTTTAGTTTTATATTGGGGGAGGTCAGATGTCATTACAAAAGGGAAGTCTTCTTTTAAATTTTTTAAATTTTGGTGCACTCATAAAGATTTTTCAGGTCTTATTTCACAGGTTTGGGATCATTTCTTTTCTGGAAATCCAATGGACAAACTTATCTTCAAATTAAGGTTGCTGAAGTTTCATCTTAAGGCTTGGTCAACTCATAATTTTGGTGATGTCATGAAGCAATCATCTTTAGTAAGATCTGAGCTTATATTCAAAAGGCTTTAGAGACTCAACCTCTCGATCAACAGCTTCTTCTTTTGGAAAGAGATTTGCAAAGTAAGCTTAAGTCTTTTCTAGATATTGAATTTCACTCTGCTAAGCAGTGTTCTAGAGCTAAAAAGGATTTGCTAGCTGATAAGAATACAAAGTTTTTTCATGAGTCCTTGAGAGTTAGTAAAACAAGGGAGAATATATACATGATAAAGGATCCTGAAGGTAATATCATTGACACACAAGTTGGTATTGATAATGCTTTTGTTGAGTATTTTAGTTCTATCTTATCTCCTTCTTCCCTTCCTCCTTGCAATGTTGAGCCTCTTTTTTATATTGATTTGCCCACTTTGACTAATCAGCAATCATCCAACCTTGTTAATGTCATAACTTGTGAGGAAATAAAAACAGCAGTGTTTGCCATGGTTTCAAATAGTTCAGGTGGTCCTGATGGATTTGCCTTTTTTCTACAGAAATGTTGGAATATCATTGGGAGTGATATTACTAATGCTGTACAGTTTTTCTTTATGCACAATATATTACCCCCCACCCTATCTGCCACTTTCATTGCCTTGGTCCCTAAAGTTGCCAATCCCTCCTCTGTCACTGATTTCAGACCTATTTCTTGTTGTAGTGTCTTTTACAAAATTATTGCAAAGGTCTTGGCTAACAGATTACAGGCTGTCCTCCCGTTTATCATTTCTAACAACCAATCTACCTTTGTTTCTGGAAGATCTATTAGTGATAATATCTTAATCACTCAAGAATTATTGCATGGGTATGATAGGAAAAAATATATCATCACGTTGTATGTTAAAATTGGACATTAAGAAAGCTTTTGACAGTGTTTTATAGTCATCCATCATTGCCATAATGTCCAGAATGAACTTTCCTAAGCCTTTCTTAGCTTGGATCTTCACTTGTATATCTTCTCCAGTGTTTTCAGTTTCTAGGAATGGGATGCTTCATGGTTATTTTAAAAGCAAACGAGGGGTAAGGCAAGGTGACCCTATTTCTTCTCAGCTGTTTATAATTGTCATGGAACTTCTTAATTCTTTGATTGTGAATCAAGTAAAGCTGGGCAAACTTGGCATCAATCCTCGATGTAAAAATCCACTCATCACCCATTTGCTTTTTGCTGATGACCTCATCATTTTTACCAAGCCAATAATCAGAACATTCAATGTATTCTCTCTATACTCAAGGTATTTTATGATATTACTGGCCTTCAGATCAATTTGTCTAAGTCTCAAATTAAAATTGGTGGATTAAATCAGCCTTCCATGGATGAATTGATAGCCATTTCTGGATTAAAGGTTATTCAGGATAATTCTTTGTATTTAGGATTGCCTCTCTTTACTGGTAGAATATCTAAGGATCAATGCATGCCATTATATGAGAAGATAATTGATAAGATGAGACAGTGGCCATCATGCAAATTATCACAAGCTGGAAGACTAACTGTTATACAATCAGTAATCACTTCAATGACCAATTATTACACAAGACATTATATACTCCCTGTGAAGCTTATTGGTATGGTGACTAGTGCAATTAATAACTTTTTGTGGCATGGTGATCCATTTGCCAAAAAGATAATTCCAATTGCATTTTCTAAATTACCTGTTGATAGGAAGTATGGAGGTGTAGGTATTATTAATCTGTCACAATGGAATAAAGCTTCTGTGTCAGTTTACATTGACAAATTATTCTCAAATGATTATGGACTTTATTTGTAAAGAGTAATCTTATAGGAAAGAAGGATTTTTGGAATATGGCAATTTCAAACAACTGTAGTTGGAGTTGGAGACAGATTCTCAAGTAAAGAAGATCCTTTCTGCCATTTATTAAATGTAATGCTTCAGTTAACTCAAACCTGTCATTCTGGAACTCTCCTTGGGCAGCTAATGGATTGATTTTGAGTGATATTGTTGACTACAGCTTGAGAAGAAATAGCGGTGTTACTGAATCTGCTAAGGTAAAGGATTTTATACATTATGATGAATTGTTATTACCTCATAGTAGTTCTTCATTGTTGAGAAGACTTTGGGCTAAGATTTCTTCCTCTTTTAGAACTGGTGATGATAACATATCTTGGATGGGTAAAAGACATTCCATCAGTCTTGTATATGAGTTACTAAATGGTGATAAATGTTTTTTCCCATGGCATAAAAGGGTGTGGAATATTATGAGCAATGCAAAACACAAATTCCATTTATGGAAAGTGATGTCTAATGCCATTAGCACAAAGGATAAGCTTTATAAAATTGGGGTTATACCTGATGACATATGTTGTTTCTGTAATATTGATTCAGAATGTAATACACATATGTTCTTCGAGTGCAATGTTACCTTCAATTTGTGGAGAAAAGTTCTAGTTACTGCTAAAATACATAATCCAGTCCAATGTAGTACAGATGAGTGGTTTAGCTTGTTCAAGGCTACTAGATGGAAGACGAGTGATGGGCTGCTTTTACTAAAGATTCTGAAGATTTTTCTTTATGAGATTTGGAGTGAGAGAAATAGAAGGATCTTCAACTCAACTCATTCAAGTGATGATGATATGTTGGCTTTGAGTAATGGAGCTATCAGTAGGAAATTGAACTTTGAATAGTTTGCAAGTTGTCATACATCTGTGTACTGACTTGGTGCTATTACTGTTGTGATGCTTGGTTCAGATTGTTCTTGTCTTCGATTGATCCTAGTTGCCTGTAAGATATGTGGTGCAGCTTTGAGTTTTTTTATGCTTATAGTTGCATTTTATTGTTTTTTTTCCTCAAAGATGCTCATATTATATGAGTTAGTGTTTGTATAGATTGTTTGTACAGTTGTTGAACATTGTAAATCTTTATAGTGCTAATAAAGTCGTATTGCCTTTCAAATATATAATAACACCCCCCTACTCCCTCCCCCCACTCCCCGAATATGCGTATGCAAAGATGTTAAGATAAATTGCTTCATTAAAAACCTTTTTATGAAAAACCATGTAAGAAAAATGTACAATTTTATTTTATTTTTGGGAAACATGTTTATAATGTTACAATGAGGGTTGATACTTCTAAATCAAAATAATATCATTAAAAACCTTACTAACAAAAACTCGGTGAGAAAAGTATTGGAGTTTTGTGCACAACGGAAGTTTGACAAAACGCCAAGAAAAATAGAATCTTTATCACTCAATCACTTGAAGATGAATTTGATTGAAAATAATAACATAACAAATCAGAAATAATAGCAATACACTAATATTCCACCCAACCACCCTCTTTATTGATTCACCAAAAACAAATTTAGTTTACACTCAATGGATTACAACCAAAAATAAACAAAATACAATAAATCAATAACCTTATTGAGTTAGGCAAAGAATATCTAGATGACTACAAATATTGTTGGAGCAGAAGAGCGATGAAGAACGACGACAAACCCTTGGACAATCCGGAGGCACCAACTGTATCTTTCAGCAGTAAATAAGAATAGCTACCCTCAGCCCAAATTCCTACATCTTCCTCTCTAGGGCGCAAGCCCATGGAGGCACACAACCTCACCAGTTATTCTCACATGGTTTTTTGTTATTTGTTAATTGTCACAATCTAACCAAGAAGGCTGCATATATATAGGAGAATAAAAAGCATGGGCAAATATCCAAGTTGTCCCTTCAAGATATCTCCAAAATATAACCATTCATTTATTTCCTTCTATGATCAAATCAATCAATTAACCAATAAATCAATCAGTCAATTAATCAATCAACCAATTAGTTAATTAATTAATCAATCAAATCAATCAATCATTTAATTGATTTCATCCTCTTCATAAAATATCTGAATCAAAAAATTCAACACCCCACCTTGATTCAAATATCACATATCTCCAACAATCCACAAACAAGTCAACCTAGCTATTTCAATAACACCTACTCTCAATTAAAACCAACCTCGATTTCAAGGCAACGAGATATACCCCGGTCGATTTGAAAGGACTACGATCACACCTCAATTACAAACACAACCCACCGTCTGCAAAAAAATGCATCTACCATCTGAACTACACCACGCAAAAACCAACGGCCTAAAAAGTGCTTGCAATACCACAAGATCTCTATTGTCTTTTTGGATTTCAAAACTCGGCACCCGTCTTCCGTTTGACATGATCTCTTCGTCTCCGGGATCCCTCGAGCATCATGAACATCTAGACTCTTGTCGATACCATGATCCTCCACCTTAGGACTATAAGCAGTGACCATATTACCTCTCCACCTTGCTGTGGACTAGGTCCTTCAACCGTCACCCGCCTTCTTCTTTGTCTTCTTCCATCTTCCCTCATCCATATCAGAGGGCATCTTCACATCTCCATCAATTGGACCACTGAGGCATGTAACATCGACCATTATAGGCTTCCAAATCCTCTCAATATCTACCATAAAAAATAGTCATCCCCGAAAGCAACATCATCTCCGACATCTACAATCTTCGATCCAAAATCACTCCAACCTATGCGATGATCTGAGCTCTGATACCAAACTGTTGGAATTTTGTGCATAGCGGAAGTTTGACAAAACGCCAAGAAAAATAGGATCTCGATAAATAGAAATAGCTACCCTCAGCCCAAATTCCTACATCTTCCTCTCTAGGGCGCAAGCCCATGGAGGCACATAATCTCACCAAATATTCTCACATGGTTTCTTGTTCTTTGTTAATTGTCACAATCTAACCAAGAAGGCTGCATATATACAGGAGAGTAGAAAGTCTAGGCAAATATCCAAGTTGCCCCTTTAAGAAAACTCCAAAATATAACCATTCATTTCTTTCTTTCTATGATCAAATCAATCAATTAACCAATAAATCAATTAATCAATCAACCAATTAGTCAATTAATTAATCAATCCAATCAATCAATCATTTAATTGATTACATCCTCTTCATAAAATATATGAATCAAAAAATTCAACAAAAAGTACTAGTGAAGGAAAAAATACATTATAACATAATTTTATATGATCTCCTTGATTCACAAAACATTATTCAATTATTCTGGTGATGCAGGTGACACACATCAATTTTATAAACCATTTTTTGAATTTGTTTTTTGATGTGCCTTTATAAAAGATCTGTTGTATTTTCTTGAGACAATTATTTTTTTCACTTTTATCTTACTGTCTTTTTGTAGTTCGTGAAGAAGAATTTTGGAGAAACGTGTTTTGTCCTATCGCCCTTGCTATAACCTACTTAAATCTAAGCTTGTAAGTTGCATTGTCTTCGTAAATAATAGTTGATCCTTCTGTAGTTAAGGGGAGTTGACATGTATTTCGAATATGCTACTTGCTTCACGTAGTGCTAATATTACAGAATGACTGAATGGTGTTGTTACCAACGCTTTCTTCATAGATCGCCACGAAATAGCTGCACTGCTATTACTAAACACAACCAGTTTGTGATCTTGCTTTATGGGAATCAGAAAGGTAACATGTATCAGCATAGCTATCCAGAATCGAATTATTTCCTATGTTAGAATAAAATAAGCTAAATCTATCATGTTTTACACCATTTCAGTGCATTTTAGTTGGTATCGAACTGTATCTTGCTAGAAGATTGATTGAGAATGCAATATCTAGCCTCGTGCGTTTGGCTAAATATAACAATGCACCAATGGCAATGAGATATGGTTCTTTTGGGCAAGTATATTTTCATCATCTTTTGGACAGTAAAGGTCCTTTTTAATATCTAGTGGTCTGACAACCATAGGCGTACTAAGTGGATATGTTTTATCCATTTGAAATCGCTTTAGAATTTTCTCAATATAATTTGACTGATGGATTAGTATGTTATTTGCACTGTGCTCGATTTATAGACCAAGTATTTAGTTTTGTCAAGATCTTTCATTTCAAATTCCCCTTTCAGGCAATTTATTGTTTCACTAATCTCTTATGGAGTATCGGTCAAATTTACATCATCAGTATATACCGCTAAAATAGAAAATTCCTTTACTGATTTTTTCATAAAGATAAATAGACAAATGAAATTGTTTTTATATTCGGCTTTTACCAAATATTCACTAAGACGATTATACCACATTTTTCTAGATTGTTTCAAACCGTATACTAATTATCCCATTTTTAATTAGTACGTCAGCTTTGATTTTGCTTTAGGCAATTTATATACATCTGAGATTTTCATGTAAATGTTGTTATTCAATTCACCGTAAAGATAAACTAACACAACATCAATTAATCTTATATCCAGCTTCTCAGAAACTACAAGGCTTATGAAATGTCGAAATGTTATGACATTCATAACAGGAAAGTACGTTTTTTAAAGTTAAAATCTGGTCTTTGTGGAAAACTTTGCATAACAAGCCATGCCTTACATATTACAATTTCATTTTTATCATTCTGTTTTTTAACAAATACCATTTATATTCCATTGGTTTAACATCTTCCGGTATTTTCTTTGGTTGTCTGAATATACAATGTCTGTAAAGTGAATCTAGTTCAACCTGAATAGCATCTTTCGACTTTGGCCAATCATGTCTTTTTTGACTTTGATCATGATAGTTGGTTCATTATCATTTTTCTCATTATGATCATGACTATCAGTTATTTCAGTATCTATAGTAAATCAGAATACATCATCATTTATTATTTTCCACATTTCTTCATTATCTATATAATATATTGAGATCTCATTATTATTAGGTATTATTTTATATTTACAAGGTTCTATTATTTATTTTGGGATCATAATTCCTTCAACAATTTTAGAAGAATTAGGATTTTCATCTAAGTTATCCTTTGGATCATTTACAATTTCTTTGGGAGGTCTATCAATTGATTATTTTTCATTGGAATTTCTTTTTCTAGGTGTCAAATCTTTTGAACCTATCGAACTTCCAAGTTTTTTTCTTGCTGTATATTCATTGTTACTATTGGTCCTTTTGGAATTTCAATTCTAACTAGTGCATTTGCTGATGGAATGTGAGATTTAGTTATTTTTGCAACATCATGCATTTGGCATTTGATTTGCAATATTCTAAGTATGCAAAATTCTTTGTACCTCATATTGGCATTGCTAGGTATGTGGATCCAAATGAAACATGAATGGATTATTCCATGATATTTTTCGTCGTTCCATTGGAACGGTCTTTTCTCTCTCTAATGGCGGGAAAATTGGCTCATCAAAATTACCTTTGGAATTCTTACATTAAAGATATTTCCTATAAGAGATTCAAGATAACTATTGACCAGCTTTTTGGGAAAAAGTCGTCACAACCAGAATCTGTACTTAAGACAAGATATCTCCGTCGCCTAGATCGATTCGTATCAAGATCGATCGAAACTGGGCTAGACCCAAATCAGCAATTCCCAAGTATGAGGGTATATCTTCAGCAAATGGACCGAAGTTCGAAGGTCGGGTCAATCGAACCAGTTAATCGACCCCTAACTATGGTGATCTGTCTCCTATGCTACACAAAAAGTCATATTCCTAAGGCAGCAAAATTGGTCAACAGAGACTCATATTACTTTTTATGTACAAAATCTTGAGCTCCACGTATGCCACAATTCTCAAGGAGAACTATTCCTTGGTAGGAAACTAGGTCTCGCTTCCTACGGCTACTTTTTTTGATTAAGTACCACGCAGCTGACCCTGGGTCGGATGATGGCCACATAACATTTAATCGAAGTAGTAAGTGTATACAACATTTAATGAAATTGTTGTTACTACGGCCCAAATTTATGTGTGAAAAGGAATCATGAGAAGAGTTTTTTCTTTTTAACTAAAACCATTGTGTCTGATTTGAACCAGTCCTCGACGAGTTTCCACGGGAAGGACCCCAGCTGAATACACAAACATGCGTCTTCTTCAGACCGAAGCCCAAATTATTCAATCAAATCCTTCAGTTTGATCGGTTTGCTTTGATTTTAATATTAAATTGATATATTATTGGTTCATAAAAAATTTAGTTTAATTACCAATTCAATCAAATTAACCGAACTTTTATTATATTTTCATGATTATCAATGTTATAATAATTTTTTAGATTAATTTATTGATGTAAATGTTAAAAAAAAAGTAGAATATATTAGAGAGATAAGACACTATATTAATCTAGATTTTCATACAACACAAATAAGCTCTTTGCAACACCCCATAATTTTAAAACGGGACATAAGAGATAATTAAAGAAAAATTAATTTTTGGAAGAAGAATTAAGTGAAATGGGTAGCGCCATTGCGTTCGTCTCGGAATTCCGCTTGAGATAGAGTCCTAGATTGCGTAAAACGGATACAGTATGAAGAAGTTATTGAGGTTGGAAGTTTGTATAAATAAATAAAATAAAATCAATTTAAATTCAAAAATATTCAAACAGCCAAGGCGGAAGGAGGAAACACGGAACCGACCACGTTTGGGTGTCGACCCGAGACCCGCTGGGTCGACACCAGTGTCGATCCAAACACTTTGGGGTCGACACCGGGGTTGACATAGGTGTCGACCCCCCCCCTTGTAGGGGTCGACCCCATCGGCCAGATCTGGGCAGTGACGATTTTTGATGTGCTGGAAGGACCTGATGGCTTCTATGGTGATCTAAAGGCTCTAAAACATTCTCTACACCTATAAATTAGTGCCTAGACCTAACCCTAATTCATAATAATTCCTTATGACGCCTATATGCTGCTGAACTCTCAATCGTCTTAGCCGCCACCTCTAAAAACCTAAATCAAATTAAAAGATCTTCATCAACAATCAACCTTGGAGATGAATCAACCTCTGCACACCTATTTTCTCCTAATTTAAGCACTGTAAGTTCAAGTTACTTTCAGATGTGAATTCTAAATTGAAATTCTTGGCATGTAATAATCTGAATTCAAGCTATACCTGATTATGAGATAATCCTTTCAGATTTATCCTATCTATTTTATCAGATTTGTGCCTGCGATGTTATTCAAATCTATTTTATCATATTTGTGCCTGCGATGTTATTCAAATCTATTTTATCAAATTTGTGCCTGCGATGTCATTCAAATCTATTTTATCAGATTTGTGCCTGCAATGTTATTCAAATCCAATCTATTAGATTTATGCCTGCGATGTAATTTTATTCAGATCTATACTTCTTTTATGTTCCTGATGTTGCTATTATCAAATCTAGCATCGTATGGCAATTTTATGCCTAATCTTTTATGTTTCCTCTTCTTCTCCTTTTATTATGGATCTAGGTTGTCTCGAACCTAGACGAAATCTTGTTATATATACGATTCGAATATGGGGGAATTAGGCCTAATCTATTTATGTACTATTGGGCGTAA
This sequence comes from Allium sativum, assembly GCA_030737875.1. Classification (NCBI taxonomy): domain Eukaryota; kingdom Viridiplantae; phylum Streptophyta; class Magnoliopsida; order Asparagales; family Amaryllidaceae; genus Allium; species Allium sativum. The sequence goes on from CM060925.1 coordinate 313,486,110, forward strand.
CTTGTAATTGAGATTTGCGGGTAGCTTGTAATTGAGATTTGGGCATAACTTGTAATTAAGATTTGGGTATAACTTGAAGTTGATATTGGGGCATTATTATCATTATAACTGCAAGTTTGGGTTAATTGGCATATAAATCAAGTTTTAGGGCATAATTGTTATTGTTGCGAACTTGGAGTAAATTGAAATATCAAATCTAGATTGGGCGTAAACTGTAAATTGGAATATTAATCTAGATTGGGCATGACTATTGGTTGGGACGCCAAGCATAATGTATATTGTGATTTTGGGGCATGATTATTATTGCAAATTTGGGAAGATTGGGTGTAACCTATTTTGAGTAATAACTTGAATTTGAATTTGGGGGGCATAACTTGCAATCAGCTTTGTTGGGGTATAACTTGAGAATTGGAACATGACTAGTTTTGTGAATTTGGGATGATTAGCATATAAAATCTAGACTTGGACGTGTATGGTAAATATGCTAAAAGATGAACATGTCTAACCCGAAATTAGATTGAGTTGCGCTGTAAAACTGCTCGGAACCGCCCGGCACATCCAGTAACCGCAACAACATAGATCTAATGTGAGAGGTTAGCGCATTTAGCCCAAAACCCGAGGTTAGAATGAGTTTGCCGTAGAAGTCTGCCCGGAACTGCCCGGCACATCCAACAACCGCAAACAACAGTTCTAATGTGAGAGGTTAAGGCATTAATAAATGAATTAATGCTAATGAACAGACAAGCTAAGGATGATAGGGTTAAGTTAGCATAGGCAACACTTAACCAATACAACATGTTAATTAAACAAATGAGTAGGGTTAAGTTAATAAGAAACACTTAACCAATATAACATGGTGAACGAATAGGGTTAAGTTAATAAGAAACACTTAACCAATATAACATGGTGAATGAGTAGGGTTAAGTTAATAAGAAACACTTAACCAATATAACATGGTGAACGACTAGGGTCAAGTTAACAAGAAACACTTAACCAATATAACATGATGAACGAGTGGGGTTAAGTAAATAAGGAAACACTTAACCAATATAACATGATAAACAGGGTTAAGTTAATAGGAAACACTTAACCAATACAACATGATGAATGAGAAGGGTTAAGTTAATAAGAAACACTTAACCAACATGACATGATGAGTGGGTGGGTTAAGTTAACATGAAGGGACAACGCTTAACCAATATTACATGAACAAAGTGGATAGGGTTAAGGCAAGCTTAACCAATAATACATATTGACTTGATAAGTGGGAGGGTTAAGTAAACCTTGGGTAGGTGGGTAATATTAGGCCCTCAACTCAAACTTAACCATTAAATAAACATGCTTGAATCAGTGGGAGGGTTAAGTACATCTCGTGTAGGTAGGTAATATTTGTATATATAGGCCCGCAAACTTAACCTATAGGAAACACTACTAACGGGACCCATTTCAGCAGTAACGCACATAGATGTATCATGGCACCCTGAACTAGGCAGGGTGGGGCATGATTACTGGGCTGATTATAAGCTGTCAAAATAACGGCAGGGGGTACGTCAGTGTAGGTTCCGACGGATTACGGGCGTGCAAGTACTCCGGAGTGGGAAAAAGCAGGCACTGGGTACCAGCAGTTATACACTGTGCATCTTGTATCGTGTCGGGTTGCTATCATAGGGATTGATACACCCTATGGTGGGACCAGAACAGTGTATCTACATGCAAGAGAGGGTCGACTGACACAGACACAAGGAAAATTAATACAAGTAGGGAGCCGGTCGGTAGGGTAGTAAGGGTACATCTAACATATCCATGGCAGTTATGTTGATTGAGGTGGAATCCTCATAATAGATGTACACCTGAAGGCTACCAAAATTGCGGGGATTGGGATCACATTATCATACGATCATTTTTACAGATTACTAGTTGAGACACTAGTTAGATGGTGCAAAGATATAGAAATTAGAATAACAGGATAGTAGCAGAGCAGAGAAAGAGTAGAAGTTCATTCAGTTTATCTTGTCTTATCATATCTTGTGCTAATCTTATGTTATCTTGTCACCCTTGTTATCACAATATTGTCATATATTCAGTTTATTCATGTCATGATGCTTTTGCCTATTTACATGCTGAAAGTCATTGGACTTACCAGACTTATGTCTGACCTAGTTTGTTTTGCCTCTTTTCTTCTGTTCCCCCCCGAAGTAGTCAGGAAGGGAATAGCTCAGCTTTGTATGGACCGTTTCTCTTTCCAAGCTTGAAGATTAGTCGATGTATTGCTTTGGACTCTCTTTTCCACTGCTATGGCTGGCTCATGTTTTACTGGGGAATATCATTGTCATTTTATGCTTCTTATACATTTGGAAGTTTTTGAATCAAGACAGAAGTTTTATGTAATTCTTTTAAGTATGATTGAATCGATTGTTGTAAAAGCTTGATTTAACTACGTTGTTTATAAAATGACTTTATTTTTCCGCTACTTTATTTGTCTTTCTTGTAATTTATCTGCATCTTTTACCTATAATGCTTCACTGAAGTTAATGCATTCCCTCTGTGAGTGACATTAATGGACGTGGGGTGTTTCACTTGGTATCAGAGCTGAAGGTTACCGGATCAGATAAAAGATTTGAATTTTTTTTCAAATGGTTTTAAAAGAAGAATTTTCAAAAGAAAAGTTTTGTTTTAAAGGCATATTCTCCAAAGTCGTATGCACTGTCTTTTAATCCTCTGTTTGAATCCTTGTTTCCTTCTTTCCTGAGTCTTCGGGGCTCCTGGCTTTCTGGGAGGTAACCTCATCGCGGCATGGTTCCGTAGGCTTGATGAGACTACGACACCTGTCAAAGGGCGAAGAAGTGCCCAATTTCCATCTATAGCCGCAATAGTTCCACCTGTGGCTAATTTTTCTTTCAAGCTTTGTAGGGTTTTTCTATGTGATGGAGGCAGCTTTCGAGAGAATTGTCAACATGTTACACACGGAATTGGAATATAAGAAGGGTGGAAGAAATAATAGATCCCGCGACAAGAGGAAGTGTCTTTTCTGTGGTATAGCGGGTCATTTAATTTTAGGAAGAAGAAGACAGGTGGTTGTTTTCCGTATGGTGAAGCAGGACATCTTATCAAGGATTGCCCGAAGGACAAGGACAAGGGCAAAGGGCATAATCTTCTAGAGGGCAATTGCATGCTAGTGTACCTAAGAGAGGTAGGAACGTTTCTGTTGAAAGTTTAGTTTTTCTTTTCAATCATCCCGTTAGAACTTTATTTGATTCTGGCGTTTCACATTCGTTTATATCTACTTCCATAGTTGAGTCTCTGCACCTTAGTACTTATATAGTAGAAGATCCCATTATTGTCTCAAATCCAGTTGGTGGTTCGATTCATTTATCTTTGATTTGTAAGGATTTGAGAATAGCTATATTAAGTATTGAGTTTAAGTGTAATGCTTATGTTTTCGGGTTTCATGGGCTATGGGTTGATTCTAGGCATGGATTGGTTAGCTAGGAGGGTAGTTAGACTTTCGACTTGCTTCGGGAATACCCTCGAGATTTTGTGCGATCCTAAGGGATCAGTTTGTCTTGGCTACCTAGAATCACTTGATGCATCTATCGACGATTTGCGATCCGTTGGAGTAGTCCATGAGTATGCAGACGTTTTTGATTAGGTAAGGGGTTTGTCCCCTAAAACGCGAGATAGACTTCCGCATATATCTAGTTGACAATGCAAAGCCAATTGCACTACCTGTACGACACATGACTCCAAGGGAAAGGAAGGGCTCAGTAAACAAGTAAAAGAGTTACTTGAGAAAGGGTTCACAAGGCGAAGTATTTCTGAATGGGGTGCTCCAGTTGTTTTCGCTACAAAGGCGGAAGGTTCACTTCGCTTGTGCATAGATGATATGTTGGTTTTCTTTAAGAGTGGGGAAGAACATGGTTTGTATCTAAGGGAAGTCTCGGATACCCTCCAAGCGCATCAGCTTAAGGCTAAGTTCTCCAAATGTCATTTTTGGAGGAAAGAAGTGAGGTTCTTAGGACACATGGTTTCTAAGGAAGGGATAGCAGTGGATCCTGCAAAGGTGGTGGCGATACAAGGTTAGAAGGTTCCTAGAAAAGCAATGGAAAAAAGAAGTTTTCTAGGGTTGGAGGGCTACTATAGGAAGTTCGATAAGGACTTTGCGAAGATATCAGCCCCAGTTTTGACTTTGCTAGCAAACCGTTCACAGTATATATCGGTGCTTGAGGGACAGGGCTTGGAGCAGTTCTCAATGCAAGAGGAAAAGGTGATATGAAAAAGGCGGTAAGTACACAGTTATGTTTGAGCACCGCTTGTCATCCTCTGACAGGAAGGGTGAATAGGATTTTGGAAGACCTTTTGAGGAAATATTAGCATGACACAGCACAAGTGGTAGTGGGTGGAACGAGAGGCGATAGTGAAACGAGTTCCAACTCATATTTTGGAAACAGAAATTAAGAAGCTACGCAATTGTGAAGTTGAGACAGTCAGAGCACAATGGAGTGAAGCTCAAGAAGATGCGACTTAGAAGACTGAAGACCAGATACGCGCATCATACCCTTTTTGAGGGTATACTCTTGATCTCTCTTTTTCTGTATAGTTTATTTGCATGCTGGTCTTTATCTTTTAAAGTATATCCTCTCTGTCCTATCCTCGATGCTTAGGTAGAAGCCAATGGATGTGAACATGTGTTTGAGACATGTTATGTTTGGTGGATGCAAGTGGATGTAAGTGTTTGCTAGTGGTTGCTCGTGGATGCATATACACACATTATGCACTAGATCGGCTCCGTCTCTTCCATATTGCATATGCATGAGTGAATTTTTGTATATATGGGTTGAAACTTGATGTGATATCATATGGATGGTGCATTTGAATGGATGGTTGTGCTCTCATATAGAGGTTATAAAGTGCCATAGGAATAACTGCATACATGTTGGACTCATATTACTAACATAATTCACATTAAGGGGGTCAACTGAATCAGTGGACCGCCTGATTTTTGCATTAGATAAGGACATACACACACTATGCATATAAACATGAAAGCATTAGAAATCTTCTTAAGGACAATGGATGCCTGTGATTGAATGGTTGAGTAGATGGATGTTGGATGGTAGGATACACATTCTTCTTGACATGAAGATTTCGAGGACGAAATCCTTTAAGTATGGGGGAATGTAACACCCCGTAATTTTAAAACGGGACATAAGAGATAATTAAAGAATAATTAATTTTTAGAAGAAGAATTAAGTGAAACGGGTTGCGCCATTGCGTTCGTCTCGGAATTCCGCTTGAGATAGAGTCCAAGTTTGCGTAAAACGGATGCAGTATGAAGTTATCGAGGTTGGAAGTTTGTATAAATAAATAAAATAAAATCAATTTAAATCCAAAAATATTCATACAGCCAAAGCGGAAGGAGGAAACACGAAACCGGCTACGTTTGGGGTGTCGACCCGAGACCCGTTGGGTCGACACCAGTGTCGACCCAAACACTTTGGGGTCGACACCGGGGTCGACATAGGTGTCGACCCCCCCCCCCCCCGTAGGGGTCGACCCCATTGGCCAGATCTGGGCAGTGACGATTTTTGATGTGTTGGACGAACCTGATGGCTTCTATGGTGATCTAAAGGCTCTAAAACACTTTCTACACCTATAAATTAGTGCCTAGACCTAACGCTAATTCATAATAATTCCTTATGACGCCTATATGCTGTTGAACTCTCAATCGTCTTAGCTGCCACCTCTAAAAACCTAAATCAAATTAAAAGATCTTCATCAGCAATCAACCTTGGAGATGAATCAACCTCTGCACACCTATTTTCTCCTAATATAAGCACTGTAAGTTCAAGTTACTTTCAGACGTGAATTCTTAATTGAAATTCTTGGCATGTAATAATCTGAATTCAAGCTATACCTGATTATGAGATAATCCTTTCAGATTTATCCTATCTATTTTATCAGATTTATGCCTGCGATGTTATTCAAATCTATTTTATCAGATTTGTGCCTGCGATGTCATTCAAATCTATAAAATCTATTTTATCATATTTGTGCCTGCGATGTCATTCAAATCTATTTTATCAAATTTGTGCCTGCGATGTTATTCAAATCCAACATATTAGATTTATGCCTGCGATGTAATTTTATTCATATCTATACTTCTTTTATGTTCCTGATGTTGTTATTATCAAATCTAACGTCGTATGGCTATTTTATGCCTAATCTTTTATGTTTCCTCTTCTTCCCCTTTTATTATGGATCTAGGTTGTCTCGAACCTAGACGAAATCTTGTTATATATACGATTGGAATACGAGAGAATTAGGCCTAATCTATTTTATGTACTATTGGGCATAACTTGCAATTGAGATTTGGGCGTAGCCTGTAATTGAGATTTGGGCATAACTTGTAATTGAAATTTGGGTATAACTTGAAATTGATTTTGGGGCATTATTATCATTATAACTGCAAGTTTGGGTTAATTGGCATATAAATCAAGTTTTGGGGCATAATTGTTATTGTTGCGAACTTGGGGTAAATTGAAATATTAAATCTAGATTGGGCGTAAACTGTAAATTGGAATATTAATCTAGATTGGGAATGACTATTGGTTGGGACGCCAAGCATAATGTATATTGTGATTTTGGGGCATGATTATTATTGCAAAGTTGAGAAGATTGGGTGTAACCTATTTTGAGTAATAACTTGAATTTGAATTTGGGGGCATAACTTGCAATCAACTTTGTTGGGGTATAACTTGAGAATTGGAACATGACTAGTTTTGTGAATTTGGGATGATTAGCATATAAAACCTAGACTTGGACATGTATGGTAAATATGCTAAAAGATGAACATGTCTAACCCGAGGTTAGATTGAGTTGCGGTGTAAAACTGCCCGGAACCGCCTGGCACATCCAGTAACCGCAACAACATAGATCTAATATGAGAGGTTAGCGCATTTAGGCCAAAACCTGAGGTTAGAATGAGTTTGCGGTAGAAGTCTGCCCGGAACCTCCCGACACATCCAGCAACCGCGAACAACAGTTCTAATGTGAGAGGTTAAGGCATTAATAAATGAAGTAATGCTAATGAATAGACAAGATAAGGATGATAGGGTTTAGTTAGCATAGGCAACACTTAACCAATACAACATGTTAATTAAACAGACGAGTAGGGTTAAGTTAATAAGAAACATTTAACCAATATAACATGGTGAACAAATAGGGTTAAGTTAATAAGAAACACTTAACCAATATAACATGGTGAATGAGTAAGGTTAAGTTAATAAGAAACACTTAACCAATATAACATGGTGAATGAGTAGGGTTAAGTTAACAAGAAACACTTAACCAATATAACATGATGAATGAGTGGGGTTAAGTTAATAAGGAAACACTTAACCAATATAACATGATAAACAGGGTTAAGATAATAGGAAACAGTTAAACAATACAACATGATGAATGAGAAGAGTTAAGTTAATAAGAAACACTTAACCAACATGACATGATGAGTGGGTGGGTTAGTTAACATGAATGGACAACGCTTAACCAATATTACATGAACAACGTGGATAGGGTTAAGGCAAGCTTAACCAATAATGCATATTGAGTTGATAAGTGGGAGGGTTAAGTAAACCTTGGGTAGGTGGGTAATATTAGGCCCTTAAACTTAACCGTTAAATAAACATGCTTGAATCAGTGGAAGGGTTAAGTACATCTCGTGTAGGTGGGTAATATTTGTATATATAGGCCCACAAACTTAACCGGTACGAAACGCTAGTAACGGGGACACATTTCAGTAGTAACCCACATAGATGTATCATGGCACCCTGAACTAGGTAGGGTGGGGCACGATTACTGGGCTGATTTTAAGTAGTCAAAATAACGGCAGGAGGTACGTCAATGTAGGTTCCGGCGGATTACGGGCGTGCACGTACTCCGGAGTAGGAAAAAGCAGGCATTGGGTACCAGTAGTTATACACTGTGCATCTTGTATCGTGTCGGGTTGCTATCATAGAGATTGATACACCCTATGGTGGGACCAGCACAGGATATCTACATGCAAGAGAGGGTCGACTGACACAGACACAAGGAAAATTAATACAAATAGGGAGCCGTTCGATAGGGTAGTAAGGGAACATCTAACATATCCATGGCAATTAGGCTGATTGAGGCGGAATCCTCATAATTGATGTACACCTGAAGGCTACCACAGTTGCGGAGATTGGGATCACATTATCATATGATCATTTTCACAGATTACTAGTTGAGACACTTGTTAGGTGGTGCAGGGATACATAAATTAGAATTACAGGATAGTAGCAAAGCAGAGAAAGAGTAGAAGTGCATTCAGTTTATCGTGTCTTATCATATCTTGTGCTAATCTTATGTTATCTTGTCACCCTTCTTATCACGATATTGTCTTATATTCAGTTTATTCATGTCATGATGCTTTTGCATGTTTACATGCTGAAAGTCATTGGACTTACCAGACTTATGTCTGACCTAGTTTGTTTCGCCTTTTTTCTTCCGTTTCCCCCCAGGTAGTCAGGGAGGGAATAACTCAGCTTAGTTTGGACCGTTTCTCTTTCCAAGCTTGAAGATTAGTCGATGTATTGCTTTGGAATCTCTCTTCCACTACTATGGCTGGCTCATGTTTTACTGGGGAATATCATTGTCATTTTATGCTTCTTATACATTTGGAAGTTTTTGAATCAAGACAGAAGTTTTATGTAATTCTTTTAAGTATGATTGAATCAATTGTTGTAAAAGCTTGACTTAACTACATTATTTATAAAATGACTTTATTTTTCCGCTGCTTTATTTGTCTGTCTTGTAATTTATCTGCATCTTTTACCTATAATGCTTCACTGAAGTTAACGCATTCCCTCTGTGAGTGACATTAATGGACGTGGGGTGTTTCACTCTTTATCTATAGACTCTATATGCCTTGAAAATTACAATAATGTCTCTTGCATTAAGCATATTCATCCTTGTTATTCTAATATGTTATAACACTCCCCCCTGAATATACGTATACGAAGACACTAAGATAAATTGCTTCATTAAAAACCTTTTTATGAAAAACCATGTAGGAAAAATGTACAATTTTATTTCATTTATGGAAAACATGTTTATAATGTTACAATGAGGGTTGATACTTCTAAATCAAGATAATATCTCATTAAAAACCTTACTAACAAAAACTCGGTGAGAGAAGTACTAGTGAAGGAAAAATAATACATTATAGCATAATTTTTTATGATCTCCTTGATTCACAACACATTATTCAATTATTATGGTGATGCAGTTGACATATATCAATTATTATAAACCATTTTTTGAATTTGTTTTTTGATGTGCCTTTATAAATAGATCTGTTGTATTTTCTTGAGACTATATTCTTTTCACCTTTATCTTAATGTCTTTTTGTAGTTAGTGAAGAAGAATTTTGGAGAAGCGTGTTTCGTCCTATCGCCCTAGATATTACCTAATTGAATCTAAGCTAGTAAGCTGCATTGTCTTCGTAAATAATAGTTGATCCTTCTATAGTTAAAGGGAGTTGACATGTATTTCAAATATGCTCAACCAGTCTTAACCAAATACATTCTCGACTTGCTTCACGTAGTGCTAATATTACAGAATGATTGAATGATGTTGTTACCAATGCTTTTTTCGTAGATCGCCACGAAATAGCTGCATTGCTATTACTAAACACAATCAGTTTGTGATCTTATTTTATGTGGATCGGAAAGGTAACATGTATCAGCATAGCCATCCAGAATCGAATTATTATCTATGTTAGAATGAAATAAGCCTAAATCTGTCGTTCCATGAAGATATCTCATGACATGTTTTACACCATTTCAGTGCATTTTTGTAACACCACGTAATTTTAACGACACTAAAGAGGACAAATAAGAGAATAATTAATTTAATATTTAGAATTAAGGGAAACGGACTACACCATTTTGCCCGTCTTGAAATTCTTGTCAAGATTGGCATTTGGTTTTCGCAAAATGGACACCGTATGAAGAAGTTATGAAGGTTTGAAGTTTGTATACGCGTAGGAGAATTATGTGTGTATATATAAAATTAAATTAGAAAATCAAATTTCATTTGAAAATCATTCAAAATGCAGAAAATAGGGTGAGCGGGAATTCTCCCTCCCAGGGGAGTTGAACCCTTAGGGGGGTGTCAACCCCTCTAGGGCAGACGTAGCATTTACGGTTTTGAGGCTTGCGGGTATATATATGGCTCCATTTCTCTTGTTTTCTACACTGAAAATTAATGGAGGACTAGATGTTGTCGGTGCCCAGACTGAATCAAACCCTTTTCCTTCTTCTGCAATCAAGTTATTCAAGTGTATATCTATGATTCAACCTCTGCTATTCTTCTTCTTCTATCTTTCTAGATCCAAACACTATGAGTTTAAGCTACTTTTAGATTTAAATAATTAAAAATTAAAACATGATATGACTGTAATTTGGATCTATGCCTGTGACTGCTTGAATCATAGCAGATCTGTAATAACTTATGAACCTATGATATTCTGGCATAACTATGACTTGAACCTTAACCTTTATTATGTCAGATCTACCTTTAACTTTGGATCTAATTCACTATTTAGATCACCTTGTACCTATCATGTTTGTGGTTAAATTGGATCTGTTAATAGTTGTACATCATTGTTAAGATCTTATCATGCCTATTATGACACACCTATTATGTTAGAATCAGTTCTATCATTTCATGTTCACCAGATATGTTCTTATATGCCCATTCTGTCATTATGCCACTATATGTTTATGTTAATTTTGTTAGCGTAATCAATTCTGTCATCTTCCCTTCATCTTTCCCTTTTATTTTATATAGCCAGAATATTTTCGAGCATAGGCATGCCGTTGAAATATGCAAGTGCGTTAAATGGGGAACGAGGGGAAAAACATTGAAATTGGGCATAACCTGAAAATGGGGAATTTGGCATAACTTGAATAATGTTTATGAATATGAATTTAGGGCATATAATCCATTATGAACATATTTGGGGAAAAGGGGCATGAAAAACCTAAAACGACATAGGTAAAATTGGCTAATAATGAAATGTCTAGGATTACAGTATTAGAAACTGTAACTGCGCCTAAACACGAGGTTAGATTACACTTGTGGTGGAAGTCTTCCCGGAACCGCCTGGCATATCCAACGACCACAAGTGTTGAATCAAATGTGAGGGGTCTAGGTGCACAAATACGAGACGTGTTGAGACACGAGGTTAAGCCCAACTTGTGGAAGAAGTCTGCCCGGAACCGACCTGCATATCCAGCATCCACAAGTGGTAGGCTTAATGTGAGGGGTCCAACACATTATAACCATAAATGGACATGGTAATGAATTGGAATACTTAACCTAGTTGAATCAATAAGGATTGTATGGACATGAACTTGATTAGGAGTTAAGTAAACTTGGTTGAAACAGTGGGTGGGTTAAGTAAATCTGGGTAGGGTGGGTAATATTTATATATAGGCCCATAAACTTAAACGGTTAGGATTATGTAATTAAAGACACTGTTAGGTAAGCATAACCTGTAGAAATGATGGGGTTATGTAATTAAAGACACCAATAGGTATACATAACCTATGGAAATCCTAGTAGGGATACAAGACAAGGGGAAGAGCTTGTATCATCTTGTGTGTGGGACCCGTTTCAGTCAGTAACCTATATAACAGTATCAGACGAGTACTCCGCCCCAGGCCGAGGTTGGGACACGCTTAATGGGCTAATTGCAAGAGATCCAAATATGGAGGACGGTGTGGGCGACGCAAACGATCGGGGACATGTTCGTGCATGGGCCGAGCAGAGTGGGATAAGATGACCGTGACACCAGTAGATATGGTTATGCACATCAACGAAGGGTTACCACTTTAGGAAGTGATACCTCCTAATGTGGGGCTGGCACAGGGTATCTACGGAGTAGGGAGCCAATCGATTAGGGTAGTAGTTAGGGTACATCTAGACGTATGCCTAAGTCTACCATCTTATAGTGGTTAGGATCATCTCATTCTGGCTATACTAGTATTAGTGCAGAGAATCAGAGTAATTTTTAGAGAAACGTATACACTCTATCATGTTTACCTTGTCACACCTGCCTTTTGTGATATTATCTCTATTATCCACCTTATATGCCTGTCATCATACTTTTACTTATTTACTTGCTAAATATAACTGGACTCGCCAGACTTTATGTCTGACCCTTTTTGTTTCCTCTTATTTCTTCCGTTCGCCCCTCCCCAGGTTCTCAGGGTGGGAATACTCAAGCTTGACCAGGATTCTGCTATCGTTTGCTGGAGCTGCTTAGATTTATTGCTCAAGCTACTATCTTTGCTACTATGGCTATGCTTTTATTTGGGGATTTTGCTTCTTTTATTTTGTACTCTGATATTTTAAGTATAAGACAGAAGTTTTAATGATGTACTGGATTTTATGCATTTCAGACATATTGTGTAACCATGTTTTGAACTATGATGCTTTAATTAATAAAGTTTTTTATTTCGCCGCTAATTTATATCTTTCTTGTAATGTTTCTGTTCCTGTTTACCTATAACGCTTCATAGAACTTAATGCATGCTCTTAATTGGTGACATTAACAGACGTGGGGTGTCACACTTGGTATCAAAGCTGAAGGTTACCAGATCGGATAAAAGTTTCTGAAAATTATTTTCAAAAAGGTTTTAAAAGAAAGCATTTTCAAAAAGAAAAGTCTGTTTTGAAAAACATATTCCCCAAAGCCATATGTAATATCTTTTGATCCTTTGTCTGAATCCCTTTCCTTTTCGTTTCAGCATGTTTGGGGGACCTAATATTCCTGAGGGCGTTACGATACCAGGCTGCTTCCGTAGGTATCTAGAGGCCACGGTGCCTGCTGGCGGCCGAGCAAATGTTCCTCCCCTAGCTGCACCTGCCGTTCCTCCTCCTCCTCTACGTGAAGATAATTTCTCTAAGATCTGCAAAGACTTCTGTGTTATGGGAGGAAAGTCATTCAGTGGAACCGAGACATTCATAGAGGCAAGGAATTAGCTTAAGGAGACAAAGGATTTGTTGGGAATTTTCGACGTGGATGATCGTAGGAAGACTTAGCTAGCCGCCTGGCTATTGAAAGATGAAGCTTCATTCTGGTGGGAAGTTACCCAAGCTAGACGTCCGGTGGAGACATGGGATGATTTTAGACAGAGGTTTGAAATGAAGTTTCTTTCTCAAGTTGATAAAAGCATGCAAACGGAGAGGTTCTTGGCGCTCAAATAAGGAAACATGACTGTTAAACAATATGTGGACAAATTCAACTAGCTAGCAAGGTTTGGATTAGAACTAGTGGTTACTTCGCATAAGAAAGATTTGCGGTTTGCTAAAGGGCTGAATGAACCCCTTCATGGGTTAGCTATGTCCCATATTCCAATGGGAGTGACTTTTGAAAGGCTTGTTGATATGGCCTTGATGCATGAAGAAGACAAAGGAGAAAAGAAGGAAGTTAAGGCTGAGGAAACAATGGAAAATAAGAAAGTATGACCCAAGAAAGGACAGTAACAACAACAACAGAAGAAGGGCGGAAAGAATGACAATGGTAAGGATAAGAGGAAGTGTCGCAGTTGTGGATGAGAGGATCACTTATTGAAGGACTACAAAAGAAGGAAGAATTCTTGCTTCAATTGTGGAGAGGTTGGACACTTTGCTAAGGAGTGTCCAAAGAAACAGAGGCAAGGTCAAAGGGTAGGAGCTTCTGGAGGGCAGGTGCATGCTCTCGCGACCAGTGCTCCCGATAGAGGTAGGAAAATTTCCGTGGAAGGTTTGATTTCTCTTTCCAGTGATCCTGTTAGAACTCTTTTTGATTCTAGCACATCACATTCATTTATATCTAGTTCTGTGGTTGAATCTTTGCACTTAAATACTAGTATGGTAGTGGATCCCGTTATTGTCTCAAACTCCATTGGTGGTTCGGCTCATTTGTCCATGATTTGTCGGGATTTGAGAATATCTGTGTTAGGCGTCGAGTTTGAGTTCGACGCATATGTGCTCGGTTTTTATGGGCTACGGTTTGATTCTAAGGATGGATTGGCTAGCCATGTATGGTGCCATTCTGGATTGTGAAGAGAGGGTGGTTAGGCTTCTGACTTGCCATGGTAGGAGCCTCGAGATTTCTTGTGACCCACAAGGATCTGTTATGCTTAGTTTCCTAGAGTCTCTTGATGCATCTATCGATGATCTGCAATCTGTTCCAGTCGTCCGAGATTATTCTGATGTTTTTGATGAGGTAAGGGGCTTACCTCCAAGGCGCAATATTGATTTTCGTATATATTTGGTGGACAATGCAAAGCCAGTTGCATTGCCTGTGCGCCATATAGCTCCAAGGGAAAGGAGGGAGATTTAATGAGTAGGGTGTTTCAGGAGTTTCTAAATAAATTTGTCGTGGTCTTTGTCAATGATATCTTGATCTTCTCAAAGAGTGAGGAAGAGATTGCCCAACATTTGAGAGAAGTTCTGAAAACTCACTGCGCGCATCATCTTAAGGCAGAGTTCTCCAAATGTCATTTTTGGAGAAAAGAGGTGGGATTCCTAGGGCATGTAGTTTCCAAAGATGGGATAGCAGTAGATCCTGCAAAGGTAGTTGCAGTTCAAGATTGGCAAATTCCGAAGAATGCAACGGAGGTGAAAAGTTTTTTTGGATTGGCAGGTTATTATAGGAAGTTCATTAAGGACTTCGCAAAGATATCAACCCCACTCACCAGGATGACGAAGAAGAATTTGGCGTTTTCATGAGATATAGATTGCGATGTTACTTTCTAACAATTGAAGAGGGCTCTGACAACAGCCCGGGTCTTGACCTTGCCTGATGGGAATAAAGTGTTTACAGTTTACAACGATGCATGTGGTACAGGGCTTGGTGGAGTTCTGATGCAAGAAGGAAAGGTAGTGTGTTATGGGGGTAGACAACAAAGGGTTCATGAGAAGAACTACCCTATCCATGATTTAGAGCTGGCTGCCATAGTATTCGCGCTTAAGATGTGGCGTCATTATTTGCTTGGAGAGAAGTTCGAGTTGTACACCGATCATAAATCTTACAAGTACTTGTTCTTGCGGAAGGATCTTAATTTAAGACTACAAAGGTGGATGGAGTTTCTAGCTTCTTATGATTTTTAGATTGCTTATACCCCTGGCAAGGGTAATGTGGTGGCAGACGCACTGAGTAGGCAGAAGATGGCCTTAAGTCCTCTGTTTGTGGAAAGGAAAAGCTTGGAGTTCATATCGATTTTTGATTTTAGATCCTCCACCGAGTTATTTCCTGGTTTGTTTGCATCGCTAGAGATATGACCTACTCTTATGGATCAGATAGGAGCTTCGCAGCAAGATGATCCACAGATTTCAGAGATCTTGGATAGGCTTAGTAAAGGGGAGACTTCTAGTCACCTCAATAGATATTCCATTGACGATAAAGGGTGGTTGCGACGAGATGGAAGGCTTCGTGTTCCCCAAACTGGAAGTTTGTTGAAAACAATCCTAGAGGAAGCCGATCATTCTAAGACAACTATTCATCCAGGCGGTGATAAGATGTATAGGGATATCAAGAGGGTTTTCTTTTAGGATGGGATAAAGAAGGATGTGGCAGAGTTTCTTTCTCAATGTTTAGTTTGTCAGCAAGTCAAAGCTGAGCAAAAGAAGCCTGGTGATTTACTTCATCCTTTGGAGGTTCCACAGTGGAAGTGGGAGAGCGTCTCTATGGATTTCGTAGATGGTTTGCCAAGATCAAAGGAAGGCAATACCAGTATTTGGGTTGTGGTGGATAGTCTTACTAAGAGCGCTCATTTCATTCTAGTTAAGAGTAAGAGGACGGCAGCTTGGTTGGCAGCAATTTATGTTCGTGAGATAGTCCGTTTTCATGGAGTACCTTCCAACATCGTAAGTGATCGTGACCCCATCTTCATTAGTGAATTTTGGAGGAGCTTGCAAGAAGCATTAGGTACACTGTTATGTTTGAGCAACGCTTATCATCCTCAGACCGATGGACAGACGGAGAGGGTGAACAGAATTCTTGAGGATCTTTTTAGGCTGTGTATCCTGGACTTCGGAGGGACTTGGGAAGAGGATCTTCCTTTAGTAGAGTTTTCCTACAACAATAGTTATCAAGCTAGCATTGGCATGGCACCCTTCGAAGCATTATACTGACGACCCTATAGATCACCAACTTGTTGGTGGGAATCTACAAAAAGGCTATTACTTGGACCAGATATGGTTAGAGAAACATCCGGGAAGATTGATCTTATTAGACGACGAATGAAGACTGCTTAAGATAGGTAGAAATCGTATGCAGACAAGAGAAGGACTGACATTGAATTTGAAGTAGGAGACATGGTTTTCATTAAAGTGTCATCTTTGAGAAATGCGGTTCGCTTCGGATCTGTAGGGAAATTGGCACTAAGATTTGTAGGGCCATTTCCCATAACAGAAAGGATTGGCCAAATGGCCTATAGAGTAAAGCTGGAAGAGAGATTATCTGGCGTTCATGATGTTTTCCATGTTTCTTATTTGTGGAAGTGCTTGCATGATACCGCAGAAGTAGTTGAGCTGAGTATTTTGGAGGAAGTAGAGGTGGAATGAGAGGCGACAGTCAGACGAGTTTCTTCTTGTATTCTTGGATCATAAGTTAAGAAATTACGCAATAGAGAAGTCAAGTTGGTGAAAGTTCAACGGGGAGATAACCAGAAGATGCGACTTGGGAGACCGAAGACAAGATTTATGCTTTGTACCCTTTTCTTCTCGAGGGTATGTTCTTAAATCCTTTTCCAAAGCTTTTATTTATGCTTGTTTCTATCATTTAAGTATGTCCTCTTGATCGAGTCTTCGACCTTTAGGTAGGAATCCAATGGATGTAAACATGTGCTTGAGACATGTTATGTTTGATGGATGCAAGTGGATACAAGTGTTTGCTAGTGGTTGCTCGTGAATACATATACACGCACATTAGGCACTAGATCGGCTCAATCACTCTCATACTGCATATGGATGTGTGTGCATTTTTTTAATGGATGGAAATGGATGCATCATCATATGGATGTTACATTTGGACAGATGATTGTGCACCCATATAGAACTTACATGTTATAATAGAATTATTGCATACATGTTGGATTCATGGCATTAACGTACATTGCATTAAGGAGGTCGACTGAATCAGTAGACCGCCTGATCTACGCATTAGTATTGGGACATATATACACACCTTTTAATATGTTCATATAAGCATTAGAAGTCTTTAAAGAAAATCGATGCCTGTGATTGTGGATGAGTAGATGGGTAATGGATGGTAGGATATGCATTCTTCTTAACCTGGAGATTTCGGGGACGAAATCCTTTGAGTAGGGGAGAATGTAGCACCTCGTAATTTTAGCAACACTAAAGAGGACAAATTAAATCATAATTAATTTAATATTCAAATTTAGGGAAACGGACTACGCCATTTCGTCCGTCTCGAAATTCTGGTTAAGATAGAGATTTGGTTTGCGTTAAACGAACACCATATGAAGAAGTTATGAAGGTTTGAAGTTTGTATATGCGCAAGAGAATTATATATATATATATAATTAAATCAGAAAATCAAATTTTAGTTCAAAATCGTTCAAAACGCAGAAAATTGGGTGAGCGAGAATTCTCCTGCCTAGGGGAGTCGACCCTGGGTCGACCCCTCAAAGGGGTATCAACCCATGGGTCGACCCACCTAGGGCAGACATGGCATTTAGGTTTTGAGGGTTGGCGGCTATAAATATGGCTCCGTTTCTCTTATTTTCTACACTGAAAATTAATGGAGGACTGGATGCTATAGGTGCCCAGACCGAATCAAACCCTTTTCCTTCTTCTGCAATCAAGTTAATCAAGTTATTCAAGTGTAGATCTATGATTCAACCTCCATTATTCTTCTTCTATCTTTCTATATCCAAACACTATAAGTTTAAGTTACTTTTAGATTTAAATAATTAAAAAGTAAAACATGATATGACAATAATTTGGATCTATGCCTGTGACTGCTTGAATCATACAGGATATGTAATAGCTTGTGAACCTATGATATTCTGGCATAACTATGACTTGAACCTTAACCTTTATTATGTGAGATCTACCTTTGACTTTGGATCTAATTCACTATTTAGATCACCTTGTACCTATCATGTTTATGGTTAAACTGGATCTGTTAATAGTTGGACATCATTGTTTAGATCTTATCATGCCTATTATGACACCCCTATTATGTTAGAATCAGTTCTATCATTTCATGTTCACCAGATCTGTTCTTATATGCCCATCCTGTCATTATGCCACTATATGTTTATGTCAATTTTGTTAACATAATCAATTCTATCATCTTCCCTTCACCCTTTCCCTTTTATTTTATATAGCCAGGCTACTTTCGAGCCTAGGCATGCCACTTAAATATGTGAACACACTAAACGGGGAATGAGGGGAAAAACATTGAAATTGGGCATAACTTGAAAATGGGGAATTTGGCATAGCTTGAATAATGTTTATGAATATGAATTTAGGGCATATAATCCATTATGAACATATTTGGGGGAAAGGGGCATGAAAACCTATAACGACATAGGTAATATTGGATAATAATGATCTAGGATTACAATTATTAGAAACTGTAACTGCGCCTAGACACGAGGTTAGATTATGCTTGTGGTGGAAGTCTGCCCGGAACCGCTCGGCATATCTAGCGATCACTAGTGGTGAATCTAATGTGAGGGGTCTAGGTGCACAAATACGAGACATGCTGAGACACGAGGTTAAGCCCGACTTGTGGAAGAAGTCTGCCCGGAACTGACCGACATATCCAACATCCACAAGTTGTAGGCTTAATGTGAGGGGTCCAGCACATTATAACCATAAATGGACATGGTAATGAATTTGAATACTTAACATAGTTGAATCCATAGGGATTGTATGAAAATGAACTTGAATATGGGTTAAGTAAACTTGGTTGAAACAGCGGGTGTGTTAAGTAAACTTGGTTGAAACAGTGGGTGGGTTAAGTAAATCTGGGCAGGGTGGGTAATATTTATATATAGGCCCACAACTTAACCGGTTGGGGTTATGTAATTAAAGACACCGTTAGGTAAGCATAACATGTAGAAATGACGAAGTTATGTAATTAAAGACACCAATAGATATACATAACCTGTGGAAATCCTATTGGGGATACAAGACAATTGGGAGAGCTTGTATCATCTTGTGTGTGGGACCCGTTTTAGTCATTAACACATAGAAAAGTACTAGATGAGTAATCTGCCCTAGGTCGGAGTTGGGACACGCTTACTGGGCTGATTGTAAGAGATCCAAACGTGGAGGGCGGTGTAGGCGGTGAAAACCGACCGGGGACATATGCGTGCATGAGCCGGGCAGAGGGGGATAAGACGACCATGACACCAGTAGATATGGTTGTGCACATCAACGAAGGGTTGCCACTTTAGGAAGTGATACCTTCTACTGTGGGGCCCAACACAGGGTATCTATGTAGTAGGGAGCCGATCGGTTAAGGTAATTGTAACAACCCGTATTTTTGGAGAAAATTTAAATTTTATTTTTAATTGATTTTCATAGAAATTAAATATTTCAGATGAACTATTTTGAGAATAAATGATTTAAAATTTATTTTTAATTGAAGTTAGAATGTATAAATTTGAAATTTAATTAAAACGAACTCGAAATGGCAAGGTAGTTCGAAAATTCAATTTTAAACTTCGAATGTATAGAATTCAATATAAATCAGAACTGGATAAAATAAGAAACATTGGAATATTTTGAATTGTGATTTTCTAACGAGTATATGAGATTGAGATTTCACTTTATAAATTGTAAGTTATGTATAAATTAAAATTTAGAATAGTCGCTATGGAATATATATATATATATATATATATATATATATATATATATATTAACATTATATATAGCCTATAGAAAACTCACTTTTTGCGTATGAATTTGGACTCGAAACCACTTCCATGGAGTCCAAAATATCGTTTAGGAGTTTGAAAACTATAAGCATCGATACCTTTAAAGTTGGGGAAATTTTGGTCTTTTTCATTGGATATAAGATTATAATATCACTTTTCGCACACAGACGAATTTGAACTCGAAACCACTTCCATTGAGTTCAAAAAGTCGTTTGCATGCTCGAAAAGTATAAACTTGATTATAAAAGAATATTTGAATAAAAGTTCAAAACGTTGTTTCCCTAGAGATGTGAATATTTGAATAAAAGAATATTCTAAATTGGAATGAAGCGTATGATGTGTTTTTTAGCACTTGATTATAAAATATGCGAGTTGTTCGAAAAAACCAGGTTTAACCCATTCTGAATAACCGATACGACGATTAATAATCGACGATGAAGACGTGGTTGAAGATCGGAGATCTTTACATTGTTTGGATGATTATTGATGTCTTGATTGGTCTGTGCACCCAGGACGAGGTAATAAGTGGTGATCGTCCAGACGTACTTGGAGATCGATCGGATATGCGAGGACCTCTCTCCTGTATTGGACATATGGGACGAGGAATAAGGTGCCTCCGATTTCGTTCATACCCAGAACGAACGTATGAATGGATTATATGTCTGACATTGTATTGTGTGCTATGTTGTTGATCTCTACTAAATATATATCTGTTTGGTGGCGGAGAATTTATTCTCTTGTTTAACACCCTTCTCTGAGACGTACGAGCTTAGAGGTCATATATTGGTGGAAATCAATGACATGGTATGGATTGACAGTGTGGCATGTCAAGATGCTAATGATCAAGGCTTTTGTTGAAAAGCAAAGTCTGGTGGTTGATGATCAAAGCATGGCTTTAAAATATCATAACTTTGTGTTATAGCGTTAATTCACGAGCTTCACACCCCATTGTGAGTCAGAAATGGGATGAGGACCTCAGGGAGGACATGCTTTTCTTTCTAGCTAGAAGTTACGTTCTGGTATAGAGCCCAGACATTTTCACTTATGTGGATGATGGATTGCGAGGCGTCTCGGTAATGATTGGTCTCCAATGGCCAAGTGATAGGTCCAATAGGACTGGGAAACATATTTTTCAGGAATAACTAATCAACAAACATTAGGTGTGGACTAGCCCTGACACTAACCAAGGGATCACCAGAGTCTAGGTCCTGGGCATCCTGCTAGAGATGGCCCGAAACCGGAGAGGAAGATCCCTTGCCTCGACTCATAGATGGAAATCCAATTTCCAATACGCGACTTTTCGGCTTAGTTGTACACCTATATAGCGACATAGTAGGATGGGGTACTATGCCATCTATGATTGATACATTTACATTTGAAGTTGTATTTGACACTATGCACTTATAGTAGTATCAAAATGATGTGTTTTAAAGCGTATCAAGCATGTTTGGCTATTATAAGGTAAAACTCTATCCTTTGGTTTGTGTTTGCATTGTATGATGGGACCTAAGTCTTATAATAGCTACATTTTTCAAAAAGCATTACACTGTTTTATATTTAAACTAGTATTCATATAGAGTAAACCCGTTCCGTGTCATACGGCGTGGTCCCATGATTTTACAACTTTTAAAGTAAAAGTTTAATAAATGTTTTGAGTTCTCACACCAGTCTCATGACTGACTCGGAGTTTATTGTCTCTATCTAAACTCTGGGTGCCTATATTTTCCACATGGGCAGCTAGTAGTTGGTTTTGCAAATTTCTATTTAGCAGGATTCTGGATTACAGCTGGAGCTATATTCGGAAAGCTTTGTATCCGTGTATTTCTTTCAGTTGTGGTAGTAGATGTTTTCCGCTGCATGTTATGTTTATGTATTTAAATGTAATTTAAATCTCTGGTATTGTATTTCCGCAGTGTAATATTATTTATTTCATACTCAGATATCTTGTACTTTGATGTAATATTGTTGTAATAGCAATGAAATGTTCTCATATTTGTGTTTTGATACGTTGTGTTCTCAACATAACCCGCGTTTTCCCGTCTCTTCGGAGGCCGGGCGAGTTCAGTGTGTGTCAGTTTGGTATCAGAGCTTTCGTTTACAAAGCTCGAGAACAAGACACATAAGAACCGAATGAGAGAATTCATCAGAGATAGGATTAGTAACATCCTATAAGAATAACTCGTTAGAGATAGGGTTAGTAATACCACAGAATGAGTTTGAAGAGTGCTATTTCTAAAAACAAATTTAGTTTTGAAAATTATTTCTTATTATAAAGATTTAAATATTATATTTAATATTGAGTTTGGACAATCGAGTGTATGAAGATTTTGCATATACGCGTCATGAACGCATATACGAAGTCTTAAATATACTGGGTAGATATAAAATCACACTCTACTCGCCCGGAGATGATTCTAATGATAGCGATCGCATCATCAACATTTGTGTTCGAGTTTCGAAAGTGGGATATCTATATATTTACAATTGACTGGTGTGAGAACCAAAACTTAGTTAAGGTTTGTTGGTATTTGGCTTTGAAATATGATTTTTGATTATACATAAAAGATATATATTTGAAAAGTTAATTAACTACTTGATTACTGGTTGTGATGGATGATAATTAGCTTGACCAATTAAGTATTGAAACAATAAAACCAAAGTGAAAATGAAAGGTAAAAGAAGCCAAATGAAATTTAAAGTTAAACTGAATTGAAATGTGATTGGACCTGGATATATGTACACGTATATATATTGAATAGGTCATAACATGGAAGCTAAGAAGAGGAATAAAATTGTATGCCCAACAAATAGGTACATGTTTATTATATTTATTGGGTTTGATAAATTTATGACTCGATTGGCTAGCCGCTTGGCTTTTGGATTTTCTTTTGATATATGAGAGCCTGTGGAGGCCATTTGTAGTTGTAACGATCAACCCGTACAAAGGAGGTTATGGCAAAAAATTTCAAAAATTTAAGGCATTAGCCAAATTTTGAGAAATTGGAAGGTTCTTAGAAACTGAAAAGTTGAAGAACTTGAGCCAAGCGAAGGTTGAGTTGGTTAAGTAAACCACCTTCAGTTCCTTCTTCCTTTTCGAGGACGAAAAGATTTTAAGTGGGGGAGATTGTAACAACCCGTATTTTTGGAGCAAATTTAAAATTTATTTTTAATTGATTTTCATAGAAATTAAATATTTCAGATGAACTATTTTGAGAATAAACGATTTAAAATTTATTTTTAATCGAAGTCAGAATGTATAAATTTAAAATTTAATTAAAACGAACTCGAAATGGCAAGGTAGTTCAAAAATTCGATTTTAAACTGAATGAATATATATAATTCAATATAAATCAGAATTGGATAAAACAAGAAACGTTGGAATATTTTGAATTGTGACTTTTTAACGAGTATATGAGATTGAGATTTCACTTTATGAATTGTAAGTTATGTCTAAATTAAAATTTAGAATAGTCGCTATGGAATTTTTATATATATTTTTTAATATTATATATAACCCATAGAAAACTCACTTTTTGCATATGAATGAATTTGGACTCGAAAGCACTTCCATTGAGTCCAAAATGTCGTTTAGGAGTTCGAAAACTATAAGCATAGATACCTTTAAAGTTGGGGAAATTTTGGTCTTTTTCATTGGATATAAGTCCAAAATATCACTTCTCACACACGGGCGACTTTGAACTCGAAACCACTTCCATTGAGTTCAAAACGTCGTTTGCTTGCTCGAAAAGTATAAACTTCGATATATTCCGAGCTTTGGAATTTTGGCATCTTGGTTGGGTCTTAGTTGAGCTAACCTAGCTTACCATATAGCCCAAAATCATCCTCCTACTCTTCATTCATTCAAACACTTAGCCAAAATTAGAAAAATGGGGCTAGGGAATGGGAAATTAAAATTCCTAAGTTAGGTTTCGCAAATCCAAGCCCAAATCAAAGGGAAAATTAATGAGACAACATGGTTAAGCTTCTCCATCTCCATCTTCTCCAACTTGGTTGCTCTTCACTTTTTTGAGATTTCCTATGACCTAATTCTTAGGAAATGTGTTAATATGTTTAGAGGTTGTCGATTCTAGTGTTTTTATCGAAGAGAGGTTGTTCTAGTTTGTCATTCGATCAATTCATTGATTCTAGCAAGCAAAGGTGAGAGTTATAATTGTCTATGCCACAAGTTAAGTGCTTGTAAAAGTGCAATTCAATGATCATTGAGTTTGAATATGCTAGTGAATTGGATATGTTAGTGAAACTTAGTCGGTTTTAAGTATTCATGTTCCGTTGGGTTGGAAATTATGATTAGTATAGTCCCTATGATCAAATGCATATGCTAAGTATTGTTTAAGAGGTATTGTAAGGTTCTGTTGTCGCACCGGCAAGTTCTAAGACCTCACAATTCGCTTATATCGCATTTGGTTGCTTTGGTAAGAGAATTTAGTCGTTTTAGAGTTTATAATTGAAACCATTTCAATCTTATGTATATATGTTTGGGCATGTGTTCATGAGTGGTTTTGGCGAGCCTTAGCGGCCTTATTGGCACTTAAGAATCATCAAAAACCATCACCATTGATCCGGGCTTGTCCGGGGCCGATTGCACATTCATTGGCAATCAAAATGTTCAATTGGTTCAGCTTAGATGTCTGACCAAAATGGGTCAGATGTCTGTCCAATCTCTCGAGAAAATTTAAAAAAAAAATTGCTCAGTAGTAGGTCATACGTCTGTCCTGAGGATGATAGACGTTTGTTGGCTTAAAATTGTTGCTGACCAATGGAGACCACGGTCAACATTTTAGGTCCATTCAGGCTCTTTCCCGGCCGAGTTTCGGCTCATTTCGACTTCTTTTGTGACTTGCCAGTTTCACTAATTTGCAGATTTCAGCAGTCCAATTCTTATGAAATCGTTTTCTAAATCATCAATTAAAGAATGGCGGAGTGGAAACCAAAGGTGAGAACTCTCTCACTCAATCTATGCTTATAGTTATTAGGGTTTTAACTAAAGTATGTATTGATTTCCTATGATTGCAATAATTGGTTGATGATTGATGGATGTTTACAGTTTTATAGTTACCATTATATTAAACTGTGAAAACATTGGATAAGTTCACATGGATTGTGATGTAAACCCCACACGGGTATTGGGATGATAATTTTACACATCGCCCAAGCATGTAAATAATAATCATTGGATGTTGATTGAAAATCCCGCACGGGTCTGGGGAGGGTAATAACTTCACACATCTCCCATGTGTTTAGTTGTATGTCGATCGATTGATTGACAGACCGTAGTAAGCGTTATTTAAGTACTTAATGCTTATACAGTTGTAGATTACACTTTGGATGTGAATTGGATGCTTGATAGTTGTTTATCACTATTTTTGAATACATGCGATGTATGGAATCCATATAAATAAAATTATATGGTAATTGATTGAGTCACATTCCGATTCAGAATATAAATGAATATTTTGATATAATATTGAGAGAAGAATGAAAATATGATTTTGATGTTCGATTTTGGATGGACACAAAAATATCCAAATAATTTTGGGATGAAGTACCCCAAGTTTGAAAAGATAAAATATAATTTTATCTGAATGAAATGGTTAACAACTAGAATAAGGGGGTGTTCTTTGTGTCCAAACGGAGACGTTGGCTAACGGACGCCTCCGACGCGTCGGAGGCGTCCGTTGGCCAACGGTCCTATTTGGACCGTTGAGCCAACGGCTCAAAATTGAGCCGTTGGATCAAGACGCCTCCGACGTCGGAGGCGTCTTGAGCCAACGGCTCAATTTTGAGCCGTTGGCTCTACGCCTTCATAAACCCCCCCTTTCCTTCTTTTCCTCACTTCTCCTACCTTCTTCCTCCTTCTTCTCCTTTCTGCTTCTGCCAAGGTACCTTTTTTTTATTTTTTATTTTTACGTTTTGTTTTTTGTTCATATTTTTATGCTTACCAGTCTAATGGCACATTCGTCTGCTTCTGCTTCTGGCTCTTCCAACGCCCCCAAATGCTTTATGGCCAGTGGACCGCACTGAGGCTTTTATAGATATTTGCCTCAACAAATTGGTCTTCGAGGAACCAATAGATTCATCGGTGCGGTGCAGGCTGAGTTCAATGAGATGTTTGAAGACGAATATACGCAGATACAAATAAAAAACAAATGGGACAATCTGAAGAGGGTTTGGACAGCATGGAATGCGCTTTTACAAATACCTGGCGGTTATTGGGATGTTGTGCAGGACCGCTTGGATGGATCAGACGACTGGTGGAATGGGCCTGCACGCTTGTATCAGAAGTTTAGGAGACAGCCACCTCTGAAGTTTCGTGAGCAGGACCAGCTTTTTAGGGGCTGCATTGGCGCAGGAACTTGCAGTTATGAGATCCCCCCTGCTCCAGAGGCCGGTTCAGATAGTCCACCGCCAGTTCAGTCTGCACGGAGGCAGTCGGCGCGCGCCACATCCAGTAGGGCAGCTCCTTCCGAACCCGCTCCTCCCGAACCGGTCTTCGTACAGACAGACCGTTTCGCCGCGGCAGTCGAGAAATGCTTTGTCCTTCTGTCGCCCATAATTGATGTAAGCCGGTGGGAGATCGTTGAGATTTTTCGTCGCGACAGGTCTATTATGGAGGTGGTTGAGACCTTGTCTGATTTGGATTTGTTGGGGTTCATGTCTTATCATCTTTCTGTATTCCGCAGACAGTAGTAGTTTGTTGTACGTTTTTATGTTATTATTAGATAGTTGCTCGCATGTGTCTATTATTATGTAGTGAACTAGTATGAAATATTATTATGTACTAAACTGTTATGTATGGTTAAATGTGTTATTTTGCATTAATCATATTGTTAAGTTTTAATCATTTAATAATTAAATTCCGAAATAAAAATAAAATACTCCGCTTAAATGCTCCGCTAAAATTCTCCGCTTAACGAAAAGAACACATTCTCCGCTAACTACTATTCTCCGCTATAATACTCCGCTCAAATTCTCCGCTTAAATTCTCTGCTTCCGCTTGCAAAGAACACACCCTAAAGAATCGACATTGTTTTGATATAACCAGAATTTTTCCAATGTATGAATTGGAAAGGATTTGAATGGAAATAATCTTCGGAATATTTCAGTATTGAATTTCATGATTATACGGATATTGTTGAGGAATTTAGAAGATATAGATATCGTTATTCCCAATACGATATCCGTTAGTTTCTGAATTTGATATCGAATATAAGTCGATATGATTTCTATTCAGGAACTTGTATTTGATATCAAATTGGATTTTGGTTTTGTTGTGAGTAGTTTCTTCAATAACGCTGTTCTTAAACCCAATTGAGAAAAGGATAAATCTTTTAATTAAGAATAACGAAGTTTCCACTTAATACATATAATTGGAATTAAATGGAAGTTGATTTTGGGTTCATTGTGAATGATGTTTTGAGTGACCATAGTTCTTAAACCCAATTAACGGTAAAGTTATGATTTGGAAGTTAAATTTTTTTTATTAAGGCAAACATTTGCCCAGGTTTCAGCTCAGACGTTTGACCCTTATAGTCATATGTCTGTTCAAACTCTCGGGAATTTATTTTCCTGTAATCATACGCCTATCCATGAGTGGCACAGACGTCTGTTCAAGTTCTCTGGAAAGTAAAAATAATTGCTTCAGGTCAGATGTCTGACCATAATTGGTCAGACGTCTGTCAAAACTCTTGGGAATTTTTCCCTGTAAGATCAGACGTTTGTGCATGTCAGGTCAGACGTCTGACCTATGCAGAAATGCATAATTTATCTCGTGCATCTTGTACTATGATTTCCGCGAAAGTTCCATTTTTATGGAAGATTATTTTAAGGTTTATCATGAACTGTGTTTTAAATGACATTGGTTCTTTAACCCAAGTTAAAGGCAAGATTGATTTCCAAAAGATAAGTAATCATTAAGTAATGATTTTTGAGATTAAACCTAAATGTAGTTTTAATGAATCTGAAATTAGATTGGAATGAGAATGAGGTTACTAAATCTACCGAATTCAAGGAAATGTTGAGAATGGAGAACCGCCAGTTTTACACCATGCGACAGTTAAATTTTTAAATAGATTTGAAGCGTTGAATGGTAATTAATTTTACCGAGAATATTTTGGGTGTTAAATATGGAGTAGTACCAGTTTTGCTTCATGGGATGAATAGGTTGGGATTGGGATAATAAAAATAAACGATTACTTCGGTGAGATTCGCTAATCCCGACTAGTTGATAAACCTTAATTTGGTTTAAGTTGTTGAAAGATAAAATAAAATCTTTTGAAGTGATATCCAAAGGAAGATTAAAGAAATATTTTAAATGAACTTATGTTTGATAAAATTAATGGGAACCTTTCCCTAGAGATATGAATATTTGAATAAAAGAATATTCTGAATTGGAATGAGGCATAGGATGTGTTTTTATAGCACTTGATTATAAAATACGCGAGTTGCTCGGAAAGACCGGGTTTAACCCATTCTGAATAACCGATACGAGATTAACAATCGACGATGAAGACGGTGGTTGAAGACCGGAGATCTTCACATCGTTTGGATGATTACTGATGTCTTGATTGGGTTGTACAAACATGACAAGGTAATAAGTGGTGATCGTCCAGACGTACTTGGAGATCAATCAGATATGCGAGGACCTCTCTCCTTTATTGGACATACGGGACGAGGAATAAGGTACCTCCGGTTTCGTTCAGATCCAGAACGAATGTATGAATGGATTGTATGTCTGACATTGTATTGTGTGCTATGTTGTTGATCTCTACTAAATATATATTTGTTTGGTGGCAGAGAATTTATTCTCCTGTTTATCACCCTTCTCCGAGTGTACGAGCTTAGAGGTTATATATTAGTGGAAATCAACGACATGGTATGGATTGACAGTGTAGCATGCCAAGATGCTAATGATCAAGGCTTTTGTTGAAAAGAAAAAACTTGTGGTTGATGATCAAAGAATGGCTTTAAAATAGCATAGCTTTGTGTTGTAGCATTAATTTACGAGCTTCACACCTCGGTATGAGTCAAAAACGGGATGACGACCTCAGGGAGGACATGTGTTTCTTTCTTGCTAGAAGTTGTGTCATGGTATGGAGCCCAGATATTTTTACTTATGTGGATGATGGATTGTGAGGCGCCTCGATTATGATTGGTCTCCAATGGCTAAGTGATAGGTACGATAGGACTGGAAAACATATTATTCAGGAATAACTAATCCACAAACATTAGGTGTGGACCGGCCCTTTCGCTAACCAAGGGCTCGCCAGAGTCTGAGTCCTGGGAATCCCGCTATAGATGGCCCGAAACTGGAGAGGAAAATCCCTTGCCTTGGCTCATAGATGGAAATTTACATGGCTTTTCGTCTTTAGTTGTATGCCTATATAGCGACATAGTAGGATGGGGTACTATGCCATCTACGATTGATACATTTACATTTGAAGTTGTATTTGACACTATGCACTTATAGTAATATCAAAATGATTTGTTTTAAAGCGTATCAAGCATGTTTGGCTATTATAAGGTAAAACTCTATCCTATGGTTTGTGTTTGCATTGTGTGATGGGACCTGAGTCTTAAAATAGCTACATTTTCAAAAAGCATTACGTTGTTTTATGTTTAAACTAGTATTCATGTGGAGTAAACCCGTTCCGTGTCATACGGCGTGGTCCCATGATTTTACAACTTTTAAAGAAAAAGTTTAATAAATGTTTTGAGTTCTCACACCAGTCCCATGAATGACTCGGAGTTTATTGTCTCTACCTAAACTTTGGGTGCCCATATTTTCCACATGGGCAGCTAGTAGTTGGTTTTGCAGATTTCTATTTAGTAGGATCTTGAATTACAGCTGGAGCTATATTCAAGAAGCTTTGTATCCGTTTATTTCTTTCAGTTGTGGTAGTAGATGTTTTCCACCGCATATTATGTTTATGTATTTAAATGTAACTTAAATCTCTGATATTGTTTTTTTGCAGTGTAATATTATTTATTTCATACTCTAATATCTTGTACTCTGATGTAATATTGTTGTAATAGCAATAAAATATTCTCATGTTTGTGTTCTGATGCGTCATGTTCTCAACAAAACCCGCGTTTTCCCATCTCTTCGGAGGCCAGGCGAGTTCGGTTTGTGTCAGTGGTAGGTAGGGTACATCTGGACGTATGCCTAAGTCTACCATCTTATAGTGGTTGGGATAATCTCATTCTGGTTATACTAGTATTAGTGCAGAGAATCAGAATAATCTTTAAAGAAGCGTATACACTCTATCATGTTTACCTTGTCACACTTACCTTTTGTGATATTATCACTGTTATCCATCTTATATGCCTGTCATGATACTTTTACTTATTTACTTGCTAAAAGTAATTGGACTTGCCAGACTTTATGTCTGATCCTTTTTGTTTCCTCTTTTTTCTTCCGTTCCCTCCTCCCCAGGTTCTCAGGGTGGGAATACTCAAGCTTGACCAGGATTCTACTATCATTTGCTGGAGCTGCTTAGATGTATTGCTCAAACTCCTATCTTTGCTACCATGGCTATGCTTTTATTTGGGGATTTTTCGTCTTTTATTTTGTACTTTGATATTTTAAGTACAAGACAGAAGTTTTAATGATGTACTGGATTTTATGCGTTTCAGACATATGATGTAACCATGTTTTGAACTACGATGCTTTATAATTAATTAAGTTTTTAATTCCGCTGCTATTTTATATCTGACTTGTAATATTTCTGTTTTTGTTTACCTATAATGCTTCATGAAACTTAATGCATTCTCTTAATGAGTGACATTAACAGATGTGGAGTGTCACTATTTTAGTTGGCGTCGAACTGTATCCTGCTAGATAATTGATTGAGAATGCAATATCTGGCCTCGTGCATTGGGCTAAATATAACAATGCACCAATGGCACTGAGATATGGTTCTTCTAGGCAAGTATATTTTCATCATCTTTTGGACAGTAGAGGTCCTTTTTAATATCTAGTGGTCTGACAACTATAGGTGTAATAGGTGGACACGTTTTATCCATTTGAAATCACTTTAGCATTTTCTCAATGTAATTTGAATGATTGATAAGTATGTTTTTTGCACTGTGCTCGATCTATAGACCAAGTATTTTGTTTTGTCAAGATCTTTCATTTCAAGCAATTTATTGTTTCACCAATCACTTATGAAGTCTCAGTCAAATTTATATCATCAGGATGTACGGCTAAAATAGCAAATTGCTTTACCGATTTTTCATAAAGATAAATAGACAAATATTTTTTTTATGTTCGGATTTTACCAAATATCCACTAAGACGATTATACCACATTTTTCTAGATTGTTTCATACCATATACTAATCGTCTCATTTTTAATGAGTATGCCAACTTTGATTTTGCTTTAGGCAATTTATATCCATCTAGGATTTTCATGTAAATGTTGTTATTCGATTCACCATAAAGATAAGCTAACACAATATCAGTTAATCTTGTATCCAGATTCTCAGAAACTATAAGGCTTATCAAATATCGAAATGTTATGACATTCATAACAGGAGAGTATGTTTTTTTAAAGTTAAAACCTGGTCTTTGTGGAAAACCTTGTGTAACAAGCCATGCCATACATATTACAACTTCATTTTTATCATTCTGTTTTTTAATGAATACCATTTATATTCCACTAGTTTAACATCCTCCAGTATTTTCTTTGTTGGTCTGAATATACAATGTCTTTAAAGTGAATCTAGCTCAACCTGAATAACATCTCTCGACTTTGGACAATCATGTCTTTTTTGACTTTGATCATGATAGTTGGTTCATTATCATTATTATCATTATGAACATTACTTTCAATTATTTCAGTAGCTATAGAAAATGAGAATACATCATCATTTATTATTTTGCTTCAATCCCGCATTTCTCCATAATCTGTATAAAATATTGAGATCTCATTATTATTAGGTATTTTTTTATATTTACAAGGTTCTATTATTTCTTTCGGGATCATGATTCCTTCACCAATTTTAGGAGAATTGGGATTTTCATCTAAGTTATCCTTTGGATCATTTATAATTTCCCTTGGAGATTTATCAGTTGATCATTTTTCATTGGAATTTCTTTTTCAAGCCATCAAATCTTTTCAACCTATCAATATTCCAAGTTTTTTTTCTTTCTTTATATTCATTTGTTACTATTAGTCCTTTCAGAATTTCATTTCTAATCAGTGCATTTTCTAATGGAATGTGAGATTTAGTTATTTTTGCAGCATCATTAAATGCATTTGTCATTTGATTTGCAATATTCTGAGCATGCAAAATTCTTTGTACCTCATATTGGCATTGTTTGGTATGTGGATTCGAATGAAACATGAATGGATTTTTCCATGATATTTTACGTCGTTCTATTGGAACGGTCTTTTCTCTCTCTAGTGGCTGGAAAATTGATTCATCAAAATTACCGTTTGGAATTCTTATATTAAAATATTACCTGTAAGAGATTCAAGACAACTATTGACCAGTTTTCGGGAAAAAGTCATCACAACCAGAATTTGTACTTAAGATAAGATGTCTTAGTCACCAAGATCGATGCATATCACGATCGATCGAAGCTGTGCTCGACCTAAACCTGCAATTCCCAAGTGTGAGGGTATATCTTCAGCAAATGGACCGAAGTTCGAAGGTCGGGTCGATCGAACCAGTTAATCGGCCCCAACTATAGTGATCTGTCTCCTATGCTACACAAAAGCCCTATTCTCGAGGCTGAAGAATTGGTCAACAAAGACCCGCACTATTTTTTATGTACAAAATCTTGAGCTCCACGTATGCCATAATTCTCAAGGAGAATTATTCCTTGGTAGGAAAC
This sequence comes from Allium sativum, assembly GCA_030737875.1. Lineage (NCBI taxonomy): Eukaryota > Viridiplantae > Streptophyta > Magnoliopsida > Asparagales > Amaryllidaceae > Allium > Allium sativum. The sequence continues at coordinate 313,518,968 of CM060925.1, forward strand.
TAAGTCTCGCTGCCTACAACTACTTTTTTGATTAAGTACCACGCGGCTGACCCCGGGTCGGATGATGGCCACATTACATTCTAATCGGCTCACCTTTTTGCCTATAAATACACCATTTCCTGAAATGGAAAGTATCCTCGGCCAATGAAAAATTGATGGTTGGCATTCCAAAAATAGCCCACTGTACACTTCGATTCTTCAACTTCATAGCACAAGGATTTTTTGTATAAATCTCTTCTTTCTCTGCTTCTATTCAAAAAAGCAACTGTAACTAGTAATCGACAGTACAAACAGAGATTATAAAGTGGACATAGGCTTGGTTGAAGCCAAACCACTATAAATTATTATGTGTCCCATGTACTCAGTTGTTACCTTCCTACTATGCATTGTGTGTGGATTGCTCACTTTGGGGGTTGACAGTCATTAGACCAACTTTTGACGTCAACACTTTGGCCCGCCAGGAAGGCGTTGAAGCTACGCACGCATAATCACCTTCGTGGTTCCGGAAGAAATAATGATAAAACGAAAGAAGGATGCAACACCTTCCCATGCTCAAGCTCCTGGTCCAGTAGACGCAGCAGCGGAGGCAAGCCTGGAGGCTTCCTCTCATGAAGAACTGTCCCGATATTTGACAGGGACGAGATGGAAGGAGTTCTCATTGAGCTAAGAGCTCAGATGACAGACCAAGATGAACTCCTCACAAAGCAGCAGAAAATGATAAATAATTTCTTCGCTTGGATGGAAGGAAGGCCGAGCAACCAAGCTTCACTTCCTACACAAGGCGAAGCTCGGACAACAGCTAACCTTCTTGTCGATGAAATCCAAGACCCAGATCAGTTTACTACTCCACCTCCACCTAGATCAACTTCGCTTCACGATCGATTGAATCTTATGTTAGATCGATCGATGCAACCTCTGAATCGACTGGATCATTGTTTAGTGTAACCTCCGGTCCAATCCAGCATCTTACCACAAATTAGACTTATGACACCTCCCACTCAGCCTTCCTAGCATGTCGATCAATGCAGAGCTAAGAGAAGTAACCCTTCGTCTCTCCGAGATCACTCTACCATACCAGTTCCCAATGTGACAGGAGAGACACTATTGTAAACTACTCTTATATTGCCTCAGATGAGGTCAATGCCGAACCCCGAGCTGATAACACTCACCCAAACTGGTCCAATCCTACCGGCATGGATATGGTTCGACCCAAAACACATGCCGACCAATGAACCCCGGACAATCCCGAACCAACAACCGAGGCTGGGGACCACCTACAACCATCACTCGTGGGTCGCAACGAACTGGCCCCAAGAACTCGAGGAATTCTTCCACCCCGTACTGAGGCCCTCGCTGAAACCAGCAATGCAGAATTGGATTTGTGACAACAACTTCTCGGGGATGGGAATCAAGTCTCTAGCATCATTAAGCATTTCACTCGAGGCACTATTTCTCAGCAAGACGCGGATAATGTCCATCGGTGTCCATTCATACGGGAAATCAGGAATTCCCTTAATCCACCTGACTTCAAGCTTCCAGTTTTGGTAACAACAGTAGGACTGATCCTACTATACATCTCATGCGCTATATGTGCCACAGGAAGTATTGTCAGCATCAGTAAATGTAATGGCCAAATTCTTCCCTCTTTTCCTAACCGATGTCGTCTCCATGTGGTTTTGACAGATAACAACTGAATCAATCAATAGTTGGAATATGTTCGCCACCCGCTTCATTGAACGGTTCATAGTTCACGTATAGAGCGTCATGTTCCTCACATCTATCAGACAGCAGTCCGGCAAGACCTTGCGCTCCTTCTTAGAAAGATTCAACGTGGTTGTGGCATTAGTCGATCGACCTTAACCATCGATGGTGCTCATGGCCGCCATGGCCGGAGTCTTGGAACGAACAGACTTTAAAATATCCGTTCAGAGGGACCCTCCCGGAGACATCGGAGATTTCTACTTTGAGGTCGACAAGTTCCTCCGACAGGAAGACACTAATATTGAGATAGAGAATCTCGTTGTACTTGCTACAAAGGATGGAGGACCATCCCCTGTTGTCCAGAAGAAAGGCAAAGGGAAAATCTCGGAAAGGAATAATAGGAATGTGCGTTTCCGGAGAGAGCCCAAGTATGATAGCTACAATGAGCTCAATTCCTCACTATTGGACATATACCACGACATATGAGGAACTCTTCCTTTTCCTAAGCATCCCATGAGGGAGCCTACCTAAAGAGGACATGAATCAGGAAAGCACTGCATGTTTCATGACATGACAGGACATAGCACCAACAATTGCAGACATTTGCATGATCTCATCGAAGAATGGGTTAGACGTGGAGTGCTACCTGAGTACGTTAAGAAATCTGTGGAATTGCACTGCTATCGCTACCCTCCCGTGCTCCTCATAATGGTTCCCATGCTCCATTGGATGGGAAGGATACTGAGCCTAGCAATTGCGGCATCATTATCAACTGATATGGATTGGATCATTAAGGATACACCCCATTTCTTAGGATATAAGAAATGTGTTCTATTATTTTAAAATAAAATGGCTATTTTGAAGTACACATGTACAGGATTAGGATTTAGTCCCAAGGCATGCTTTGGATTCAACTATAGACCCATTAGGATTTATTATGGAATTTGTAATAATCGTTATCAGTAATAAGATTTATTTCTCAAACATGGATTATGTTTGATGAATGTAAGTACTTTGCTAGTATGTGGCAGAGTTCTCAATCTAAAACTGAGCATGGCTTATGCTCGTCCCTAAGATATGGCGTATACTTGGACATATGATTCACTCGTTAGGATGTGACGAACCTAACTTTCCCTCAAACCGAGTATGGCTTATACTCTACTTAAGGTATGGTTGATACCTTCACAAAAAATCTATCTGTTAGGATGTGATAAGTTTAGCCCTCTTTCTATGTGAGTAAGGATAATACCTGAACCAAACCTTGTTAGGACTTGAAAAGTAAATACTACTGATTCTTGAGTATGGTTTATACTTCAATGGATCTATAAGCATGGTTTATGCTCTGAATAATCAAATGTTATTGTCAGGATTTGGCATATCCGCTTCCCCTTTTGTTCAGAAACAAATTACATTCGTAGCCGAGTGGACTTAGTAACTAGTTCTCTTATTTCTCCTTCGGCCTCAATACGATTGATAGCGGTCGTCGGTTTTCTGGCCATCTTATAGCATGGTTCGGCGCAACCATGGCTTTATTTCTATGTATTGGATCTTTAGGCATCATTTCCTAGAAGACCCAGAACATACCTTCCATTACCAACAAAGATATGTTCGGGGGGGGGGGGGAGGGGGAGTGTTAGCCAACTTTTTAGGAAAAAGCCATCACAACCAGAATCTATACTTAAAACAAGCTAACTCCTTCACCTAGGTTGATTCATATCATGATCGATAGAAACTGGGCTTGACCTAAATCAGTAATTCCCAAGTATGAGGGTATATCTTCAGCAAATGGACTGAAGTTCGAAGGTCGGATCGATCGAACCAGTTGATCGGCCCCCAACTATGGTGATCCGTCTCCTATGCTACACAGCAAAGTCCTATTCCCAAGGTTACAGAATTGGTCAATAGAGATCCACACTACTTTTTATGTACCAAATATTGAGCTCCACGTATGCAGCAATTCTCAAGGAGAACTATTCCTCAGTAGGAAATTAGGTCTCGCTGCTTGTAACTACTTTTTTGGATTAAGTACTACGTGGCTGACCCCAGGTCGGATGATGGCAACGTAGTATTCTAATCGGCTCACCTTTTTGCCTATAAATACACCATTTCCTGAAATGGGAAGTACCCTGGATCGGCCATCGAAAAGGTGATGGTTGGCATTCCAAAAATATCCCAGCGTACACTTCAATTCTTCAACTTCATAACACAAGGATTGTGTATAAGTATCTTTTTTCTCTACTTCCTTTCAAAAAAGCAACTGTAACTTGTAACTGGCAGTACAAATAGAGATTATAAAGTGGGCGTAGGCTTGGTTGAAGTCGAACTACTATAAATTGTTGTGTGTCCCTTGTACTTATGTTACCTTCACACTCTATGATTATTATTGTGTGTGGATTGCGTACTTTGGGGGTTGATTATCATTAGACCAACTTTTGATGTTAACAGTAATCAATTGTCAAAGGTGAATCAAAACCCACATAAATTTCCAACCTTCGTTGAGGACCCATTTTTAGATCAAAGTGGGAGACTAATGGGAACATGCATGGCGCAATCAAATTTTCATAGATGTGAAATATATGGTTGGGATCTAATTAAAGGCTGTGACGGTGAAAACTGATGATAATTCATTGGTCTAATTTTGATCAATTTTGATGCATGCAAAATTGCATGTCCCCAAGCTAAAACAGGTAGCTTTGATTGTATAAGAAATGGTTTTGCAATAAGTTGCAAACGCTTGACTAATGATACTACCAGACCATTTTGAGTGTGAGCATGAGCTACTGGATGTTCAACTTCAATTCCCAATGATAAATGATAATCAAAAATTGTTTGAGAAGTAAATTCTCCTGCATTATCTTGTTGAATTGATTTAATCTGATGATCAAGGAAATGCACTCTTAATTTAATTATATGAGCAAGTAATTTGGAAAATGCCACGTGTTTGCGATAAAACTCTTTAACACCTAGTGCCATGTCGATAGAAGTCAAATATAAAAGTAAAGACTTTTATATTCGATCTTCGTCAACCTCCATTTGCTAGGGATTGATTAGTATCAGGCGTGACTAACATCTCTATCAACATGCAGCCCTTCAGGGATAACTCCTTGTCATCCTTTTATTAAGGGGAATAACATGGTTAGTGTCGGTTGACCTTTCTTTTGACTTATTATGTCGAAAAGATTCCCCTGAAGATCTTTGCGTTCGAAGGACCTCACGAAAAAACTTTATTTTAAGTATCGAATCATAAAAGATGGAAGCTTGAATCATGTGCAATTGGTGATTACGTCTGCTAATATGTGAAATGATTGATTTTTTTTATCTTTCCAATTTAATACTAAGATAAAGTTAATCAATTCTCCTTTCTAGACAGTTTATTGCTCAAATAGATTACAAGTAATGAGAAATCCACAAATTGATTGCAAATTTAGGGTTTATACTCCATAAATATGTTTTAGTTTTTTGGAGTGAAAAATTCGTTTGGAATTTGGGGCCATGGGGTCATATTTGTATGTGCGGGATGACCCCTCATTTGCTTTTGGACCTTCGTCATACTGCTTTTGCGGAAGCGATCCTGAAGGTGCTAATAAAAATGGCTTTGGTATTCATGTCAGTAGTACTTCTGGAATGGCCTTGAGTTGTACACTAATTCTCTTGCCGACTTCCAATGAACCCCTTCAAATTGCCTTCGTGCTTGTCGATTGGTGTCTTTTTATCCAGACGAAGGATATGCATAAATTAAAATCTACTTCTTCTGATGCCTTTTTCTTCGATGATTGAGGAAGGTTGTTTTATCTAGGGTAATTCTCTTCTCATACGGTAAAAGTCCTCTTTTTATTATGCATTCAGTCAAAAGACCTTTAGACTGAATCGATGGGTGGGCGTAGACCTAGATTGAATACATACGTGTGTGTGTGTGTGTGTGTATATATATATATATATAACATAGTAGAAAGTCAAAGTGGAAAAAATAAGGAAGAAGTAGAGGATCCGTACCTTATTAGAAAGGGAAAGCTAAAAAATGAATGTTATAACTCAAGGTTTATGTTTTTATGTATTGTTTGTTTCTACTGTAGTTCATTTACTGAATTATCATAAAATGATTTACAATTTACGTTGCCTTTTGATATCGTCATTAATCGGCACCGTATATTGGAATTAAACTAATTGGATGCTTCTTGATTGGTTATTGGAATTTGAATCAAAAAATTATCGTATTGAATTTAGAATGAGTTAAAATGAAAATTTTGTTATTTTAGTTGAAATTTGAAATATAATTTCAGTTGAATTTATCAACATTCAATATTGAATTGGAATAGAATTTTATGAGTTTGAGATTTCAATGATTGAATTTTTATTTAACATTAAATTTGAATGTTATTAATAGTCGAACCCATTGATATATGACTTTTGTGTTATATATTGTCATGTACCTTGATTATATGCGCAAATTTATTGATTGTTATGATGGATGATATCATGTTCATTTGATATGAATATGAATATATTATTTTAAGGATTTGAAATAAAACTACGAATTTAGTTCGATAAATCTTTTCGTTGAAAGGACTAATACTTGGAGATAATTAAGCAATTAAATACTATCATGCAACGATCTTATAATTACTACACCTTTATTCCTTATTTGAATTTACTCGCATAAGAATAAAGTCCTAACTCGAGTGTTTATTTTTTCAGTACATCCGGGCCAGCTTGAGTTGTCTCATTTATGAAAACATTAGATACTTAAAAACGAAGATGGAGTTTGAAGATCGTATATATTACTTTTTATTTCCGCTGCATTATTGGTATGTTTTGTTAAATGTATTACTTTGATATATTGTAAACAAAAATCATGCGTATATTATTTATCAATTCCATGAACTGTTTATGTTATTATTATATTTTATCGTTCTATTGTGAAATTATGTATAATGTTTAGCTCATTCTCTTCTTATTTTATGTTTTTATATCTTATTAATAATTCATCATTTTGATATGGTTTGTGTTGGACATGTATGATTTATTATTGGCTTGGATTGTCCTATGGTTGTTTCATTTCTCACTTGCTCCAAATAGATAAATGATATACTTTATCGTTAAGCTTGCTTCTGTATTGATTTTTTCTAATTTTTGGTTTACTAATATCGAAAAGAAATGTATCTTCAAGTTGCATACAATTTTCGTTGGGAACACTACTGGCATGGTAGTAGTTCTAGTCATCTGAACATGTAAATAGGAATTAAGTTATTATAAAAGCTAGTTTTCGATGTATCAAATTTTGATTAATCCCCTTGCAGGACTTTATCCTATCACCAAATCTAAGTGGCCACCTGCAGGGAATGAGCCCATGGGAAGATTGTTTTAATTAGTAGCTAGCTCATTTGAATTCCGAATGAGAAGCTTGTTATTATAAGCTCTTCTGCAGGAAATATCAGTAATATATTTTCCATTTTGGTAGAAAGTTTGATCTCCATCTTTGTAGTTCTCAGAAGTGCTGAATTTTGACTTAGAAGAATATAATGAATCTGATGCCTATTGGATTCTATTTATGATAATTTGACACTTTGATTTATAATTTTCCATAATTTCACGCTACTTATTTTTTTTTTAACAAATTCTATGATTCCTTTCCTTTCATACATGATAAATAGTTATTACAAGCATAATCGAGGCTATTTTGAATTCTTTTGATTTATCTACGAAAATTTCCAAAATGTATTAAATTCTTTCATTGATATTGAAGCGGCTTATGTTGTTGAATTATATATCAATTTTCATAATGTATCCAATGTGTTATCTATATAAGCAATCAAAGAATAAGTGTTCAATACACTCGAAATTAATTTTACAAAATACACATTTAGTTTCTTAATTTTTATACCATTTTGTACTCTATATTTGGTTGGCCATCTGTTTAAGATAGCAAAATTAGCATATCGAGACATTTTATAGTAGTTTGTTTATTTTCACATTTCTTTGTTTTAGAAAATTTAGTATCTTCTCCTTTGATAATATATTAAAAAAAATTGAAAGAAAATTTTCCTTTTGAATTAAATCACCATTGCCAAGTACCTTTCACAAGGCTTTGATCAATCGGAATGCTTTCAATTTTTGTGTTTGATACAGATTTAGTATACTAGTTGTTTTCTTTCCAACAACGATTGTGAACAGTGCATTAAACTTTTTCATTTTCCCTTCCTAATAAGTACATGTTATTCTATCCTAGAAGGTATATTAATGAGTTTTCAAATACCAAAGGTCAATCCGTAAGCTGGTTGGACTGCAATCTATGAATTTTCTTTCTAATGACTTTGCACTAACTTCTCTATAGCAAAGAATATTTTTCCAAGAAAAAGGGTGATAATTTTCAATGTTAGTGGTCCAAAAAATTTGCTTAAGACATTTTTTTTCATCCACCGCGCCTATAAAGTTTTACCCTCTATAAATTTTTAGATACTTTAAATTTGGAGGCTTCTTTTAAATCATTATTATTCTCGAACCTATGCCTCCATCTTTCTTTGGTGTACGTTCTTTTTCTTATGCAATTTTATGCACTTTTCCATTCCATATGAAGTTTGAACATAGTTTTTCAATTTCATGTACAGCTTATGGTCATATGGTGGAACTTGGTTAGATTGGATTCAATACAATATATTAGTGATGACAATGTGGATAAGCTCTACTCAACCAACTAGGGATGAAATTTTATAGGACCAACCTTGTACTTTACTTTGAATAATGTTATATAATATTATGCAATCTCTATCACTAATCTGATTCATTCTTAGTTGCAAAGTAAAATATTTGACTGCCATACTTCCTTCATTTACTTTCAAAATGTTAAGAATTTCTTCCTTATTTATAGATCATTAAATTTCACTCTTGCCTTCATTACCTTACAACTTAGCGTTGACATCAATTATTCAAAAAAACTAGCAAATATTTTTGTACTTTTAATATTTGCATTTACAAATAATAAAAAAAAAGAAGGTTTAATTTAATTTAATTTAGGGCAATGGTATTTCCTTTTATTTGGTCAAGTCCAATTGAAAAGAAAAATACTCCATAACAATAGAGAATACATAGGGATACATGATCTTCTTATATAATTCCATTATTGCTACAGTTAAAACATTTTAGGGAGCTATTAAGTAAAATTGAGTATGTTATAGTGTAAATGCATTGTGTTACAAGTGCATAAGTTTTTTTGTTAAAACCCATTTGAGCATCAAACGAATTATAAAACCTCTACTAATTTTATCTAATGCTTTATGTAGATCTACTTTAAAGCACATACTTTTTTATTTTTCATACTAACATTCTAATTAATTCATGTGCTAATAAAGTATTTTACACAATGAGTCTGCAAATTAGAGAAGAATTTTAATTTTTGAATAATCAAAAATATTTTAATTCTATTGCATAGAATATTAGAAATAATTTTGTGAATAAAATTGCAACAGAATAAAGGCTTGTAATCTTCCAAACCATAAGGAGTTTTAAATTTGGGAATTAGTGTTAAAAAAATTGTGATTCATATTTTTCAACATTCATCAGTTCCAAAGAATTCGCTAACCTCCTTTGAATATTACTTTTAAAGCCATACCGATGAGTTTTATAAAAAATTTACTAATCCCGTCATAACTAGGACTTTTATCAATGATAACATTAAAAATATTTTTAGTAACATGTAACAACCCTCCGTTTTTAAATGAATTTAGAACAACAATAAACCACACATGTCAGACCCAAACCATTTTAAATGGTGGATTGTTAATGTTGAGTTAATATAAGAATAAAAGAGAAGAGAAAGAAACATAACACAAGATCTCACAATGGAAGGACAAAATATAATAAGAAAATAATTAAAACATCAATCGATTTATATTATACATTTTCAATATCAGAGTTAAACAGTCATCAAGCATACAAAGAAATATAAGGGAATAATAATAATTAAATACGACTGTCAAGCTCCATCTTCATCTTCATAGCAAGGTCTGCGCTAAACTGAAACAATTCAGACCGACCGAGCATAATAAAGACAATACACTCAAGTCAGGATACAAAGAATCTCATATAAATCAGATCAAATGCATTATAAGAGTGTAGTAGCTTCAGAGATGTTTATGGGATTTTCCCTATCCCATTGATGTGAGTGCAATAACTAAAAGAGATGTTACAGGTAGTGTCGGCCCCAGCTCTTTGGTTGCCCTAGGCAAAGGTTTTGGGAAAAGTAGGGTAGGAATGAAAATGGGCAAAAAATGGTTTGTTTGAACACATTATTGCTACAGGTAAAACATTTTAGGTAGCTATTAAGTAAAATTGAGTATGTTATAGTGTAAGTGCATTGTGTTACAAGTGCATAAGTTTTTTTGTTAAAACCTATATGAGCGTCATACAAATTATAAAACCTCTATTAATTTTATCAAACAATTTATGTAGATCTACTTTAATGCACATAACTTTTTATTTTTTATACTAACATTGTAAATAATTCATGTGCTTATAAAGTATTTTTCATAGTGAGTCTGCAAATGAGAGAAGAATTTTGATTTTTGAATAATAAAAAATATTTTAATTCTATTGCAAAGAATAGTAGAAATAATTTTTTCAATAAAATTGCAACAGAATAAAGGCTTGTAATCTTCTAAACCATAAGGAGTTTAAAATTTGGGAATTAGTGTTAAAAAAATTGTGATTCATATTTTTCAAAATTCATCAGTTCCAAAGAATTCGCTGACCTCCTTTAAATATTACTTTTAAAGCCATACCAATGAGTTTTATAAAAAAATCACTAATCTCGTCACAACTAGGACTTTTATCAATGATAACACTAAAAATATTTTTAGTAACATGTAACAATTAAATGAATTTAGGTCAACGGTAAACCACACATGTCAAACCCAAACCATTTTAAATGGTGCATTGTTCATGTAGAGTTAATATAAGAATAAAAGAGAAGAGAAAGAAACATAACACAAAATCTCACAATGGAAGGACAAAATATAATAAGAAAATAATTAAAACATTAATCAATTTATATTATACATTTTCAATATCAGAGTTAAACAGTCATCAAACATACCAAGAAATTTAGGGGAATAATAATAAATAAATACGAATGTCAAACTCCATCTTTATCTTGATAGCAAGGTCTTCGCTAAACTGGAACAATTCAGACTGACCCGAGCATAATAAAGACAGTACACTCAAGTCAGGATAAAAAGAATCTCATATAAATCAGATCAAATGCATTATAAGAGTGTAGTAGCTTCAGAGATGTTTATGAGATTTTCCATATCCCACTGATGTGAGTGCAATAACTAAAAGAGATGTTACAGGTAGTGTCGGCCCCAACACTTTGGTTGCCCTAGGCAAAGGTTTGGGGAAAAGTAGGGTAGGAATGAAAATAGGCAAAAAAATGGTTTGTTTGAACACCAACAGCAAGGCTCGAACCACAAACATTTCACTTCAAAGTGGAGTATCATACCACTACACCACACACTCACTTAATTACGTTGCCCTTTCATATTAATATAACCTTTTTTTCTCAAAGCAGCATCCACCAGTTGGCCCTTCCACTACCTTTGGTGTCGTTGCCCTAGACAAATGTCTTAGCTGCCTTCCTCTTAGGCTAATCCTAGTTACAGGAATGTCCATCTCCTAAGGATCCATTAAACTATTTACATATAATACAATATGTTGTTATAGTAATAACTATAATAAATATACCATTGAAAAATCGCGTTAAGGCATTACCATTATTATCCTTAACATGTTCTATAAACATTGTCTTACTACTTTCATATAAGTCTCAAGTAAACTATTGGTGGATATAGATGCATCGTGATACGACAACATCAAATCAAACTCGTAGTAAGCTCGATCAGGATAAATATGACAAGGCACACGGGGCAATACACAGTGTAGGATTTTATCATTTGCAGAGCCTAGCTTGTGGTAATGCATAGCTGCAACTACTGCCTACCTCAAACAACACTCCAATACATTAAGGATGTGCATCAAATTATATCAAATGAAACCAAGAGACTGAGATAATAAAAGAGGAAGTGTGTCTGACTGGGCTAGCCGACCGACTTGGCATCGACAAAATGGTTATTTATATTTAAATAAATCATATATTAAATGTCATAAATCTGTAACGACCCAGATTTTTCGTCGATTAATTTTAAATATTTAATATAGTTTTAAATATTTAGTATCGTTTAAACATTGAATTAATAATATAAAAGAATTATTATAGTGGATTATCGATCAAATAATCGAAATACAATTTATTTTGATAATCATCGAAATACGAGAACTGAAATAATTCAATTCGAAGATAAAATTGAATCAAAGTGGTTCAGATGATCAATATATATTCTATTTGAATATAAACGATGATAATAGGAATTTATTGTTGGAAAATTTATTTGTTTTGAATTTAAATTGATTTAATATGGCTATTTTAAATATGCGTTCAAATTAAATTGTATAATCTATTTCGTTGAACTCAAAATAGCGTTATAACATTATAACAACAGTGGTTACGTTAAAATAGCGGTTCGTAATTTAAATGAATGGACCCCGAGGTATTTATATTGGATAAGATCGAAATCGAATCGAAGATCAAATCAATATCTGTTTAAAATATAGTGAAAATCTCTTTAAATCAAATCAATTGAATAGGAAAATCTTTTTTTAAAAGAAATAAAAGGTTTGTTATGTACTTAGCCGACCACACATTTAAAACTCTGTACCATTGTCTCCCTCTTCATCTATATAATCGCAAGCACCTCCCTTCCAAATTCTTCAGCTCAAATTCAACAGGACCGACCCGTTCCCCTTTAATTCTCTTCTGAAGTTAAAGCTGTGAGTTCAATCGAGAGTAAACAGAAATGGCCGCACTCCATCTCCTCAAAACCCTTTCCGTTCGAAATTCAAGGAGTCGATCATTTCAAAATCAAACTCGCGCATCTAATCAAATCGCGATGGCGATCTAAAATCACTTGGCTCCTGAAGCTCGACACCGGATTCATGGTGTTCGAAGTTGTGCAATTTTGTTTTGCTGAGGTCCGACCATTTTCTGGTGTTCGATTTGAGCATCATTGACCCAAGTTGAAGCTCGCGGTTTACAGAGTGCGATGGGGTGAACTATAGGAATTTCGATGGAGTTTTTAGGGGATCGAGCGTAATCAAAGTCGAGATTCAAAACCGAAGTTCGGTGCACAAATCAAAGCTGAGGTTGCGGTGGATCTTTGGAGAAGACCGATGTGTTGTTGAAATGATGTTGTGATTTCGCGAAGAGGCCAACGCTAGTTAAACGATAATGTCTGAGGTGCTGGTGAGCAGTGTTTGACAGTGGAAAATGCTGGAGCTAAGTGTGGGTTCAGCGTGGTGGAGGCAGTGACTGATGCAGGCGGCGAAGAGGTTGGTATGGTCTGTTGTTGACTATGGTAGGAGATGAAAGGTATATATATTCATGAGATTTAAATTTTATAAGTTGATTTATTTATTTTAGTAGTTAATTTATAATGAATAGAATTTAATCGATAAATTAAAATAAATAATCATAGGTACAACCTTGATTTGTTTGTAACAACTCGAGTAAATTCGTAGCCGACAATATGGAATTAAACAAGATATTCAGCAGTGGAAATTCGAGGTGAGTAAATCTCACTCACCTTTTATCTATAAATATTTTTATTTCGTTAAAAATAATTGTTGCTGCTCGTTTGGAATTTTCTGCTGGCTTTATATATATTTGTTATTTAGGCTATTTATATATATATATTGGGTTGATTGATTGGTTGGATTCCCGCAGTCTCATTAGCGGATGCCCGCAGTTTCATAGCGGATGATTACCCTATACGCCCCACGCTATGATTAGTGGATGACCTTCATACCGCGATATTCTGCCACGAAGCAGAATGGGTATTATTTATGTGCTAACATCTGTGGATGCAGGAAAACAGGTTGGAGGAATCCAACAGGATTCCTCAAAAATATATTATCTGTTTGTTGTTTGCTGATTTCATATATTCATATATGATGTGTTAAAATAAAATGATTGGAAATTGGGTGATTTGATTGTTTTAAATATCACTGGGCTAAGTGTTAATTTATATAAATATCATGAAAGGATAGTGGAGATTTAAAAAGGAAAAATTCTATTTTTAAATAGAATTTGAATTTTAAATGGAAATAAAAATATAAACTTGTTTCCGAAAAATAAAACAAGTAGTTTCTTTTTTTAAACGAAGTTATAAATAGTTCTTTTATAACGAAGTTATAAATGAAGTGAAAAGAATTATCTTTTGATAATTCAGAAATAGAAATACAAGCGTGAAATTGGGATTTGAAATGAAATTTCAAAATAGGATTTGAAATGAAATTTTTAAATATATAACTCAAATGAAATTTGAGTATAACATTTGAATTAGAAAAAGGAGTTTAAATATTTGAATTTTAAAAGGAGATTGAATATTAGAAATTCAAATAGAAGTTCAAATAGAATTTGAATAGACGAAATTAGAATGAAAAATAGAATTTGAATTCAAGGAATTAAAATAAAATTTGAATTCAAAGGAATTTGAATAAAGAAATTCGAATAGAGATTTGCATGTAGAATCTCAAAATAGAATTTGAAATAAACTTCGAAATAGGATTTTCAAAGTAGAATTGGAAATAGAATTTCAAATAGGATTTCAAAATAGGGAATCCAAATGGTTTTGAAATGGAATTTGAATTCAAGGGAATTCAAATGGATTTGAGTAAAGAAATTCAAATGGTGTTAAAAATAAGTTTGAATATTAGAAATTCAAATGATGTTGGAAATGAATTTGAATATTAGAATTCAAATGGAAATGGAAAATGAAATTTGAATATAAGAGATTCAAATTGAATTCAAATAGGATTTAATCTATGAGATTTGAATATAGAAATTCAAATGAAGTTTTGAAAATAGATTTGAATATAGAAATTCAAATGGAGTTTTGAAACTAGATTTGAAATAGGATTCAAATAAGAGGATTTAAATAGAATTTGAATGATAAAATTAAAAAGGGGTCGAATATTTGAAATTTCAAAATAGAATTGAATCGGAGTTTGGATATTTGAAATTCAAAAAGAATAAATATAGAATTTGAATTCAAAGAGGATTGAATAGGGAATTTGAATGTAGAATTCAAAAAGGAATTCAAATGGAATTTAAATTATAGAATTTGAATATAGCATTCAAAATGAAATTTTAAACTATGGGTTTTAACTATATAAGTCAAACGGAATTTGAATATAGGATTCAATAGAAGTGAAATTTGAATTTGAATATAGAGTTCAAATAAAAGTAAAAATGAAGTTTGAGTGGAGTTGAATTCAATTTAAACGAAGTTTAACGTTTATTTTTATAAATATAATTAAAACGAACTCGCCGCAGCACTGCAGTTCGTAAATTGGCGATTCGAACTTCAATCGAGTATACAGAACTCAATTGAAGTCGAAATTCTTTGAAACAAGAAACGTCAGGACCGATTTGATAATAGTTTTCTAATGAAGGAGAAAAATCTGGATTTCGTCGTACATATTTTGAGTTATATCAAAATCAAATTTTCAGAAAAACAGCGCCAGAACTATTTAAAAACCATAATGTTTTATTTAATATTATAAAAGGATTTTAAGCGAGAAAATCCGAAGTTTCTATTTAGAAAATTTCAGAGTTGAGTTGTAAAATATATGCAAATTCAAGTTGTGTAAATGAATATGATTTTTGAAACAGAAACCAGATTTTGATTTATTGAATGGAATTAACTAAATTGAATAGAAATTAGTTAAGGAGCTTTTGAATGGATATTGGGCCTTAAATAAGTGAATTCGACTTGAAAATTTATATTCGAAATAGAAAAGGAAACTAGAATTGAAATCGAAATTCGATTTGGTTATGAACGAGTTAAATATTTTGTTCGAACATGTTATGTTCAACAAAGAAGTGAAATAGGCAAAAAGGCTAATTAAAGAATAATTGAGCGAAACTGAATTCAAACGATTCAAAATTTAATTAAAACGAATGGATTTAGTTGAATTGAATTGGAAACAGGTGAACAGGTGTTAAACAGATATGAGATGGAGTATATGAAGATTTTTATTTATGTGCCCGACAAAAAGGTACATGTTTAAATTCATATATGAGTTTTATGCGCCGTATCGGCAAGCCGCTTGGCTTCTTCTTTTTCTTTTTGAGATTAGAAGGACCGGGAAAGCTATTTGAAATTTCCCGATGCTCCCGATACAGGGGAGGTTATGGCGAAATTTTCCGGAAATTTAAGGAGTTAGAATATTTTTAAGATATTTTGATAATTTGAAATCATTGTATCGACGTATTGAATATTCGATAGGAAAGTGAATATAAAAATCGAATATTGTAAACAAAAAGGGATAGAGATAAGTGATTGGAATTGTTTCCAATTGCAAATAGAGATTTTTCTAATATATAGAAAATAAAAGAAGTTGATATTTGGAAACGTTTTCCAAATGGCATAAGAGGCCAAGATGATTATTGAAAATATTTGGTTAACAAATATTGATAAAGAACCGGAGAAGAGATTTAATTAATGAAATATTAATTAAAGAGCCCAGTGATTTGTTTGATATGTTGATTGAACACTTGTTTTATTCGATAGTTAAATCACAGACTATCGAAGTTTTGACCATCGTTGTCAATATGGAGAGACCGGTTGGATTATTATCCGAAGAACCACTCCGTATCGGCATAAGCGTTGCGAACCAAGTATGCTGAATATATTGAAGACGGAGTAAAGTGCAAGGGCTTTTCTAGTAATAGAAATAGTGCCTTCGGTTTCGTTCAATCCCAGAACAAACGTAAATGGACGAATGTCTGACAGAGTATTTCCAATGATCAAATGGGTTGGTCTGTATAAATATATATGGTTGCAACGGATTTATCCCTTAGCATAATATCCAGAATATTTGTGCAAACTCGACTAGTGATTAACGGATCTGACAATGTGGCATTCAAAGTGATTGTGTTATCAATGAATGGTAAGTAATCGTAGCCTCAGGCCTCAACAACCGGGAAAGGACAAAAATCGGGCAGGCAGCATGGCTATGTGGGTCGCACCCATTAGGGTGTATAATCACCTATCTAGAGAAATTCCTTTTGTTTCTTAATCTATCAATTCTGCCCATTCGGGAAATGGTGGTTTGAGTCCAACCGTTGGTGATATACATTCGATACACTCAAGCGAAATGAGTGGTCGATCATGTGTGGGCCAGGTTGCAAGACGTTCTTGTTGAACCCAGGTGTATTCGCCTCTAGAGATACATCATCGGAAGGTGGTTCCATACCTTGTCATGTTGGAAATCCAATCTCCAATAAGCACCATGCGGGTTTTGATTTTATAATATATGTGGAGCGTGAGATGCAAGCGTTCTGCTATTTGGTTATTTACTTGATGTAGACATTATTATAATATCATTGGATTTGATATCAAAGTGTTTTGGGTTATAGTAAGGTAAAAACCGTCCGTGGTTATGTGTGGGCTGGTCTTACTATTATCTTTTCTTTTGAAAGGATTTTTAAAGTTAAACAAGTGGTTGGAGTTTACTCACACCAGTCCCATGACTGACCCAGAGTTTATTTTGTTTGTTTTCCCTAAACTCTTGGGTGCCCAAATTTGTACGGGCAGTCAAGTGTTTCAGGCTTTTACAGATACACTTGGAGGAGCTTGAAGCAGGAGGCTTCAACGTTAGTTATTTAGAGTTACTTCCGCTGAATCAAATGTTATGTGTACTCTGATGATGGTATGTGTATATGTACCAAACAGATGTGTATTTCAAAGCTTATGTTATATAATATATTTTATTCGTTCCGCTGTGAGGTTCATGTGTTACCCTGATGTTGTGTATTCTTTTTCTTCTATTCTAATATTTCTTTCTTTCTATTTCTCATCCTCTATCTTCTTTCTATTAATGGTTCGTATTTCTGTGTTATTTGGGTTGGACGTGTGTTGTATTTAGTCAACTCAGATAGCTCGGATTTGCGGGTCATTTCAGTTGGTATCAGAGCTGGTTGCTTAATTGGTACGGATGATAGGGGGTTCTCGCTTCGCGTTTGGTGGCGAACGGGAGACTCTTACCCCTACATCTCCCGACAATGTGGGTTGGTCGAGTCAAGAGGCTGGCCGTAAAAGCAATTCTGAGGTATCTCTGTAAGCCACGCTGGGAGGTTAGCCCAGTGCCGAGGGAGGAGAGGATGGTTGAAAAGCCTACTCGAATCCCGTGGTCGTTACAGTTGGTATCAGAGCTTAGGTTGAGCGAATACCTAGGCTTGTGTGGTATGTACTCGTTAGAGATAGGGCCAATAGTACCCTAGAATGAGTTGAGTGTATATACGAGAGAGCGTATTTGTAAATTGATATAAAATTGTTTTATATTGTGTTGGCTAGTCTGTTGAGTGGTTTATGAATTCTGGTCGAATCGTGGGACGCCACGACGTCAATAGGAGTTTGTAAACACTTGGACAGAAGAATCGACATAATATTGTTTTAAAGTGGGTAAATGAAATAATTTAACCCAAAATTTCTATTTTGATATAGGAAGAATAATTTTCTGAAATTATTATAATATATGGATGTGTTGATTGTTAGGATTATAATCAAACGAGATTATAAAATTAGAATGGTTATTTATAACCAAATAGAATTTGTATAGGAATTAAATATACAAATGAGATAAATTAGAATTAAATTCAAACCAGAATTAAGAATTCAAAATCCTGGGAAGTTGAAAAATATTTTTCAAAGTATATTAAAATAATATAGATTTGTTTTAAAGGATTTGAGAGAAAATCATGGATTTTGAAATAATAAAGCACTGAACTCACTTCAGTGGCTGGGAAATAATTCTAATGATGATTGCAACATCATCAGTGTTCATTTTCGAGTTTCTAAGTGATAGGTTGCTACCTTAGAAAGTTTTGATGGAAATTTGTTTTGAAAGAAACAAGTGATTTGAAAATTCAAATGTTTGAATTTGAAATGGAAATAAATATATATGTATATATTTCTGTGATTTCAGAAAGAATTTGAAAAGAAAAACCCAGGGATTTGGATTCTGGAATTTAAATTTAACTTAAACAAGTTAAATGGGTCGAAGTGAATGAATTGATTAGAATCAATTTAAATAGGTTTATTGAAATAAATTGAAATAAATATGAATTGAATGTGAAGGCATATGAAAGGAAGAAGACCAAAAGTTTTGGTTGAAAATAAAGTCATAGAAATATGAGGAGTTGAGTTTCAACATCAGTGAGATGTTGAAAAGAAATAGATTTGTGCCCTTTTTCCTACCTTAGCAATTTCGAGGACGAAATTATTTTAAGGGGGGAAGAATGTAACGACCCAGATTTTTCATCGATTAATTTTAAATATTTAATATAGTTTTAAATATTTAGTATCGTTTAAACATTGAATTAATAATATAAAAGAATTATTATAGTGGATTATCGATCAAATAAACGAAATACAATTTATTTTGATAATCATCGAAATACGAGAACTGAAATAATTCAATTCGAAGATAAAATTGAATCGAAGTGGTTCAGATGATCAATATATATTCTATTTGAATATAAACGATGATAATAGGAATTTATTGTTGGAAAATTTATTTGTTTTGAATTTAAATTGATTTAATATGGCTATTTTAAATATGCGTTCAAATTAAATTGTATAATCTATTTCGTTGAACTCAAAATAGCGTTATAACATTATAACAACAGTGGTTACGTTAAAATAGCGGTTCGTAATTTAAATGAATGGACCCCGAGGTATTTATATTGGATAAGATCGAAATCGAATCGAAGATCAAATCAATATCTGTTTAAAATATAGTGAAAATCTCTTTAAATCAAATCAATTGAATAGGAAAATCTTTTTTAAAAGAAATAAAAGGTTTGTTATGTACTTAGCCGACCACACATTTAAAACTCTGTACCATTGTCTCCCTCTTCATCTATATAATCGCAAGCACCTCCCTTCCAAATTCTTCAGCTCAAATTCAACAGGACCGACCCGTTCCCCTTTAATTCTCTTCTGAAGTTAAAGCTGTGAGTTCAATCGAGAGTAAACAGAAATGGCCGCACTCCATCTCCTCAAAACCCTTTCCGTTCGAAATTCAAGGAGTCGATCATTTCAAAATCAAACTCGCGCATCTAATCAAATCGCGATGGCGATCTAAAATCACTTGGCTCCTGAAGCTCGACACCGGATTCAAGGTGTTCGAAGTTGTGCAATTTTGTTTTGCTGAGGTCCGACCATTTTCTGGTGTTCGATTTGAGCATCATTGACCCAAGTTGAAGCTCGCGGTTTACAGAGTGCGATGGGGTGAACTATAGGAATTTCGATGGAGTTTTTAGGGGATCGAGCGTAATCAAAGTCGAGATTCAAAACCGAAGTTCGGTGCACAAATCAAAGCTGAGGTTGCGGTGGATCTTTGGAGAAGACCGATGTGTTGTTGAAATGATGTTGTGATTTCGCGAAGAGGCCAACGCTAGTTAAACGATAATGTCTGAGGTGCTGGTGAGCAGTGTTTGACAGTGGAAAATGCTGGAGCTAAGTATGGGTTCAGCGTGGTGGAGGCAGTGACTGATGCAGGCGGCGAAGAGGTTGGTATGGTCTGTTGTTGACTATGGTAGGAGATGAAAGGTATATATATTCATGAGATTTAAATTTTATAAGTTGATTTATTTATTTATTTTATTAGTTAATTTATAATGAATAGAATTTAGTCGATAAATTAAAATAAATAATCATAGGTACAACCTTGATTTGTTTGTAACAACTCGAGTAAATTCGTAGCCGACAATATGGAATTAAACAAGATATTCAGCAGTGGAAATTCGAGGTGAGTAAATCTCACTCACCTTTTATCTATAATTATTTTTATTTCGTTAAAAATAATTGTTGCTGCTCGTTTGGAATTTTCTGCTGGCTTTATATATATTAGTTATTTAGGCTATATATATATATATATATATATATATTGGGTTGATTGATTGGTTGGATTCCCGCAGTCTCATTAGCGGATGCCCGCAGTTTCATAGCGGATGATTACCCTATACGCCCCACGCTATGATTAGTGGATGACCTTCATACCGTGATATTCTGCCACGAAGCAGAATGGGTATTATTTATGTGCTAACATCTGTGGATGCAGGAAAACAGGTTGGAGGAATCCAACAGGATTCCTCAAAAATATATTATCTGTTTGCTGATTTCATATATTCATATATGATGTGTTAAAATAAAATGATTGGAAATTGGGTGATTTGATTGTTTTAAATATCACTGGGCTAAGTGTTAATTTATATAAATATCATGAAAGGATAGTGGAGATTTAAAAAGGAAAAATTCTATTTTTAAATAGAATTTGAATTTTAAATGGAAATAAAAATATAAACTTGTTTCCGAAAAATAAAACAAGTAGTTTCTTTTTTTAAACGAAGTTATAAATAGTTCTTTTATAACGAAGTTATAAATGAAGTGAAAAGAATTATCTTTTGATAATTCAGAAATAGAAATACAAGCGTGAAATTGGGATTTGAAATGAAATTTCAAAATAGGATTTGAAATGAAATTTTTAAATATATAACTCAAATGAAATTTGAGTATAACATTTGAATTAGAAAAAGGAGTTTAAATATTTGAATTTTAAAAGGAGATTGAATATTAGAAATTCAAATAGAAGTTCAAATAGAATTTGAATAGACGAAATTAGAATGAAAAATAGAATTTGAATTCAAGGAATTAAAATAAAATTTGAATTCAAAGGAATTTGAATAAAGAAATTCGAATAGAGATTTGCATGTAGAATCTCAAAATAGAATTTGAAATAAACTTCGAAATAGGATTTTCAAAGTAGAATTGGAAATAGAATTTCAAATAGGATTTCAAAATAGGGAATCCAAATGGTTTTGAAATGGAATTTGAATTCAAGGGAATTCAAATGGATTTGAGTAAAGAAATTCAAATGGTGTTAAAAATAAGTTTGAATATTAGAAATTCAAATGATGTTGGAAATGAATTTGAATATTAGAATTCAAATGGAAATGGAAAATGAAATTTGAATAAAAGAGATTCAAATTGAATTCAAATAGGATTTAATCTATGAGATTTGAATATAGAAATTCAAATGAAGTTTTGAAAATAGATTTGAATATAGAAATTCAAATGGAGTTTTGAAACTAGATTTGAAATAGGATTCAAATAAGAGGATTTAAATAGAATTTGAATGATAAAATTAAAAAGGGGTCGAATATTTGAAATTTCAAAATAGAATTGAATCGGAGTTTGGATATTTGAAATTCAAAAAGAATAAATATAGAATTTGAATTCAAAGAGGATTGAATAGGGAATTTGAATGTAGAATTCAAAAAGGAATTCAAATGGAATTTAAATTATAGAATTTGAATATAGCATTCAAAATGAAATTTTAAACTATGGGTTTTAACTATATAAGTCAAACGGAATTTGAATATAGGATTCAATAGAAGTGAAATTTGAATTTGAATATAGAGTTCAAATAAAAGTAAAAATGAAGTTTGAGTGGAGTTGAATTCAATTTAAACGAAGTTTAACGTTTATTTTTATAAATATAATTAAAACGAACTCGCCGCAGCACTGCAGTTCGTAAATTGGCGATTCGAACTTCAATCGAGTATACAGAACTCAATTGAAGTCGAAATTCTTTGAAACAAGAAACGTCAGGACCGATTTGATAATAGTTTTCTAATGAAGGAGAAAAATCTGGATTTCGTCGTACATATTTTGAGTTATATCAAAATCAAATTTTCAGAAAAACAGCGCCAGAACTATTTAAAAACCATAATGGTTTATTTAATATTATAAAAGGATTTTAAGCGAGAAAATCCGAAGTTTCTATTTAGAAAATTTCAGAGTTGAGTTGTAAAATATATGCGAATTCAAGTTGTGTAAATGAATATGATTTTTGAAACAGAAACCAGATTTTGATTTATTGAATGGAATTAACTAAATTGAATAGAAATTAGTTAAGGAGCTTTTGAATGGATATTGGGCCTTAAATAAGTGAATTCGATTTGAAAATTTATATTCGAAATAGAAAAGGAAACTAGAATTGAAATCGAAATTCGATTTGGTTATGAACGAGTTAAATATTTTGTTCGAACATGTTATGTTCAACAAAGAAGTGAAATAGGCAAAAAGGCTAATTAAAGAATAATTGAGCGAAACTGAATTCAAACGATTCAAAATTTAATTAAAACGAATGGATTTAGTTGAATTGAATTGGAAACAGGTGAACAGGTGTTAAACAGATATGGGATGGAGTATATGAAGATTTTTATTTATGTGCCCGACAAAAAGGTACATGTTTATATTCATATATGAGTTTTATGCGCCGTATCGGCAAGCCGCTTGGCTTCTTCTTTTTCTTTTTGAGATTAGAAGGACCGGGAAAGCTATTTGAAATTTCCCGATGCTCCCGATACAGGGGAGGTTATGGCGAAATTTTCCGGAAATTTAAGGAGTTAGAATATTTTTAAGATATTTTGATAATTTGAAATCATTGTATCGACGTATTGAATATTCGATAGGAAAGTGAATATAAAAATCGAATATTGTAAACAAAAAGGGATAGAGATAAGTGATTGGAATTGTTTCCAATTGCAAATAGAGATTTTTCTAATATATAGAAAATAAAAGAAGTTGATATTTGGAAACGTTTTCCAAATGGCATAAGAGGCCAAGATGATTATTGAAAATATTTGGTTAACAAATATTGATAAAGAACCGGAGAAGAGATTTAATTAATGAAATATTAATTAAAGAGCCCAGTGATTTGTTTGATATGTTGATTGAACACTTGTTTTATTCGATAGTTAAATCACAGACTATCGAAGTTTTGACCATCGTTGTCAATATGGAGAGACCGGTTGGATTATTATCCGAAGAACCACTCCGTATCGGCATAAGCGTTGCGAACCAAGTATGCTGAATATATTGAAGACGGAGTAAAGTGCAAGGGATTTTCTAGTAATAGAAATAGTGCCTTCGGTTTCGTTCAATCCCAGAACGAACGTAAATGGACGAACGTCTGACAGAGTATTTTCAATGATCAAATGGGTTGGTCTGTATAAATATATATGGTTGCAACGGATTTATCCCTTAGCATAATATCCAGAATATTTGTGCAAACTCGACTAGTGATTAACGGATCTGACAATGTGGCATTCAAAGTGATTGTGTTATCAATGAATGGTAAGTAATCGTAGCCTCAGGCCTCAACAACCGGGAAAGGACAAAAATCGGGCAGGCAGCATGGCTATGTGGGTCGCACCCATTAGGGTGTATAATCACCTATCTAGAGAAATTCCTTTTATTTCTTAATCTATCAATTCTGCCCATTCGGGAAACGGTGGTTTGAGTCCAACCGTTGGTGATATACATTCGATACACTCAAGCGAAATGAGTGGTCGGTCATGTGTGGGCCGGGTTGCAAGACGTTCTTGTTGAACCCAGGTGTATTCGCCTCTAGAGATACATCATCGGAAGGTGGTTCCATACCTTGTCATGTTGGAAATCCAATCTCCAATAAGCACCATGCGGGTTTTGATTTTATAATATATGTGGAGCGTGAGATGCAAGCGTTCTGCTATTTGGTTATTTACTTGATGTAGACATTATTATAATATCATTGGATTTGATATCAAAGTGTTTTGGGTTATAGTAAGGTAAAAACCGTCCGTGGTTATGTGTGGGCTGGTCTTACTATTATCTTTTCTTTTGAAAGGATTTTTAAAGTTAAACAAGTGGTTGGAGTTTACTCACACCAGTCCCATGACTGACCCAGAGTTTATTTTGTTTGTTTTCCCTAAACTCTTGGGTGCCCAAATTTGTACGGGCAGTCAAGTGTTTCAGGCTTTTACAGATACACTTGGAGGAGCTTGAAGCAGGAGGCTTCAACGTTAGTTATTTAGAGTTACTTCCGCTGAATCAAATGTTATGTGTACTCTGATGATGGTATGTGTATATGTACCAAACAGATGTGTATTTCAAAGCTTATGTTATATAATATATTTTATTCGTTCCGCTGTGAGGTTCATGTGTTACCCTGATGTTGTGTATTCTTTTTCTTCTATTCTAATATTTCTTTCTTTCTATTTCTCATCCTCTATCTTCTTTCTATTAATGGTTCGTATTTCTGTGTTATTTGGGTTGGACGTGTGTTGTATTTAGTCAACTCAGATAGCTCGGATTTGCGGGTCGTTTCAAAATCAATTTATTTCAAATATTGATTTTCATTACCCTTTTTTCAATTCAATTCACTATTCAACTCAATTTCAAAATTCATACTTATAAAAATGTTCATCATCAAAATTAAAATTTTGATTTCCGATTCCAATATTACAAGTATCGTTATTTAATGAAATCTTTATATTTAAATATTTGGACTTAGCAGATCGGATTGAAAATAAGTCTTATTTATAAATAGTTAAATTATATATATAATAGATTTAATTTAAAATAGCTATATGTTAGTTAAATTTAATGTAAAATAGTTTAATTGAAATAGTTTGTTAAACATCGTCTTGCTGGAATGTGTGGATGGGCTTGGTTAACCTCCATCTTCTCTCAATTAGGAGTTCTTTGTTGTCCCTGTTGTAGTGTTGTACATCTCATTGGTCATGGCGATAAATTTTTCTACAGTGGTCGTTTGGGTTTTGTTGCCGGTGCGCACTGCTCTTTGTGATGAGCTCCTCCCGGCATATGTTACGTCTTATTGTTAGAAGGATTGGGTCATACTGTTCAAGTCATTTCACCAGGCTGCTGGTTTGTTATGGTTTTGTTTAGATGCTACATTGTACCATACCTTTGTAGTAGGCTTCTTACCTATGAGTTGCTGGCAAAACATTGTTTACTGTTATATGTTGTGTGGTCCCTTCATGAATGTATTGTTTGCATAGTACACTGCTCTGGACATTTAGCTTGGTTTAGTATAGCTACATAGAAGGTTTTTTCTTTATTTAATGTTGTTGTCCTATTTAGCATGTGATTTGTTGTTAATGCTGTACTTTCATTTGTTATTTTGTTTTCTATCGACGGTGTATGTAATTTGTCTCCTTGCGTGGAGTACGAAATTTTTAGCATAGTCGATTTTTTTCTAGCTCCGCTTCTACAAGCTAGTCTAGTTGTAGCGGTCGGTCCACTCTGGAAACCATTTGTGGTAGATCGGCAATTTGCTATCCTCCTGTACTCGTAACACCCTACACCCCTTAACGTTATCCTAATATAGAATCCCATTAAGAAATATGGAGTGTTGTAGGTATAAAGGAAACAAACATCACAGAGACCAAGATTTCAAAAGATATAAATAATACATTCATAGAAGAAGAAGAAGACAAATTACATTACAATAACAAAATCATTCTTATTATTTTAGGCAAACAAAATTGTTTTAAAATACCATGTCTCAGATCTCAGTCATAATAGCAGTATTAGAGTACAAAAATTATGGTATCCCAAAAAGCCAAAAAGTACAAGCAAACTGTGGAAAGAAATACGAAAAGCAATACATCTGTGCAAGAGTCTTCCAAGATAAAATCAATTACAATCTAAGCTACACGCTTCCTCCTAGAGAGCCTATGGTGAAGAAAAGGGAAAGAAGAAAAGGAAAAATTGGTCAGAAAAAAGTCTGGTGAGCTGTAGTGATTACTAGATCGATTGATAAGCGAAAGAAAAGTAGAAAAAAATAGTAGTTCTAGTGTCATAAAATGGGTAAGTGTCCATGTACACCTAAAAGTTAACAAAAAATAGAATAAGATATAAAAGATCTAAGTGTTTTCATTTAAAAGATGTGATAATTATGACTGTTTTGCACTTCTATAAATAGAAACGAAATTAGGGAGAGATTTCTTAATACTGCCCAATCGATTGGCTGCAACGAATCATGGATAATATATGCCCACTATGGGTTTGGGTTTACCAGGTCCTAGCCCATCAACAAAAAGAGACAACCTTACCCACAGGTTTCAAAGTGGCTTATGTCCCCAATCGAACCAGTACACGCACACTGACTCATCGAAACACACTCAAGCCTTCCAATTGGACCAAATTACATACATAACATAGCATGGTGCATGCCCTTGCTTTGTGTTGAGGCAGAAAATGATAAAAAAATGGTATGCTACATCGAGTGGGTCCTAACAAACAAATATTTTGGATTAAATCCCTAACCCTTGATTTGCCCCTATAACAAATTCAATTTATTAGGCCTTTAGTTTACCCACACACTGTAAATCAATATGTTTATATTAAAATCTGACAATGAAAGTTCTAGGCTTGTAATTTACCCACACACTGTAAATCAATATGTAATATTATGGCCTAACCATGAAAGTCTAGTTTTAAGCTCGTAATTTACCCACACACTATAAATCAATCTATTCATACTAAACCCTGACGAAGAAGGTTCTAGGCTCGTAATTTACCCATAAACTTTAAATAATATGCATATATTAAGCCTAACTATCCCTTTCAATTATGCCAAGTCATATTCAAAAAAATTCAATAAACCATTTGTGTTTATTATGATTTACGATTATCATGTTTATGCAGTTTTCTGATTACGGTCCAACTTCTATCATAATCTGTTCAACAGGCGTTTATATATACAGTCAAATTTGTCTTAATCCAGTTGTTCCCTTTTTAATTGCAGTTTTCAACATATTCAAATTAAACCTCAAATTTGAGTATTTCTATTCAATTAATTTTATCCCCTAATCCAAGCATAATAAGTTTATAGAAATCTGAATAGAATTTGTAAAAATAGATAGAAGGAATTCAGAAAGAAAATAAAAATGACTTAATCTGAAATCAAACTGTAATAATATGGACATAAGAACTATGAATAATCGATATTAGAAAAAACTACAACTACTATTTTATAAATTTAACTTCAACTTATTAGAAATCTAGTGATCATGGAAATTTCACCTACATATGCATATCCAATGGCCCTTGTACAAACAAATCTTGTTTTAGAACTTTACTTTATTTTTATTTGGGGAAGGGATGTTGTAGTGGAGGCGTAGAAATCAATAAAAGGGGTTGTTTGGAATAAGGGAGGAGTATAGGTTTATTTATAGCGGAGTAGGCAATTCTAGGCCCTTAGATATTAGGTTTTTAATCCCAACCGACCAAGACATGTCAGAAAAGAAAATTTTCGAAACTCCCAGCAACTCTTTGGTTTCGTTCCAGGCACGAAAACGTGCCAAGCAAAATATTGGGTTGACCCAGCCGATTTAGGGTCTCCCTAGTGGCAACATTAATATTATTCTATTTAATTTTCTGATTTTGAATTCAAAGTTCAAACTTCCATAACTTATTTGTTTTAAGCCTGTTTTACGCAAACAAACGTCTACCTGAACTAGAAAATCGTACCGAACCCAATGGCGCAAACCCCGTTGCCCAATTCCCATTATTATTCAACTTATTCTTTAATTAATTAAATTGTTAATTAATTATTATTGGTTAAAATTTGAGTTGTTGTATTCTCCTTTACTTAATGGATTTCATCCCTGAAATCTTTAAGGTAGAAGAATAATATAAGTGTTTTCTACATCCATCATCCACTTGCAACCACTCTTCTTAATTTATCTAATGCAATTTATGTACTTATGCAATAGTGTAGTGTATATGATCCTAACTAATGCAAAAGATTAGGAAGTCTACTGATTCAGTCGAGCTCCTTTTTATGCAATTATGTCTATGTTATGCATCCAAATGTATGCAAAAATCCAGATGATGAAAGATAATTCTATATGCGTGCATCAAACATCATTATTATGCAACGACCATATGATGACATCCACGTATTACAACTATTGGAATAAATAAAATGCACACACATCCATACGTTGGGGTTAAGGATATAGGATCTTAAGGCAAATTAAACACTAGAGGGGGGTTAATAGTGTTTTGTGGGATTTATTAATTTCTTGAAATCTTTTTGGATTAAATAGAACCATATGTAGATCATGGATATTAATAAACATTGAATCAATCATAGAATGCAGGAAATAAAAGTAAAAGCAATAAAAGTAAAATACAAACCAGGATTTTATACTAGTTCGAGACTCCCTTACATCCAGTCTCACACAACGCTGGGTTGATGTGGATTTTTATTCAACAGATCCAAGTACAATCTTTGATTTCAGGGCTATAAGGGTACACCCCAACTGATTCCAAATATATTGAGACATGATTGATTTCCTGTCCACAACTTTACACCTGATCGATTTCTATGACACAATCAAACCTGGTCACTTTATACGGGACATGACCATACCATTCCCTTATCAGTTTTTGTAGTTTTACTTGGTAGGACTTGATATTTTGATCTTTGATTACAAACATCTTATAACTCTTGAGTAGCACTTGAATTTCAGGAAGAGTTTGAATTAGAATTGAAAGAGAAGAAGAATCATATGATTTCTATTGAAATCGGTAGTGCATAAGTGAAGAAAGTTAAGAAATTAAGAAGAATAATGGTGGACTGATTAGAGAGGAAGATTTAGATGAAAAGTTAGTTGAAATAATGAATTTTGAAGCCTATATATGGTCTTCCAATGGCCATGACCTTTCAGAAAAGATTTGAATTTAAAAGACACAAATTTTCCAAATTTTAAAAACAAGTCAACAGCAAGTATGTGTACATGCACAAAGTGGGATGCCGACATCTTTTAGTTATTTTTCAAGAAATACAAAATTTAAACTAAATCAAATAATGTTTAAATAAATTATGGGAATTCCTGAGTTGAAGAAAACAATTTTCCTTTGTATTGAAGTAAAGTTTTTTAAGTAAAAATTTATTTAAAACAAATATTAAAATGACTTTAAGATATGATTAAAAACTAAATATAAAATGATATACAAGTATAAATATAAAACTACAAATATATTAAGACTTAATGTAAACAAGGAAATTAAAAACATAAGTAACCATAATAAAATTAGCAATAAATTTGTAAGTAAAACTAATTTGAGTTAGGAGTTAAAATATAGTGGAAAATAGACATAAGGACAAACTTTGAAAAAAAAAATAGTCTGAAGTATGTCATGTTTTATTTTTAGGTCGAAGGACAAACTTTAAAAAAAATTAGACTAAAGGACAATGCTAAATATAATTAGCATTTTCTGTAGTGTAAAACTGAATAATGCTAGTTAAAACTAGCATTTTCGTGTAGTGTAAAAAACTGAATATAATGCTAATTACATTTAACATTTTCCTTTAGCTTAATTTTGGTTCAAAGTTTGTCCTTCATACTAAAAATAAAACTTGTTGTCCTTCAGCCTAATTTTTCGGCAAACTTTGTCCTTCTCCCTAATTACCTCTAAAATATATTAGTATAATTTTAAATAGGAGTTAAAATGAAATTCAGGATTTAAAATATTTCTAAAAATAAAGAAGCATGAATTTAAAATAAGTAAGTAGTTTTGAAATCATTTGAAAAGGAATTTGAAATCATAATTAAGTTTAAAATCAGAGTTCGGTGCTAACCAGAGTTTTAACAAAATATTTAGACACAATTACTCTATGTTTCTTGAACTCATGAACTCTTAATACTCATGAGTCTTGAATCTTGAACTCTTCTACTTTGAAATCTTGATTCTATGAACTATATAGTCTCCAATAATCAATACCCGCATAGATTTCATGTATATATATATTCTATATAGCAGTGTTAGTATATATTTTTGTAATAATAATTCAAACAAGGTTATTGCCATCAAAACTATCACCATCAACATCTCGGTCTCTAACAATATCCCCCTTTTTGATGTTGAAAACATTGGTTTATAAAATATTCATACATGATGTATTGATTGTTTAGTTACTCCCCCTTAATCAATATCTTTCTTTAAAACAACTAGCTCCAATTAACCCCCTATAAACTAAGCCTTATTTTATAATTATCCCCTTTGTCATCAACTAAACTATAATCCTATCTAAACTATAGTACTACCCCTAAGACTAAGGCCTGTTTCTAGAACTAAGACTAAAATGATTTTACCAGTAGTATTCTAACTAAAAACTGATATAATAACTAAACTATAATAACTATATAACATTCTAACTGTTGTAAGTAATGACTTGAATGGATATAAACTATAAATTATAAATCAAACTAAACTATTCAATATATATCCAATACAATCATTCAATCAAATCCGAACCATACCAAACTTAAAGTTATTTATTTACAAGTTTAAATTCAAAATAATTTAATCAAACCACAAAATATGAAGGCAAATTCATACATTTCGAGGAACTTCTACCCAACCATCTCCACTGAAGATTTGATCAGCCTTTATAGCATCCCAGTCTTCATTGTCTTTCGTGAGAGGTGCTCTGGTTATGTTATTGTCTTCATCTTTTGAAAGTGAAGCAATCATCCCTCGAATTGCACCAAAATGCTTCTCTTGTTGTCTGATCATATGTATTAGAGTAAATTCTAAGTGATGCTGATTTCAGAGATGATAGAGAAAACATTCTTGAAAGAATTAAGGATGTCTTCAAGATTCTCATTTAGATTACGGATTTGAGTAGCCATAGTTTGATTCTATTAAGAACTAGTGAAAGGAAATGTTGGAGAAATAAATAGAGAAGTTTTTCTGAAAGAAATGGGTATAAATAGGCTTTGAAATTCGTTATAACCGAATAGACACTTGTTGGTTAAAGAAGTTTCAAATTTAAATAAATTTAAAATTTTGAACTATTATATGTCGACATGTAACTAGTTGTATGTCGACATATATTTGATTTTTTCAACAATTTAAAAATTTTTTGTGAATTTTTGATTTGTTTTGGCTTATATAAACTGGTTTTTCTTGATTTAAAACTGTTTCAGAGATATTAAACAATAATTAACAGAAATACAAAGCCTTATTTCAAACTTATGATAATGATACATGAAACTAGTACATAACATTAGATAGAAACACGGAAATTGAAATACAAGCTAATGCAACAAGACAGTAAACTTAGAATTCAACGAAGGAGAAGGATGATGACAAGCCAAGTTTTCTTCCAATTTTCCCAAAGAACTTACTCATTTTAGTAAACATCTTTTTGAATTTTTTACTAAATGTCTCTTAACTGTCTTTTGGTTCTTGGCTAAAATCATTTGGTTTTTAAGCATGGTTTACGTGGAAGGGTTAGCGGTAAATTCAATGCTTTCTAAGGAAGTATCTTCTTCCACTTCTTCAATATCCATATGACTGGTTTCTTCTTGTAGTTCTAGTCTTGCTTATTTTTTTGCATATGTGTCATATGGATGAAACACTAGTGGAATCTTCGTAAGAGAAATATTTCTGAAATTGAAAACTTTTCTAGGAAAAAACTATTCTCCTTTGAAATCAACACCAAAATATTTGAAAATACGTGTAAGATAAACTCCACGGTATAACGTATTTTCTTTTGGTGAATTATCCTTTGGAAGAAAATCACTCAAAATTACTTGAGTCCAATTGATGTCATAATTCCCAAAAATAGCAAAGAGAGCCTTATTAACTTTCATGGTAGGGCTATTGAAATTTCCAGAACAAGGGGTGATGGTATGTTGAAGAAATAAGTTGACAATTCTTGCTTTTGGCTTATAAAAACAATTTTTTAATTTCATATTTTCATCTTTTTCAAAGATATGATGGAAAATTTCTAAATTTGTTTCATTGATTTTAAAGTCCACAAGATCCATTCCTAAATTCTTGCAACCTAAAATAGTACTTAAAACGTAACAATGCAAAAATGATTTGAGTGCCTTTAATTCTACTCAAAATTTCATTTTTTTCCTTAATAAAGATTATGATTCAAGTTTACATAAAACATCTTTACAATATTTGGATAGAGAAATTCATCGTTTTCCCGAGAACCAACAAGACTTAAAATTTCATTTCTACAAAAAGAGATTCAAGAGCAAAACCATCAAAAATAGAAAATTTGCCCATGTCGACTTTACCAAAGTTTACATATCTAATGTAATCTTTGATAGCATCTGGATTATTGTAAAGGGAGGCTTCGGTTTCCATGGCCAGCCTCATTGTGTTTGGAGTACTTGAGGAAGCCATTAGAGGATATTTTTGAAGAGTTATAGGAATATGAAGTAGTTTGAATTTTGAAATAAAAGTAGAACGAGATGATAAGAGTAAGTAGGTAAATAAGGAATCAAAGGACAAGTCTACTCGTAAAGGGACACATTTTCAGTGTATTGGAGTTGAAGAAAGGTTGGAGGGAAGTTCCAGAGTTTGAAATTCATAATTTCAAATTTCAAAATGCACAAATGTCGACATGCCCAAATGGGTATGTCGATATGCCTTCTGGTTTGTGAAGAGAGGTTTTAATCTTTGATTCTTGATTTAATTATATCATGTATTTCTTATTTAATTAATTCTTGGGATCATAATTATTATAAAAATTCTTTTTATATTATTATTATATTGTTAAATAATTATTATTTTAAATTTTAAAATTCAAATTTAAAATATTGAATTATAATTTTTGAATTTAAGATTAAGATTTTCAAACAAAGTAAATAATCAAACAAGTAATCAACCTTCAAACAAAAATTTAAAATTATTAAAAAGGCATACCTATTTTTTAGATCCGTTCTTCGATTTCTTTCGATTCACGAATTGTTGTGAAGCACATATTTGAATTATTCATTCATTGATATTCATAACTGGATGATGAATCAGAATCATCCAAAGTTTTTGGATATGTTCTTTTTTTTCCACAAGTTATCATTTGTCAGTTGATTTTGTTGCTACGGATATGGACATAATCTTTTAGATGGCCTAATTCGTCGCAGTAATAACATTTGACATTATTCGGGGTTTAATATTTTCATAGAGTTTTTTTTGCTCAATCCTTTTGAAATTATTTATTTTTCTGTATCTCATGAATTTTCAAAAATTCCTTGTCATTAGGGTTGTCTCTTCATCATCACTATCCGAGTCTGAATCTTCAGTTGATGCTTTAAATGCTGTCGATTTCTTTTCTGATGACTTATTTTCTTTTCTTCCTTGCATCTAAACTTTAAACGACATTAGATTACCAATCAATTCCTTAATTTTGCAACAGCACGAATTTTTAATAACATTAAAGAGTATAAATTAAATAATAATTAATTCAATATTCAGAATTAGAGGAAATGGACTGCACCATTGCGTCCGTCTCAAAATGCTGGTCAAGATAGACATTTGGTTTGCGTAAAACGGACACCGTATGTAGAAGTTATGAGCGTTTTAAGTTTGTATACGCACAGAAATATTATGTATACACATATGAGTCAGAGATGAGTTAGAATTTTATCCAGAACAGTTCAAATTCGAAAGTTGAAAAATAGCGGCAGAATTCCAGCTCTAGGGGTTCGATCCCCCTAGAGGGGTGTCGACACCGGGGTCGACCCCCCTTAAGGGGTGTTGACCCAGGGGTCGATCCACCCACCGGGGTGTCGACACCCCTAGGTCTGACATGGCATTCGGTTTCAGGGGGTCTGGCAGCTATATATACGTGTCTTATTCTCCTATTTACTTCATTGGAAATCATGGAGGCCATATGTTGCCGGGGTGCAAACTGAGACGGAACCGTTTTCTACAACAACATACTTTGCAAATCAAATTAAGAAATTCAAGATTTGTTCTTTCTCAATTCTCTAAACCTAACGCAGTGAGTTTCTAGTTGGTTTTAGGCTTAGATAAATAAAAGTAAATTGTGAAAGACTGTGAATTGGATATGTTGTAAAGTATGATTCTATGCAAGTGTTATATCCTATACTATGTCATGATAGATCTATTTCCCTTGATCTAATACAGTTGTGGTTATTCTATTATGTTGCCTATATGGATCTTGACTTGTAAAAATATTGTGGTGGATGTACATCTATTAAAGTGGACAGTTGTAACATTGGCTAGATCTAGTTCTTTATGTAAATCCCCCCTCACCTATCATATTATGATCAATCTAGATATGTTGTAAACTTGACATGTGAAACCATCTTTAGATCTAAAGATGTTACTATGTCACCCTAATTATGCTAGATCTAAATAGTTGGACACCTAAATGGTTAATTTATATCTCATTATGCTTGCTTTGACATCATAGTTGCCATAAGTTCATCAGTTTTATGTCGACCTTGTTATCATGCAAGTTTGTGTTTATGCGAAGATATGTTGAAACTATCACCTTTGTCATATTCCCTTTTCATTGTTATGGCTAGGCTACTTTATAGCCTAGATGCCACCAAAATACGTGCGAATACATTAGTTAGGAAACGGGAGGAAAAGGGATATACAATTGGCATAATTTATGTAATATTTGTATGAATTGGACATATAATTCAAATGGGGAAACATAAGAATAATCACCTATAATAACATAGGTAGATTTGGATAAAATTGGAATGTTTAGTAATTATAATTAGGAATTGTAATTGTACTTATGACACGAGGTTAGGTTGCATTAGTGGTGGAAGTCTGCCCGGACCCGACCGGCATATCCAGCAGCCACTAATGTTGAACCTAATGTGGGAGGTCTAAGTACGAAAATACGAATCGGGCTATGACACGAGGTTAGGCCCAATTGTGGAATAAGTCTGCCCAGACCCGACCGGCATATCCAGCATCCCCACGTTGTAGGCCTAATATGGGAGGTCTAGTCCATTATAACCATAATTGGACATGGTTATGAATTGGACTACTTAACCTAATTTAATAATTGGACTACTTAATCTAATTTAATCCATAAGGGCTGTATGATTATGAACTTAAGTTAGTGTTAAGTAAAATTGGATTGGTAGTGGGTGCGTTAAGTAAATTAGAGTGGGCGGGCAATATTTACATGTAGGCCCACGAACTTAACCCAATAAGCTTATGTAATTAAAGACACCTAGTGGTATACATAACCAGTGGAAAAATATAATAAATTTATGTAAATAACGACACCCTTTAGGGTAAGCATAACTGACATAGGGCTATGTAATTAAAGACACCTAAGTGTATACATAGTCAGTGAAAAACCTAGTGGTGATACAAGACAAAGGAGAGAGCTTGTTTCGTATTGTGTGGGACCCATTTCAGTCAGTAACCCGGGGTAGGTATCAAATAAAGAACTTCGTACTAGGTGGAGAAGGGGCACGCTTACTAATTGATTATAAGAGATCCAAACGAGGCGGACGGTGTGGGCGACGCAAACCGACCGGGCCGTGTGCGTGCATGAGCCGGGCAGCGAGGGATAAGACGCCCGTGATACCAGCAGATATGGTTGTGCAGATCTTAAGGGTTGCCACTTTCGGAAGTTATATCTCCTACTGTAGGGCCAGCACATGATATCTACGGAGTAGGAAGCCGATCGATTAGGGTAGTGGTAAGGGTACTCGGACGTATGCCCTAAGTCTACCAACTTATAGTGGAAGGGATCATCTTATTTTAGTTTTGCTAGTAATAGTGCAGAGTAATCATTAGTGAAGCATATACACCTTACCCTTTCTACCTTATCGCACCTGCCATTTATGTAGTGATCCCTCTTATCCACTTTATATGCCTATCATGTTACTGTTATTTATTTACTGGATAAAAGTAACTAGACTCGCCAGACTTTATGTCTGACCCTTTTATTTCTCCTTCTTTCTTCCGTTCCCCCCTTAGGTTCTCAGGGAGGAAACACTCAGGCTTAGTCAGGACTCAGATATCATCATGCTAGGTGCTACTTCTGAAGTATGACTCAAGTTCTTATCTCTACTATCGCTTAACTTTTTTTAATTGGGGAATTATGTTTTTCATATTCTTATGTACTCTGATGATGCAAGACGGAAGTTGTTTTATTGTAATGGTTTTTGTGACTTATGATATTATGGACCACGACATTATGACTTATGTTTGAAATAAAAATTTAATAATTTCCGTTGCTATCTTATTGACATCTATCTTGTAATTATTCTATGTCTGTTTACCTATAACGCTTCACGTAACTTAATGCATTCCCATAGTGAGTGACATTAACGGACGTGGGGTGTCACACTTGGTATTAGAGTTGAAGATTACCAGATTAGATAAAAGCTTTTGAAAAATATTTTCAAAATGGGTTTTAAAAGAAAGTATTCTCGAAAATAGAAGTCTTTTTGAAAATATTCCCCAAGAAGCCATATGTAATATCCTTCGATCATTTATCTAAATTTCTTCCTTTTTTCCTTTTTCAGCATGTTTGGGGAACAAAACATTACTAATATCCCAGAGGGCGTCACAATACGCGGATGGTTCCATAGGTATTTGGAGGCCACGACGCCTGCCGAGGGCGAAAGAGACGTTCCTCCCCCAGCTGCACCAGTCATTCCTCCTCCTCCCCCTCCAAGAGCAGATAACTTCACCAAGATCTGCAAGGACTTACATGCTATGGCAGGGAGGTCATTCCATGGGAACGAGACATTCGTAGAAGCTAGAAACTGGCTTAAGGAGACCGAGGACTTGTTCGTAATCTTTGAAGTAGAGGATCGAAGAAAGATTCAGTTAGTTGCTTGGCTATTAAAGGATGAAGCCACATTTTGGTGGGAAGTAACCCAAGATGGACATCCGGTGGAAACTTGGGAAGACTTTAGGTAGAGGTTTGAAATAAAATTTCTTTCCCAAGCTGAGAGAAACATACAGATGGAGTGGTTCTTAGCACTCAAACAAGGAAACTTGACGGTGAAGGAGTATGTGAACAAGTTCAACCAGTTGGCAAGGTTCAGGTTAGAGTTAGTGGATGCACCGCACAAAAGGGCTTTGCGGTTTGTTAAGGGGCTGAATGAGCCTCTGCATGGGTTATCCATGTCCCATATTCCAATGGGGACCACTTTTGAAAAGCTTGCTGATATGGCCCTAATGCATGAGGAGGACAAGGGAGAAAAGAAGGATGCAAAGGCTGAGGGGACATCGCAGAATAAGAAGGTGTGGCCCAAGAAAGGGCAGCAGCAAAGACAATAGCAGAAGAAAGGAGGGAAAGATGATAAAGGCAAGGCTAAGAGAAATGTCACAATCGTGGAAAGGAGGGTCACTTGATCAAATACTGTAAGAGAAGGAAGAGCGATTGCTTCAATTGCGGAGAGGTCGGCCACTTCTCTAAAGAGTACCCAAAGAAACAGGGATCGCAGGGACAAGGTCAAAGAGCAGAAACTTCTGGAGGGCAGGTGCATGCTCTTTCGATCAGTGCTCCTGAAAGTGGTAGAAAAATTTCCATAGAAAGTTTAGTTTCTCTTTCAAACCATCCAGTTAGAACATTTTTGATTCTGGCACTTCACACTCATTTATATCTAGTTCTGTGGTTGAATCTCTGCACTTAATTACTAGTATGGTAGTAGATCCCGTAGTTGTTTCAAACCACATTTGTGGTTCGGCTCATTTATCGATGATTTGTTGGGGTTTGAAAGTATCTTTGTTAGGCATCGAGATTGAGTACGACGCATATGTGCTCGGATTTATGGGCTATGGGTTGATTCTAGGAATGGATTGGCTTACCTCGTATAGGGACATTCTGGATTGTGAGAGGAGGGTTGTTAGACTCCTGACTTGTCATGGGAAGACCCTCGAAGTTTTTTGTGAACCCCAAAAGTCTGTTATGCTTAGCTTTCTAGAGTCTCTAGATGCATCCATAGATGATTTGCAATCTGTTCCAGTGGTTTGAGATTATTCTGATGTTTTTGATGACGTAAGGTGTTCACCTCCAAAGCGCGATATCGACTTCTGCATATATCTGGTAGACAATGCAAAGCCAGTTTCATTACCAGTGCGCCACATGGCTCCAAGGGAAAGGAGGGAGCTGAGTAAGCAAGCAGGGGAGTTATTTGAGAAAGGGTTTACCAGACGAAGCATATCTGAATGGGGTGCTCCAGTAGTATTTGCAACTAAGGCAGATGGTTCGCTTCGTTTGTGTGTTGACTATAGAGAGTTGAATAAGCTCACCAAGAAGAATAGGCACCCACTTCCGAGGATTGATGATTTATTTGATCAGCTTGTTGGTGCCTCAGTATTTTCTCAGTTGGACTTAGCTACGGGGTTCCATCAGTTGAGGGTGGCTGAGGATAGCATAGATAAGACTGCTTTTAGAACTCCGGACGGTTTCTTTGAATGGCTAGTGATGCCTTTTGGGCTGACGAATGCACCCGCCTATTTTGTCGATCAGATGAGTAGGGTGTTTCGGGAGTTCCTAAACAAATTTTTTGTAGTCTTTGTTGATGATATTTTGATCTTCTCCAAAAGCGAGGAAGACCATACCCAACATTTGACAGAAGTTTTGAAAACCCTCCGTGACCATCAGCTTAAGGCGAAGTTCTCCAAATGCCGTTTTTGGAGAAAATAGGTGAGATTCTTAGGTTATGTAGTCTCCAAAGAAGGGATAGCTGTAGATCCCACCAAGGTGGTTGTAGTGCAAGATTGGCATATTCCTAAGAATGCAACCGAGGTGAGAAGCTTTCTTGGGTTGGTAGGTCACTATAGGAAGTCCATTAAGGACTTCGCGAAGATATCAGGCCCTCTCATCAGGCTGACAAAGAGGAATTTGGCATTTTCATGGGACATAGACTATGACGTTGCTTTCCAACGACTAAAGAGGGCTCTGACAATAGCCCAGTCTTGACTTTGCCTAATGGAAGTAAAGTGTTTATTGTTTACATTGGTGCATGCAGTACAGGGCTCGGTGCGGTTCTGATGCAAGAAGGGAAAGTAATATGTTATGGGGGTAGACAGTTGAGAGTTCATGAGAAGAACTACCCCACCCACGATCTAAAGCTAGCTGCCATAGTATTCGCGTTAAAGACGTGGCGTCATTATTTACTTGGAGAATGGTTCGAGTTATACACCAATCATAAATCTCTCAAGTATATATTCTCATAAAAGGATCTCAACTTAAGGCAACAACGGTGGATGGAGTTCTTAGCTTCATATGATTTTGAGATTGCTTATACCCCTGGCAAGGGTAATGTGGTGGCAGACGCACTAAGTAGGCAGAGGGTAGCTCTGAGTCCTCTGTTTGTGGAAAGAAAGAACTTGGAGTTCATATCAGCTTTTGATTTTAGACCCTCCATCGAGGTTTTGCCTGATTTGTTTGCATCCTTGGAGATACGACCGACCCTTATGGACTAGATAGGAGCTTCGCAACAAGGTGACCCACTGATTCTAGACATCATGGATAAGCTCAGAAGAGGGAGACTTCTAGTCACCTCAGTAGATATGTCATAGATGAAAAGGGGTGGTTGCGACGAGATGGAAGGCTTTGTGTTCCTCAAACTGGAAGCTTGATAAAGGCAGCCCTAGAAGAAGCCCACCATTCTAACATGACTATTCATCCAGGTGGTGACAAGATGTATAGAGACATAAAGAGGGTTTACTTTTGGACTGGGATGAAGAAAGATGTAGCCGAATTTGTTTCTCAGTGTTTAGTTTGCCAGCAAGTCAAAGCTGAGCAAAAGAAGTCCGGTGGATTACTTCATCCGTTGAAGGTTCCGTAGTGGAAATGTTAGAGCGTCTCTATGGATTTCATTGATGGTTTGCCTAGGTCAAAGAAAGGCAATACCAGTATTTGGGTGGTGGTAGATAGACTTACTAACATCGCTCAATTTATTCCGGTTAAGAGTAAGAGGACGACATCGTGGTTGGCAACAATTTATGTTCGTGAGATAGTTCATCTTCATGGGGTACCTTCCAACATCATAAGCGATCGTGACCCCATCTTTACTAGCAAATTTTGGTGGAGTTTGCAAGAAGCATTAGGTATGCAGTTGTGTTTGAGCACTGCTTATCATCCTCAGACCGATGGGCAGACGGAGAGGGTGACCAGAATTCTCGAAGATCTTTTGAGACTATGTATCTAGACTTTGGAGGGACTTGGAAATAACATCTTCCTTTAGTAGAGTTTGCCTATAATAACAGTTATCAAGCTAGCATCCGCATGGGACCCTTCGAAGCATTGTATGGACGACCCTATAGATCACCAACTTGTTGGTGGGAATCTACAAAAAGATTATTACTTAGTCCAGATATGGTTAGAGAAATGTCCAAAAAGATTGACCTTATTCGACGGCGGATGAAGACAACTCAAGATAGGCAAAAGTCCTATGCAGACAAGAGAAGAACTTACATCAAATTCAAAGTAGGAGACTTAGTTTTTATCAAACTATCACCTCTGGGGAATGTGGTTCGCTTCGGAGCAGTAGCGAAGTTGGCACCAAGGTTTGTGGGACCATTTCCCATAATCGAGAGAATTGGCCAAACGGCCTATAGAGTGAAACTCCCAAAAAATCTATCCGGTGTTCATGATGTTTTCTACATCTCTCATCTGTGGAAGTGCCTGCATGACACCGCAGAGGTTGTTGAACCGAATATGTTGGAAGAAGTAGAAGTGGAGTGGGAGGCATCATTCAGACGAGTCCCTAACCGAATTCTGGAATCAGAAGTTAAAAAGCTGCGCAATAAGGAGATCAAGTTGCTAAAGGTTCAATAGGGAGATAGCCCAGCGGATGCGACTTAGGAGACCGAAGACAAGATTCTTGCTTCGTACCCTTTTCTTTTTGAGGGTATGTTCTTAACTCCTTTTTCAAAGTTTTATCAGTGCTTGTTTCTGTCAATAGAGTATATCTTATCCATAGTATTTTTCGGCCTTTAGATAAGAATCCTATAGATGTAAACATGTGTTAGAAACATGTTATGTTTGATGGATGCAAGTGGTTGCCTGTGGACGCATATACACGCACATTAGGCACTAAGATCGGCACAATCACTTTCATACTGCATATGGATGTGTGTGCATTTTATTTTCTTTTATGGATGGAAATGGATGTATTAGCATATGGATGTTGCATTTGGATGGATGAATGTGCACACATATAGAGCTTACATGTTATAATAGGAATTATTTGCATACATATTGGATTCATGACACTAACATACATTGCATTAAGGAGGTCAACTGAATTAGTAGACCGCCTGATTTTCGCATTAGTGTTGGGACATATACACACACACCTTTTCATATATTCATATAAGCATTAGAAGTCTTTAAGGACAATGGACGCCAGTGATTGGTGGATGAGTAGATGGATGATGTATGGTAGGACATGCATTCTTCTGAACTTAGAAATATCGGGATGAAATCCTTTGAATAGGGGAGAATGTAACACCCCGAATTTTTAATAACATTAAAGAGGATAAATTAAATAATAGTTAATTTAATATTCAGATATAGAGGAAACGGACTACACCATTGTGTCCATCTCGAAATTCTGGTCAAGATAGACATTTGGTTTGCATAAAATGGACACCGTATGAAGAAGTTATGAGGGTTTTAACTTTGTATACGCGCAGATATATTATGTATACACATATGAGTCAGAGACGAGTCAGAATTTTATCCAGAATAGTTCAGATTCGAAAATTGAAAAATAGCGGCAAAATTCCCGATCTAGGGCTTGACCCCCCTAGAGGGGTGTCGACACCAGGGTCGACCCCCCTTAAGGGGTGTCGACTTAGGGATCGGCCCACCCACAGGGTTGTCGACACCCCTAGGGCTGACGTAGCACTCCGTTTTAGGGGGTCTGGCAGCTATATATATGTGTCATATTCTCCTATTTTCTTCATTGGAAATCATGGAGGCCATATGCTGCAGGGATGCAAACTGAGACGGGACCGTTTTCTACAACAACATACTTTGCAAATAAAATTCAGAAATTCAAGATCCGTTCTTTCTCAATTCTCTAAACCTAACACAGTGAGTTTCTATTTGCTTTTAGATTTAGATAAATAAAAGTAAATTGTGAAAGACTATGAATTGGATATGCTGTAAAGTATGATTCTATGCAAGTGTTATATCCTATACTATGTCATGATAGATTTGTTTCCCTAGATCTAATACAATTGTGGTTATTCTATTATGTTGCCTATGTGGATCTTGACTTGTAACTATATTGTGGTGGAAGTACATCTATTAAAGTGGACAGTTGGAACATTGGCTAGATCTAGTTCTTTATGTAAATCCCCTCTCACCTGTCATATTGGGATCAATCTAGATATATTGTAAACTTGACATGTGAAGCCATCTTTAGATCTAAAAGTGTTACTATGTAACCCTAATTATGCTAGATCTAAATAGTTGGACACCTAAATGGTTAATATATATCTCATTATGCTTGCTTTGACATCGTAGTTGCCACAAGTTCACCAGTTTTATGTCCACCTTGTTATGATGTTAATTACATGTCCATTCACCTTGTTATCATACTAGTTTGTGTTTATGCCAAGATATGTTGAAACTATCACCTTTGTCATATTCCCTTTTCAT
Source organism: Allium sativum (assembly GCA_030737875.1). Taxonomy (NCBI): domain Eukaryota; kingdom Viridiplantae; phylum Streptophyta; class Magnoliopsida; order Asparagales; family Amaryllidaceae; genus Allium; species Allium sativum. The sequence goes on from CM060925.1 coordinate 313,562,087, forward strand.
TGTTATGGCTAGGCTACTTTATAGCCTAGATGCCGCCAAAATACGTGTGAATACGTTTGTTAGGAAACAGGGGGAAAAGGGATTTATAATTGGCATAATTTATGTAATTTTATATGAGTTGGACATATAATTCAAATGGGGAAACATAAGAATAATCACCTATAATGACATAGGTAGATTTGGATAAAAATGGAATGTTTAGTAATTACAATTAGGAATTGTAATTGTACTTATGACACGAGGTTAGGTTGCATTAGTGGTGGAAGTCTGCCCGGACCCGACCGGCATATCCAGCACCCACTAATGTTGGACCTAATGTGGGAGGTTTAAGTACGCAAATATGAATCGGGCTATGATACGAGGTTAGGCCCAACTGTGGAATAAGTCTGCCCGGACCCGACCGGCATATCCAACATCCACACACTGTAGGCCTAATGTGGGAAGTCTAGTCCATTATAACCATAATTGTACATGGTAATGAATTGGACTGCTTAACCTAATTTAATCCATAAGGGTTGTATGATTATGAACTTAAGTTAGGGTTAAGTAAAATTGGATGGGTAGTGGGTGGGTTAAGTAAATTAGAGGGGATGGGCAATATTTACATATAGGCCCACGAACTAAACCCAATAAGCTTATGTAATTAAAGATACCTAGTGGAATACATAACCGGTGGAAAAATATAATAAAGTTATGTAATTAAAGACACCCTTTAGGATAAGAATAACTGATATAGGGCTATGTAATTAAAGACACCTAAGGGTATACATAGTCAGTGAAAAACCTAGTGGGGATACAAGAAAAGGGGAGAGCTTGTATCATATTGTGCGGGACCCATTTCTGCCAGTAACCTAGAGTAGGTATCAAATAAAGAACTCCGTACTAGGCAGAGAATGGACATGCTTACTGATTGATTATAAGAGATCCAAATGAAGCGGCCGGTGTGGGCGGTGCAAACCGACCGAGCCATGTGCGTGCATGAACAGGGCAGAGGGGGATAAGATGACCGTGACACTAGTAGATATGGTTGTGCACATCTTAAGGGTTGCCATTATAGGAAGTGATACCTCCTACTGTGGGGACAACACAGGATATCTATTGAGTAGGGAGTTAGGGTACACTCGGACATATGTCCTAAGTCTACCAACTTATAGTGGAATGGATCATCTCATTTTAGTTATGCTAGTAATAGTGCAGAGTAATCATTAGTGAAGCACATACACCTAACCCTGTCTACCTTGTCACACCTGCCATTTATGTAGTGATCTCTCTTATCCACCTTATATGCCTATCATGTTACTTTTATTTATTTACTGGCTAAAAGTAACTAGACTCACCAGACTTTATGTCTGACCCTTTTATTTCTCCTTCTTTCTTCCGTTTCCCCCTCCCCCTCAGGTTCTCAAGGAGGAAGCACTTAGGCTTAGTTAGGACTCAAATATCATCTTTCTAGGAGCTACTTCTGAAGTATGGCACAAGTTCTTGTCTCTACTGTGGCTTAACTTTTTTTAATGGTGGAATTATGTTTTTCATATTCTTATGTACTCTAACGATGCAAGACAGAAGTTGTTTTATTGTAATTGTTTTTGTGACTTATGATATTATGGACCACAGCATTATGACTTATGTTTGAAATAAAAATTTAAAAATTTCCGCTGCTATCTTATTTATATCTGTCTTGTAATTATTCTGTGTCTGTTTACCTATAACGCTTCACGAAACTTAATGCATTCCCTTAGTGAGTGACATTAACGGATGTGGGGTGTCACAAACTTTCATTGTGCTAATATCATCAGCCTCTTCATTGTAGGTGTCTTTAGATCCCAATTTGAAGTTAACAAATTCAGAACTTTTCTGACTTGATCTTCCTCAGAATATTTTTCCCCAAAGCCATTAGTTAAAGCATGATTTCCTGGAACCTGAGTACATATCGGAGATAGACTAAGTTTGATTCATTTTAGACATTGGTTAACATGGATATTTTGCTCTGTTTAACTTTGCTTGTTCCTTCATGAGTCACTTGCAAAATTTTCCAGATTTCATATGCAGATTTACAAACAGATACCATATTAAAATCATTCCTAACTAGTCAACAAATAAAATATTCATAGCCTTTAAATTATTTTATGTAATGGCTTTCTGATCATTAGTTCATTGTAGAAAGTTAATAGTGGGTTCAAAATATTCGTTTTGTGTGATATTTTAAGTGTCTAATCCTACAGATTGTAAATAATTTCTCACTCTGCAAGTCCAACATAAAAAAACTATTATTATTGACAATTCCAGTGTTGGTTGCCATTTAAACTTTTCAAAAATTCAATGTATGAAAACTTTGAAAACCAACGATATAATACCGATTGTCGGGGATGTGGATTAAGGATTTTAAGGAAAATTAATCACTATAGAGGGTGAATAGTGTTTTGTGTGATTTTTTTTTTTGAAATCATTCTGGATTAAACAGAACTGTTTGCAGATCACATATATTAAAAAACATAGAATCAATCATAGAATGCGTAAAATAAAAGTAAAACCAACAAAAATAAAGTACACACTGATATTTTATACTAGTTCGGGACCCCCATACATCCAGTTCCATACAACGCTAGGTTGATGTACTTTTTTATTCAATAAATTCAATTGCAATCCCTGATTTCAGGGCTACAAGGGAACACCCTAACTGATTCCAAGTACAATGAGACTTTATTGATTTTCGGACCACAAATTTACACCACTACAAGAAAATTGATATTTGATAACATATAATTACAGGGTTTTGAACAATATGTTGTCTATTTTACAATACAAAACTTGAATTAATATGGAACAGCTTGTGAAATCGCTATCCAAAATACGTTGCCTGCTAAATTTTTATTTCCCTCTATTTACCCACATATACCTATTTCCTCCCCCCTTTTGCCTATTTCCTCCTCTATTTCATCATCTTCCTAGTTAAAGTCAAAATCGATCCAAAATCAGTTGCTCATGTTTCTTCCTGAAATCTTATGTTTTGAAACATTCATTCCTAATCTTTAAACCTCAATCCGCGATGCTTCTCCTATTCAATCCCTTAAACAATGCCTTTATATTGGACTTGAAGTCATCGCCAAAGTGATCCTCAAGATTCTTCGCTATGCTTTAAAGAGTTGGCATTCCCCAAGTGAATCGCCATCCAAAACCTTGAATTCGTAATCAATTTTTTTAGGATTGTAACAGCCCGTATTTTACACATCGGAAGATCGTAAAATATTTTTATTTTATTCCCGGAGGGTTGGATCATTCTCATATTTTAATATGTTGCTTATGGGGGTGCGAGACATGTCCATAATTTTTACTGGTTTTGTTTGCGAATATTTTGCCCTTGTTAGTCTTGTACATGACATAACTTTTGACTAAGGACGAATCAGGCGGTGAGACTTGTGCAATTGGAAAGGAAATGATGATTGCCTTTCCGTAGAGTGGTTACATTAAAGATTTGGCTCAATGGCTTGGGAGGAATCACTGTTTTAAGTTTTTTCTGTTGGTTGTTCAGGTTTGGAGAGCCACAATGGGCTGATTTGGGAAGGCCCACTGGTGGTCTAGTGGAAGAGTATAAATAGAGGGTGGGAGGTATGAGAAATGTTTTAGTTTCTCTATTCTCGCATTAGGTGGCTTATGTTCTTCCTTCCTCTAACACCTTTCCACCATTAAAATCAACCTCAAAGGAAGGAAATCGAAGATCTACACCGTTAGAGGCTAGATCTACATCAATTTAAGAGGGAGTTCATCAAATCAAGGGGTTTGGTTCGAATTGCTTGCTGTCTGGAATCTTATTTCATTGATTTTAGCTTGTTTGGGAGAATCGGTGAGTGATTTACATTTCTCACATGGATTCAATGAAGTATATGAATGTTTGACCATGTTTTTCATCAAGTTTAAGTGTTTTACCATAGATCTATACCCTTGTAAGTCTATTTTCATATGAATCACCTTATGATCCAATTTAGCATGTTTAAACCGGTTATTTGTATGACATTTCATATGCTTATATCTATTAGACCCATCGTTTTGATGATATGTTCATTTTAGTGGTTTTGGTGAAATTTACATCATTTTAGTGATGATCATCATATTTATGTTGTTATCAATCTTATGACATGTTTGTGGTTGTATTTGGTGAATTGGTTGAGCATGTTTGGTCGATTAGAGAGGTTTTGGTCGAGATTGAGCTCGAATTGGAGATTGCAGGTATTGGCTCACACGTGGTGGGTCGGTCGCACCATGGTGTGGTTTTCTTGGGGAACAAGACAGGAGCAGGGTTGGTCGAGCGAGCCTAGGGGAGTGAGGGACGGTCGAGCAAGCCTGGGGTTGATCTCATGAGTGGGTCGGTCGAACTTGCCAGGGTCGGGCAGGCCAGGGACAAGTAGCAGATCTGGTCGGAGCATGGGGGTCGGTCTCAGTTTGGGTTGGGTCGGTCGTTACTGGTTGGTCGGTTTGGAGTTATGGTTTTGGCAAGGAAACATGCAAGTCGGTCGGTCTCAAATTTTTGGGTTGGTCCTGTTTGAAGCAATGGAGGAGCGGATCGGCTATTGGGTTCTGGTCGGTCTGGTTCCATGGGAATACGGGTCGGATCATATTTTCTAAAATGGGTTGTCGGGCTGAAAGAGATGGATTGGTTGGCTCCAAGAGGGTGGGTCGGTCATCCAGGGTTATTTCTGAAAAATTATAGTTTTGGGTACAACCCAGATTTGAAACTTCGAAGTGAATTTGAGGAGGAAGATTCAAAGTATTGAAAAGTGTTCGTTGATCGGTGTAGAAAAACGAATGAGGTGACTACTCAAAGGTTGCGAGTTAGTAGATAATGGATTGCTCGAGAAGGTTGCTTGAGCCATGAAGATTCATCGGGTTGGATGACTAGAGATGCGAATGCCGAGAGATTATCGTTGTCGTAAGTTCTAGCAGACTCGAAGCAGGGGTACACTAGAGAAGTCTAAAAGACTGGTTGTAGGTCGAGTACCCTGCGTTTCATTGAAAGACCTAGTTTTCAGGTTGGACATACATGCGTACCGTTGAAAGGCGTATGGAGTTTATGCTAAAACTGGGGTAACCATTAGCCCTTGACATATGGCAAGGTTGGTCGTCATACTATTAACGATGGTTTCAAAGCAGGATTGGCAGTGATAGCTAGAGTCAGTCATGGATGATTGGTTATTCTGTTTGTACAATCTCATGTAGGTCGTCCAACGTCGAAGGAGATGTTCCTTGGATGCTTGTCTGATATTGGTTTAGGCCTCTAGGGCTTGTGCTTGAGGGATGTTGAATTCTGTTAGAATGGTTTACATGAGATACATATAATCTGGATGTTATTAGCGCTCTACCATGATTGAATGGGTGTTCTAGTTTCCATGGTTGAATTGTTTATGGTAAAGGTTATCACTGTCTGATATGGGGAAGATAGGGTTGGGTTCTACTCTGGTGTTGTGGGTATATTAGTATATATCCATCCATCCTCATATACTTTATTGTTGAAGCTTGTTAGCTATTTTATCGCTCACTAAGACGGTTGTCTGACTCAAGGTTTTATATTTCCTCTTATTACCTTGGGATATTCATCCTGTTGTGGATGGACGGACTAAGTAGTAGGTGACAGGTGATTAGTGAAGACAATGCTGTCGTGCGAAGGCGAGCAGGAGGCTGGCGTATTACTTTTACTACTATCTAGTATTTCTGTTTCCGTTGTTTGATTTGCTCTATGAGTGTTGTAGTGATGCCATATGTACATACTTGATATTCCCTATGATGTTGGGATAATCTTTCAGGATGTTGTGAAAGTTTGAAAAGTTTGTTGTATGATGCTTCACTACTATTACCCGTTGTATATGTTCTATTACGTTTTATCCTTGTGCTGTGTGTTTTACGACAGGTTCCGATTGTGTTTATCTACTCTGATGATTGTCCATAGCTTCCTTGCACACTTTCAGTGCATTATTCCTCTTATTTATTGCGGGGCTATGGGTGGTCGTTACAAGGATGCTTCGACTTTTCAAAGATAAGAGTTCCTCCCCTAAAAAATTTAGTTTGGAACTTTCAGCATTTGGAGACTATCGTTTTTTCTTCAAAGTTTTGGTATGTTGAATTAAACTATTTTGTTATTATATCAATGGTCGAGTAGTGGATATAACCGAATGGATCAAAATACAGGCAACAGTTTGTTAAGATAAACATGATTGCAAACAACAAACATTTATTTATCCATCAATCTTAAGAGAGGTGCGGAAGATACTTGTATTTATCCATGTTCGCACACTTTTCCTTAATTAGAGTAAGAAGGGTTATGTCAAGTTACTACTTTTGTCCAAAACGTAGTATTATCCAAGTATAACTTAACCTAGAATAGTGCTAAAAGGCTCACAAACTATATTACTTGACAATGGCTTTGTTTTCACTAAACAATGGCTCAAACACCAAAGGTACGTGAATCATACTTCACCAATGTGGTTAGAAAATAAATGGAGCTGCACTCAATAAAAGATGAAAGTAAAAATTTGAGGAAAGTAAACTGGAGACAAAGTTTTTAGAGTGGTTCGGCCCTAAGCTAGGCCTACGTCCACTATGAAGGTAGTTTGCATTATCATGACAATGATTACACAACATATAAACTCTCTTTGTTCATACATCTTCTCATTCTCTCAACATATTCTCACTCTCACATACAAATCTCGCTCAAATTCTCAGAATTCAATGGAGGAATGATGGAATTCGTGGAGGAGAAGGATGGATGAGTAACGGAGCCGGAGGACGTCCTTGGCCTTTTCTCCCTTATAGGACTCAATTGGATGCTATGGCCAAATGGATGAATCGCCTTAAAGGAGATGGTGACGATGGTTGAAATGCTTATGGAATGGTGGAGGAAAGAATTCAGCAGCACTTCGTGGTGGCAAGGAGTCGATCCCTATTATGGTGGAAGCCGTGGCCTACTTATAGATGAGCCCCCGTGAAGAAATGAGCTGAAATTCGTATATGCAGGCTATGTGTCGCTTGTTTTGTTAATTACAAAAATGCCATCGCCTATCTGTAGCCTGCTAGCAGTTGTATCCAGCTATCCTGCACGAGCGACTTCATAGGAGCGAGCGGCTGCATAGGAGTGAGAGGTTGCATAGATCTGATCACATTGAATGGGTGCATAGGCAATGAATGTACAGGTGGCTTGAAATGTTTCTTGGTTGGTATAATAACAACCGACCGGATCATCATGTTAAGCCTTTTATGACCGAAAGATAATATATGGCTGGGGCAGCAGTATCTGATTGTAGATGAACAGGCGTCCGATCAAGGCTTGTAGAGTAGATATGAGTGTGATCAATCTGGAGCTGACATCTGCCGCACCACTAAGTAGCATATGATTGGAGCATTAGTGACTAATTTGAGGAATGAACGAGTGACTGGGGATGCAACCCATAAGCGGACATAGGGTGCATGTGTGATCTTTGGCATCTTTTTGTTCCCTGCTACATGCGATCGACTGGGGAAGTATGAACGAACGACTGCAGAGTGGAATGTGTGACCGGGATCAACTCTTCTCCTTGTCTTGTACGACCGATTTCTTTGGTATAAGAATGAATGACTTCCTTAATATGGGCGATCTTTACAGGATGTACAAGCCATACTGTGCTTGGTTAGTGCCATTCCTGAGCTAGCTTCGTGCGCATGACCCCTCTGTATGATCGTACTATTACGTATGACCGATCCTGACTGTGTTGAACGGACGACCCAACTTGTTCTGATGTATGCGACCTTCCTTGCCGTGCTTAACCTTAAACTGGCATTTGAACATTGTTCGGTGTGACCGTCCCTTACCCTTTACGAACTGTCTGGGTGTACCGGATTGGATTGGATTATGCACGATCGACCCTTATGACACTTGACCCGTAGTTTTTACACAGATTTAATAGACCAATATGTGTATGGTTTTTAAGGGATAAACATTTGCCCTTCGAAGTTTGTAATTTTTGTTTTGCAAAAAAATATAGGCTTCGAAATAATTGATCATAACATAGTTTGGTAGATTAAATATGGCTTACCAAGGGATGATCGCACAGAGCTTAGGATTGTAAAGATGGCTGAGTCGCTTACACTATTTCTTTTGATTCGAAGTATTATTACAATCGACCAAATCATAGGGATGCGGGCAAGCCAGCTGTATCTGGTGGGCCACTTGAATTTGCGTGATCGAGTATTGAGCGGATGTAGCGAGAATGTTCTAGATGCAAGTCTCTTAGTCTTTTTATCCTTTCTTTTTCTTCATTTACTTCTTTCTTTCAAAGAACGCTCTTGATGTTGGTAGGTTTCTAGAGAATCTTGCAAGGTAATTCGTATCCTTTAATTTTCGCTCAGACTTCTCTTTAAAACTCTCAATTTTTCCAACTCACCATTTTATTTGACGCTTCCAGCGATACCTGACTTATTTTTGAATTAAAGCAACTTCTCTTTGGATCTGAAGCACCATGGTTGTTTTGGGTAAGTTTTTACTTTTAACTTTGCCTCGATTTTGCTGACCAGGTGTCGATGTCATAGATAGCTTTGAACTAGGATGTTTCAAGTGTGGTTTGACTGATTTGAGTATGACTTGGGATTTTGGTGATAATCAGGTCTGTTTGGCGAAGGTGTTGTATATGTAATTATTTGGTGAATCTGAATCAGATGGAACCTTTTGAAATTTTGGTCTTAATACTGCTTATAATTTGTTTGTTGGAATGCCCCAGACACTCCTTTGCTACATAACTATACAATTACACCACTGATAGTACAGCTTTTTAATCTTTGATTGATCATTGCTCAAATATGTACTTTAGTTCAGAAGGTTTTGGTAACCTAGGTCTGACCCGATAAGGGTCGTTTCTGCCTGACTCCTATTCGGGGCTAGTCTCGAACATACCCTCTTTTGGTTGAGTATGAGTGACTACCTCAGATTAAGTGTGCACAGACGATGCACACCCAAGATTTGTGAGGAATGCACGACCGGTTCGTACGATCGGACCGAAATTTTTTCGTTCAAGGGCCATATACGACCGACCAGATTTATGACCATTTCTGGACATTCCTGGTTTTAATCATGCATGGCTTCTACTAGTTTGTTCACGCCTAAATCTGGTCGGGTTATTTTGCTCCATCCTGTAAGGTCGGTCGTGCATGATCTTTATTCATGCCATGATTGTCCTGTTTTGATCAATATCCAAACTTCAAACTGAAATAGCCCTTTGATGCTCAACACATACGGAGTTGTCTTTTGGTCTCCTCCTTAGGTTCAAAGATGAAATTTTTTATGTTAACAAGACTAAAGAGGAAGGTAATGAAGAGGAATGTAGGAGAAGCATGCCGAAGAATAAAAGGAATTCAGGTAGAGGTCACCTTCTAAGATGTTGTACACTGGGTGAACCTCCCATTAGGAATATCCGGACTTCTTCTGACCAACTATCTTCAGCTTCTCCATCCATTACCTCAGCTTCTACTAATCTTCAAACGATTATTAAAGGCCTCTTTACATTTCTAATCCATGCAACCATGTTCTTGCTGAACGATTCGAGGGCTGGTGCTTAGAAGGTATGAGCTTTGATTTGAACATAGACCTGTATGATGTGTGGATTACCACTAGTAAGATGGATGCTATGAAAGATTACATACTGGAAGAATTTGATCAATTAGAGGCATGAGTAAATTTGGTTAGAGATCTTATTGCAAAAGTTTGACACTATATTGTGATGCGACTGGGTGATTGGCAAATTTTTGCTGGTGATCTCCAGAAGTTGAATAAGGAGAACATCGATCGAATTCATACTTTAGAGAATGACATTTTTGAGCTTATCATGGCCCTTGAAATCCGGGATAAGGTCATTGTTTTTCATACTAGGAAGCAATGATTGGCTAGCTTCACCTTTCATTATTCCCGTTATTTCCTTTCATGTGCCGTGTTTAGAATGTTGTATATGCGGGTGCCAATCCCTGCCTATTATCTTATACTTATGCTGGTATTCCGACGGCCCTGTGACTATTTTGTGACTTTGTGATGTCGTTGTGCCTTATTTAATTATTATGGACGGTGCTTTTGTCTGTCATTCTGTAGTTTCTTGTTGATCTTATGAACGTAGCGCACCTATGATACGTAGTTTTAATGCTGCCGATTCGTTTTTTGATGCTATAGCAGCTTGTTATAGCCTTATCAGGCTGAAAGTGATCTGTTTTTCATTTTTTTAGCCATACTTGGAATTCTGTTTAGCTTGGCTAGTTTCGTGTCACTTTTCAATCTTCCTTTAGGGGGTCATGCATCCTTGCTAACCTGGTCGCCCAAGTCCTTCGGAGTTCGAATATGAATGCATGCCATATAGAGTGGGTTATTTATTTTAAAATGTGTTCAATCATAATTCTCACTAACCCGGTGACCCAAGCCCTTCGGAGATTTGATTTAAACACATTTTTTGTATTCAACCATATTTCTTACTAACTCAGTGACCCGAGTCCTTTGAAGAAAGGGTTTGAATACATATGTCGTTATTATTTATTATATATTTTTTGGTGTATTCAACCATATTTCTCACTAACTCAGCGACCCGAGCCCTTCGGAGATTAGGTTTGAATACGTATAAATTTAACCCAACTTTATACCTTCCTCATTTTGACTAGCTCAGAGTTGAGAAAATTAAGTCAGATACCCCCTTTCGGCTAGGATTTCCGTTACCCCCTTTCGGCTAGGATTTCTGTTACCCCCTTTTGGCTAGGATTTCTGTTAGCGTTGGTCCTTCCAGCATGTTTGTCGGTCCTTCCGGCACTAGGACTGGTGTTTCCAGCCTAGGTTTTTCGGTCCATCTGACTTTATGCTTCATCCCGGGAGGTGGACACTAGTTCCTTTTATCAAGCATTATCTCGACTTTAAAGAATTCGTGTCATGCACCTAACAAGGTGCCTCTTTTGGAACTTAGCAATCTTTTAATTTTGGGGCATATCGGTCCTTCCGACTTGATGTTTCATCCCGGGTGGTGGACACTAGTTCTTCTTATCGAGTTTTATCTCGACTTAAAGAATTCGTATCCTGCTCCTAAGAAGGTGCCTCTTTTAGGACTTGGCAATCTTTTATCAGTGGGTCAAATTGGGTTGCTTCCGCCTTTGTGTTATCTTCACGGCTTAGTACCAATCCTTTTGCTGGAAGCTTGGTAAGGGTTTGAGTTTCTACGATGAAAGGTGCAGCTTATCGACTCGTTACCCATTCGCTTGTTTTTGATTGCACAATGCTTTTGGCACTTAGCGTTGGGATTGTTCTGATTGGGACATGTTTAGGAAGCTTCCAACTGTGATTGGACTTTGAAAGAGTGATTTCTCTTGTTTGCCTACATAAAGAAGCCAATTTTTAGAAAAAAGTCTGCAAATACATGATTCGTGCGAGCGGGTAGAGTTTCTCACTCATGACTTTTTATTTGTTCATAGCTTTAATGCAAAATTTGCAAATATTTATAAGTTTTAGAATAGATATGAACAATGCATTATAAAAGGTGGCGGCGGACATGCTCGTTGTTTCAAGCTCGACGAATCTGGACTCCATCCGTGGTGGACAATTTAAAAGTGCTATTTTGAACTTTTTTGGTTCATAACATAGGGTTCATATGATTTGATTGTAATCAGAATACATATCCATAAAATACAACAAATCATTCCCAGATGTAGAATTCATCAGCTGGTCTATTCTATGAATAGGGGAGCTATCTTTTGGGTAAGCTTTATTAAGATGAATAGTCTACATAGACTCGCCAACTGCCATAGAGAGGTTCGTTCTCTGAAAGGTATTTGTTAAGATCACACTAACGGATGCCCCCGTGTCAATTAGGACTCTTTTCACAACTCTAGCGCCAAGACCAATTGTAATCGCCATGGCATCAACAGTTGGTGTAAGTAGTCCGCCAGAATCTTTATTCCTGAATACCATACCATTGGCTGGAATTTTAGGTGTCTTCATTGAAAACTCGTTGTTTAGGACCATGCATCTTTCTTCTTTCGGGACACCCTTCAACTCGTTAGCTTGCCTTTCCATATCTTCCCGGTTGCTTCCGATTAGGTTCGGCCTACCAAAAATCATGTTGATTATTGGCCTCGAGTCAACGGGTGCCTGAGCTTTCTTACCTTAGCCGGACTGATTGGTAGTATTGGCTTGCCACTGGGCAGTTGGAGCGTTTTGAGGATTCTTCACATACCGTTAGAGTTGGTTATTTCTAATGAGTTCTTCAATCATACTTTTCAGGTGTCGATATTTGTTAGTGCTATGCCCTGGTTGGTTATGAAACTGACAGAACTTTCCTGATTTGGCTGCACCGTCTGATATCCTTAACGGTCGAGGTTGCGAATAATCCCCTGCATCCTTTACGATCGACTAGATGTTCACAAGAATGTTATTTAATGGAGTTAGCTCTGATGAGTCATGAAGATGAAACTTTTTATTAGCCTTTTTGTCGTACCCATCATTGGCTCATTTCTTCCCTTGAGTTTTTTATTGGTTACACTGAGTAGCAATACTTTTAGGAGCTTCGAGAAGTTGGTTACCACCAATGATCTGGAGAGGTATAGGATTATCATTCACTCTCATGTACTCTTCTACTTTTTATAGAACTTGTCAAGAGTGTTCGGTTCCTTCATTTTTATTCATCTCCCGAATTCGCTTGTTTTGTCTATAGCGATAAGTAAAGCCATGAGGATTATGCGTGGCTCTAGATTTCTTACTTTAGACAAAGCAATATTGAATTGACTAAGAAAGTCTTTAACAGCTTCTCCTAACTCCTGCCTCATGGCTGAGAGAATTATGGCATCCTTGGCTTTGGTGGCATACAAGCAGACTTCTCATTGAACTTTTAGTCAGGTCAGAGAGCCGGTCCGCGGACTTAGGTAGAAGTTTTATGTAACAGCCCGCTTTTTACGTATCGGAAGATCGTAAAATATATTTGATTTATTCTCTAAGGGTTGGATCATTCTCATCTTTTAATATGTTGTTTATGGGGATGTGAGACATGTCCATAATTTTTACCGATTTTGTTTGTGACCATTTTGCCCCTGTCAGCCTTGTACAGAGCATAACTTTTGACTCTGGTCAAATCAGAGGGTGAGACATATGCCATTGGAAAGGAATTGATGATTGCCTTTCTGTAGAGTGGTTACATTAAGGATTTGGCTCAGCGGTTTGGGAGAAATCGTTATTTTAAGGTTTTTCAATTGACTATTCAGGTTTTGGAGCCTTAGTGGAATCCTATAAATAGGGGGTGAGAGTGGAGGGAAAAGGTTTACTTTTTCCCATTCTCTCATTTGAAGGCATTTGATTTCCTTCTTCCTCCTACACCTTTCCATCATTAAAGATCCAAATCTAAGGGGGGAAATCGAAGATCTACACCATTCAAGGCTAGATCTACATCATTTCAAAGGCGAATTCATCGGATCGAGGGGTTTGATTTGGAGTGCACGCTGTCCGGATTCTTATTTCTATCGTTTTAGATTGTTTCGGAAAATCGGTGAGTGATTTACATCTCTCACATGAATGCAATGAAGTATATGAGTGTTCGTGCATGTTTCTCATCTAATTGGGACGTTTTATCATAGATTTACACCATTATAAGTTCATTTTCATATGCATCACCCTATGATCTAATCTAACAAGTTTTACTCGTTAATTTCATGTCATTTTACATGTTTATGTTAGTTAGATCTCTCATTTTGATCATATGTTCATTTTAATGGTTTTTGGGTGAGATTTACATCATTTTTGTGGTAATTGTCATATTCATGTGGTTAGTAATGTTATGATATGTTTATGATTGTGTTTGATGATTTTAGTTGAATTGGTTTCGTCGGATTCGTCGTTTGGCGAAGTTTTGGTCGAAATCGGAGTTGAATTGCAATATGCAGGAATTGGCTCGGCCATATATTGAATCGGCCAGAAATTGGCTCGATTAGGAGTTGTCTCGGCCATAGGATGAATTGTCCAGGAGTTGGCTCGGCCATAGGTTGAATCGGCCAGAAGTAGGATCAAAACGGAGTTGGATCGGTCTTCTTGGTTCAGATCGGTTATCTTGGTTCAGATCGGTCATTTAGGGGATTGGATCGGTTATCTTGGTTCAGATCGGTCATTCAGGGGATTGGATCGGTCATCTTGGTTCGGATCAGCCTAGTTTGGATCAGGTCGGTCTGAAAGAGGGTGGATCGGTCATGATTTTAACAGCGCTTTTAAACGTTGTGGTTGAAAGTGATGATGCTATGGTTGGTTTCCAATAGGGTCATTTTCTGAAAAAGTACGTTTCTTGGGTACGACTCAGATTTGCAGAAAAAAGTCTAAAAAATATATTTTTTCGGGGGCAACCCCCCGAACCCTAGCCGCAGCGCAGTGGTGCAATTGGCTCGGTGATGATGTGACTTCGAAGTAAATTCTGGTAGGAAGGATCGAAGTGTTGAATGTGTTCGTTGATCAAGGTGGAACAACGAATGAAGTGGCAACTTAAAGGTTGTGAGTTGGTGGATAATGGTTGCTCGAGAAGGTTGCTTGAGCTATGAAATGTCGTCAAGGTTGGATGACTAGAGATGCGAAGGCCGAGAAGTCATCGTTGTCGTAAGTTCTAGCATGCTCAAAGCAAGGGTACAATGGGGGCACCCAATAGACTGGAACGTTGCTGGTCGAGTACCTTGGGTATCGTTGAAAGGCCTAGTTGTCAAGGTTGGACATATGGAGTTTATGCTAGAACTTGGGTTACCATTAGCCCTTGACATATGGCAAGGTTGGCCATCATACGATTAACTATGGTTTCAAAGCAGGATTGGTGGTGATAGCCAGAGTCAGTCATGAATGATTGGTTGTTCTGTTTGTACTGTCTCACATAGATATCCTATGTCGGGGGAGATGTTCTTTGGGTGCTCAACTGATATTGGTCTAGGCCTCTGGGGAGAGTACTTGGGGGATGTTAAACTCGATTAGAGTTGTCTGTGTGAGACTTATATAATATGGATGTCATGTGTGTTTTTCCATTGATTAAATGGGTGTTCTGGTTTCCATGGATGAATGGTTGAATTGTTATTGTAAAGGCTATCACTGTCCGATGTGGGGAAGATATGGTTGAGTTCTTCTCTGGTGTCGTGGGTAGATTAGTTTGTTTATCTATCCTTTCTCATACACTTTATTGTTGAAGTTTGTTAGCTGTTTTATTGCTCACTAAGACTATTGTCTGACTCAAGGATTTATGTTTCCTCTCATTACCTTGGGCTGTTCATCCGTTTGTGGATGGGCAGACTAAGTAGCAGATGACAGGTGATGCTTTAGTGAGGATGATGGTGCTGATCTGTGGCGAGCAGGAGGCTCACGTACCAGTTTTACTACTATCTAATAAGTGGACTTCAGCTGTTTGCTTTTATGAGTAATGTAGTGAGGCAACTTTGTACAAACACCATTTCCAAGTTGTGGATATTACTTTCTAGTTCTATGAAAGTCTTGTGTTTCTGCTTCACTATTACTACCTGTTGTACATGTTCTATTATATTATTTCCTTATGCTGTAAGTTTATGATAGGTTCTGCTTGTGTTTAGCTACTCTGATGATCGTCCATGACTGCCTTGCACACCTTTCAGCGCATTATTTATTTTGTATAGTGCAGGGGTTATGGGCGATCGTCACATTTGGTATCAGAGCTCTGGTCAACGATTTTTGGTCAAATTTCAAGGACGTAATCACGTATGAGAGACGTACTTGTAGATTTCATTTGGATGCTTACTATATATATTAGCACATATAGTAGTAACAGTTGTTTTGCTTTAGCAGACTTCTTGAATGTGACTAATTATACTAAATTGCAGATTTAGAATGAGTAGACGAGAAACAAGACGCGCTGCTAGGGGAGCCAATACTAGAGCGGGAAATGGTGGTGAACCTAATTACCCGGCCATGTTTGAAGCCATGGATGAATCAATTATGCGAAGGGTACCCACTCCAGTAGCAGCAACAGTAGATGTTGGTGTGCGAGTTCCTAGAGTAGTAGATTTTGCAAAGCTGTGTAAGGACTTTATATCTCTAGGGGGGAAACTATTCAAGGGAACTGAATCAGCTGAAGAGGTTCAAAGGTGGATGGATTCATGTGTTCGAATCTTTGGAGACTTGGGTATCGAGGATGCAATAAAGAGAAAACTTGCATCAAGGCAACTGCAGAATAGGACCATGGAATGGTGGAATTCTGTTACACTCGAGACTCCAGAGGAAGAAATTTCATGGGAGTTATTCCAAGCTAAGTTTGAAGCAAAGTTTATCTCCACAGCTAAGAAATCTGCTCTATTCAAGAAGTTCATAGAGCTGAAACAGAATGGTCATTCTGTGCTTGACTATATTTCTGATTTTGAAGCCTTGGCTAGATATGCTCGTTCATACGTTGATACACCATATCAGATGAACGAGAAGTTTGTCTTGGGTTTGGATGCTCATATCGGAAAACCGTTAGTGGACCATCTTGATGATTCATTTGAGAAGATTGTGGAAAAAGCTATTCTTCATGAGAGCTTGTTTCCTAAGGAAGCAAATGTTGTCGCTACGACCAAAGAGACTAAGAAACCGCAGCAGGGCGGTAATAATAAGAAGAGGAAGCAACAACTGCAAAAAGGAAAAGATGTTCAAAAGAAGCCTAAGAGTGAGGTGGTTTGCTTTAACTAGCAACAAAAAGGTCATTTTGCTAATGAGTGCAAGAATCCCAAAGCTGAGAAGAAGTGCTTTAAATGTGGAAAGTATGGGCATGAGAAGAAAGATTGTCCGGAATCAGCTAAGGGAAAGCAGATTGTGAAGGCATATGCTTTGGAAGCTATGCCATCTTCTTCCAGAGCTCCTACTGTAGAGGAGAAGGGAAAGGGTGTCATGGTGCAAGGTACTCTTTCTGTTAACAGTGTTTTAGTTTGTGTGCTTTGCGATACTAGAGCATCACATTCCTTCATTTGCATTGAGCTTGTCTGTCTCTTGGGTTTGGAACCTGAGATTTGTGATAGACCCTTCTTAGTGACTATTCCAATTGAGGGTTCGTCAAATCTTTGCATGATATGTCGAGGTCTAGTGTTGTCGAGTCATGGTTGCTCTTTTGTGTGTGATTGCTTTGTTCCTAACTTCGCTGGGTTTGGGATCATCTTGGGCATGGATTGGCTCAAGAGGTATGCGGCAAGGGTGAATTGCGAGAAGCTAGAGGTGAGGGTCGGGGATGTGGAAGGGCGAAAGGTGTTGATTAGATGTAAGCACGAAGACGGGGTCTTCGTGGGTTATGTATATTCACTTGGGATTCCACAAGAAGACCTGTCATCAGTGCTGATCGCTAATGAGTATGTAGATGTCTTTGACGAGGTCAAAGGGTTGCCGTCGCATCGTGAGATCGAGTTTAGCATCGATTTGGTTGAGGGTGCTAGACCAATCGTTATGCCACTTAGGTGGATGGCGCTAAGGAACAACGAGAGTTAGAGGTTCAAGTCAAAGACCTTTTGGGAAAAGGATTCATTTGGAGGAGTGCATCTGAATGGGGTGCACCGGTCGTATTTGCAACCAAGGCGGATGGCTCGTTAAAATTATGTGTGGACTATCGTGAGCTGAACAAGGTGACTAAAAAGAACAAGTATCCGTTGCCAAGGATTGATGACTTGTTCGATCAGCTACACGAAGCCAAAGTGTTTTCTAAGATGGATTTGGCAATGGGATTTCACCAGTTGAGAGTGGCTAAGGATAGTGTGCAAAAGACTGCTTTTAGGATACCATCTGGTTTCTTCGAATGGTTGGTGATGCCATTCGGGTTGACTAACGCGCCAGCGTATTTCGTGGATCTTATGAATAGGGTATTCAGAGATCAGTTGAATAAGTTTGTGCTTGTGTTCGTGGATGATATTCTAGGTTACTCCAGAAATGAGGAAGAACATAAGACGCACTTGAGAGTTGTGTTAGAGATCTTGCGGAAACATCAGCATAAGGCTAAGTTCTCAAAGTGTCACTTCTGGAAGGATGAAGTGAGGTTCTTAGGTCATGTAGTTTCTGAAAAAGGGATAGCGGTCGACCCCGCTAAAGTTGCAGCAATCCAGGACTGGGATCGACCTAAGAATGCGACGGATGTTCAGAGTTTCCTTGGGTTGGCAGGATATTACTGACGGTTTATCAAGGATTTCTCCATGGTAGTTGCACCGTTGACAGGGTTGACGAAGAAGAACCAAGTATTCACATGGGATGCAAAGTGTGAACAAGTGTTCGGAATCCTGAAGGAGAGATTGACGAGTGAACCTGTGTTGACCATTCCTAGTGGGAATGAAGAGATGTTGGTATATACTGATGCATGTGGTACTGGACTTGGAGCAGTGCTAATGCAGAAGGATAAGGTTGTGGCCTATGCGAGTCGACAGCTGAAGCCGCATGAGAAGAATTACCCAACTCATGATTTGGAGTTGGCGGCGATTGTATTTGCTCTAAAGATGTGGAGACATTACCTGTTGGGAGTTCAATTCGAGTTGTTTACAGATCACAAGTCGTTGAAGCATCTTTTCTCCTAAAAGGATTTGAATCTTCGGCCGCAAAGATGGTTAGAGTTTCTGGCATCATATGATTTTGGCATAGCCTATACTCCGGGCAAGGGTAACGCAGTAGCAGATGCATTAAGTCAAAGACAATCAAGTTTGGGAGCGATGTTTTCGGAATGGAAGAGGCTCGAGTACTTGGCAAGGTTCGATTTCAGGCCAAGGTATGAGTTGGAACCTGAAATGTTGGTGAGCTTGTCGATAAGACCTACTCTTATCGAAAGGATTGGTGAGAGCCAAAAGAAGGATGCGAAACTTGTTGAGTTCATTCAGAAACTAGAACCAGAAGATAACGAATTCGAGGTCGATTGAGAAGGTTGGCTTCGAAAGCAAGGGCGATTAGTTGTTCCTGATATTGATGGATTGAGGGATGAGATTCTGAGAGAATGTCATCACTCGAAGCTAACGATTCATCCTGGTGGAAATAAGATGTATCAGGACATGAAGAGAGTCTACTACTGGAAAGGGATGAAGCGAGATATTGGAAAGTTCATTTCCAAGTGTATGAACTGTCAGCTGGTGAAAGCTGAACAGAAGAAGCCGAGCGGTTTGCTTCAGCCATTGGAAGTTCCTACATGGAAGTTGGAGCAGGTATCGATGGATTTTATCGATGGACTACCTAGAACCAGGGCAGGAAATGAAGGGATTTGGGTCATCATGGATCGTTTGACCAAAAATGCAAGATTCATTCCTGTCAAGTCGACTAGGACGACATCGAAATTGGTTGAACTTTATGGGAAATGGATAGTTCGATTCCATGATGTCCCAAAGAGTATAGTGAGTGACCGAGATCCATTATTCACGAGTGGATTTTGGAAAAGTTTGCAAGAAGCTTTGGGAACCGAGTTGTGCTTAAGTACGACATATCATCCCCAAACTGATGGTCAGACCGAGAGAGTCAATCGAGTTTTGGAAGATCTCCCGAGGGCTTGTGCGTTAGACTTCGGAGGATCATGGGAAGACCATCTACATCTAGTTGAGTTTGCGTATAATAATAGCTACCAATCTTGCATTAGGATGGCACCATACGAAGCATTGTATGGAAGGCCGTGCAATTCTCCAATATGTTGGCTAGAAACTAGAGATAAGTTGGTACTTGGGCCTGAGATGATTAGAGAAACCTCGGATTTTATCGAGATAGTTCGGCAATGAATTAAGGCAGCCCAGGGTCGTTAGAAGAGTTACGCCGACAAGCGTCGTAAGGACTTGGAATTCGACGTGGGCGATATGGTTTTCGTGAAAGCTTCTTCGTTGAAGCACATAGTTAGATTTGGTAAGAAAGGAAAGTTAGCTCCAAGGTTTGTTGGACCATTTTCGATAGTCGAGTAAATTGGAAAGCTCGCATATAGATTGGTGTTACCCGAGAAGATATCGAGTGTGAATAATGTGTTCCATGTGTCGTTTCTACGAAAATTTGTGCATGATTCGAATATAGTGGTATCTCCAGAGCAGTACAAAGACTTAAAGACCGTAATTTCGAGACCTCGTAAGCCACTTCGTGTTGTGGGGAGTGACACGAAACAGCTTAGGAGGAAGACGGTTAAGCTAGTCAAGGTGCAATGGAGTGAGGATGGAGACGATTGTACATGGGAGACGGAAGAGAGCATGAGAGCGACTCATCCAGAACTCTTCATCGGTAGGACCCTATGATATCGTACCTTCGTTATATCATTGTATCTTGTTGTTGATAGTTAGAACTCCGCATGCTAGGATAAGGATATGGATGCATGGCTTGATGGTTGCTAGTTTGGATGATAGAATTGGCTTTTCATGGATGATAGGCATGTGGAATCGTTGTGATTACTTGGGTTTGTTTGGAATTTCGGGGGCGAAATTCTTAAGGGGGGAGAATGTAACAGCCCGCATTTTACGTATCGGAAGATCGTAAAATATATTTGTTTTATTCTCTAAAAGTTGGATCAGTCTCATCTTTTAATATGCTGTTTATGGGGATGTGAGACATGTTCATAATTTTTTTCGATTTTGTTTGTGACCATTTTGCCCCTGTCAGGCTTGTAAAGGGCATAACTTTTGACTAAGGTCAAATTAGAGGGTGAGACATGTGCCATTGGAAAGGAATTGATGATTGCCTTTCTGTAGAGTGGTTACATTAAGGATTTGGCTCAGCGGTTTGCGAGAAATCGGTGTTTTAAGGTTTTTCATTTGGATATTCAGGTTTTGAAGCCTTAGTGGAATCCTATAAATAGGGGGTGAGAGTGGAGGGAAAAAGTTTACTTTTTCCCATTCTCTCATTTGAAGGTATTTGATTTCCTTCTTCCTCCTACACCTTTCCACCATTTAAGATCCAAATCTAAGGGAAGAAATCGAAGATCTACACCATTCAAGGCTAGATCTACATCATTTCAAAGGCGAATTCATCGGATCGAGGGGTTTGATTCGGTGTGCTCGCTGTCCAGATTCTTATTTCTATCGTTTTAGATTGTTTCGGAAAGTCGGTGAGTGATTTACATCTCTCACTTGAATGCAATGAAGTATATGAGTGTTTGTGCATGTTTCTCATCAAATTGGGACGTTTTATCATTGATTTACACCATTATAAGTTCATTTTCATATGCATCACCCTATGATCTAATCTAACAAGTTTTACTTGTTAAATTCATGTCATTTTACATGTTTATGTTAGTTAGATCTCTCATTTTGATGGTTTTTAGGTGAGATTTACATCATTTTTGTGGTAATCGTCATATTCATGTGGTTAGTAATGTTATGGTATGTTTATTATTGTGTTTGATGATTTTAGTTGAGTTGGTTTCATCGGATTCGTCGTTTGGCAAAGTTTTGGTCGAAATCGAAGTTGAATTGCAATATGCAGGAATTGGCTCGGCCATAGAATGAATCGGCAAGAAATTAGCTCGATCAGGAGTTGGCTCTGCCATAGGCTGAATCGTCCAGGAGTTGGCTCGGCCAGAGGTCGAATCAGCCAGAAGTTGGATCAAAACGGAGTTGGATCGGTCATCTTGGTTCGAATCGGTTATCTTGGTTCAGATCGGTCATTTAGGGGATTGGATCGGTTATCTTGGTTCGGATCGGTCATTCACGGGATTGGATCGGCCATCTTGGTTCAGATCGACCTAGTTTGGATCGGGTCGGTCTGAAAGAGGGCGGATCGGTCATGATTTTAACAGTGCTTTTAAACGTTGTGGTTGGTAGTGATGATGCTATGGTTGGTTTCCAATAGGGTCATTTTCTAAAAAAGTACGTTTTTTGGGTACGACTCAGATTTGGAGAAAAAGGTCTGGAAAAAATATATTTCGGGGGCAGCCCCCCAAACACTAGCCGCAGCGCAGTGGTGCTATTGGCTCGGTGATGATGTGACTTCGAAGTAAATTCAGGTAGGAAGGATCAAAGTGTTGAATGTGTTCGTTGATCAAGGTGGAACAACGAATGAGGTGGCAACTTAAAGGTTGTGAGGTGTTGGATAATGGTTGCTCGAGAAGGTTGCTTGAGCTATGAAATGTCATCAAGGTTGGATGACTAGAGATGCAAAGGCCGAGAAGTCATCATTGTCGTAAGTTCTAGCAGGCTCAAAGCAGGGGTACAATGGGGGCACCCAATAGACTGGAAGTTGTTGGTCGAGTACCTTGGGTATCGTTGAAAGGCCTAGTTGTCAAGGTTGGACATTGTCAAGGTTGGACATATGAAGTTTATGCTAGAACTGGGGTTACCATTAGCCCTTTACATATGGCAAGGTTGGTCGTCGTACGATTAACTATGGTTTCAAAGCAGGATTGGCGGTGATAGCCAAAGTCAGTCGTGAATGATTGGTTGTTCTGTTTGTATTATCTCACATAGATTATCCAAAGTCGAGGGAGATGTTCTTTCGGTGCTTAACTGATATTGGTCTAGGCCTTTGGGGAGAGTACTTGGGGGATGTTAAACTCGATTAGGGTTGTCTGTGTGAGACTTATATAATCTGGATATCATGTGTGTTTTTCCATAATTGAATGGGTGTTCTGGTTTCCATGGATGAATGGTTGAATTATATTATCAAGGCTATCACTGTCCGATGTGGGGAAGATAAGGTTGAGTTCTTCTCTGGTATCGTGGGTAGATTAGTATGTTTATCTATCCTTTCTCATATACTTTATTGTTGAAGTTTGTTAGCTATTTTATCGCTCACTAAGACTGTTGTCTGACTTAAGGTTTTATGTTTCCTCTCATTACCTTGGGCTGTTCATCCGGTTGTGGATGGGCAGACTAAGTAGTAGATGACAGGTGATGCTCTGGTGAAGACGATGGTGCTGATCGGTAGCGAGCAGGAGGCTCGTGTACCAGTTTTACTGCTATCTAATAAGCGGACTTTCGCTGTTTTCTTTTATGAGTAATGTAGTGAGGCAACATTGTACAAACACCATTTCCAAGTTGTGGATATTACTTTCTTGTTCTATGAAAGTCTTGTGTTTCTGCTTCACTATTACTACCTGTTGTATATGTTCTATTATATTTTATCCTTACGCTGTGAGTTTACGACAGGTTCCGCTTGTGTTTACCTACTTTGATGATCGTCCATGACTGCCTTGCACACCTTTCAGCGCATTATTTCTTTTGTATAGTGCGGGGGTTATGGGCGGTCATCACATTTTATAAACCATAATGATGCAGCACCTTCTAAGTAGAGAGGAAAGTACGTACATCTCATCTCGTCAGTTGTTTTTGTCGCACCCATATGCCCTCATATTTGAATAGAAAGTAGTTAGGATCAACAAGGCCGTTGTATGGAGGCAAAGTTGAAGGATTTTTTTGGACATTCTGCTTCAAGGATTCTCTTGGTGAATAAAGTTCTGTCAGGAGAGAAGTCTCATTCTCTTTCTTCATCTTTGCTAGCCTGATTCCTCTTCATGATTTGCTTTATTATGTCGGAGATGTTTTCTTTGGTGTTGTGAATCTTTGCAAGGCTAAGCTCTTTTCTAAATGTTCGTCTAGGCATACGATCCTGGTTAGATAGCTTAGGTAGTTTACCTTCTTGGCGATGAGATGCCCCCGTGGCTGAAGTGGTAACCATTCGAGCATTAACCTCGGAATAATTTTTAGCTTTTGATTGCGACTTTCCGATGTTAGCTTCGTCCTTATCTCTCAACCAATCATGATTGTCCTCCATGTTATTGTTGTTGCAATCATGGTTAAAAGCAGACGAATTGTCATTTTCTTCAAGATCAACATGGACTTTTCGGAGGAGCTGTATTTGGTCGAGCATTAAGGATAACGTCGAGTTTCTCCATCATAGATCGAGTAGAAGCATCCGTCCTTTTGTTCAAGTTGGCAACAACATTGGCAACGGCTATGTCCAATTCACCTCTTGTTACACCGGCTCCGCTTCTAGAATTCTAGCCAACTTCGGTGTTTCTTCATTGGCAATGTTATCGGCATTTCCAACACTTTTACTTATGGTCTTCTTAGATTTTTCCATTATGTTGGAGAAGAAGGCGGTCTAGGATTCCAATGTAAGGCTCTCAACCTTGTGAGAGAGTGTGAGGGAAGGAAGTGCGAATGCGACCCCACTGTAGGCACTAAATGTTTTCACCAAAAAATGGCTCAAACACCAAAGGTACATGAATCATACTACACCAATGTGGTTAGAAAGTAAATGGAGCCGCACTCAATAAAAGATGAAAGTAAAAATGTGAGGAAAGTAAAATGGAGACAAGGTTTTTAGAGTGGTTCGGCCCTAAGCTAGGCCTACGTCCACTATGAAGGTAGTTTGCATTATCATGACAATGATTACAAAACATATACTCTCTTTATTCATACATCTTCTCATTCTCTCAACATATTCTCATTCTCGCATACAAATCTTGCTCAAATTCTCGGAATTCAATAGAGGAATGATGGAATTCGTAGAGGAGAAGGATGGATGAGTGACGGAGCCGGAGGACGTCCTTAGCCTTTTCTCCCTTATAGGACTCAATGGGATGCCATGGCCAAATGGATGAATCACCTTCAAGTGGAGATGGTGACGATGGTTGAAATGCTTAAGGGATGGTGGAAGACAAAATTCAACACGAATTCGCGGTGGCAAGAAGTCGATCCCTCTTATAGTGGAAGCCATGGCCTATTTATAGATGAGTCCCTCAAAAGAAATGAGATGAAATTCATATATGCAGGCTACGGGTCGCTTTTTCTGTAAATTACAAAAATGCCTTCGCCTATCTGTAGCCAATTGTCGATAGTTGTATCCAGCTGTCCCGCACAAGCGACTTCGTACGAGCAAGCGGCTGCATAGGAGTGAGCGGTTGCATACATCTGAGCACATTGAATGGGTGGACAGGCAATGAATGCACAGGTGGCTTGAAATGTTTCTTGGTTGGTATAAGAATGATCGACCGGATCATCATGTTAAGCCTTTTATGACCGACAGATTATATCTGGCTAGGGCATCCGTATATGATTGTAGATGAACAGGCGCCCGATCAAGACTTGTAGAGTAGACATGAGAGCGATCACTCTAGAGCTGACATCTGTCGGACCGGTAAGTAGCATACGATTGGAACATTATTGACTGGTTTGAGGAATGAGCGAGCGACTGGGGTTGCAACCCATGAGCGGACATGGAGTGCATGTGCGATCTCTGGCATCTTTGTATTCCCTGCTACGTACGATCGACCGGGGTAGTATGAACGAGTGACTGCAGAGTGGAACATGTGACCGGGATCAGCTCTTCTCCTTGTCTTGTACTACCGATTTCTTTGGTATAAGAATGAGTGACTTCCTTGATATGGGCGATATTTACAGGATGTACAAGCCTTACTGTCCCTGGTTAGTGCCATTCCTGAGCTAGCTTCGTGTGCACGACCCATCTGTATGATCGTACTATGCTGTACGACTGATCCTGACATTCCTGAGCTAGCTTCGTGTGCTGACCCAACTTGTTCTGATGTATGCGATCTTCCTTGCCATGCTTAACCTTAAACTAGCATTTGAACTTTTTTCTGTTCAACCGCCCATTACTCATTACGAACTGTCTCGGTGTACTGGATTGGATTGGACTATGCACGATCGACCCTTATGACGCTTGACCCGTAGTTTTTACATAGATTTAATAGACCAATATATGTATGGTTTTTAAGGGATAAACATGCTTATTGTTGATGTGGGTTTAGTTTACCTGCAAGTTCTTTACAAATGGAACTATTAAAATAAGTTGTTGCTAAGATCTGATCGCATATGCTGTGTTGGTTAGCTGGAAATGAAATATGTTGTATTTATGGTTTTCTGCATTATCTCTTACTAATTCGTATGTGTGTGCATATAAAGTATTTGGATTTAACTTTTAATGACTTTGTATACCTTATTGTTTGTGACAACCCGAATTCTGATAGACCGAATATTTTTTACAATTCGAATCTATCGAAACTCATGCTGGTTCGCTCTGGTATCCTGCAGAAAAGACAGAGACATAAAATATGTAAGAGCTCAGAAAATCTCACAACGGAATGGATAAAAATATAGTATAACCAAATTATAGCCTTACAGTATTAATAATACTGCCTAACCAGTATCCAAAGCTATCATGTGTCTGCCACAAATCTAACCTGCGAGTATGTTAAGAGGAGGGGGTCAGACACAAATTCTGGTGACTGGATTTAAACTATACGCTTTGGATAATCCTATATATACCATTCAATCACATTTTCTTATTTACTAGGTTAATTGGGTTAACAACACTCAAGGCTTACACACATGTCATACCCATTTACTTCCCGGTGGATTAACCTAATACAATATATATGTAGCTACCCCCAATATTAGGGTACACCACATGGTATCCCACTCGCACGGTCTCCACCGAAATCTACGCAGTCCCTCATCCTACGCCAAAGTGACGTACGGATATCTATATAACAATGTTGCGTTCCACGTATATCTGTCAATTCTATGCTACGTAAGCGTACGGACTGCCACCTTTGATCGAATCGGATTCTATACCAGAGTAGTGCCTCAAGTCTACGATACACCACCCAAAGAAGACTTGCATGTATCTAGACTTTCCGACGTATGTATCGTCAATTGTAGCTCGATGCCTTAACCGCACATCCTCTAATGTGCACCGAGTTCCGTGGCAGGGCGATACAAGAAGCACGGAACTCATTCGGGAGCATTTCCATATCTGTACAGGCCCGCCTTTAAGAGCCTCAAAATACAGATATTCCTAGGGTCTGTTTTTCATGGTGGTTATGGCCCCACCTCGCCCCCTCCCTCAACTAGTAAACACTACAAGAGCTAAGCGACATGCCCCTAACAACATACAATTTAAACATCCAGTTGGCATCTCCCCTCAACTACCATACCTCGATAGTGGAAGGTAAATGGTATCTTGGGTTTAGCTCTAGTCTTTTCGCATCCCACTGACTGCCGATGATGGGTATCCGACGATCTACTATCCTTGTTGGTCGTGACCCTTTGCCTCCTCGTTGAGGCAACCGCCGAATCACCCTAGTGTCACCATGTCATAGCATTCTGACTGCAAAGCTTCTTTTGCAGTCAAGGCCCACCCACCTAGTAGTTACGCGCAGACCCAACATCTGCGAGCACAGCCTAAACATCTGCCACTGCACAGAGGACTACCAGGAGCGCCTTATGTACCTCAGGAAGCCGTGTGCTTCCCCTTCCAGTCCTTCGGAGCCGACTGAATAATCAGATGAATGTGTGCTCCCCTCATGCCTTATGACACCACGATGATCTACCCCCTTGGGTTATTCACCCTCAAACGTGTGAACTGGTCCAAGCACCTTATATTAATATGTTATTAGACCCTATGTCTAAACATTCTTTTAAGCGCTTGCTTTACCTCATCAGGTTTCCATTTAACTTGGTTATTCTCATTCACATTGACTTCTTACTTAAATTACCAAGTTCTTCTTGCTTATTAATTTTAGTCATATAATTTAACCCTTTTAAGTTTATTAATAATCCCACTACAAGTTATTCTATAGAATGTGGTCCGAGGTCTATAATCCACAATCCTTTTCGTATTCTCGTTTGATTCAAGGTTACAATAACATGTTCTAATTAATCAGTAATTAAGTATATCCTAATTCACATGTTTTCTTTTTAACATGTCAGCCATTATTTATGATTAAATATAACTTATTTTATTTCATAAGTTTTCCTCATTCTTTCTCACTTAATCATTCTTTCTCATTATTTACGCCATCACTACAACTCATAGTTGCTTACTTATTAACTTAGTTCTTTAACTAAGGTCCACTAATAAGGTTCTCTTCCCATAAATATAATTTATGTTGTCTTCATCCATAGATTTCAGATTCCTGTTCTTGTAAATAACTTAATTTACAATTAAGTACAACTTATCCCCTTACATAAGTTATTTTATTCCCTTTATCGTTTATTATAACCTGAGTTATAATTTCCACTTGTCCCTAGGACAAGCCTAAACATGTATTTTTTATCAACAGATTTCATACTTCCAAGTTTATAGATTACTCAATTTGAGATTAAGTGCCACTTATCTCATTCTACCAGTTATCCCATGTACTTACTAGTTTATTATAACCTAAGTTATAATCTTCAATTTTCCCTAGAACAAGTCTACCTATTATACAATAATACAATATTCTTATTAATGAAATTTATTTATAATAGGTTGTTATCATTCCCCGTTCATTTCATTCCTTTTTATTATTGTAATTATCTTTCATTCAATTCCATTTATTTCCATTAATTATAATTAATGTTGTTTATCAATCCTGCTATTTACACACACACATATATCTATATGTATGTATATATTCATGCAATAGATCTCTTACATTAAGCCTATAATTGTGGATGTTGGATTTGCCGGGCGGTTCCGGGCAGACTTCTACCACAAGTTGGCTTAACCTCGTGTCTTAGCGCCACTACATGTTTTATTTATGCATTAAGACCCCTCACATTAGATTTACCACTTGTAAATGCTGGATATGCCAGGTGGTTCTGGATAGACTTCTATCACAAGTGTAATCTAACCTCGTGTCGAAGCGCGTTACAGTTGTCAAATTACTGTGAATTTTGGCATGTTTGTACTTTAAAAATTATTCCTATTTCATTATTGGTTTTCATGCCTCTTTCCCAAGTCATATATATTATGTACCATATGTGCAAATTAAGATCTTTAATCATAATTTGATTTATGCCCCAAACCCATATTCTTGTATTCAATTTTATGCTAACATGAAACCATTTAATTATATAACTATTCCAATTCATACAAGTTAGGATTCATGTATATGAATTTGACCAGTTAACATGTCATTTTCTCAATTCTACATCTAACAATTCAAATACAAGTGAATCACGTAATCATAACAACAGTAGTCATTAACCATATTCGTGATAACCCCAAACTCCCGTGTCACGGAAGAAAGGATAATCATTGAAATATAACACATAAACAATAACAGCAGAACAAAAATATAGAATTACACCAGATAATGTACATCAAATTACACTAGAAATAATACATCATCAGAGTTACATAGCATAATAGGATCATACTTAGTACATAATACAGTTTCAGCTTAATATAAAATGTCTGTAGTGGAATCAAACATAATATACTAAATGAAATCTGAACAACATAATAGAAATGATAAGATCCATCTTCAGCTCCATAGCTATCTAGAATGAGTCTGCTAAAACCTGAATACAAGGCTGCCCATATGGAAAAGAGGGCACCCGAGTTTGCAAAGTGAAACAAACTATGAGTCAGTCATGGGACTGGTATGAGAAATCTTACTTAACCTATTTAATAATAAGGCTAATCACAGGACAACACCGCTAACGCAGAACGGGTTTACTCCATTGGATTGTCAGTGCATAAGTAAAGTAAATCATTAAACAACGCAATGCTTTTCAGAAAAATGAAGCCATTATAAGACTCAAATCCCATCACACAATGCAACACAAACCGGAGGATAGAGTTTTACCTTAATATGGCCAAAATATGCTTGATACATATAAAACAAATTTGATATTATTATTAGTGCATATATTTTCAAAAACATTTTCAATCACACTGTAACAATCTTAGATGGCATAACTACCATATATTATGTCGCCATACTAGTTTTACAATCAAAACTGCATGGTGTCGTATTGGAAGTTGGATCCCCATCATGAACCAAGGCAAGGGATCGTCCTTACTAAATTCGAGACACTCTAGCCCGTGAATCAGGATACGGCCGCAACTGCACAAATACTTTAGTGGATTAGTTTTTCCTGAAGAATACGTTTCCCAGCCCTATGGGGCGTAAATCAAGAGCCGCTAGGGACTCAATACGAGGTACCTCGCTTTCCATCATCCACATAAGTAAAAATGTCTGGGCTCCATGCCATGACACCACTTCTAGCTAGAAAGAAACACATGCTCCCCCTGGGGTCCTTCTCCCGTTTCTGGTTCATACCAGGGTGTGAGGCTCGCGAAGTAACGCTATACACAAAGATATGCTAATTAAAGCTGTGCTTTGATCATCAACCACAAGGCTATGCTTTTCAACAATAAGCCTTGATCATTTGCATCTTTGCATGCCACATTGACAATTCACGCCATGCAACTGATGTCTACCAATATATAACCTCTGAGCTCATACGTCTCAGAGAAGGGTGTTAAGCAAGAGAATAAATTCTCCGCCATCAAGAAAATATATATTTAATAGAAATCAATCAACATAGAATAAAATCCAATGTCAGACACACATCCATTTACAAGTCCGTTCTGGGTCTGAACGAAACCTGAGACACCTTATTCCTCGTTCCATATGTCCAATACGGAAGAGAGGCTCTCGCATATCTGGACAATCAACAAGTACGTCTGGACAACTACCACTGTAACCCTTTCCTGGGAGCTAACCAATCCAGGGCATCAGTAGTCATCCATTCGATGTGAAGATCGCCAGTCTTCAACCACCGTCTTCAATATCTTCGACTTCCAATCGTCGTATAATGATTTGAAATGAGATTTAACTTGGCATTTTCAAATAATTCGCAAATATATATAATTCAAAACCATTTCTTTTCATTCCATATCATTCATAATATTTTATAACGATTTGTCGCTATTTTTATTTATATAAAAGTAGCCTCTTTTAATTTAAACGACGCTTTAGGTCATTACGCGGCCCGGGCGCTTTTTTTTAATTCAAATTTGAGTTACACATTTCTCAAAATCTAACCGTTGGATCTTAGCAAATTTTATATCGTTGTAAAGATGTTTCCAAAGTGAACCCAACGGTTCTAGTTTTGGGAAAATCCGACGGTCGGATCTCTCGGTATAATCATTTAAAGTTACGATTCCAAATCGCGAACTAATGCGCGTGATTCGTTTTATTTTAATTTATATTCATATATATATATATATACATATATACATATATATATATATATATAAATTAATTCATTCGACGATTTCAAACACCATTTATTCCCTAACATATAGTTAACATTATTTTAATGAATCATACTTACATTAAAAACGTAATTTTTAATGTCTCAACATTTTATCAAACTACGAATATTTTAAAGGAATCCTACTTTCATTAGAAATGTAATTTTTTTTAATGTTAAACTATTTTTACCAATCTTGAATCTCTTTTATATCAAATCATACATTACATTAAAAATGTAATTTTTAATGTTAAACACATTTTCATTTCACCATTGAATCTTTTAAATGAAATCATACATTACATTAAAAATATAATTTTTAATGTTAAACACATTTTTACCAACTTGAATCTTTTAAATGAAACCATATATTACATTAAAAATGTAATTTTTAAGGTTAAATACATTTTTACCAACTTGAATCTTTTAAATGAAATCATACATTACATTAAAAATGTAATTTTTAATGTTAAACACATTTTCATTTCAACATTGAAACTTTTAAATGAAATCATATATTGCATTAAAAATGTAATTTTTAATGTTAAAACATTTTCATTTCAACATTGAATCTTTTAAATGAAATCATACATTACATTAAAAATGTAATTTTTAATGTTAAACACATTTTCATTTCAAAATTGAATCTTTTAAATGAAATCATACATTACATTAAAAATGTAATTGTTAATGTTAAACACATTTTCATTTCAACATTGAATCTTTTAAATGAAATCATACATTACATTAAAAATGTAATTTTTAATGTTAAACACATTTTCATTTCAACATCGAATCTTTTAAATGAAATCATACATTACATTAAAAATGTAATTTTAAGTGTTAAACACATTTTTACCAACTTGAATCTTTTTATTGATTCAATCTTTGCATTAAAAATGTAATTTAAATGTAAAAACATTTTTTTTATCAAAAATGAATATTTTTAATGATTCAATCTTGTATAAAAAGGTAAATTTTAATGTTAATACATTTTTAGTCAAACTTGAATATTTTAGATAATCATTTATACATAAAAATGTAAATTTTTAAATGTGACACATTTTACATCATTTCTTATAAACAATAAAAATGCAAAAAATTTTATTGTTAACTTTTCTTTTTCAAAACAATGATCATTTTGAATCATTTCTTATGCACAATAAAAATGTAAATTTTTATTGTTAACTTTTCTTTTCAAAACAATGATCATTTTGAATCATTTCTCATGCATAATAAAAATGTAAATTTTTATTGTTAACTTTTCTTTTCAAAACAATGATCATTTTTAATTTACAGTAAAAATGTGAATTTATTGTTAAACAATTTTTCACTCCAAATAATGATCATTTTTAATTTACAATAAAAATGTGAATTTATTATTAAACAAAATTTCTATTCAGACTATGATCATTTGCATATTTTAAATATACAATAATAATCTAATTTTATATTTCAAACAATTTTATATCATAACATGAGTATTTTACAACACATGAATATTTCAGAAAATTTCGACAGTATAACGACAAGGTAATTAAAACCGACACCGTGCCTAGTATGGCTCCTCTGCTAACCTAGGCGATACAAGGGTTTCATTTTCCTAATTCAATTTCTTTTCACCATACAATGAATTTTCCACAAACACAATCGATTTCGTTTCAACCACAATAAATCAACCACAATTACAATCGATTTCACGCCACAATCACAATCAAGTCGTCCATGGTCTGTGGACGACGGTGTCGGGAGTTTCTAAACTCCGTCTGCAACCTAATATAGTTTTATTTATTTATTTTGGATTCAGAAATCTCACATTACTTTTTAATCCTTCTAAAATTGTAGAAAGCTCCACAAATTCTCCGGTCTCTTCTGAAATGTAGATCTCGAATTTATGGTTCCAACGAATCCGAAGTTGTTGAATTCTGTTTTTGTTTGAAAAGGATACAATCATTTAACCATTTAAACATATAATTAACTTAATAATTAATCATTATTTTTACTTAACCCTTTTCAAATGCCTTTCCCCATCATTTCGAATCTGCTCCGGGCTTCTCAAAAGGAAAATCCGTAACCCATTTTCATGTTCTAGGGCACGCCATCGCACCCTTCTAGAAGCTACCAGCCAAGGATCCAAACACTCCACCTCGTTACCCTTTACCTTGCCACCTACTGGCCGAAGCACCACCAATTCCGACGCCCCCTTGCCTCTCCAGTCCACGTTCGAACGCTCGGACTTCAATTGAAGAATTCGAACAAATTACTCAATTAAATTCATTCTTCCCCATTCATATTTTAGATCTTGTCGAGAGAAATGGTTTTTGTTCAGAAAATTTTCAAAATTATTGTTTGGATTCAACGAAAAAGAGGGAGGAACGAGAGAAAGTTCTGGCCATCGGTTTTGTTGAAAGCGGCGGCTAGAATTTGTGAAGGAGGCCTAAGGTTTAGAACGTGCTATTTATATACATATTATAATATAAATTATTATTTTAACCCGTAAATTAGTTGTTTAACTTAACGAACTCCAAATCCAGTCCAGCGACTATCGCCCCTAGCCAAATTCCCATATTTCAGGCATAATGGACTAGGTCCCGTCAGCCCGTTTGATCGTTTTAGCCCACTTTTCTTTAAATTAAAATATAAATCATTTAATTATTTAACTTGGTTGTACATTTTAATTTACCGGGGCCGCATACTGACTCCAAAAATTCACAAACAATAAATCTAGCTATATTTTGACGATACGGTCCTAACAAAATTTATTTCATCGAATTTGGAGACTGATTGAAAAATGGCCATTTTCTAGTCGATCCAATTTGACTGAAATTGACAAAACACGTTTTGATTTCCTACACTCACATATTAATTCCAAAAATTATGAAAATTGGAATCTTGCAATAATTTTACATTCTGGATCCAGCCAAAGTGGTTTCGTTGAAAACGGAGGTCGTTTGCAAAATGGCAATTTATAAGGGTTATATATTATATTAAATTCCATAGCAACTATTCTGAATATTTAACTGGCCATAACTTTTTATTCCTGCTATAAAATTTCAATTTTTCACATCCGTTAGAAAGATATTTTAAACAGATTTAAATATTTTTGGTTTTACTGAAATCCGATTTATTTTGAATCCTGTACATTCAGTCAAAGTTCAAAATTAAAATTTCAAACTACCGGGCCATTTCTAACTCTTTTTATAATTAATATATATATATTCATTCTAACTTCGATTTAAATAAAGTTTTAATCGTTATTATTTAAAATAAAACATTTTAAATATTCAAAATTCATAAAAATAACTAAAATAAATTTTTTGAATTGGTTCTGATTTTCCGGGTTGTTACAATATTCTAACAAGTCTGTTTCATCATGTAAACATTTCAATGCTTTAACTGATTCAACATATGAATTTCCCCAAAACATTCATATTAATATCTCAACTTGTTATAATAGTAATTCTCAATTATTCTGGTAAATTTACATATAATAGCGGGGAATGTTTAAACGATAATATGAAATTTTCTAAAATGATATATCTTAAATCCACTCACCTCATATGCTTTCCCAATCCTGGATCTGGTCCAGATCTATCATTCCATGGTTTTTTCCCTAATTTGATCCAGAACCTAACAACCATGGATTCATAACTTTTTACTAAAAGAAAGAAAGAAAAGGAAGAAAGAGAAGAGAATTGAAAATAGACCAGATCTAGGAATTACCTCACTTCATTAAGAGATCTGATTACCCATTTACAAGCATATGTTCCTTTCCTCCAGATTTTGATTCAGAATTTTTACCTAAACTAATAACCTAGATTTTCTGAGTAGATTAGGGGAGGAAGAGAAACGTAGAGCTTCTGCGTAGT
The DNA here is from genome assembly GCA_030737875.1 of Allium sativum. NCBI lineage: Eukaryota > Viridiplantae > Streptophyta > Magnoliopsida > Asparagales > Amaryllidaceae > Allium > Allium sativum. Next base: position 313,596,922 of record CM060925.1, read on the forward strand.
CCCAGAAATATGAGATTACGGTTGGCTCTACAGGCTTATTTATAGGTATACCAGAGAAACCGGGTCCTTTGGATTTAATTTGAAGTCATCAAAATCATCCACGTCTCAAGAAAAATGCTCAGATCTACAATGGGTCGACCCCGGGGTCAGCCCCCCTTTGTGTGGGTCGACCCATGGGTCAACACCCCCTTGAAGTGGTCGACCCCCATGGATCCGGAGGCTGAAAATGATATGGGCGCGCTTCACAAATGCGCCAGTGCAAAATTGCCTTGGCGCACTTTCCAAGTGCGCTAGTTGTTCTAGCATGCTTCCTGTTTTCTTCGTCAAACTTCTGTCTTTCATAACTTCTTCATACAATGTCCGTTTTACGCAGACTCGAAGTCTATTTGAACTAGAATTCTGAGACGAACGCAATGGTACAATCTGTTTTACTTAATTCTGAATATCTAATTAAGTTATTCTTATTTATTATCTTGACTTAAAAATGCGGGGTGTTACATTGTTCATGGTTCGTTGCTTTTTCTGTCATGTATTTATGTGCATGTAGATTGTTCAAGAAAATCATCTAGCTTTTTCTCTCTTCTTCTACAGGTATGAGTAAGAAGATAAAGAATTTGTTTATTTTGGAAGAGATCATTTGTTCTTCCTACTATTTCCATGCTTATGGTAATTTGTAATTATTATTCTTAGTAAAATTGTTTATACTAATTTTCACATGGTATTGGAATTGATAAAAGTTTCCAATTGAAAACGAAGTCAGTTTGGCAAATATGGCAGGGGTTAAAATATAATTCCTATACCAAAACGTGAAATGAAAATGAAGGTTGTATATTGTTTCAATTCTTCCTCACCACTGATCTTATTTTTTACTGGATTTTATTTTAGATCTAATTCATTTATCTACACTGACAAGGTAAGATCTTTTGTCTCTATTTTTTCCAGTTACATAATTCTGACAGGATTTAGATATTTCCTTTCCCTTACTGGATTGTAATTCAATCTTTAGTTTTTAAAAGGTTTAACATGTTTTCTTTTTTCATAATGGACCACGAGCTCCTTTAATTTGATTTGATAATGTGTAAAACTATTGCAACCTTAACATAAGATTAAATATCTATTTGGATAGGAAAAGTTGGTACAATGGATGAAATTTTTAGGTAGAGTTTGATAAGTTCAGCTCACTTTTAGTGGCATGGGTCTTCATTAGATTGATAATCCTTTTCTAAAACTGTGTGTGTATATATATATATATATAAGATTTTAGAATCATTTTTTTCATTTCCCTTATAGTTCCTACTTTGGCAAGGACAACCTTTCTAGATTATAGAAATTATTATTTTTCTTTCTTCTGAAAATGCCTTAAAGTCATGTTTGGAAAACTAAATTAAATTTATGAACTGCATCAGCTATATCCTAGATGTGAAAAACTATACGATACATTTTGATTTATTCACAATGCTTTCCCTCCGTTTCTCATTCGTAGAAAGAGGAATCAGAAGTCGTTATTGACTTACTATTATTTCTAATTTCCATATGCATGTTATCATGTATATTTCACACTAGTTATTGATAAAATAACCATTTTAAAACTATATCTTACATATGTTCTTGATTTATTTGTTAGGGTAATCTCTTGAATAGCTAATTTTGTTACCAACATTCACTACCACCGTACTGAGTTGTTTATAATTTTCAAAGTAATTGTTGTATAATTTGGTGTAAAGAAGGGAAGTTGTTGGATTGCACTTAAATTAATTGTCCATAGTTGTGTCAATATGTCAATGAGGATACCCTGGTAACAATTTTGAATCTTTCTTCATGCTTAAATCTCTCATTTTCCATGCACGGACTAACTTTTTTCCATATTTAATTATAGCAAGTTTTTTGTTAAAATAAATGGTCTGATTGTCCTCCTATTTTTTCATACATTTAACTTCATATATAATGTGTATGTTCATCTAAGTTGGTGGGTTGTAAGTTATGTCATATGTATTCATATACTTAAACTTTAGAACATGAATGCCACCTTGCTTTTGCGGTATAATTGTTTACCATAGTTTCAAAATACTACCTCTGTGTCCAATCATTTGTTTGTATTAGACAAACCAAAAAAGGTTTTAACCCACTACCTCACCTCAATTTTATTTTCTAGTCCCTCACCCTCCCCACTCCAAAAAAAAAAAACATTTTGTACTGTCCTAATTCATTGCGATTTCCTTGCTTTGAATTGATCAATTATTTAACTCAATCATTTCCTTGCTATAAGTCCTAATATACAGAAGGCAATTAGATGTAATTTTTACTGCGTCAAGTCTTTTTCCTAATGACGCTTGCAAAACCATTATCATATTCTGAAAATTAAACTACGGGCTTTATGTTTAATAAGATATAAGTTCTGATTTGTTAAGAATATGTTATTCTGCAAGTTAATTAACTATACTAATTTAGTGTTGAAAAATTGCTTCTCGGTATCTAAGAGAACGTTCTCCAGTTCCAATTCTACTTCCATTATGTTAATGTTTGGAATGGACAGTTATAATGTGCACTATATTAGTTTTTGAATTGCATTACTTTTGTCTCCTTTTACTATCTGTGATTAACTTTTTTAATTTACTACGATTTTCTATTTATCAGTATACTAAACACCGTTTTTCTGTTGTCATCAGTATATTGATTTAAACATCAATGTGTTACTGCTTCGTTGTTTTTATAGAAACCTAAAATGATTGATAACTCTTGATTATATATGTTAGGAAACATAAATGAAAAAATTCCCGATTGTTCGGTTTCGCCCGAAATGTTTTATAATTCATTATTAGCTAAGATTTCAAGTTCTATTTTGGCATGAATAATTTTTCTACGTGAGCCCGTGCATTAATAAAAGACTTCATTATATAGCTTTAATTCATAACCTTCTCTATTTCAAAAAAAAAAGCATGTCATGCTTGAATATGTATTGCAGTTTTTAAAATTGTCGACACCTTAAAACAAAGTCTCGGACCTTTTGTTTTCTTGGTACATGAGTCTAAATTGCTTGACCCCCTATTTTGTCTAACAATGATTTTTTCTGTACTTCCTAACAGTATGTTGTTTGTGTGTGTTTATAGTTGATGGGTTTGTTGGGTTTGTCAGAGTTAACAAGACATTTTTAATCATGGTAATTGCTTCCACTGGAAGTTGGGTGGTTTAAACAAAATTTCATTTATGCATTCTTTAAACTAGGCTGTTGAATTAGAGAGCCAAGAACTGGAGCTAGATCTCTCAAGTCTTGGTGCTATGAATACTATGTTTGCTACCCTATTTAGGTAAGTTATAACTTATTCACATTTGAATGTCATCATTTGCCTAATCGCTTCTTTGTACCTTATCACTCGCTTCTAGTGACTACACAAGATGTTTTACATGCTTACTTTTGTGTTTTGGCTATTTGATAGCAAACTTGGTGTGCCAATTAATACTACTATATCTGCAACTATACTTTAAGAGGCATTGAGTGACTCAGTAGAAGTTCTTCCTCTACAGTTGGGAAAGTCCACATCCAGAAAGATTATTGTAACACCCCGCATTTTCAGTATAATTAAAATGAAATATATAGTTATACAAATGGTGGTGACGTATAGTTTAACCAATACATGCGTTAAAGATAAGAAAATAAAGATACTTAATATATATATCAGGAACTAAGAAAAACAGACAGCACCGTTGCGTCCATCTCGAAATTCTAGTTCAGATGGACATCAAGTTTGCGTAAAACGGATAACGCATGAAGAAGTTATAAGCCGTAGAAGTTTGTATACGCACGGGAAAATATATATATACATATAGCCGCCCCAGAAATTCAAAAACATTAAAACCTAACAGATTTGGGATGAGCACGAAAATTCCCGCTCAAAGGGGTCGACACCCCCCTTGGGGTTTCGATATAGGTGTCGACCCCCACTAGGGGGTGTCAACAGGGGTGTCGACACCCTTGGCTAGATATGGAAGAACGTTTTCTTTAGTTTCTGATGAATCTGATGTGGTTTAATTCAATTTGAGGGTCCTTGTCTCTCCTATACACCTATAAATAACCCTTAAACATAAGCCTAACCCCTATATCTTCTAAGACGACGTCGGAGCTCTGCTCTCCTCCTTCATCTTCAAGTAAAACAATGACTATCAGCCTAATCCTCTTCTTCTTCTAATCCAATCAAGGTGAGTGAATTTGCAATACACTTCCTGTATAATAGTATGAATAGCGTTCATCATTCCCTAGTTAAAGATTTAATTTAAAGATTCATGTTGTAATAATTATAATGCTTGTTGTATATTCATTCTATTCTTCTTCCTCATTCCAATTCCTTTTTATTTTTAAGCCTAGGCTACCTTCGAACCTAGTTCAGATATCATTGCGATTAATATTAATGTAATTTGGAAGAATATTGGAAAATTACCAAGGTATAATTTGTAATTGGGAATTTTGGAGTATAATTCATAATGAATCTTTGAGTATAACTTGGGAACGAGAAGCTATGCTAAATAGCACATAATTATGAATTCTGATCTAAGACGTTAACAAGAATATGTGTGAATTGAAATCATTGGATGTGGAATGGGATTTGGGAAGAGGCGATTCATTGCGGATCTAATATTATGGGTTTGAAGTTTTAAAATATAAGTTTGAATTGGGGATTTGGAAAACGTATTTAAAGTTAAAAATCTTAATATGATAAAGGAATGGGTGAATTACAAACCTAATTAGAATTATATAGTTTGGGGTAAAACTTATCTTAGGTAATTATGGAACCTAACTTATAAGTCTAAAATTAGAGATACGAATACTTTCATAAATTTGGGTAATTGATATGTTAAACATAATTTAGTGCATGAATCGTAAGTGTACAATCCGTTTAAAAGACGAGCATGCCAAAAACCCGAGGTTAGAATGAACTTGCGGTGGAAGTCTGCCCGGAACCGCCCGGCGTAACCAGCAACCGCAAGTAACATGTTTAATGTGAGAGGTTATTGACATATTTACATAATGCCTAGACACGAGGTTAGACTGCAATTGCGGTAGAAGTCTGCCCGGAACCACCTGGCATATCCAGCATCCGCAAACGGCTAGTCTAATGTGGGAGGTCTAGCGTGTATACATATAAATCTGTTTTTATAAGAACCAAATGTAAAACTTAACCAAGATAATACACGAGGGGTCGTACGAGCGAAATAAGAAAAAAGGGTTAAGAGGATTTGATTGAATAAAAGGATATGGTTAAGTCAACTTGGGTATATGGACAAACTTAACCAACGTCATAATGGGGAATGATAGCAACCTATTATGAACATATAGGGGAAATATGAAAGTCATATAATAGGTAGACTTGTCCTAGGGACAAGGGAAGATGATAATAAGACTAGTGAATGGGACAACTTATATTATAAAATAAGTTCAATATAAACTACAAGCGATAATGAGTAATCTTTTGATAAACATAACATGGGTTATGAGTAGAAATCTTTAGTTAAGAGGACTAAGTAAATAACGATAAAGAGAACTAAGTAATAAGCCTTAGTTAAGGAAACTAAGCAATAAGCCTTAGTTAAGAAAATAAAGTAAACAACGATGGATTGCGGCGACATCAACAGATGGAAGTAAAACTGAATAAGAAGATATGAGGAAAAACTTATATAAGAAATAAGTTAAGATGGATAATGGGGTATAAAGCTTATTAAAGAAACTTACAAGTAATGAGTCATACTTGAAAACGTTAATAAGCAAGAGAAACTTGGTAATTAGAATCGAAAGGCAATATGAATAAGGATAACCAAGTTATAAAGAAACCTGATGAAGCAGAACAAGCACATAAATTGGACAATTAGACATAGTTCTAATAACACGTAAGAATGAGGCGCTTGGACTAGTCCATACGTTAGAGGATGAATAACCATAAGGGGTAGATCATCGGGATGTCAAAAGATACAAAGAGGAGCGCATGTCCATCTTGGTATTCTTGTAGGCTCCAACGGATTGAGTTAAGAAGCACGCAGCTTCCGGGGACACAGTGTATTCTTGGTATTCCTCTGTGAGTGGCAGATGATACACCCGTGCTCATAGAGGTTAGGTCTGCGTGGGTGAACCAACGAGTATGCTTTGATTGCAATAATAAGGGGCAATTAAAAGGCTAAGATGGACCAGTGTGATTGGGCGAGACTAGTTTGTGCCCTGTGATAGCAACTCGTTGTCTACCTACCATCTTCAGTTAGTACGTAAAGCGGAAAGGCGGAGAACTTCAAAAAACCATATACTTTGCTATCTAGTAATGGGCGAGGTTGGCCTATAGGTTTGAAGGGCATAGGGGGGCCGGGGTTGGGTTCTCATTCTTGATTTTCTTGGGTGCCTTTCATTTGTTATGAGGAAGGGGTCTAGTGGGACAATAGCCACTGTAAAAACAGACCTTAGCATCTGCAATCGGCAGATATCTGAAAGCTCCTGACCGAGTTCCGTGTTTCTTGATTAGCCCTGCCACGGGACTCGGGCGCACATATAGAGAACAGGTGCAATAGACATCGAGAACGATTGAAGATACGTACGTCGGAAAGTCTAGGTATACTCATGTCGCTGTGGGTGGTGTATCATAGACTAGAGGGCATTACGTAAGAACCTAGTGGGATCTAGGGTAGCAGTCCAAACGCTTACGTAATACGGAGGATTCTACGAAAACGTAGCGTTGATATATATATATACACACACACATACATATGGGAATTCGAACGAACATTGAGTAAGGGGATTGCATACTTACGGAAGAGACTGTGCGAGTAGGGGGTAGCTACATATACACTATATTAGGTTGATATATTGGTGAGTAGATGGGTGCGATGGGTGTGTAAGCCTAGAGTGCTAATATCAAAGATAACCTTATAAACTAAAAAATATATAATATAATGGAATATGTAGGATAATTTATAAGTTTATTTTAAATTCATTCACACAGAACTTATGTTCTGACCTCCTCATCATAACATTCGCAGGTTAGGTTCATGACAGTGGCTTTGGATACTGATTAGCAGTATTATTATTAAGGTAAAGCTATGTTTTAATTACATTATATTTTATTCCTTCCGCTGTGAGATGTTTTCCGAACTCTGACATGTTTTATGTCTCTGTCTTTTCTGCAGGATACCAGAGCAAACGAACTCGAGTTTCGATGGATTGGATTTTTGAAAAAAAATTGGTCTGTCGGAACGCGGGTTGTTACATCTAGTATCAGGGCAAAGGTTTAGGATTCCTATATAGATAGTGAGTGAACGTATTTATAATTTTATAAATATATATATATATATATATATATATATATATATATGTACTTAGTTTAGTCGAGGAACTCACTGAAAAAAGTTTTTCTTTGAGAAAAATGGGATAATTCCTTTGTACACTAAAATGGAGAACAAGGAAATTTTTAAGAGGAAATAAAAGTTTACAAAATAATGGAAATTGCAAATTTCCCACGAGAGACAGTTATATTTTAATTATGGAATTAGAACAGAAACGAGGTAGGGGAAAACGATCCCTAATAAACACGTCAAAATTTAGAATGTGACAAAGAAAACGGAGATGGATCGTCAAGAAGAAAGAAGAATGATTGTTGGACGAACATATATATATATATATATATATATATATATATATAGGGGGTCGACATTGGGGTCGACACCCCTTCATAGGGGTCGACTGGGGTGTCGACACCTCCTGTCCAGATCGAAGAAAAATATATAAATGAAGGAAGAAAGCCTTTGTTCCCCATTCCATCGTCCAGCACCCCCTTCCATCCAAAAAACCCAATTCCACCGCCCCTTTCCAAGCCCTCCACCACCTCAAAACATCACCGTTTCGCGAGAGATTGCTATCAAATCGAAGCTAGCGACGTCCTCTACCTGGATCTACACAAATCCCCTCTTAATTTGAGCTAAAATCGCCATAAAACTTAGTGCCTCTTTTCCCCATCTAACACCTTAAGAGATCGCATGGTGCAACAATCAAAGGGAAGTAATCGAAGCATACGAAAGGACCGCGAAGTTGAATCTTTTACTAGGGTGACTGATTAAGTTTGTGGATTTTGTTGGAACCCCTTTGGAAACATTATTTACGGGGGAAGGTTTGACCGCGATTTTGGATGTCAACACGGTAGAGGAAAGAGGCTACAAAAGGTTAGTTCGTCTTTTTGACGCTAATTTGATAGTTGGGGAAGATAATGGTATGGTTACTTATGAGTCCGATGTTACGAGGACCATTATTAGATTTAATGAAGTACAATTTAGAGACATGCTTGGTATTCGTGGGGCGGGATACAATTTAAGTGACATACAACAACCTGATATGGCTGTTTGGCGTAGGATTTTCTTGGATGTGTACCAATGGGACTGGGATATGGCTCATTTGCGCCATATATCTAGATTAGTCATATGTAATTTACAATACAATCTTGTTGCTAAGACTGGGGGATACGAAAAGATATCACACACAGTTAAACTTGCTACATATGCCATTTTTGCGGGAATTCAAGTAAACTGGGCCCGCACCATTTTACAATATTATGATGCTACTAGAGAGGCGAGGCAGACCAATATTGCTTTTGGAAATCTATGGACGGTAGTGTTTACTCAGTTTCACGTTCCTTTGCTTAGAGAGAGTTACATATCACCTTCCTCTCACCCCTCCCATGTCATAAATTCGGGCGCTCTGCTTAGGATGCACATTGAGCTACAGGAACTAGTAGACTTAGACCCTCAGCCCATGGAATGCGAGGGAGAAGGTAAAGAGGAAGAGGAGGAGGAAGCACAGGATGAGGGGGATACACAGGGTTATCAGTTCGTGCATGGGAGGAACCCCGCTATGCACAGCCGGGAGGATCAGATCCATATCAGTAGGAGGAGCAGGCTTGGGGAGGTGCTTGGACTTCCCAAGCTTCAGGGTGGGGTACAGCTGGATGGGATAGTTGGGCTTCTAGGGAGCAAGGCTGGGGGCATTCTCTAGGCAGCAGGCTCAGCTGTCTAAAGAGCATCAGGATATTTTGAGGGAAAAACAAGAAATGCTTAGGATACATGCTGAGTTTGGACATACACAACATCAAATCCTATGGGAAATGAGCACCTCCCAGCAGCGTTTTGATCGGATAGAGGCTGGGATGCAGGATTTACAGTTGGAGGTTAGGGATGGGTCTAGACGACAGGAGGAGCATCTAGATAAGGTTGAGGGTAAGATTGATGGGCTGGAGGCCCTCATCCGCGGTTTGTTTGGATAGAGTCCTGGCCTGCATTATATGATCATTATGGTAGCATGATATTAGAGGTCTCATGATGTAGTGTCGGACTATCTTGCTTTTATTTATCATTACGGTAAGTTTTCTTCTGCTGTATGAATTTTTCATACTTAAAACCATTGCGACTAAATAAGAACGATAAAACGACGAAAGCAATAAACAAAGAATGAAAGGAAAAATGACGAAAATTTTCCCGGGGTAAAAATTATCAAAAGAAACTGGAAAATGTGAACTTTTTCGTTAAAGAACATAAGAAATCAAAATTTGGAGGATTAGTTTTTCCAAAATTTTGAAATTTAATGATGGTTGATAGGATTTTGGGTGAAACACTGGGTGAACTACACTCTTATTTTATAAGAGTGCGGGAAAATTCGGATGAAAAATATTTGATTTTCAAAAATATTGCATTCATATAGAACTGCAAGTATATTTAGGATGTGAGCATCATATTTTAAAAAAGAATCCTTGAAAATCTGCATATATATAGGAGGTACCACCTAGGCATACATGTATTATTTTGATGTATTGCACTATGCACATGTGCACTATGTTTGAGAAATTGGATGCACACATAATGGATGTATATTAGATTTTACCCTTATCAAATTTTGGGGACGAAATTTTTTAAGGGTGGGAGAATGTAACACCCCGCATTTTCAGTATAATTAAAATGAAATATATAGTTATACAAAAGGCGGTAACGTATAGTTTAACCAATACATGCGTTAAAGATAAGAAAATAAAGATACTTAATTTATATATCAGGAACTAAGAAAAACAGACAACATCGTTGCGTCCATCTCGAAATTCTGGTTCAGATGGACATCAAGTTTGCGGAAAACGGATAACGCATGAAGAAGAAGTTTGTATACGCAAGGGAATATATATATATATATATATGTATATATATATATACATATAGCTGCCCCAGAAATTCATAAACGTTCAAACCGACCAGATTTGGGATGAGCGGGAAAATTCCCACTCAAAGGGGTTGACACCCCCCGGGGTGTCGACTTATTTGTCGACCCCCACTAGGGGGTGTCGACACCCTCGGCCAGATCTGGAAGAATGTTTTCTTTAGTTTCTGACTGATCTGATGTGCTTTAATTCAATCTGAGGTTCCTTGTCTCTCCTATACACCTATAAATGACACTTAAACATAACCCTAACACCTCTATATTCTAAGACGACGTCGGAGCTCTGCTCTCCTCTTTCTTCTTCAAGTAAAACAATGACTATCAGCCTAATCCTCTTCTTCTTCTAATCCAATCAAGGTGAGTGGATTTGCTATACACTTCCTGTATAACAGTATGAATATCATTCATCATTCTCCAGTTAAAGATTTAATTTAAAGATTCATGTTGTAATAATTATAATGCTTGTATATTCATTCTATTCTTCTTCCTCATCCCAATTCCTTTTTATTTTTAAGCCTAGGCTACCTTCGAGCCTAGTTCAGATATCCTTGCGATTAATATTAATGTAATTTGGAAAAATATAGGAAAATTATTGAGGTATAATTTGTAGTTGGGAATTTTGAAGCATAATTCATAATGAATCTTTGAGTATAACTTGGGAATGAGAAGCTATGCTAAATAGCACATAATTATGAATTCCGATCTAAGACATTAACATGAATATGTGTGAATTGAAATCACTGGATATGGAATGGGATTTGGGAAGAGGCGATTCATTGCGGATCTAATATTATGGGTTTGAAGTTTTAAAATATAAGTTTGAATTGGGGATTTGGAAAACGGATTTTGTAACAACCCGAATTCCGGCGGACCGATTTTTTTTTCAAAAACCCAATCCATAAAAACCCGAGTTGGTTGCTCTGGTATCCTGCAGAAAAGACAGAGAAAAGAAATATGTCAGAGTTCGAAAAACACCTCACAGCGAAAGGAATAAAATATAATATATATAAACGTAGCTTTATCTTAATTACAATACTGCTAAATCAGTATCTCCAAAGCTATAAGTCTCTGTCATGAATCTAACCTGCGAATGTTATGAGGAGGGGGTCAGAACATAAGTTCTGTGTGAATAAGTTTAAACTACACTTCTTGAATAATCCTACATATACCGTTCAATTACATTTTATTGTTTATTAGGTTATTTGTGTCGTTAGCGCTCAAGGCTTACACACATGTCGCACCCATCTACTCCCAGTATATTAACCTAATGTAATGTATATGTAGCTACCCCCAAACTGAGGTACACCCCATGGTACCCCACTCGCATGGTCCCCACCATATCCTCGCTGTGATATACGCAATCCCTCGTCCTATGTCATAGTAATGTATATTCCTCTTATATATATAATACAACACTACGCCCACATAGGATCACTCTAATTTGACTGCCGTTATCGAATAATGCCCACCAGTCAACGATACACCGCCCAGAGAAGACATGGTTATATCTAGACTCTTCCACGTACGTATTCTCTATCGTATTTGATATCTAACCCGCACATCCATCGTGTGTGCGTGCCCGAGTTCCATGGCAGGGCTACACATGAAACATGGAACTCGGTCAGAAGCTTTCCTTATATTTGTGCAAGGCTCGCCTTTAAGAGCCTCCCACACAAATATCCCTAGGGTCTGTTTTCTATGGTGGCTATGGCCCCACCTCGGCCCCTCCCTTAACTAATAAAGACTACGAGAGCTAAGCAACAAGCCCCTAAGCAACCAATCTAAACATCCATGTGGCGTCTCCCCTCAACCACCGTCCACGATAGTGAATAGTTAATGGTATATTGGGTCTAGCTCTAGTCTTTCCGCATTCTACTGGCTATGGTAACAGGCACTCGACGACCTACTATCCTTGTTGGTCCTGACCCTCCACCTCCGTTGAGGAAGCCGTCGAATCACCTTTTCCGTCACCACAAACATCATTCTGACTGCCCAACTATTCTTGCAGTCAAGGACCACCCACCTAGTAAATACGCGCAGACCAACCCCTGCGGGCACATCCTGAAACATCTGCCACCACACAGAGGACTACTAGGAGCACCTTTAACGTCTCAGGAAGTCGCGTGCTTCCCCTTCCAGTCCGTTGGAGCTGCCAAAATAACGAATGTGCACTCCCCTGGTGTCTTATGACACCGTGATGATTTACCTTGTTGGGTTATTCATCCTACAACGTACGGATTGCCCCAAGTGCCTTGATTTTATATGTCACTAGACCCTACGTCTAATAAATTCTTACGCGCTTTTGTTACCTCGTTAGTTTTTCTTATTTAACTTGGTTATTCTTATTCATATTGACTTCCTTTTCAAGTTTACCAAGTTACCCTCGCTTATTAATTCAATTTATACTTAACCCATTTAAGACCATTAATAAGACCACAACATGTTGTTTTCCAACTTCATAAATTATTCTCTTTTAGGGTTACAACAACATGTTATACATAATTCATAGTTAAGTATGTCTTATCCACATATATACTGATTAGGAGAATAATCCCCTAAACACCAGCCCCGAAGACCGAAATCAACATCAGACTGGCACCCAAAGAATTACTCAACCCAACCAACATATATGATTCTAATTTACTTCTTTTCCATTCATATAACTTATATCATCTTAAATTTCACACTTCTCCTTCCCAAACTACATAATTTATAATTAAGTATATCTTCACATATAAGTTACCTTATTTTCCTCTATCGTTTCTTATAACTTACCTTATCCCATAAGTTATACTTTCCACTTGTCCCTAGGACAAGTCTAATCTATTATCCTTCCTTTTCTTGTTCAAATTCATTCATAATAGGTTATTTACCATTCCCCACTTTTGTCATTAATTTAGATTTACTTAACCCTTTCCATTTATTTAACCCGTTACCTAAACTTTACCCAATTCAATTAATTTGTGATGCCATAACGGGTCCCTTTTGGTTAAGCATTATTTTTTTATGTCTTACATGTCGCCCATGTCCCACTTAACCTCTTTTATTATTGTTTCCATGCCTTACACATGCATTACTACAGTTAAGTCCACCTTAGTCATGTTTTACTTCACGTATCTTACTACAGTTAAGTCCACATTTACATGTTTTACATGTCTTATCTTACTACGATTAAGTCCATATTTACATGTTTTACATGTCTTGTCTTACTACGGTTAAGTCCATATTTACATGTCATATTTTACATGTTACCCACTTAACCCTCTAACCATACCCATGTCACCCACATGTCTTATTATGGTTAGTATTCCTTAATTCATTCATTATGACGAACGGTGCATGACCTCCTTCATTAGACCGAACACTTTGTGGCTGCTGGATTTGCCGGGCGGTTCCGGGCAGTCTTACACCAAAAAGCAGGTCTAACCTCGTGTCACTAACCGTTACGCCTACAATTCATGCCTTTGACCTCTCACATTAGACGTCCAATTGGGACAGTTGGATTTGCCGGGCGGTTCCGGGCAGTCTTACACCACAATTGCGCCTAACCTCGTGTCAAAGGTTCATTAACATCGTATTTCACCCAAATCCCAATTTTCATGTTATGTGTTTCCAATTCAACATATAGTCATGTTTACAATTTTGCCTATTCCAACTTGTCACTAATTACATATTAATTAGCCTTAATTACAAATTTCCAATTATAGGCAATTTCATCAATTCCATGTAATCCATACCCAAATATGCCAATTTCTTTTATATTCCAATTATCCAAAATATCCAATAATACTCAAGTTCATAAAATCAATATTTTTCCAATATATTTCCCAACGTTCCGATGTTCATACATATAACCTAATTCACCTTTTAGGCTTATCTTACCAATAAATTCACCAATCCATGTTATCCAATCACATGTTGTTAATATTAAATTGTACTAATTCCATATCCAATTTCAATCATGCCAAACTACATAAATTTAAAATTACCATACAATTGTGTCCATAATTCTATTCAAATCAAACATAAATCCTTCCAACCCATATTATGCCCAAACAACCCCTTTTTTCCTTTTACTTTCTCGTTCTCATTTACAACGCATAAATTCATGATAGATGTAGGCTCGAGACAGCCTAGCTATAAAAATAAAAAGGGGAAAGAATAAAAAGGAGAGAACTCAATCGTAAGCATAAATGAAATAACTGATCTTATTAAATTATCATCATATTCATTATGGGGAATGACAAACGATAGAAGTACAATTATACAACAAATGTATTTTAAACCACTCACCTTGACTGGATTGGATAAATAAACAATTGGTTGTTGAGGTAGAACGTTGGTTTTGGCTTCTTATTTGATTATTGACGCAGAACGTGAATTGTTGTTGAAGAAACTTGCTACTTGATTTGATTAAACTCCAAAATTGAGGAAGAACTTGCTATTTATTTTAGAGTTTAGAGGCGGCGGCTATGTTAGGTTGAAGTTTGGTGGCATGGAGGCGTCTTATAAGAGATAGAATGATTTTAGGGTTAGGTTAAGTGTTCTTTTATAGGTGGGTTAGAGCAACTAGGACCTTAGGATTAAATAAAAACTCATTTAAACCGTCCACCTCATCCTAGAAAAGAACCATCCAGAACAACCCTTTTCACACTTAGTGCTCCTTTAAATAAAAAAAGAAACCGCTTTATTTCTTTCTAATTAATGCATTACATACCATTTTTAACGTATAGCAACCTCTTTCCTTCATGCATTCAATTATTTTATTTATTTGCACTTATACGTGAACCTTTATTTGCTGTATTCTTCTCCTAATCAATTAATTGATTTCTTTCTCTTTTTGTCTACTCTTTTTGAAATGAAACCGCATGTCCTTAAACCATTTTCTTTTCTTTATTTACATCTAATAACATGTGCATGCATCTCTGATTTGAATGTTATTTAATAACATTAACCTTCCTCCAATTGTGGCTTGCTTATGGCCTTATTAGTTTACTTTTTAGATGTTTAAATTTCAAAAGTTGATCCACTTCACATTTAATTGCTCCATTTTAATGTTTACAAACTTTTTCTATGCATGCTTTAATTGCACATTTGACATGTTTTGCATTCCATATTCTCTTTCTTTTATTTGCATCACATTAATTTATTTTTATTTAGGTTCATGCATCATCCATTTATTTAATGCAATAATTTCACATATCCTCTTTCCCTTATTGCATTAATTTCATATAACATGTATACATATATGCCCCCTTTTTGTTTGTCTCTATGTTCGCGCGCAACTTCAAATTTGAATCATGTTCATACGCATCCATCTCTTATACATATACTAATTTTTATATGCGAACAATTGTCTATTTTATTTGGAAATTATCTTCCTTAATCAATTAATGGTTTATTTCCATTCTTTCAATTAAACCTCCAAATAACTTATCCCCTTTCGCACTGAACCAATTTGCGAAGCCACTATTTAGCCGCTCCTTAAAACAAAAAAATATATATGGCACTGGTGGGGATTGAACTCACAACCTCTTATGTACAAGTCTCATGTATTAACTAAATGAGCTACTAAGTCTTTTGTTAACAAGACTTAGGACCAAGCTACATATTATTCTTTTCCCATTGCTCTTTTTCATGTTTTGTTGCATTTCTTAAATTAAGGATAACTTCTTCGTTTTAAATCTGTTTTCTACACACTATAGGTCTAAATTGACCAGAAAATCGCCACGAACGTAATGACGCTAATTTCATGACCAAATTCTAGAGTCTCTTCAAATTCTCCTTTTTATTTCTTTTTAAATGTTCGCATGTATTTCTTCGCATTTCACTGTATTTCTTCTTATTTCAAATATTGCATGTAATTTCTTTACTAATCTTTTTCTTTATTTCACTGCATAAACTTCTTACATGTAATTACATTAATATTATTTAATCTTTCCTTTAAATATATCCATACATATATACATATATCTCGTTTTTAATTATATTAAAAATGCGGGGTGTTACATTCTCCCACCCTTAAGGAATTTCGTCCTCGAAATTCGATAGGGGTAAAATATATAATTCCTCGCATAATATCAAACCATCAAGTGTGCATCCAATTTTTTTGCAAACATTGTGCACATGTGCAAAGTGAAATACATCATAGTAGTGCATGTATGCCTAATTTGGTACCACCTATATGTATGCAAACTTTCAGATTTTTTTTTTCAAAACATGATGCTCACATCCTAAATATACTTGCAGTTCTACATGAATGCAATATTTTTGAAAAACCAAAACATTTTTCATCCAAATTTTCCCATACTCTTATAGAATAAGAGCATAGTTCATCCAATTGTTGCATCCAAAATCCTACCAACCATTATTAAATTCGAAATTTAGAAAAATCTAATTTTCCATATTCGATTTCTTATGTTACAAAAAGGTATAAAACGGAAGAATTTACATTTTCCGTTTTTCTTTTATGTACTTTTTCTGGTTGCACTTGGATTTTTACATATCTATTCTATAAAAAGTTCCTATTTTCCTATCCAAGCACAATTACATAAGAAACATTTTTTTTTCAGCTTATCTTTTTCGAGCAACAATTCTAGTCTTTATAATGCTTATGCATTCTATGGGAATTTATTTTTATTATTCTAGGATAGTCCTTATTATTTACTTCCTAGCCTCAAACTCATTCTTTCTAGACACTAATCCTTACCTACTCCATTCGTTTTAAAACATGGTTTGGTCTCTTTTTTTTTCTAAATTTTTCTCCCAAAAATTAAAAATGGTAAAACTTTATTTTCTTTACCAAAACTTGCTTTTGCCAAACCATAAAAACACGTCGTAACAAAAATGCAAAACATTTTTTTCAAACATCAAAAACTGGAGTAGACAAGGACAACTATTTCTTAATCGGGTTTCCAAATTTCCTAGGCTTTCCTAGACACATCCACGAAATCATTTCTTCCAACTATATATATTCCTAATCCATTTTCCACTTTATAAGGTTTCCCTACTAAACCCACTAATCTCAGTTACTATTGTATGGGATACATCTTTCTTAACGCCAATCATTTTGTACACTTTCCACCCAACATACCTAAGGGTCTCAGATTTCCTTGCTCATTCTTTTAGCGTACAAAACAGTTATCCCAATTCTTTCCATATTTTACACTTTCTATTTAGTGGGCTTCTTTATAGATCTAGGTTTATATATAATATATTTATATTTTTGAAAATACAAATACGCTCTCTCATTATCTATATAGGAATCATAAACCTATGCTCTGATACCAAATGTAACAACCCGAATTCCGACGGACCGTTTTTTTTTTCAAAAACCCAATCCATCAAAACCCGAGTTGGTTGCTCTGGTATCCTGCAGAAAAGACAGAGACAAGAAATATGTCAGAGTTCGAAAAACACCTTACAGCAGAAGGAATAAAATATAATATATATAAACATAGCTTTACCTTAATTACAATACTGCTAAATCAGTATCTCCAAAGCTATAAGTCTCTGTCATGAATCTAACCTGCGAATGTTATGAGGAGGGGGTCAGAACATAAGTTCTGTGTGAATTAGTTTAAACCACACTTCTTGATTAATCCTACATATACCATTCAATTATATTTTATTGTTTATTAGGTTATTTGTGTCGTTATCTCTTAAGGCTTTCACACACGTTGTACCCATCTACTCCCAGTAGATTAACCTAATATAATGTATATGTAGCTACCCCCAAACTGAGGTACACCCTATAGTACCCCACTCGAATGGTCCCCACCGTATCCTCGCAGTGATATACGCAATCCCCTGTCCTATGTCATAGTAATGTATATTCCTCTTATATATATAATACAACACTACGCCCACATAGGATCACTCTAATTTGACTGCCGTTATCGAGTAATGCCCACCAGTCTACGAAACACCACCCAGAGCAGACATGGTTATATCTAGACTCTTCCACGTATGTATTCTCTATCGTATTCGATATCTAACCCACACACCCATCGTGTGTGCGTGCCTGAGTTCCGTGGCAGGGCTACACAAGAAACACGGAACTCGGTCGGGAGCTTTCCTTATATTTGTGCAAGGCTCGCCTTTAAGAGCCTCCCACACATATATCCCTAGGGTCTATTTTCTATGGTGGTATGGCCCCATCTCGGCCCCTCCCATAACTAATAAAGACTACGAGAGCTAAGCGACAAGCCCCTAAGCAACCAATCTAAACATCCATGTGGCGTCTCCCCTCAACCACCGTCCCACGATAATGAATGGTTAATGGTATATTGGGTCTAGCTCTAGTTTTTCCACATCCTACTAGCTGTGGTAACAGGCACTCGACGACCTACTATCCTTGTTGGTCCTGACCCTCCACCTCCATTGAGGCAGCTTTCGAATCACCTTTTCCGTCACCGCGAACATAATTCTGACTGCCCAGCTATTCTTGTAGTCAAGGCCCACCCACATAGTAGTTACGCGCAGACCCAACCTATGAGGGCACAACCTGAAACATCTACCACCACATAGAGGACTACTAGGAGCACCTTTAACGTCTCAGGAAGCTGCAAGCTTCCCCTTCCAGTCCGTTGGAGCCGCCAAAATAACGAATGTGCGCTCCCCTTGTGTCTTATGACACCGTGATGATTTACCTTGTTGGGTTATTCATCCTACAACGTACGGATTGCCCTAAGCGCCTTGATTTTATATGTCATTAGACCCTACGTCTAATCAATTCTTACGCATTTTTGTTACCTCATCCGTTTTTATTATTTAACTTGGTTATTCTTATTCATATTGACTTCCTTTTCAAGTTTACCAAGTTACCCTCCCTTATTAATTCAATTTATACTTAACCCATTTAAGTCCATTAATAAGACCACAACATGTTGTTTTCCAACTTCATAAATTATTCTCTTTTAGGGTTACAACAACATGTTATACATAATTCATAGTTAAGTATGTCTTATCCACATATATACTGATTAGGAGAATAATCCCCTAAACACCAGCCCCGAAGACCGAAATCAACATCAGACTGGCACCCAGAGAATTACTCAACCCAACCAACATATATGATTCTAATTTACTTCTTTATCATTCATATAACTTATATCATCTTAAATTTCACACTTCTCCTTTCCAAACTACTTAATTTATAATTAAGTATATCTTCACATATAAGTTACCTTATTTTCCTCTATCGTTTCTTATAACTTACCTTATCCTATAAGTTATACTTTCCACTTGTCCTTAGGATAAGTCTAACCTATTATCCTTCCTTTTCTTATTCAAATTCATTCATAATAGGTTATTCACCATTCCCCACTTTTGTCATTAATTTAGTTTTACTTAACCCTTTCCATTTATTTTATCCGTTACCTAAACTTTACCCAATTCAATTAATTTGTGATGCCATAACAGGTCCCCTTTGGTTAAGCATTATTTTTTTATGTCTTACATGTCGCCCATGTCCCACTTAACCTCTTTTATTATTGTATCCATGTCTTACACATGCTTTACTACGGTTAAGTCCACCTTTGTCATGTTTTACTTCACGTATTATACTATAGTTAAGTCCACATTTACATGTTTTACATGTCTTGTCTTACTACGGTTAAGTCCATATTTACATGTTTTACATGTCTTGTCTTACTACGGTTAAGTCCATATTTACATGTCATATTTTACATGTCACCCACTTAACCCTCTAACCATACCCATGTCACCCATATGTCTTATTATGGTTAGTATTCCTTAATTCATTCATTATGACGAACGGTGCATGACCTCCCACATTAGACCGAACACTTTGTGGCTGCTGGATTTGCTGGGCGGTTCCGGGTAGTCTTACACCACAAAGCGGGTCTAACCTCGTGTCACCAACCGTTACGCCTACAATTCATACCTTTGACCTCTCACATTAGACGTCCAATTGGGGCAGCTGGATTTGCCGGGCGGTTCCGTGGAGTCTTACACCACAATTGCACCTAACCTCGTGTCAAAGGTTCATTAACATCGTATTTCATCCAAATCCCAATTTTCATGTTATGTGTTTCCAATTCAACATATAGTCATGTTTACAATTTTGCCTATTCCAACTGGTCACTAATTACATATTAGTTAGCCTTAATTACAAATTTCCAATTATAGGCAATTTCATCAATTCCATGTAATCCATACCCAAATATGCCAATTTCTTTTATATTCCAATTATCTAAAATATCCAATAATACTCAAGTACATAAAATCAATATTTTTCCAATATATTTCCCAACATTCCCATGTTCATTCATATAACCTAATTCAACTTTTAGGCTTATCTTACCAATAAATTTCACCAATCAATGTTATCCAATTACATTTGTTAATATTAAATTGTACTAATTCCATATCCAATTTCAATCATGCCAAACTACATAAATTTAAAATTACCATACAATTATGTCCATAATTCTATTCAAATCATACATAAATCCTTCCAACCCATATTATGCCCAAACAACCCCTTTTTTCCTTTTTACTTTCTCGTTCTCGTTTACAACACATAAATTCATGATAGGTGTAGGATCGAGATAGCCTAGCTATAAAAATAAAAAGGGGAATGAATAAAAAGGAGAGAACTCAATCGTAAGCATAAATGAAATAACTGATCTTATTAAATTATCATCATATTCATTATGGGGAATGGCAAACGATAGAAGTACAATTATACAACAAATGTATTTTAAACCACTCACCTTGACTGGATTGGAGAAATAAACAATTGGTTGTTGAGGTAGAACGTTGGCTTAGCCTTCTTATTTGGTTATTGATGCAGAACATGAATTGTTGTTGAAGAAACTTGCTACTTGATTTGATTAAACTCCAAAATTGATGAAGAACTTGCAATTTAATTTAGAGTTTAGAGGCGGCGGCTATGTTGGGTTGAAGTTTGGTGGCATGGAGGCGTATTACAAGAGATAGAATGATTTTAGGGTTAGGTTAGGTGTTCTTTTATAGGTGGGTTAGAGCAACTAGGACCTTAGGATTAAATAAAAACTCATCTAAACCGTCCACCTCACCCTAGAAAAGAACCATCCATAACAACCCTTTTCACACTTAGTGCTCCTTTAAATAAAATAAAATAAAATAAACCGCTTTATTTCTTTCTAATTAATACATTACATACTATTTTTAACGTATAGCAACCTCTTTCCTTCATGCATTCAATTATTTTATTTATTTATTTATTTATTTATTTACACTTATACGTGAACCTTTATTTGCTTTATTCTTCTCCTAATCAATTAATTGATTTCTTTCTCTTTTTGTCTACTCTTTTTGAAAAGAAACCGCATGTCCTTAAACCATTTTCTTTTCTTTATTTACATCTAATCACTTGTGCATGCATCTCTGATTTGAACGTTATTTAATAACATTAACCTTCCTCCAATTGTGGCTTGCTTATGGCCTTATTAGTTTACTTTTTAAACGTTTAAATTTCAAAAGTTGATCCCCTTCACATTTAATTGCTCCATTTTAATGTTTACAACCTTTTTCTATGCATGCTTTAATTGCACATTTGACATGTTTTGCATTCCATATTCTCTTTCTTTTATTTGCATCACATTAATTTGTTTTTATTCAGGTTCATGCATCATCCATTTATTTAATGCAATAATTTCACAAATCCTCTTTCCCTTATTGCATTAATTTCAAATAACATGTATACATATATGCCCTCGTTTTGTTTGTCTCTATGTTCACGCGTTACTTCAAATTTGAATCATGTTCATACGCATCCATCTCTTATGCGTATACTAATTTTTATATGCGAACAGTTGTCTATTTTATTTGGAAATTATCTTCCTTAATCAATTAATGGTTTATTTCTATTCTTTCAATTAAACCTCCAATTAACTTATCCCCTTTCGCACTAAACCAATTTGCTAAGCCACTATTTAGCCGCTTCTTAAAACAAACAAAAAATATGGCAATGGTGGGGATTGAACTCACAACCTCTTATGTACAAGTCTCATGTATTAACCAAATGAGCTACTAAGTCTTTTGTTAACAAGACTTAGGACCAAGCTACATATTATTCTTTTCCCATCGCTCTTTTTCATGTTTTGTTGCATTTCTTGAATTAAGGATAACTTCTTCGTTTTAAATCAGTTTTCTACAAACTATAGGTCTAAATTGACCAGAAAATTGCCACGAACGTAATGACACTAATTTCGTGACCAAATTCTAGAGTCTCTTCAAATTATCCTTTTTATTTCTTTTTAAATATTCGCATGTATTTCTTCTCATTTCACTGTATTTCTTCTTATTTCAAATATTGCATGTAATTTCTTTATTAATCTATTTCTTTATTTCACTGCATAAACTTCTTACATGCAATTACATTAATATTATTTAATCTTTCCTTTAAATATATCCATGCATATATACATATATCTCATTTTTAATTATATTAAAAATGCGGAGTGTTACAGATTTAAAGTTAAAAATCTTAATTTGATAAATGAATGGGTGAATTAGAAACTTAATTAGAATTATATAGGTTGGGGTAAAACTTATCTTAGGTAATTATGGAACCTAACTTATAAGTCTGAAATTAGAGACATGAATACTTTCATAAATTTGGGTAATTGATATGTTAAACATAATTTGGGGCATGAATCGTAAGTGTACAATCCGTTTAAAAGATGAACATGCCAAGAACCCGAGGTTAGAATGAACTTGCAGTGGAAGTCTGCTTGGAACCGCCCGGCATAACCAACAATTGCAAGTAACATGTCTAATGTGAGAGGTTATTGCCTTATTTACATAACGCCTAGACACGAGGTTAGACTGCAATTGCGGTAGAAGTCTGCCCGGAACCACCTGGCATATCCAGCATCCGCAAAAGGTTAGTCTAATGTGGGAGGTCTAGTGTGTAAACATATAAATCTGTTTTTATAAGAATCAAATGTAAAACTTAACCAAGATAATACACGAGGGGTCGTACGAGCGTAATAAGAAAAGGGGTTAAGTGGGTTTGATTGAATAAAAGGATAGGGTTAAGTCAACTTGGGTATATGGACAAACTTAACCAACATAATAATGGGGAATGATAGCAACCTATTATGAACATATAGGGGAAATATGAAAGTCATATAATAGGTAGACTTGTCCTAGGGACAAGGGAAGATGATAATAAGACTAGAGAATGGGACAACTTATATTATAAAATAAGTTGAATATAAACTACAAGCGATAATGAGTAATCTATTGATAAACATAACATGGGTTATGAGTAGAAAACATTAGTTAAGAGGACTAAGTAAATAGAGATAAAGAGAACGAAGAAATACGCCTTAGTTAAGGAAACTAAGCAATAAGCCTTAGTTAAGAAAACAAAGTTAACAACGATGGATTGTGGCAACGTCAACAGATGAAAGTAAAACTGAATAAGAAGATTTGAGGAAAAACTTATATAAGAAATAAGTTAAGATGGATAATGGGGTTTAAAGCTTATTAATGAAACTTACAAGTAATGAGCCATACTTGAAACATTAATAAGCAAGAGAAACTTGGTAATTAGAATCGAAAGGCAATATGAATAAGGATAACCAAGTTATAAAGAAACCTGATGAAGCAGAACAAGCGCATAAATTGGACAATTAGACATAGTTCTTATAACACGTAAGAATGAGGCGCTTGGACCAGTCCATACGTTAGAGGATGAATAACCATAAGGGGTAAATCATCGGGATGTCAATAGACACAAAGACGAGCGCATGTCCATCTAAATATTCTTGTAGGCTCCAACGGACCGGGTTAAGAAGCACTGGCTTCCGGGGACATAGGTGTAGTAACCCGAAAATCCGGTCCAATTTGAGCTGACCAAAAACACAAGTCCAACCCCAAATTAAACTGGAAAATCAAGAATCTAATAGAAAGAAATTAGAGGGTGAGGATAGATAAGGTAGAACTAGTAGAATAGAAGAAGAAGAAGAACATCATCACCAGAGTAAACACGAATCTCACAGCGGAACGAATAAAATATAACATAACTTTTGAAATACAAACAGTTATGTATATACAATAGCACTTATCAGAGTACAGCACTTACAACAACAGCGGAAATAAATATAGCTATAGAATCCTGAAGCCTCCTGCTCCAAGCTCTTCCGGTATATCTGTAAATCCCGACTACTTGACTGCCCGTACAAATTTAGGCACCCAAGAGTTTAGGGAAACAAAACAAATAAACTCCGGGTCAGTCATGGACTGGTGTGAGTAAACTCAAATCATTTTAACAGGTATATGATATCTCATAAGACCACGCCGTGAATACGGAACGGGTTTTTCCCTTATGAGAATCCAACATCTTTGAAAAACAGTATCATTGATATTATAATAATGTCTAAATACAATTAGATATCAATCTAGCAGAAACGCTTTCATCTCACGTTCTACATATATAGTATACAATCAAAACCGCGGGTGCGTATTGGATGATTGGATTTCCAACTATGACAAGGTATGGAACCACCTTCCGATCAGTGTACTCTAGGAACGATACACTGGAGTTCAACAAGAACATCTTGCAACTCAGCCACACATGACCGACCACTCATTTCGCTTGAGTGTATCGAATGTACATCACCAACGGCTGGGATCAGCAACCGTTTCCCGTATATATATGGGACAGCATTGATAGATTAAAGAAGCAAATGAATATTCTCTAGATAGGTGATTATACACCCTACTTCGGTGCGACCGACTTAGCCATGCTGCCTGCCCGATTTCTGTCATTTACCGGATGTGAGGCTAGAAGCTACGCTTACTTTCCATTCATTGATAACACGATCACTTTAAATGCCACATTATCAGATCCGTTAATCATTAGTTGGTTTATACAAATATCCTGGATGTTATGCTAAGGGATAAATCCGTTGCAACCATATATATTTATACAGACCAACTCATTCGATCATTGGAAATACTCTGTCAGACACTCGTCCATATACGTTCGTTCTGGGACTGAACGAAACCGAAGGCACTATTCAGTACATCCATCTTAGGCACTGTTATCTAAGACTTATACAATAGCCCTTGCACTTTACTCCGTCTTCAATATATTCAGCATACTTGATTCGCAACGGTTACGCCAATACAGAGTGGTTCTTTGGATAAGAATCCAACCGGTCTCTCCATATTAACAACGTAAATATGGTCAAAACTTGATAGTCTGTGATTTAACTATCAATGAAAACATGTCGGTGTACAAACAACGATCTAAATTCCAAATGGAATTATCGATCAAATCACCCAACATATATATATATATATATATCCTTATTTTCTATAATTAGAAATTATACGTTATTTACATTGGAAAACATTTCCAATCCTCATTCACGCATCACTACCATTTCACAACTATTAGTCCCTAACTGTAAACTAGTAAGAGAACAATTCTCTAAGTATAAACCCCGAAGGCCGAAACCAACATCAGATCAACACTCAGAAAAATATTCAACTTACCAATCTCTAGTCAGTTTCTAATATTGTTTAACTCTATTTGATTTACTCTTATTCGAATACTATAAGTCGATTAACTCTATTGATTAACTCTATCGAATAACTAAATTCGATAAACTCCTTTTTGATTAACTCTATCGAATAACTAAATTCGATAAACTCCTTTTTGATTAACTCTATCGAATAACTAAATTCGATAAACTCCTTTTGATTAACTTTATCGAATAACTAAATTCGATAAACTCCTTTTGATTAACTTTATCGAATAACTAAATTCGATAAACTCCTTTTGATTAACTTTATCGAATAACTAAATTCGATAAACTCCTTTTGATTAACTTTATCGAATAACTAAATTCGATAAACTCCTTTTGATTAACTTGTATTCGGTTACTAAATTCGATTAGCTAATATTAGACTATTCTTATTCGATTAACTAATATTAGACTAACTCAAATCAGGTTATTTCTAATTGAATGACTAATATTCAATTACTCTATTTAGAATATCTCTTTTATATCTCATCAATTTCCTTTTTATAACGTTTACCTACCGTTACAACTATTTCTTTTTTTTTTTTATAACGTTTACTTACCGTTACAAATATTTCCTATTTACAACTTCTATTTACCGTTACAAATATTTCCTTATTTACAACTTCTATTTACCGTTACAAATATTTCCTATTTACAACTTCTATTTATCGTTACAAATATTTCCTATTTACAACTTCTATTTATCGTTACAAATATTTCCTATTTACAACTTCTATTTACCGTTACAAATATTTCCTATTTACAACTTCTATTTACCGTTACAAATATTTCCTATTTACAACTTCTATTTACCGTTACAAATATTTCCTATTTATAACGGTTTATTTATCTTCTAAATAAATATTTCTTATTTCTATTTATTTTCTAAATAAATATTCTCCTTTTCAATTCTATTTATTTTCTAAATAAATATCCCTTTTATAAAACTCTATTTGTTTTATAAATAATTTCCTTTTATAAAACCGTGTTCGTTTTATAAAAATTTCCTTTTATAAAATCCTGTGATTTTATAAAATTCCTTTATTTCAATATACGTTGAAATACTCCTTTTTACATCCCAGGGTTTCTTATGATATTTAAAATATCGAATAACAATGATCAATATCATTCTAACACACATAATCCAGAACAGATTTTATAACACATCATATAACACAATATATGAAAACAGTAAAATAATTGTTGAGGAATCCAGTCGGATTCCTCCAACCTGTTTCCCTGCATCCATAGATGTTACACAGTATAATATACATCAATTTCATCCCAACATGAAATATACTGATAATCAGAATCCATATTTGATTGACGGTTTTCTATATATATAACTATATCTACGTTTTCAATCAAATCTATTTAACAGTCCAAATTATCAATACATAGCAATCAATCAACAGTTATCAAAAATAAAGTACAATTTATACAGAAATATAAATTGAGGAGAGTTAGTGAGTTTTACTCACATTGAACGATCATCGTTAATAACGATAATCATCGCTTGATTCAGACGGACAATTTATTTCACTATAAATTGTGATGAGTTCCAATTCATTTCAGACTTCACGGTTTGTAGTGTATTCCGATGCAGTTCTAACGAACCCTATTTCGTCCAGTTCTGATACAAGAACACCCACCAAATTCCTTCCACTCCAATTGGCACTTTTGAACACTACTAACATCCTGCATTTCACAAGCAACCGGAAACTTGCGTCCTCCCTTAAGTCCATTCACCTTTACTGTTTTCATGATCCATACCGTTTGCCTTAGTCCTCAAACAAGCAAACTTCTTCAAGAGTAAACCCTGTTAAAGGCTACAACAATGAGAAACTACATCTCCTTCCTTTAGTGCAATATAACTGCATCTCCTTCCCTCTTCATTTTCGAATGATTACTTTGCTCTGAATATATCATTACGCAAACAAACTGCATATACCAGCGCCATGTCAACCATTTTGAAAACTCCCTCAACACTTCATGTAAACAGACCGACGTGCTACTCCCGTTCACTGTACCCTTCCACTTAAATCTATACAATACACACAGCAGTCCCCCCCTTCTGTTTACATGTTAACCCATCTCATCCTCTCAGCGAAAATGGAAATCCACTTCTCCTTAGGCATACACCGCCATTTGACTGTCCTGTCCACCATCCTCCTCATCTACACCAGTTTAAACAAACAATCTACTTACTCACTGACCTACATCCACATCCACTAATTACTTCATAGTCCCTTCATGAAAAGAAGAACCAAAACCATGGATCTCTCCCCCTTCGTGACCATTGTCTTCCTATCCCCTTTTGTCCAACTCGAAGTCCAAAAGAAAACCTGACTTCCTCTTCTCCTGCATATACGCAAAACTGCTCATCATCATTACAGTAACATCGCTCCCCCCTTCTCCTATTCCCATCGCAACCCCTTCGGAACAGAGTCCAGACCGAACTCCAACACCAACTTAAACATCTCGCACGGTAGTAAGTGCACACATACACCCGCAACTGAAATGAACAGCTCCATCATTATCAAGACTTGCCGACCCCAACAAGTTCATCACCTTAGAGTCTCCTTGTTTACTTCTCTTCATCACGTCCTGTACATGCAAACAGCACACAACGTGCTAAAGGACTCGACATCAAACCCAAAAAGTTCAACACTTCACGTTATCTCCTTCCGCAGACAGTAACCCGTCCCAACGTGTTTTCCAGAACAGTCCTTCACAATACTTCCTCCTGCGACTACCGTGCTTCCTGACCCTTTACAGCCCGTCGTCCTCTTTCATCCACCTCATCTTGTCGGCCCTGACCAAACCGCCAACACTAGCGCCGCATGCACAGTCTGCTCCTCCTCAGAGTTGACACACATAACGCCACCTAGCTTGCCGAGAGACCAGCCTTAGTCGCGCCATGTAATTCCAGTTCCTCGGCTTTTTACTTTTCGTTTTGTTTTAGCGTTAAAAAAATGAAACGAGATCTGAAATTAAAAGGAGCTTCAAGCTTTGTTTGCGGAAGAAGAAGAAAAACCGCGGCCGGTTTTGGATGGTGGAATTAGGTCTTAACGAGTTGAAGTGGGGTTATATATAGAAGAGAAGACTTCAGGGTTAATTAATCCTTCGTTGAATTGTCACTTCGTAGATCTGTGCATGCTCAGGGATTGTCTTGCGTGTAAGGATGGTATAGCAGGGAATAAACTTTCGGCTGAAACAACTTGCCTTTGTATGTATATAATATATGTTATCTTCTCTTTTGTTTGTCTTCGTTTTTGTTTAACATACGTTAAAGAATAGTAAATGTTTGTACTACCCTCGTAGTTCGTACGTAATTACATTGCGGGCCGAGTTTTTGTGCTTTGGAAAAACTGAAGCAACGTTCTTTTATAAACGTAGGTAGTGCATATATTTGTTTATGTATCCATTACGTGATCCGCTCATTTACGGATAGTTATCGACAGATATAATTATATCATCGTACTGAGCGTTGTGTCAGGGTTTCAGAAATATAATAATACCGGTAGATTGACTCATATTGTGAAACCCCGAAATGTTGATCCAGGGTGCCAAATACTCCAAATAAAAAGTTGCTTATTTAATTAATTAAAAATTACCATAAAATTCTAAAAATTAAATTATCACTACTTCCCAAAAGAACCTTGTCTAAATTCAAACCAGATCTCTAATTATATCGAATAAACCGTTACGGTCGATAAACGATTCTATAGCGACTATTTAAAAATTTGATTTGGACATATCTAAAAATCTACACGACGAAATCCTGATTTTTCTCTTCCACTAGAAAGATATAATCCACCAGCTCCGTATGTTTCTTGTTTCACAGAAATCCGATTTAAAACGAGTCCTGTACACTCAGTTGAAGTTCGAATCGCCAAATTACGAACTGCAGCGCCATTTCAAGCTCGATTTTAATTATATATAATTATACGTTCTAACGTCGACGATTAAATAATATATTCGTTATTTAAATAATTAAATAAGTTAATTATTACACCGTCAAATATCCGGGTCATTACATTCTTCCCCACTTAAAATAATTTCGTCCTCGAAATTGCTAAGGTAGAGGACGACCCTATCTATTGGAATTCCTAAGATTTGTTTACCCCTTATTGCTGATTTCAACTGAACCAATTAATATTGACTAAAATATTAATTCCTTCTGACTAACCTAAATTTTCAAAAATTCTGAAAATTTTCTAACACTTTAAATTTTCGGAAAATTTCGCCATAACCTCCTTTGTACAGCCCTATCGGTAAAACCACAACTCGCCTCTCTATGCCTTCTCCAACCCAAAAGAAAATCAAAACGCCAAGCGGCTTGCCAAATCGGCTCATAAATTCCAACTTATATGAAATATAAACTTGTACCTTTTTGCTGACCATATCATTATACCATTCCCATTGGTTATCAACTTTGCATATACCATGCCATTCCAATCAAACTCCAATCAGTTTAATCTCATCAAAATCATTTGGTTATATCCAAGCCAAATTCCACTTCAAGTTCCATTCTTGATTCTTAATTCTTATATCGTAAATCAACTTACTCGATATCCTTCCAATATAATTCCATATTATATATAACCTTGTCCAAGTTTAATTCAAATTTATTTATTCACTTTTATTATTCTAATCCATTTAACTTCATAAGTTAAATCTTAATTCCAGAATTTATATTCCTGGGCTCATTTCAAATCAATTTGAAATCATAATACCAATTCAAAACCTTAGAATTTCTAAACAACTTGTTTTCCTCAAACAATTCAAAAACAAAATCTTTGGTAGTAATCCATCACTTAGCAACTCGAAAATGAACACTGATGATGTGGCCACACTCATCAGGGTTATTTCCCAGTTTATCGAAGTGAGTTTAATACTATAACGTTTTCAGATTGAAAAACATTTTCAAAATCTCCCAGGAACTTAAAATTTTCTTATTTCAATTCCAATTCTGATTTAAATTTCAGATTAGTTCATCTTATTTCATATACTTTACTTATATGAATTCCGATTAGTTATCTATAACCATTTCGCCTTTTTATAATCTCATCTGATTATAATAACAATCAACACAACCAATTATACTATGTTAATGTCAAAACATATCATGTTGGTTCATCGTATTCGAGTGTTTAGAAACCCCTATCGATATTGTGGTGCCCCACCATCGACCAGAATTCATAAGCCACTCAACCAATAAAGCTTCACAATATAAAACAAATTTTTATATCAAATAACAAATACGTTCACTCGTATATATACAAACTCAATCTAGGGTATTACTAACCCCATCTCTACTGAGTCACGCCACAGAGCCAAGGTAATTCACTTAACTTAAGCTCTGATACCAACTGTAGTAACCCGAAAATCCGGTCCAATTTGAGCTGACCAAAAACAAAAGTCCAACCCCAAATTAAACTGGAAAATCAAGAATCTAATAGAAAGAAATTAGAGGGTGAGGATAGATAAGGTAGAACTAGTAGAATAGAAGAAGAAGAAGAACATCATCACCAGAGTAAACACGAATCTCACAGCGGAACGAATAAAATATAACATAACTTTTGAAATACAAACAGTTATGTATATACAATAGCACTTATCAGAGTACAGCACTTACAACAACAGCGGAAATAAATATAGCTATAGAATCCTGAAGCCTCCTGCTCCAAGCTCTTCCGGTATATCTGTAAATCCCGACTACTTGACTGCCCGTACAAATTTAGGCACCCAAGAGTTTAGGGAAACAAAACAAATAAACTCCGGGTCAGTCATGGACTGGTGTGAGTAAACTCAAATCATTTTAACAGGTATATGATATCTCATAAGACCACGCCGTGAATACGGAACGGGTTTTTCCCTTATGAGAATCCAACATCTTTGAAAAACAGTATCATTGATATTATAATAATGTCTAAATACAATTAGATATCAATCTAGCAGAAACGCTTTCATCTCACGTTCTACATATATAGTATACAATCAAAACCGCGGGTGCGTATTGGATGATTGGATTTCCAACTATGACAAGGTATGGAACCACCTTCCGATCAGTGTACTCTAGGAACGATACACTGGAGTTCAACAAGAACATCTTGCAACTCAGCCACACATGACCGACCACTCATTTCGCTTGAGTGTATCGAATGTGCATCACCAACGGCTGGGATCAGCAACCGTTTCCCGTATATATATGGGACAGCATTGATAGATTAAAGAAGCAAATGAATATTCTCTAGATAGGTGATTATACACCCTACTTCGGTGCGACCGACTTAGCCATGCTGCCTGCCCGATTTCTGTCATTTACCGGATGTGAGGCTAGAAGCTACGCTTACTTTCCATTCATTGATAACACGATCACTTTAAATGCCACATTATCAGATCCGTTAATCATTAGTTGGTTTATACAAATATCCTGGATGTTATGCTAAGGGATAAATCCGTTGCAACCATATATATTTATACAGACCAACTCATTCGATCATTGGAAATACTCTGTCAGACACTCGTCCATATACGTTCGTTCTGGGACTGAACGAAACCGAAGGCACTATTCAGTACATCCATCTTAGGCACTGTTATCTAAGACTTATACAATAGCCCTTGCACTTTACTCCGTCTTCAATATATTCAGCATACTTGATTCGCAACGGTTACGCCAATACAGAGTGGTTCTTTGGATAAGAATCCAACCGGTCTCTCCATATTAACAACGTAAATATGGTCAAAACTTGATAGTCTGTGATTTAACTATCAATGAAAACATGTCGGTGTACAAACAACGATCTAAATTCCAAATGGAATTATCGATCAAATCACCCAACATATATATATATATATATATATCCTTATTTTCTATAATTAGAAATTATACGTTATTTACATTGGAAAACATTTCCAATCCTCATTCACGCATCACTACCATTTCACAACTATTAGTCCCTAACTGTAAACTAGTAAGAGAACAATTCTCTAAGTATAAACCCCGAAGGCCGAAACCAACATCAGATCAACACTCAGAAAAATATTCAACTTACCAATCTCTAGTCAGTTTCTAATATTGTTTAACTCTATTTGATTTACTCTTATTCGAATACTATAAGTCGATTAACTCTATTGATTAACTCTATCGAATAACTAAATTCGATAAACTCCTTTTTGATTAACTCTATCGAATAACTAAATTCGATAAACTCCTTTTTGATTAACTCTATCGAATAACTAAATTCGATAAACTCCTTTTGATTAACTTTATCGAATAACTAAATTCGATAAACTCCTTTTGATTAACTTTATCGAATAACTAAATTCGATAAACTCCTTTTGATTAACTTTATCGAATAACTAAATTCGATAAACTCCTTTTGATTAACTTTATCGAATAACTAAATTCGATAAACTCCTTTTGATTAACTTGTATTCGGTTACTAAATTCGATTAGCTAATATTAGACTATTCTTATTCGATTAACTAATATTAGACTAACTCAAATCAGGTTATTTCTAATTGAATGACTAATATTCAATTACTCTATTTAGAATATCTCTTTTATATCTCATCAATTTCCTTTTTATAACGTTTACCTACCGTTACAACTATTTCTTTTTTTTTATAACGTTTACTTACCGTTACAAATATTTCCTATTTACAACTTCTATTTACCGTTACAAATATTTCCTTATTTACAACTTCTATTTACCGTTACAAATATTTCCTATTTACAACTTCTATTTATCGTTACAAATATTTCCTATTTACAACTTCTATTTATCGTTACAAATATTTCCTATTTACAACTTCTATTTACCGTTACAAATATTTCCTATTTACAACTTCTATTTACCGTTACAAATATTTCCTATTTACAACTTCTATTTACCGTTACAAATATTTCCTATTTATAACGGTTTATTTATCTTCTAAATAAATATTTCTTATTTCTATTTATTTTCTAAATAAATATTCTCCTTTTCAATTCTATTTATTTTCTAAATAAATATCCCTTTTATAAAACTCTATTTGTTTTATAAATAATTTCCTTTTATAAAACCGTGTTCGTTTTATAAAAATTTCCTTTTATAAAATCCTGTGATTTTATAAAATTCCTTTATTTCAATATACGTTGAAATACTCCTTTTTACATCCCAGGGTTTCTTATGATATTTAAAATATCGAATAACAATGATCAATATCATTCTAACACACATAATCCAGAACAGATTTTATAACACATCATATAACACAATATATGAAAACAGTAAAATAATTGTTGAGGAATCCAGTCGGATTCCTCCAACCTGTTTCCCTGCATCCATAGATGTTACACAGTATAATATACATCAATTTCATCCCAACATGAAATATACTGATAATCAGAATCCATATTTGATTGACGGTTTTCTATATATATAACTATATCTACGTTTTCAATCAAATCTATTTAACAGTCCAAATTATCAATACATAGCAATCAATCAACAGTTATCAAAAATAAAGTACAATTTATACAGAAATATAAATTGAGGAGAGTTAGTGAGTTTTACTCACATTGAACGATCATCGTTAATAACGATAATCATCGCTTGATTCAGACGGACAATTTATTTCACTATAAATTGTGATGAGTTCCAATTCATTTCAGACTTCACGGTTTGTAGTGTATTCCGATGCAGTTCTAACGAACCCTATTTCGTCCAGTTCTGATACAAGAACACCCACCAAATTCCTTCCACTCCAATTGGCACTTTTGAACACTACTAACATCCTGCATTTCACAAGCAACCGGAAACTTGCGTCCTCCCTTAAGTCCATTCACCTTTACTGTTTTCATGATCCATACCGTTTGCCTTAGTCCTCAAACAAGCAAACTTCTTCAAGAGTAAACCCTGTTAAAGGCTACAGCAATGAGAAACTACATCTCCTTCCTTTAGTGCAATATAACTGCATCTCCTTCCCTCTTCATTTTCGAATGATTACTTTGCTCTGAATATATCATTACGCAAACAAACTGCATATACCAGCGCCATGTCAACCATTTTGAAAACTCCCTCAACACTTCATGTAAACAGACCGACGTGCTACTCCCGTTCACTGTACCCTTCCACTTAAATCTATACAATACACACAGCAGTCCCCCCCTTCTGTTTACATGTTAACCCATCTCATCCTCTCAGCGAAAATGGAAATCCACTTCTCCTTAGGCATACACCGCCATTTGACTGTCCTGTCCACCATCCTCCTCATCTACACCAGTTTAAACAAACAATCTACTTACTCACTGACCTACATCCACATCCACTAATTACTTCATAGTCCCTTCATGAAAAGAAGAACCAAAACCATGGATCTCTCCCCCTTCGTGACCATTGTCTTCCTATCCCCTTTTGTCCAACTCGAAGTCCAAAAGAAAACCTGACTTCCTCTTCTCCTGCATATACGCAAAACTGCTCATCATCATTACAGTAACATCGCTCCCCCCTTCTCCTATTCCCATCGCAACCCCTTCGGAACAGAGTCCAGACCGAACTCCAACACCAACTTAAACATCTCGCACGGTAGTAAGTGCACACATACACCCGCAACTGAAATGAACAGCTCCATCATTATCAAGACTTGCCGACCCCAACAAGTTCATCACCTTAGAGTCTCCTTGTTTACTTCTCTTCATCACGTCCTGTACATGCAAACAGCACACAACGTGCTAAAGGACTCAACATCAAACCCAAAAAGTTCAACACTTCACGTTATCTCCTTCCGCAGACAGTAACCCGTCCCAACGTGTTTTCCAGAACAGTCCTTCACAATACTTCCTCCTGCGACTACCGTGCTTCCTGACCCTTTACAGCCCGTCGTCCTCTTTCATCCACCTCATCTTGTCGGCCCTGACCAAACCGCCAACACTAGCGCCGCATGCACAGTCTGCTCCTCCTCAGAGTTGACACACATAACGCCACCTAGCTTGCCGAGAGACCAGCCTTAGTCGCGCCATGTAATTCCAGTTCCTCGGCTTTTTACTTTTCGTTTTGTTTTAGCGTTAAAAAAATGAAACGAGATCTGAAATTAAAAGGAGCTTCAAGCTTTGTTTGCGGAAGAAGAAGAAAAACCGCGGCCGGTTTTGGATGGTGGAATTAGGTCTTAACGAGTTGAAGTGGGGTTATATATAGAAGAGAAGACTTCAGGGTTAATTAATCCTTCGTTGAATTGTCACTTCGTAGATCTGTGCATGCTCAGGGATTGTCTTGCGTGTAAGGATGGTATAGCAGGGAATAAACTTTCGGCTGAAACAACTTGCCTTTGTATGTATATAATATATGTTATCTTCTCTTTTGTTTGTCTTCGTTTTTGTTTAACATACGTTAAAGAATAGTAAATGTTTGTACTACCCTCGTAGTTCGTACGTAATTACATTGCGGGCCGAGTTTTTGTGCTTTGGAAAAACTGAAGCAACGTTCTTTTATAAACGTAGGTAGTGCATATATTTGTTTATGTATCCATTACGTGATCCGCTCATTTACGGATAGTTATCGACAGATATAATTATATCATCGTACTGAGCGTTGTGTCAGGGTTTCAGAAATATAATAATACCGGTAGATTGACTCATATTGTGAAACCCCGAAATGTTGATCCAGGGTGCCAAATACTCCAAATAAAAAGTTGCTTATTTAATTAATTAAAAATTACCATAAAATTCTAAAAATTAAATTATCACTACTTCCCAAAAGAACCTTGTCTAAATTCAAACCAGATCTCTAATTATATCGAATAAACCGTTACGGTCGATAAACGATTCTATAGCGACTATTTAAAAATTTGATTTGGACATATCTAAAAATCTACACGACGAAATCCTGATTTTTCTCTTCCACTAGAAAGATATAATCCACCAGCTCCGTATGTTTCTTGTTTCACAGAAATCCGATTTAAAACGAGTCCTGTACACTCAGTTGAAGTTCGAATCGCCAAATTACGAACTGCAGCGCCATTTCAAGCTCGATTTTAATTATATATAATTATACGTTCTAACGTCGACGATTAAATAATATATTCGTTATTTAAATAATTAAATAAGTTAATTATTACACCGTCAAATATCCGGGTCATTACAATAGGGTACTCTTGGTATTCCTCTATGTGTGGCGGATGATACACCTGTGCTAATAGAGGTTAGGTCTGCGTGGGTGAACCAATGAGTATGCCTTGATTGCAATAATAAGGGGCAATCAAAAGGCTAAGACGGACCAGCGTGATTTGGCGAGACTAGTTTGTGCCCTGTGATAGCAACTCGTCGTCTACCTACCATCTTCAGTTAGTACACAAAGCGGAAAGGTGGAGCACTCCAAAAGACCATATACTTTGCTATCTAGTTATGGGTGAGGTTGGCCTATATGTTTGAAGGGCATAGGGGGGCTGGGGTTAAGTTCTCGTTCTTGATTTTCTTGGGTTCGTTTCATTTTTTAGTTGAGGGAGGGGTCCAGTGGGACCATAGCCACTGTAAAAGTAGACCTTAGCATCTGCAATCGGCAAATATCTGAAAGCTCCCGACCGAGTTCTGTGTTTCTTGATTAGCCCTACCACGGGACTCGGGCGCACATATAGAGAACATGTGCAATAAACATCGGGAACGATTGACGATACGTACGTGGGGAAGTCTAGGTACACTCATGTCGCTCTGAGTGGTGTATCATAGACTAGAGGGCATTACGTAAGAACCTAGTGGGATCTAGGGTAGCAGTCCAAATGCTTACTTAATACGGAGGATTCTATGAAAACGTAGCATTGATATATATATATATATATATATATATATACACACACACACATACATATGGGAATTCATATGAACATTGAGTAAGGGGACTGCATACTTACGGAAGAGACTGTGCGAGTAGGGGGTAGCTACATATACACTATATTAGGTTAATATACTGGTGAGTCGATGGGTGCGACGGGCGTGTAAGCCTAGAGTGCTAATATCACAATTAACCTAATAAACTAAGAAAAATATAATAAAACGGTATATGTAGGATTATTCAGAAGTTTATTCTAAATTCATTCACACATAACTTATGTTCTGACCCCCTCCTCATAACATTCGCAGGTTAGGCTCATGACAGAGACTGCATGGCTTTGGATACTGATTAGCAAAATTATTATTAAGGTAAAGCTATATTTTAATTACATTATATTTTATTCCTTCCGCTGTGAGATGTTTTCCGAACTCTGTCATGTTTTATGTCTCTGTCTTTTCTACAAGATACTAGAGCAAACCAACTCGGGTTTCGATGGATAGGGTTTTTGAAAAAAAATTCGGTCCGTCGGAACATGGGTTATTAAAGTTATAAAATTAAATTTCTACTTTCACGTGCTCAGGTATCATCAATCGAATTAACAACATGTTAATATTAGTTATGACTATTGCATAAGTTGATAAATAGTGTGCACACTTTTTATTTTGTAGAAATAACCGAATGTAAACAGCAGATGGGATTTGTCAATAGGGTCCATTCAGCTGATAAAAGCAACTTGGTATATCATCCCTAACAAAAAATAACTCAGTATATATAATAGTTATTTACCACCAGTGCAATAGTATACTTTTTTTTTACTGAGACTGATATAAATATTCTCAATTATTGTCTATTATATCTTTAATTTCTGGTATATAGAAGGTGCTTAATTAAGGCATATAATTTGCAACTTGAATTTCTGGTATATAGACAGTGCTTGATTAATGCATATAATTTGAATCCTTGGACTCATGTCTTCATTTTGATGTCCTCCTGTGTGTTGTATATAACGTAGTTGTTTACACAGTTATATGATAACAAACAAATAAATATTATTTTAAGTGTGTTTGTTATTGTACTGTTCTATATATATATGTATATATATATCACAGACAGGAATATAATATTTATATTTAAATAGAATACGACTGTACAAACATTCATATATTCATACAGTATTGTATTTAAATTGAATATTATATTTCAAACATTCAAACAGTACAACTATTTGTGACTCCACTATTTAAACAATCACTGAATATTGTACTTGTAAATAAACTGAATAAAATAGATAAGTTTGTTTGACAACAATAAAATAATATTTTATTTCAATCAAACTTGTTTATTACATATAAACAGTACAATCTTTTTCATATACATAGCTCCTTTACTACAGAATCACTACAACACTCGTACAGTCACTCTGTCATATATACATACATTTTCACTTTCATTTTAAATTTTCAGACACATAGACACACTGACACTGTCTTCAATCTTCTGTCTTCACAGATTTCCAGTCAGTCCAGTCTTCATACCTGTCACATGAAACAGAAACACACACAGTACACTGCAATAGAATTTAAACTGAATATATGCGAATATAAATTTTATTTTCAAGTTTTGTGCCTCAGATTTCAGTGTGTTTCTCATCATTTTTCTGACTCAATCTGATTTATCCGACTGTGTCTAGATAGCTTGTGATATTCACAGTGATACACTGTAAATACCACAAGGCAGACAACATATGTACATGGATGCAGGGACAACTTAACTGAGGGCTGCATATACACATGTGTATAATTACACACGTGTGCACTGCCTCGCCAATCAGCGAGCAACTGAGGAGTAGCCATGTGGACCATCTCGACTCAGTGCACACATGAAAACAACTCAATGAAAAGTCAACAAAAGCAGTTTCAAAGTGGTCGAGCCAGTGTCACAAACTTGACAGAACAAGGTGAAAAATGCAAATGAATATGGAGTAACAAAACCAGCAAGTGCACAAATCAGCAAAAAATGCAACTGCAATGTTCATGGATGATACAAGCATGTATGGTGTAGTGAATGCAACATCAAAAGCAAGAACAAGTGAACAAGCATGGTTCAGCTCAACATGAAATAAGGACAAATTCAAGATAACACAAGTGCAGCATAAAGCAACTCATTCATGACAGCATATACACGGCAGTATGAACAAGTGGAAATGATGAAACAAGATGGAGATGCAGCTATACAAGTTTCAGCACATTTACTAATGCAACAACCACAAAGGCAACATGACAGGAATTACAAATGTTCAAAACAGTTCAAGACAGGTTCAAGGTCAAATACACAAAGCAGCATATAGATGCTTCATGAAAATGGCAACAGAAGTTTTCTGAACAAGTGTGTTTAAACATGGTCAAGGCAAAATCAATGGGACAAGCATATAGACATGGTAGAGAAAATGGTGTATACAAGTTAATGAAGCAACACAAACACTCCAGATGATCATCTAAACAACATGGCAGATCACTCAAATATGAGTGATTTTATACAACAAATCAGTATGACCAAGACTAGGGAGCATGTGTTTCAAGGCAGTATGTGTAGCAGCAATGATAAATGAGTGCAATAATAAGCCCAACATGGATGGTGCAAGCATCAACAACATGGTTAAAAAGAAAGCATACAAGTATGGCATTGTCATCATAATGTGTTCAGAGGTATAATTGTGGTTTTCAAGTTCAACAAACAAAGGGAAGTGCAGTCAAAACAAGTTTTCATAACATGGTGATACATATACATGTTCAACACAGTATCAACATGATGGCTCATAAACAATGGTGAAGGTAACTAAATCATTTCATGTTCCCGAAAATAAACTTCTAGAAATGCTCAAAGAAATCAGATTTGTCATGTATGGCATGTTTCCAAATGTTTCTAGTTTTGTACATGGCATTTGTTCATCAATTTCATGATATATGGCAAGTACTCAATACAGGAAAGAATATAGAGTATTTATTCTCAAGGAAAATCGAAGGCATATCTGTTTTGGCAAGAACTAATGGAAAATCAACAAATTGCTTATCCACTGCTTTAAGGAATATTTTTGGCAAGGGTTTAATCGGTTTCAAATATCAGGAAATCATTTTTCTATTTCAAATTTGTTTCCTGGAATGCAGAAATTAACCAAGGGGCAAATACAAGTCAAGAGTAAATCCTGCAGCAATTCAAAGTCGAGCAAAATTAGGCAATAAAGCAAAAGTGGAAACCATTCATATCAGATTGAAATCGTGTTTGAAATCAGAGAATTATTAGGGTTTTATAATCCCTATATATTAACCATTTCCTCATAGGCAATATCATCGAAAATAAACAACACAATCAAGAGAAAAAATCAGAGAAACATTTTCCAGAAATCACTCACAGATTTTCGATCGCAATAATCCCAAATCGTGAAAAGAGGAACACCAGAAATCGATCAAGAACATCAGCGAGTTTACAAGCATCAGAGATTCATTTTTTTCCAGAAGATTCTATCGCTATTTAGGGATTTGGAGAAGCCCTAGTTGTGGATTACGTAGCCGCCATTTTTTTAGGAGCAAATTGATCGGGTCAAAGGAAATAGAAGAGGGTGCGGTGCACCCCGATAAATTATGGCCAGCCTACTCAATGAATGAAAGGGGAGATTTAAGTTTGTTTTAAAACAAGGGTTTCCATTTGTTTTTGTTTTTAATTTTGTATTGTATTTTCTTTTGTTTTACAAATCGTCCGAACCAGTTCTAGAGTCTGTAAAATCTAGGGGGGATTCCGTCAGGGTATTGACTGACAGTTGACAGAGTCTGTAAAATCTGGTTTATTGGTTACGGGGTCGTAATCAGGGGAAATTTGATCGAGGGGATATCGGTCAGTCTAGGGTTTTGAGCGTAGGATTAGAATAGGAGCAGGGTTTGCGAGTGTACATGGTCTTGTATGCGGGATCTGTTCAGTCACCTAGTAGAAACCTTAGGAATGCAGCAGTAGGCAGGGTTTTGCCGAAGCTTGGTATCTCTGTGTGTTATTTCCTTTCTGCTTTTTATTTCTGCTGCATTCTGTGATCTGTTTATTATTTTATATCCCGTTAGATTTTTAATTCAGCGATAAACTGTGATAAACCCTATTCACCCCCCTCTATGGTTAATCTATATCCAACACTATGCATGGCTTGTAAGTGATGGTTAAGCTTCCATTCAGCTTTTAATAAGGTAATGTTTTGGTCAGTTTACTTGAGGTAGTTTGGATCCATGATTCTAGAGCTTAAAAGTGAATTGGAAAGCCATTATATGGGATTTCAAAAAGATATATTTTGTAATTTTTATTTAATTGTCTATTTAGCTCATATACATACATGCATATGCACTTGATAGCTTATTGTGTACTATGATCCAGTAGTAAATCATCATGTGTAATATGCACTTGTACCGTATAAATTGACATATATATTTTTTGAGCTAAGATCAACATCAGACATCTGGAAATTTATTCAAACATATGAATGTTTCTTCAGACTTCATCTTTCAGTCTAAGGAAAAATTCAGACGTCTGGGATATAATATCAGATATTTGGATGCACTTCAGATAGTTTCCCGGGTCTTATTTCAGATGTCTGATATAATTTTCAAACGTCTGACACACTTATGTCAGTTGTGCATGCCTTTGACCTATCTTTCTTCAATCTTGTGCATATCCCATGTTGTTATCTTCGAATTTCTCCTTCTTGTATTCTTTTTTCTTGTTGTCGGGCTTTGATTTCTTGTTAATGTGTAACCATTACCAAATTCTAACTTGAACACATGTGTATAGGTATTGGAGATGGGCATCGTTGTGGATTTGGCTATAATCGGAATATCATTAGACGCTTTTAAAGATCTCTCAACAAAAAGACCGCTTATGGTAGCTTTAACTTTCCACCAATTATTTGAAGGAACTGGTCTTGGTGGCTGCATTCTCAGGTAATATTTTTCATACTTTCGCCGATCTAATGCAAATATGGTACACTGACGCTTTATGCATATGACACATGGTTGTAACATAAATAGATAAAATGTTTGAAACTTAGAGCATAAGTATTATAT
Organism: Allium sativum; assembly: GCA_030737875.1. Taxonomy (NCBI): domain Eukaryota; kingdom Viridiplantae; phylum Streptophyta; class Magnoliopsida; order Asparagales; family Amaryllidaceae; genus Allium; species Allium sativum. The sequence continues at coordinate 313,639,604 of CM060925.1, forward strand.
TCTAGTTGTATTTGAGTAGTTCACCATCGCTGTAAAGCTAGTTTATTCTAACAAGGGAATATCACAATCAATGGGAGATGGGGAATGATGAAAATGATAATTAGTTTGCAGACTTATTTTTTTATATAGTTAGTTCACAAACTTATTATTTTCACATTATATTGAAAGTCCAAGCCTTGCATTGTCCACTAACTACTATATGGAATGTGTTGATATAGTGAATGGAGAGCATGAGGAGTAGAAAGTAACATGTTGATATAGTGAATTTATAGCAATGTGGAACATAATTTGGATTGGTCATGGAATGACATAATTTATTGCGGTAGGGACAAATTAGTTCCACCTTTTCGATTTTGCATAGGTCCATTACTAGATAAGAAAACTAACAGAGTCCTGCTGTAAATTTTAGGTCGTTATAGACATTTACAACTTTAAGGGAAAGTCATTGAGACTAGAAGTTAAAAAATCCTTAGAATATAGGTGAACCTTTAATGGCTTTGAAGTTTAAACTTAAAATGCACCAATTTTTTTTTAATTCTTTATTTTTTCAAAATACCTTATTGTTGTATGAATTTATAATTTGTTGTTGTTTTCTTTCAGTTATATGCCTGTAAAGGTGGATGCTTCAAATGATAGGCACTACACCGCTAATGTCCTAGGGAGACATGATCGTTGATCTATTTAACTTGATGCTTCATTTCTAATTTTTCCTTATTTGAGGGGATTACTATAGGATAGTAACTGGCTTGACGATAACAGGTTAGTCTATTATGGGTAATTTTAAATTATATTTATCAATTTTGAGTTTGGTATTAATAAGTAGGTGAATTACACTCTGATATAATTACGCTTAATCTTAAAATCGATATCCCTTCCTGATTGTTCTCTTCATGATCAACGTGAATTACACTCTGATGTAACACAATACCATATTAGTTGTATTAAACAAACTTTTATTCAAGAAACTAAAATACGATTGAATCATTGATAATATTTGGTCAATCTTCAGAAATAATGGAAAACATCAAAATTAACAACATCGTAGGACATTTAATTTGAACACTATAGCTATTCTTTAACAGTATATGTACCTTGGACGTGTGTTAAATTTAATGCACAAGCATAATAGCAATTATGTAGCAATGGCGTATACAATCACTATAAGAAAATTGATTTTTTGTAGCACTAAAAAACCGCTACCGAGCATTTTTTATGGCGTTTTGATAATCGTTACGAGAAAACGTGCAACTAAAAATCCTTGAGTATTTGTTGCACTTCTTTAAACGCAACTAAATATTTTTTTAATAGCGTTTTTAAAACTATACGAATGTTTTTTTTGCAGCACCTATATAACGCCATCAAAAAGAGTTTTTTCACTACGTTACTGGTTTTAAGGGCGCCCACTTATTTTTTTGTAGCGTTTATTAAAACGCCACTGCAAAGGTTCTTGATTACTGTAATCACTGGTTTGTAGTGGTTTTTAAACGCTACAAAAAAATAATATTCCTAGCATTATTTTTCGCCACTGTTTGTTCCCAATTTATATCATAATACTTCAGACCTACCCATAATTTTTCCTCTAATTATATAACAACGTAATACATAGACACATACACTTTTGAACATAGCATATTAAACAACCACAAAATACATACGCATTCAAAGATCCACAAGGTACATACACATTCAAACATCCACAACATACATAAGTGTCTAAGTATGAATAACCATACAATTTCATGGTTAGTATTTACAATAAAATTTCTCAGAATGAAGAATTAAAAAGAGTCCAAGTGCGCATGCCTGTTGTCTGTCCATTAGAGACTTTAATATCTTTGTTATTCACCGCAGGTACCTGAAATCGAGCAAACCAAACAATTAGAATTTGAACTGTAAATGTGTGTGTATGTGTGTATATATATATATATAGAGGGAGAGAGAGAAAGACAAACCGATATAGTAGTGCATATGAGTAAATAATAATTAAAAAAGGACCTTTATAACACTATGCAATAGTGTTCTCAAAGCTTTCTGCACTGAACTATAACTGGCATAAGGATTCCCAGAAAGATAATGTAACACCCCGTAGTTCTATTAATATTAATATTCACAAATTAAAGAATAACTAATCTTAGACGTGAGAATTGTGGGAAACGGGTTGTGCCATTGTGTTCGTCTCGGAATTCTGGTTGAAATAGATTCCGAGTTTGCGTGATTTGGACTTCGTATGAAGAAGTTATGGCCATCGGAAGTTTCCGAAAATTCAAAACAGCTCGCAGAAAATTTAAAATTCAAACAGAAAGTGCAGAAGCGGGCTGGGCGGGAATTTTCCCGCCCAGGCAGGTCAACCAGGGGGTCGACACTAGTGTCGACCTCCCCCCCCAGGTCGACTACCATGTCGACCTGCCCCCCCTCCAGGTCGACTATAGTGTCGACCTGGGTCTGGCGGCTAGGGTTTCTGGCTGACCTGTTTTTAATGGGCTAATGACCCATTAGGGTTTCTGACCTAATCTGGTTGGCTGGGATTAGTTCTGAGATAATCTGACGGTCTAAAATAAATCCTAACTCTATAAATACCTAGGTAGTCTCTTACCCTAATTCATAAGAAAAATAGAATAGCTACCGTCATACCGCCGCCATGGAAATCAATGGAGCCGCCGCCAACTAAGAAGGAAGAAAAGCTAATTCAATTCTAATTCTCTCAACCCTAAAGCAAAGCAAAACTCTCTTTTCTTCTCTAAATTGTGAGTATGATAGTCTTAACAATATTATTATCATTTTAATTAGGTTGAGTTATGAATGGATTATGAGAAGATGATGTGAATTATCATATATGTTGTTGTAAACCCCTTTTGCTATCATGTATATTGTAAATCCAATGTTATGTGATGATAATATCTTATATGTTGTAAATCATGCTATGGTGATGCTATGTATGTTGAAAGTTTCTATGCTAAGTTGTGATAAATCATACATGTTAAAAAGGCCATGATGTTGCCATCTATGCTAGTTAGTTCATATTAATTAAATCATCATGTTTGGGCTATGTTGATCTATATGACAAGTCACATATGCAAGTTAGATTGATTAGAAAAGTTATGAACATATGCCATGACATCTAGAATTATGCTATGACATATGTGATATCCAATGCTAGTTCACACCATCATTGTGTTGCCTAAAAACCCCATATGCAAGTTTATGTATAGATTTGGGCTATGATCGTATCATGTAAATTGAGACATTTAACAAGTTGACACCTTTTGATCCTTAACATGTGTAGTTTATGCAAGTTTCACCCCTATTATGATTAGATTTATTTTAATTGTCTATATGTTGTGATAATTTATCTTTGTGCTATGTGTTAGACTATTCAAGTCTAACCTATATTATGCGTTGAATAAGCGAACGTTTAAACGTGGGGTAGGGGTAATATTAAGGATTTAATATTAAAAAGTTGGGGTGCAATTGATATGATTTTGCATGCCATAAGTGGATGGCCATAATTGAGTCAATTATGGACATCATTAAAATTGGAAGTAATTAATAATTTGAATAGGGAATTATTAAAACTGGGGCAAAAGATTATAAGTGATAATCAATGCTTAGGACACGAGGTTGGACTCGTTTGTGACGTAAACCTGCCCGGACCCGCCCGGAAAATCCAGTGGTCACAAATGTCAGCCCAATGTGAGAGGTCCTAGGCCTAAACTAAAGTATAACAGTTGTAAAGACACGAGGTTAGACTCTTTTATGGTGTAAGACTGCCCGGACCCGCCCGGTATATCCAGCTGTCATAAATGCTATTCTAATGTGAGAGGTCTTTATGAGGTTATGGCCTGAATGAATTAAGAAATACTTAACCAGATAAACATGTAAGGTGGGACATGGGGGTTAAGTAGGTGCCTTGGGTGGCATGAGGAATAGTGGGTGCCCTTAGTGGCATGTGAAATACGATTAGTAAGACTTAACCAAACACACATGAAAATGAACATGACTAAGAGGGTTAAGTGGGATATACTAGTGACAAGCTTTGGTGGGTAGCTTGTGGGGGCCCATTTCAACCAGCATCCCAAACGTATCTTTGTGGGCTCGACCCAAGTCGAGGACGGGACACGCATGCTGGGCTTGACTATAAGTGGCCAAAACGGGGAGCGGTGGCATCGCGAGTCCAACGGGTTTCATATGCGTGTGTGGACCCGGGCTGGTAGGTAAGACGTTGTTGCATCGTGTAGGTATAAGCCGTGCATCCTCAAGTTGTATCGGGATGCCACTTTAGGGGAGTGATACACCTCACTTTGGGGCCAGCACGGGTATCTACGAGTAGGGAGCCGATCGAAAGTGGGTAGTAGGGTACACCTAGTGGAGATAGGGGAAAACGACACCTATGTAGTCAGCTAGGGGTACGTAAGGCTATTTATATGGTTTCTGTGTGAAGCAAGTGGGATCAAACTTTAGGGTGACTGGTGCGGTGCAGTGTAGTAGTTATTCGTTAGTAATTAGGTGTATCTTTACCGTTATCCTAAACGCTATCTTTATCTTCCTAGGAGTTCATAGACATTTACTTGTCTTCCAGTTTATGCCTTAGTCTAGTTATTTTGATAATAGTATTGTTAGAATTATCATACTCGCTAGACTTTATGTCTGACCCCCTCCATTTCTATCCTTTTTCCCCCCTCCAGGTCCTCAGGTTGGACCCAGCTCTAGTGGAGTTTGATTGGATTGCTTCATCTCTTTGGAAAGCTTAGACCGCTGAAGTAAAGTCCAGCTTGTTATCTTTTCTTTCTATGGCTATTTATGTAATTGGATTATGTATTTTATTTGATCAAGATGGATATTGTACTTGACTCTGATTTATGGTTTTTATGATATAATAAACATGTTTAATTTCCGCTGCAATAAAATGAGGTTTTAGATTTCCAAGTACTACTTATTATCTGTCTTGTTGTAATTTTTCTGTTCTATATTCACTTATAACCTCCATGGAAGTTAATGCATTCCCTTTGTGAGTGACATTAATGGACGTGGGGTGTTACACGTGGTATCAGAGCTTAAGGTTACCAGAACAGATAAATATACTTTGGAAAAATAGTTATTTTTGGAAGAAGTGCTTTCAAAAACATGTTTTAATGAGTATTTAAAGAGGAAAGTTTTTTTAAGAAAAACATAATCCCCAAATAGCCATATATCTTTATCTTTCGAATTCTCCATTTTGAATCTTTCCTTTTTCGTTTCAGCATGGCTGAAGATCTTAATCTACCCGACGGTGTAATGATACCAGGATGGTATAGGAGGTTATTAGAGGCTAGGGCCGCTGCGGGTCCAGCCAATGTTCCTCCACCACCAGTTGCACCCGTTCCTCCTCCTCCTCCTCCTCGCGTAGATACTTTTGCAAAGACGTGCAAGGAATTCAAGGCTATGGGTGGAAAACCATTTCAAGGGTCAGAAACGTTTGTGGAAGCTAGAGATTGGCTTAAGGAGGTGGAAGAATTGCTAGAAATCTTTGAAGTAGAAGAAGGGAGGAAAGTTCATTTAGCAACTTGGTTGATGAAGGGAGAGGCCTCGTTTTGGTGGGAGGTCACTAATGGGGAGCGTCCTGTTGACTCTCGGGCGGATTTCAGACGTAGGTTCGAGGCGAAGTTTCTCTCAAGGGCAGAAGAAAATCTATATATGGAAAGGTTCTTGACATTGAAGCAAGGAAGCTCATCAGTGAAAGAATATGTTAACAAATTTAATCAGTTAGCAAGGTTTGGCTTGGATTTAGTGAACACACCAGAGAAGAAGGCTCTGAGGTTCGTTAATGGCTTGAATGAACCATTGCAAGGGTTGGCTATGACCCACATCCCGATGGGGGCCACCTTTGAGAAGTTAGTAGAAATGGCGCTCATGCATGAGGAGAAAAGCGCTAAAGCTGATAAGGCACCCGAGAAGAAGGGGTATCAGAAGAAACCACAACAGCAAAACAAGAAGGATGGTAAAGACAATAACGGCAAGGGAAAGAAGAAATGTTTTAACTGTGGGACACCAGGCCATCTCAGCAAGGATTGCCGAAAGAAAAAGAAGACAGGCTGTTTTCGTTGTGGCGATGCGGGGCATTTAGTGAAGGACTGCCCAAAGAAGGGCAGAGGGAAGGAGCTACCTCGGGAGGACAGGTGCAGGCTCTTATGGCACCAGGTCAGGCAAGGGGACAAGTTCAGGCTCTCGCGGTCTGACCGCTGCAAGAACGAGGTAAAACCATTTCTGTTGAAAGCTTAGTTTTTCTGTTTGATCATCCTGTCCGTATCTTATTCGATTCGGGCTCATCGCATTCGTTTATCTCTACATCATTAGTTGAATCACTGCACTTACACACCAGTTTAGTACAGGATTCCTTAGTTGTTTCGAATCCAATAGGGGGCTCAGCATATTTGTCCATGATGTGTTTGGATTTGAAAATTTCTATACTTAGCGTTGAGTTTAGATGTGACGCTTATGTGTTGGGCTTCACGGGCTATGGTCTAATTTTAGGAATGGATTGGTTATCCAGAAATGGGGCCGTTCTTGATTGTGAAAGGAGAGTAGTTAGGCTCGTGACTCGCCTTGGCAACACTCTCGAAATCTTTTGTAATCCCATAAATTCTGTTATGCTAAGTTATCTAGAATCGCTTGACGCGTCTGAGGAAAATCTACGATCTGTTAGAGTGGTTCGAGAGTATTCGGATGTGTTTGAGGAGGTGAAGGGCTTGCCTCCGAAGCGGGAGATAGATTTTTGAATATATCTTGTGGATAATGCGAAAACAGTATCTTTGCCAGTACGCCACATGGCTCCACGTGAAAGGAGGGAACTCGATAAGCAAGTGAAGGAGTTGCTTGAGAAGGGGTTCATAAGACGTAGTATATCAGAGTGGGGTGCTCCAGTAGTATTTGCCACGAAGGCGGATGGGTACCTTAGACTTTGTATGGACTATAGAGAACTTAATAAGCTTACTAAGAAGAACAGACACCCACTGCCGAGGATTGACGATCTCTTCGATCAGTTAGTTGGCGCCTCAGTGTTTTCGCAGTTGGACTTAGCCACTGGTTTCCATCAGTTGAGAGTGGCTGAGGATAGCATAGACAAGACTGCCTTTAGGACTCCGGACGGTTTTTATGAATGGCTAGTGATGCCCTTCGGTTTGACAAACGCCCCCGCATACTTTGTTGATCTGATGAGTAGGGTGTTTAGGGAGTACCTTAACAAATTCGTTGTAGTCTTTGTAGATGACATCTTGATCTTTTCTATGGATGAAGACGAGCATGCCCTACATCTTAGGGAAGTGTTGGAGACTCATCGAGCGCATAGCCTTAAGGCAAAATTTTCTAAGTGTCACTTCTGGAGGAAGGAAGTACGGTTCTTGGGGCACGTGGTTTCCAAAGAAGGGATAGCTGTGGATCCCGCGAAGGTGGTGGCCATCCAAGATTGGAAGGTCCCTAAAAATGCTACCGAAGTGAGAAGTTTCTTGGGGTTGGCTGGATACTATAGGAAATTTATCAAAGACTTCGAAAAGATATCAGCTCCATTGACACACTTGACGATGAAGAACCTGGTTTTCACATAGGACGTAGATTGTGATGATGCGTTCCAACGTTTGAAGAGAGCTTTGACTTCATCCCCAGTCTTAGTATTTCCAGACGGGAGTAAGCCATTTACTGTTTATACTGACGCTTGTGGGACAGGACTAGGTGCAGTCTTAATGCAAGAGGGTAGGGTAGTGTAAAGACCCGCAACTTCCCCGTAAAGGAAAGCGTCGGATAGTTCGAGAACACGCCACAACAGAACGCATACAGAAGAACATTTCATTGTATATTACAAGAATATACAGAGTATAAATGAATATTACACAGAAATATCAGAGATTTAAATTACATTTAAATACATAGCAGCGGAAAATAATACAATACACAACTAGAAGAAGATATACGGATACAAAGCTTTCCGGATATCATTCCAGCTGTAAACCAGGATCCTGTGAATATAAATCTGCAAAACCGAAACTACTAGCTGCCCGTGTCAAAAATAGGGGCACCCAGAGTTTAGGTTAAAACAATAAACTCCAGGTCAGTCATGTGACTGGTGTGAGAACTAAAACAGTTATTAATCTTTATTTTAAATCATTAGGTAAATCAAGGGACCACGCCGTATAACACGGAACGGGTTTCCTCCCAAGAATACCAGTGCATAAAACAAACAGCGCAATGCTAAATAAAGAAAAATGAAGCTGTTATAAGACCCAGTTCCCATCACACAATGCAATCGCAAGCCGGAGGATAGGGTTTTTACCTTATAATAGCCAAGAATGCTTGATACGTTTAAAAGAAATCGTTTGATACTATTATAAGTGTATAGTGTATAAAACAACTTCAAATCATAAGTATCAATCATAGGCGGCATGAATGCCCCATACCACTATGTCGCCATATATAGGTTATACAATCAAAATCGCAGAGTCACGTATTTGGAAATTGGGTTTCCATCTATGAACCGAGGCAAAAGATAGTCCTCAACCGATTCGAGACTGCCTAGCCCGAGTCTCAGGCAAGCGCGCAGGCAAGCATTGGATCGTCAGGGCCGGTCCACACGGAGTGGATTAAAATGCCTGAGCACTACGTTTCGCCGCCCTTTGGGGCGTAAGCGAGCCAACGAATGACTCCATCGGACCCGGATCGTCCGATCTAACCGAGGCGCCTCGCAACAGCAACAACCACATAAGTCAAACTCGTCAGGGCGTGTAAAACCACTGACGCCACTTTTTAGCTAGGAGGAAACGTAGGCCCTCCCTGAGGTCCGTCTCCCGTTTTTGGTTCATACCGGGTGTGAAACACGCGAGGTAAACGTTACACAAAGCTACGCCACAAAGGCCGTGCTTTGATCATCAACCACAAGACTTTGCTTTTCAACAGAAGCCTTGATCATTTGCATCTTAGCATGCCACACAGGCAAACCATCCTATGTCAGACACACAGTCCATTTACAAGTCCGTTCTGGGTCTGAACGAAACCGGAGGCACCTAGTACCCCGCATATCCATCGATCTCCAAGTACGTCTGGACGATCACCAACTGTTTCCATCTTCTTGGGTGTACAGCCCAATCAAGATCATCAGTTATCACCCAAACGACGTGAAGACCTCCGGTCTTCGACCATCGTCTTCATCTTCGACTTATCGTCGTATCAGTTATTCAGAATGGGATAAACCCGGTCTTCCCGAATAACTCGCGTATATTTTAAATAAGTGTTACACAAACACAACATACGCCTCATTCCAATTCATCGGTCACTAACCGTAACTTAATCAAGAGAATAATTCCCCAAATATTAACCCCGAAGGCCGAAACCAACATCAGATCAATATCCAGAAAACCATTCCGCTTAGCTAACCGACAGTTAGTTTCTGAATTTCACATTTATAGGGAAAGGTTCCCATTAATTTTATCAAAGATAAATTCTTGAATTTATTCTTTAATCTATTTTTGAATATCAATTCAAACTAGTCGGGATTAGCGATCCTTACCGAAGTAATCATTCGTTTTAATTTCTCAATCCCAACCTATTCATCCCATGAAGTAAAACTGGTAATACTTCATATCTAACACCACGGTGTTATCGGTAAATTCAATTACCATTTCACGTTCAAATCTAATTAAAGATTTAACTATCGCCTGGAGCAAAACTGGTGGTACTCCATTTTCGATCTTTTCAATCTAATTAAAGATTCATTAAAACTCCACTTAGTTTTAATCTGTGACTGGGTTAAAGAATCAGTGTCATTTAAAACACGGTTCACGATAAACCCAAAATCACATTTCCATTAATTATCGGGTTAAAGAACGAGTGTTATTTAAAACACTGTTCACGATAAACCCAAAAATCAATATCAATTCAATTCCAATTAAATATTATTTAATTGGTAAACTTCATTAAATCTAAATAAAAAGATTTAATCTTTTCTCAACTGGGTTCAAGAACAGTGTTAGTGAAGACACCATTCACGACAAACCCAAATCACATTCGATATTCAATACAAGGCTCTGAATAGAAAATATATCGGCTTATATTCAATATCGAATTCTACGACTAACAAATGTCGTATTGGAAATAACGATATAAATATATATCTTTCAAATTTCCATAACAACACCTGTATAATCCCGAATTCCAACATCGAAATATTCCGAAGGACAATTTCGATTCAAATCCACTCCAATGCAATCATTGGAATTTTGGTTACTTTTAAAACCCTTTTCGAATTCAATTTATTTATTTAAAAATAAATAGAATTATAATTCTAGTTCAAAACTAGTTCATTTCGATAAAAATCTATTTTTATCTTTTCAAATATGGAGTTTTTCATCCCAAACTTTCACAAATCATTTCTTATGATTTTACACAAATTATTACTATTTTTAATAATTTTATCAAGGCCCGTACAGTCGATTTCCATTAACGGCCATCGAACTGCACTTACAGCGACCTTTTTCGAATTTGATTTGGACGTATCTCCAAATCCAACCGTTAGATTTCAAATTTCTAACATTCATTAGAAAGCTCTTTTCGATACGAACCCAACGGTTCCGGTTTTAGGAGAATCCGACGGTCGGATCTCCCGCAATGTCCGTTTGAAATAAATGGTCGAAATTCACGAACTGCCGCGGCGCGGCGCGTTCTATTCAGGCCATTATATTATATATATAATATATATAATATATACTTCGTCGATTTCTATTTAAAACGAATTACATAAATAGTTTTAAATTCGTTTCAAAAGCAATTTCAACTTCCTTTTCAATTCAAATCAAAATTGAATTCTTCTTTATAAATTCGTTTCAAAATTCATTTCTATTCAATTCAAATTTCAATTCAATTTGAATTCATTTCAATTCGTTTTCAATTCAATTCATTTCGAAATCGTTTTCAATTCAATTCATTTCGAAATCGTTTTCAATTCAATTCATTTCGAAATCGTTTTCAATTCAATTTGAATTCGTTTTCAATTCATTTCATTTCGAAATCGTTTTCAATTCAATTCATTTCGAAATCATTTTCAATTCAATTCATTTCGAAATCGTTTTCAATTCAATTTGAATTCGTTTTCAATTCATTTCATTTCGAAATCGTTTTCAATTCAATTCATTTCGAAATCGTTTTCAATTCAATTCATTTTGAAATCGTTTTTAATTCAATTCATTTCGAAATCGTTGTCAATTCAATTCAAAATATTCGATTTCGAAATCACTTTTCAATATTCATTTTTAAGATGAATAAAATCGATATAAATATCGTTCACGTCAAAATGGCGTCAATCTAATCAACACGGCTTCATAAATTTCTATTTTCAAATATTCTATTTCAAATATTTCTTTTTCAAAATAGTTGTTATTATCAAAATATTTCGTTCAACACATGACCAATCTCAATGAATGAGTACTGTCAACACATGAACTTTTATTTCATAATATTCTTTATTTTTCAAATTGGAATGAGGCCCAATCAATCACCATATAAAGTTAATTATATGGATTTTCATACAACACATGTATATAATAACATTGAAAATAATCAACCATCAACCAAAGTGCACTACACTGTAAAAGCATCAAATATAGATATTCAACGCTTATAACAGCCTGTCAATCAATCGATCGACATATTTAATCAATCAGGATGAGTGAACTGCAAATTTCATCCCAACACCCGTGTGGGGTTTCAAACAATCAAACAAATATTTTATTCGTGCAGTTGGGCGATGTGTAAAATTTATCGTCCCAATCAATGTCATTCAAATAGGTGTACATAAACAAACCGTCTGGTTTGTAAATGAATATTCTATTTTATTCACTTCACGTTAAAAATTATATTTTTAACGATAAAACATTTTATTCCAACATATGAATTTCTATTCAGTTCATTCTTTAAATAAAATGATATTTTTATTTTTCCAACACATTTTAGAAAATTTCGGCGGCATAACGGCACGATACTAGAAACGGGACGAGGCCTAGCCTTATCCCCGGTCTAGTGAAGGCCCACGCAATTCACACATCAATCAAATCAATTCGTTATGCAAACCACAAAATTTGGAGTAAGAGTCTAACCTAGCCTTACTCCTTCGCCTTATAACGGCGCACGTCTAATCCTAACCAATTTATCGATTCGATTTTTCACACCACAAACCACATTCAAACCAATATCGCAATCAATCACCAAACAGTCAAACAAACAAGTCCATGGTCTGTGGACGATTGTGTCGGGTGCTACTAAGCACCGTCTGCATCCTAGTATATATATAACTAGAAAAAGAATTTTAGAGTGAGAAGTTCTCACATATAGCTATCCTAGCTCCACGACACTTCATTAGCAGAAGTCTTCGTCGTTTCGCCTTTTTGTCACCTTCGTTGCTGCTTTCACTACACACGTAAAAATCACATTTTTACTTCGCTATTCAATATATAAAAATCGAATTTTTACTTCGATGTTCAATATATAAAAATCATATTTTTCTATCGAAGTTCAATATATAAAAATTCTATTTTTATTTCGAAGTTCAATATATAAAAATTCTATTTTTCTATCGAAGTTCAATATATAAAAATCATATTTTTATATCGAAGTTCTATATATAAAAATTCTATTTTTCTATCGAAGTTCAATATATAAAAATCGAATTTTTACTCTCAAACCTTTTCTATAATAAAGATTTAGCCTTTTCAAAAATAAAGTTTTCGCCTTTATAAAAATAAAGTTTTCTCCTTTATAAAAATAAAGTTTTCTTCTTATAAAAATCACCACTTTATCTCAACGTATATAAATAAAAATCAGATTCTTATTTCGTTACATACACAAAGATGATATCTTTATATTCTCTATCCTATAAAGATTATATTTTTAATACTTTAAAAATATAAAAATCATATTTTTAATATTTCTATATAGTAAAGACTATATTTTTAATACTTTAAAAATATAAAAATCCTATCTTTAATACTTTAAAAATATAAAAATCCTATCTTTAATAACAAATATTATATTTTTATCACTTTACAACATAAAATAAAAATTAGTTTTAAAGTAAATAAATAAAAAAAACAGTTTTTAAAATAAAGAAAATTCAGTTTTAAAAATAAATAAAAATCAGTTTTAAAATAATAAAAAAAACAGTTTTTATAATCTTTTTAAATCAGTTTTTAATCTTTTTAAATCGAAATTAGTTTTTAGATTAAAATAAAAATAAATTAAAGTAAAAAAACTTACTGTAACGAAGAAAGGGGGCATCGACTTCGGTGGCAGGTGGTTGCGGTGGTGGGGGCTTCGCTGATGGCGATGGCGGCGGACGAGGTCGCGAACGAGGGGGCTTCGGGGGTTGCGGATCATCGACGAGGTGGTGGTTGTCTGAGGCGATGCGGCGCCGGGTTTCTTCGATTGGGCGTTGGCGTTCTGGAGCAGAGGAGTGAGGCGAGAGAAGGGCGAGGTCGACTAAGGTGAGGGGAGGAGCAGGGGGTCCGGTCCCCTGAGTGGCGGTGGCGTCGCTTGGAGGAGGGGCGGTGGTCCAGTTCGAGGGGGCGACGGGTTTTAGATTTAGGTTTTTTTTTCTTTTTTTCCGATTTTGAAAATAAACGTGAAGGGGGGGGGGGTTGACTGAATAAAAAGGAGAATGGAGAGATGAAATTTTTATATTTAATTCATTTTAATTCTCTAAAAAGCAACCTTTTATTTCTAACTCAAAATCGAACCTACTGACTGTCGTCCTTAGCGTAATACCCCCATTCCGAACACAATGGGATATGTATCGCAAGCCGATTCGACTGTTTGAATCAGTTTCCGTTAAATTTACATTTAAATCACTATATTGAATTTTAAACGTACATTTCACATTACCGGGGCCACATACTAACTAGAAAAATTCTATAAAAATATTTTCTAGCTTCGTATTGACGATACGGTCCTAATAAAACTAGTTTCGTCAAATTCTGAGACCGTTTGAAAAATGGCCAATTTCCTGTCGATTAAATTCAACAGAAACTGGTCAAACGCGTTTTCCTTTGCCACGCTCACATATTGATTCGAAAAATTATGAAATTTGGAATCTAGCAATAACTTAACATCACGGACCCAACAAAACTGGTTTCGTCGAAATCCGAGGTCGTTTGCAAAATTGCTATTTTTAAGGGCCTTATATATATAAAAATATATATAAATTCCACAGCGACTATTTCTAATTTTAAACTGGACATATCTTATCATTTCTAAGATGAAATCTCAGTTTGTTAACTTCGTTACAAAGATATAGTTATACAGATTCAAATATTTCTTGTTTCGTTCAATTCTGACTTATATTGAATTCTGTATATTCATTTGAAATTAGAAATCGAATTTTCGAACTACCGCGCCATTTTCAATTCCTTTTATAATTATATATAATTATTTATATTCTAACGACGACGCGTATAATATATACGTTCGAATTATATTCAAAATAAATTTCTCGTCGCTATTATTTAAAATAATTCATTTTAAATAATCAAAATTCGCTAAAATTGCCAAAATAAAAATTTTAAACTGGCCCAGATTTTACGGGTTGTTACAATCTCCCCCACTTAAAACTTTTCGTCCCCGAAAAGGAACTAAGTCGAAAGTGGTTTGATTATTCAGCTCTACGTTCGATCTGGCTTCCATTCTCCAACTCTTTAGTTTCTGAGAATTTTCAAAACTTCAAAAATTTGGCTAACACCCTAAATTTTCGAAAAATTTCGCCATAACCTCCCCTGCACCGGGAGCATCGGGGAATTTCAAATAGCTTCCCCGGTCCTTCAGATCTCAAAAAGAAAAAGAAAAAGCCAAGCGGCTAGCCAATAGGCTCACAAAATCATCATCACCCAAACAAAACAGGAAATTATGTAATAAACATGTACCTATTTGTCGGGCAAACAAATTTTATTCTCTGCTCTAGCCTCCTTGCTAAGACCTGTTCAATGTAAGTATATGTATATGCAAGCAAATGCGACCAATTTTCAATACAATTCAATATTTGGTTCAATTAGGCATAATGGTTCAAAATTGTCAAACAAATAAACAAACAACTCAATCATCAATCAATTAGTGAATTAGAGTTTCAAATTCATAATTTTGATACATATACAAAAATCATGTTTTTGATGCCAAATCACAACAATGTATTCTAGCTATATTAGTTTTGGTTCTCACACCAGTCTAATGGAAATATATAGAAAATCACACCTTCGAAACTCGAACATAAATGTTGATGATGCGATCGCTATCATCAATATCATCTTCGGGCGACTAGAGTGTGATGCTATATCTATCCAATATATTAAAACTTCGAATACACGCGGATCAGACGTATACGCAAATTCTTTATATACTGGACTGTCCAACTCAATATAAATAGATAATCAGATACGAATAATTGATTTAAATTTTCAAAACAAAAATTGTTTTCATTTGAAAAATATACTCTTCACACTCATTCTAGGATACTACTGATCCCATCTCTAACGAGTCATTCTCGTTGGATATTACTAATCCAATTTCTGATGAATTCTTTCGTACGGTTCTAATGTGCCTTGTTCTCTAGCTTTGTAAACCAAAGCTCTGATACCACGTGTAAAGACCCGCAACTTCCCCGTAAAGGAAAGCGTCGGATAGTTCGAGAACACGCCACAACAGAACGCATACAGAAGAACATTTCATTGTATATTACAAGAATATACAGAGTATAAATGAATATTACACAGAAATATCAGAGATTTAAATTACATTTAAATACATAGCAGCGGAAAATAATACAATACGCAACTAGAAGAAGATATACGGATACAAAGCTTTCCGGATATCATTCCAGCTGTAAACCAGGATCCTGTGAATATAAATCTGCAAAACCGAAACTACTAGCTGCCCGTGTCAAAAATAGGGGCACCCAGAGTTTAGGTTAAAACAATAAACTCCAGGTCAGTCATGTGACTAGTGTGAGAACTAAAACAGTTATTAATCTTTATTTTAAATCATTAGGTAAATCAAGGGACCACGCCGTATAACACGGAACGGGTTTCCTCCCAAGAATACCAGTGCATAAAACAAACAGCGCAATGCTAAATAAAGAAAAATGAAGCTGTTATAAGACCCAGTTCCCATCACACAATGCAATCGCAAGCCGGAGGATAGGGTTTTTACCTTATAATAGCCAAGAATGCTTGATACGTTTAAAAGAAATCGTTTGATACTATTATAAGTGTATAGTGTATAAAACAACTTCAAATCATAAGTATCAATCATAGGCGGCATGAATGCCCCATACCACTATGTCGCCATATATAGGTTATACAATCAAAATCGCAGAGTCACGTATTTGGAAATTGGGTTTCCATCTATGAACCGAGGCAAAAGATAGTCCTCAACCGATTCGAGACTGCCTAGCCCGAGTCTCAGGCAAGCGCGCAGGCAAGCCTTGGATCGTCAGGGCCGGTCCACACGGAGTGGATTAAAATGCCTGAGCACTACGTTTCGCCGCCCTTTGGGGCGTAAGCGAGCCAACGAATGACTCCATCGGACCCGGATCGTCCGATCTAACCGAGGCGCCTCGCAACAGCAACAACCACATAATTCAAACTCGTCAGGGCGTGTAAAACCACTGACGCCACTTTTTAGCTAGGAGGAAACGTAGGCCCTCCCTGAGGTCCGTCTCCCGTTTTTGGTTCATACCGGGTGTGAAACACGCGAGGTAAACGTTACACTAAGCTACGCCACAAAGGCCGTGCTTTGATCATCAACCACAAGACTTTGCTTTTCAACAGAAGCCTTGATCATTTGCATCTTAGCATGCCACACAGGCAAACCATCCTATGTCAGACACACAGTCCATTTACAAGTCCGTTCTGGGTCTGAACGAAACCGGAGGCACCTAGTACCCCGCATATCCATCGATCTCCAAGTACGTCTGGACGATCACCAACTGTTTCCATCTTCTTGGGTGTACAGCCCAATCAAGATCATCAGTTATCACCCAAACGACGTGAAGACCTCCGGTCTTCGACCATCGTCTTCATCTTCGACTTATCGTCGTATCAGTTATTCAGAATGGGATAAACCCGGTCTTCCCGAATAACTCGCGTATATTTTAAATAAGTGTTACACAAACACAACATACGCCTCATTCCAATTCATCAGTCACTAACCGTAAATTAATCAAGAGAATAATTCCCCAAATATTAACCCCGAAGGCCGAAACCAACATCAGATCAATATCCAGAAAACCATTCCGCTTAGCTAACCGACAGTTAGTTTCTGAATTTCACATTTATAGGGAAAGGTTCCCATTAATTTTATCAAAGATAAATTCTTGAATTTATTCTTTAATCTATTTTTGAATATCAATTCAAACTAGTCGGGATTAGCGATCCTTACCGAAGTAATCATTCGTTTTAATTTCTCAATCCCAACCTATTCATCCCATGAAGTAAAACTGGTAATACTTCATATCTAACACCACGGTGTTATCGGTAAATTCAATTACCATTTCACGTTCAAATCTAATTAAAGATTTAACTATCGCCTGGAGCAAAACTGGTGGTACTCCATTTTCGATCTTTTCAATCTAATTAAAGATTCATTAAAACTCCACTTAGTTTTAATCTGTGACTGGGTTAAAGAATCAGTGTCATTTAAAACACGGTTCACGATAAACCCAAAATCACATTTCCATTAATTATCGGGTTAAAGAACGAGTGTTATTTAAAACACTGTTCACGATAAACCCAAAAATCAATATCAATTCAATTCCAATTAAATATTATTTAATTGGTAAACTTCATTAAATCTAAATAAAAAGATTTAATCTTTTCTCAACTGGGTTCAAGAACAGTGTTAGTGAAGACACCATTCACGACAAACCCAAATCACATTCGATATTCAATACAAGGCTCTGAATAGAAAATATATCGGCTTATATTCAATATCGAATTCTACGACTAACAAATGTCGTATTGGAAATAACGATATAAATATATATCTTTCAAATTTCCATAACAACACCTGTATAATCCCGAATTCCAACATCGAAATATTCCGAAGGACAATTTCGATTCAAGTCCACTCCAATGCAATCATTGGAATTTTGGTTACTTTTAAAACCCTTTTCGAATTCAAATTATTTATTTAAAAATAAATACAATTATAATTCTAGTTCAAAACTAGTTCATTTCGATAAAAATCTATTTTTATCTTTTCAAATATGGAGTTTTTCATCCCAAACTTTCACAAATCATTTCTTATGATTTTACACAAATTATTACTATTTTTAATAATTTTATCAAGGCCCGTACAGTCGATTTCCATTAACGGCCATCGAACTGCACTTACAGCGACCTTTTTCGAATTTGATTTGGACGTATCTCCAAATCCAACCGTTAGATTTCAAATTTCTAACATTCATTAGAAAGCTCTTTTCGATACGAACCCAACGGTTCCGGTTTTAGGAGAATCCGACGGTCGGATCTCCCGCAATGTCCGTTTGAAATAAATGGTCGAAATTCACGAACTGCCGCGGCGCGGCGCGTTCTATTCAGGCCATTATATTATATATATAATATATATAATATATACTTCGTCGATTTCTATTTAAAACGAATTATATAAATAGTTTTAAATTCGTTTCAAAAGCAATTTCAACTTCCTTTTCAATTCAAATCAAAATTGAATTCTTCTTTATAAATTCGTTTCAAAATTCATTTCTATTCAATTCAAATTTCAATTCAATTTGAATTCATTTCAATTCGTTTTCAATTCAATTCATTTCGAAATCGTTTTCAATTCAATTCATTTCGAAATCGTTTTCAATTCAATTCATTTCGAAATCGTTTTCAATTCAATTTGAATTCGTTTTCAATTCATTTCATTTCGAAATCGTTTTCAATTCAATTCATTTCGAAATCGTTTTCAATTCAATTCATTTCGAAATCGTTTTCAATTCAATTTGAATTCGTTTTCAATTCATTTCATTTCGAAATCGTTTTCAATTCAATTCATTTCGAAATCGTTTTCAATTCAATTCATTTCGAAATCGTTTTTAATTCAATTCATTTCGAAATCGTTTTCAATTCAATTCAAAATATTCGATTTCGAAATCACTTTTCAATATTCATTTTTAAGATGAATAAAATCGATATAAATATCGTTCACGTCAAAATGGCGTCAATCTAATCAACACGGCTTCATAAATTTCTATTTTCAAATATTCTATTTCAAATATTTCTTTTTCAAAATAGTTGTTATTATCAAAATATTTCGTTCAACACATGACCAATCTCAATGAATGAGTACTGTCAACACATGAACTTTTATTTTATAATATTCTTTATTTTTCAAATTGGAATGAGGCCCAATCAATCACCATATAAAGTTAATTATATGGATTTTCATACAACACATGTATATAATAACATTGAAAATAATCAACCATCAGCCAAAGTGCACTACACTGTAAAAGCATCAAATATAGATATTCAACGCTTATAACAGCCTGTCAATCAATCGATCGACATATTTAATCAATCAGGATGAGTGAACTGCAAATTTCATCCCAACACCCGTGTGGGGTTTCAAACAATCAAACAAATATTTTATTCGTGCAGTTGGGCGATGTGTAAAATTTATCGTCCCAATCAATGTCATTCAAATAGGTGTACATAAACAAACCGTCTGGTTTGTAAATGAATATTCTATTTTATTCACTTCACGTTAAAAATTATATTTTTAACGATAAAACATTTTATTCCAACATATGAATTTCTATTCAGTTCATTCTTTAAATAAAATGATATTTTTATTTTTCCAACACATTTTAGAAAATTTCGGCGGCATAACGGCACGATACTAGAAACGGGACGAGGCCTAGCCTTATCCCCGGTCTAGTGAAGGCCCACGCCATTCACACATCAATCAAATCAATTCGTTATGCAAACCACAAAATTTGGAGTAAGAGTCTAACCTAGCCTTACTCCTTCGCCTTATAACGGCGCACGTCTAATCCTAACCAATTTATCGATTCGATTTTTCACACCACAAACCACATTCAAACCAATATCGCAATCAATCACCAAACAGTCAAACAAACAAGTCCATGGTCTGTGGACGATTGTGTCGGGTGCTACTAAGCACCGTCTGCATCCTAGTATATATATAACTAGAAAAAGAATTTTAGAGTGAGAAGTTCTCACATATAGCTATCCTAGCTCCACGGCACTTCATTAGCAGAAGTCTTCGTCGTTTCGCCTTTTTGTCACCTTCGTTGCTGCTTTCACTACACACGTAAAAATCACATTTTTACTTCGCTATTCAATATATAAAAATCGAATTTTTACTTCGATGTTCAATATATAAAAATCATATTTTTCTATCGAAGTTCAATATATAAAAATTCTATTTTTATTTCGAAGTTCAATATATAAAAATTCTATTTTTCTATCGAAGTTCAATATATAAAAATCATATTTTTATATCGAAGTTCTATATATAAAAATTCTATTTTTCTATCGAAGTTCAATATATAAAAATCGAATTTTTACTCTCAAACCTTTTCTATAATAAAGATTTAGCCTTTTCAAAAATAAAGTTTTCGCCTTTATAAAAATAAAGTTTTCTCCTTTATAAAAATAAAGTTTTCTTCTTATAAAAATCACCACTTTATCTCAACGTATATAAATAAAAATCAGATTCTTATTTCGTTACATACACAAAGATGATATCTTTATATTCTCTATCCTATAAAGATTATATTTTTAATACTTTAAAAATATAAAAATCATATTTTTAATATTTCTATATAGTAAAGACTATATTTTTAATACTTTAAAAATATAAAAATCCTATCTTTAATACTTTAAAAATATAAAAATCCTATCTTTAATAACAAAGATTATATTTTTATCACTTTACAACATAAAATAAAAATTAGTTTTAAAGTAAATAAATAAAAAAAACAGTTTTTAAAATAAAGAAAATTCAGTTTTAAAAATAAATAAAAATCAGTTTTAAAATAATAAAAAAAACAGTTTTTATAATCTTTTTAAATCAGTTTTTAATCTTTTTAAATCGAAATTAGTTTTTAGATTAAAATAAAAATAAATTAAAGTAAAAAAACTTACTGTAACGAAGAAAGGGGGCATCGACTTCGGTGGCAGGTGGTTGCGGTGGTGGGGGCTTCGCTGATGGCGATGGCGGCGGACGAGGTCGCGAACGAGGGGGCTTCGGGGGTTGCGGA
Organism: Allium sativum; assembly: GCA_030737875.1. NCBI lineage: Eukaryota > Viridiplantae > Streptophyta > Magnoliopsida > Asparagales > Amaryllidaceae > Allium > Allium sativum. The sequence continues at coordinate 313,660,890 of CM060925.1, forward strand.
TCATCGACGAGGTGGTGGTTGTCTGAGGCGATGCGGCGCCGGGTTTCTTCGATTGGGCGTTGGCGTTCTGGAGCAGAGGAGTGAGGCGAGAGAAGGGCGAGGTCGACTAAGGTGAGGGGAGGAGCAGGGGGTCCGGTCCCCTGAGTGGCGGTGGCGTCGCTTGGAGGAGGGGCGGTGGTCCAGTTCGAGGGGGCGACGGGTTTTAGATTTAGGTTTTTTTTTTCTTTTTTTCCGATTTTGAAAATAAACGTGAAGGGGGGGGGGGGGTTGACTGAATAAAAAGGAGAATGGAGAGATGAAATTTTTATATTTAATTCATTTTAATTCTCTAAAAAGCAACCTTTTATTTCTAACTCAAAATCGAACCTACTGACTGTCGTCCTTAGCGTAATACCCCCATTCCGAACACAATGGGATATGTATCGCAAGCCGATTCGACTGTTTGAATCAGTTTCCGTTAAATTTACATTTAAATCACTATATTGAATTTTAAACGTAAATTTCAAATTACCGGGGCCACATACTAACTAGAAAAATTCTATAAAAATATTTTCTAGCTTCGTATTGACGATACGGTCCTAATAAAACTAGTTTCGTCAAATTCTGAGACCGTTTGAAAAATGGCCAATTTCCTGTCGATTAAATTCAACAGAAACTGGTCAAACGCGTTTTCCTTTGCCACGCTCACATATTGATTCGAAAAATTATGAAATTTGGAATCTAGCAATAACTTAACATCACGGACCCAACAAAACTGGTTTCGTCGAAATCCGAGGTCGTTTGCAAAATTGCTATTTTTAAGGGCCTTATATATATAAAAATATATATAAATTCCACAACGACTATTTCTAATTTTAAACTGGACATATCTTATCATTTCTAAGATGAAATCTCAGTTTGTTAACTTCGTTACAAAGATATAGTTATACAGATTCAAATATTTCTTGTTTCGTTCAATTCTGACTTATATTGAATTCTGTATATTCATTTGAAATTAGAAATCGAATTTTTGAACTACCGCGCCATTTTCAATTCCTTTTATAATTATATATAATTATTTATATTCTAACGACGACGCGTATAATATATACGTTCGAATTATATTCAAAATAAATTTCTCGTCGCTATTATTTAAAATAATTCATTTTAAATAATCAAAATTCGCTAAAATTGCCAAAATAAAAATTTTAAACTGGCCCAGATTTTACGGGTTGTTACAGGTAATAGCCTATGGTGGAAGGCAGTTGAGAGCGCATGAGAAAAATTACCCCACGCATGACCTAGAGTTGGCCGCTATTGTTTTCGCGCTTAAGTCTTGGCGTCATTATCTTCTTGGCGAGAAATTCGAATTATTCACTGACCACAAATCATTAAAATACTTATTCTCTCAAAAGGACTTGAACTTAAGGCAGCAAAGGTAGATGGAGTTCTTGGCGTCCTATGACTTTGAGATAGCATATACCCCTGGCAAGGGTAACGTGGTGGCTGATGCCTTAAGTAGAAAAAGATTATCCTTAAGTCCTTTGTTTGTTGAGCGGCGAAGCTTAGAATTCATTTCGAGGTTTGACTTTAGACCTTACGTTGACTTTGTACCCGATTTGCTAGCATCCTTGGAGGTCAGACCTACGCTTTTGGGACAGATTGGCGAGGCACAGCGAGACGACCCACAGTTAGTTGAGTTAGTAGAAAAGCTCAAAGGAGGGGAGTCATCAAGCCATCTCCGTAGGTATACCCTAGATGATAAGGGTTGGTTACGTAGGGACGGTAGACTTTGTGTACCAAAAGACGATGACCTAAGGAAGACTATTCTTGACGAAGCACATCGTTCGAAGATGACCATTCATCCCGGCGTGGACAAGATGTACGAAGACATGAAGAGAGTTTACTTTTGGGCAGGCATGAAGAAAGATGTGGCCGAGTATGTCGCTAGATGCTTGGTGTGCCAACAAGTAAAAGCGGAGCAAAAGAAACCCGGTGGGTTGCTTCACCCATTGGAGGTTCCACTATGGAAGTGGGAAAGTGTCTCGATGGATTTTGTGGATGGATTACCAAGATCGAGGAAGGGTAATATGGGTATTTGGGTTATAGTAGATAGACTTACTAAAAGTGCCCATTTTATTCCTGTGAAGAGTAAGAGGACTGCTCCATGGTTAGCTTCTGTATACGTTCGAGAGATAGTTCGTTTGCACGGTGTTCCTTCTAGCATAGTGAGCGACCGCGATCCTATTTTCACTAGCGAATTTTGGAGAAGCTTACAAGAGGCGGTAGGGACTCAGTTATGTTTGAGCACCGCATATCATCCTCAGACGGACGGCCAGACCAAGAGGGTGAATCGCATTCTAGAGGATCTTTTGAGGCTATGTATCCTAGACTTTGGGGTTACGTGGGAAGAGCATCTTCCATTGGTGGAGTTCGCATATAATAACAGCTTTCAGTCTAGCATTGGCATGGCACCTTTCGAAGCTCTTTATGGACGACCTTGTCGTTCGCCTACATGTTGGTGGGAATCTACGGATAAGATCTTACTTGGGCCCGATATGATTAGGGAGACTTCGGAGAAGATCGATTTGATTCGAAGGAGGATGAAAGCAACACAGGATAGGCAGAAATCTTATGCGGATAAGAGGAGGATAGATCTCGAGTTTGAAGTTGGGGACATGGTCTTTGTCAAAGTGTCTCCATTACGGAACGTTGTTCGCTTTGGGTCCATTCGGAAATTAGCACCAAGGTTTGTAGGGCCGTTTCCTATTAAGGAGAGGATTGGACAGATGGCGTATAGAGTGGAGTTGCCCGAGAGACTTAGTGGTGTACATGACGTATTCCATGTGTCACATTTGAGGAAGTACTTGCACAAGACCGCGGAAGTGGTAGGGCCGAGCTTGCTTAGAGAGATGGAGATAGAGCGTGATGCGACGATCCGACGAGCTCCTACGTGCATTCTTGGGTCGGAGATCAAGAAGTTGAGGAATCGAGAGGTCAGACTAGTCAAAGTGCAATGGGGAGATGATGAGAGCAACGCTACTTGGGAGACGGAAGAGAAGATGCGTTCGCTATACCCTTTTCTTTTTTAGGGTATGTCTTTTAATTTCTCCTTTATCGTTTAGCTTGTACTTATCTTATCTTATCTTTAGTATGTCTTCTCGCTAGTATCTTTGACCTTTAGTTAGGATAACCATATGGTTGAAACATGTGTTTGAGACATGTTATGTATGATGGATGCAAAGTGGATGCAAGTGTTTGCTAGTGGTTGCTCGTGGACGCATACACACACACTATTAGGCACTAGATCGGCTCGGTCACTTCATATTGCATATTGCATATAAATGGATGTATTTAGTAAAATGGATGTATGACGATTGTATTTTCATGTGGATGTTGCATTCAGATGATGATTGTGCACGCATATAGAGATAATATGTAGCATTAGAGAACTTTTGCATACATAATGGACGCATGGCATTATCATGGTTTGCATTAAGGAGGTCAACTGAATCAGTGGACCGCCTGATTTTGCATTAGACAAGGAACATATACACACACTGTGCATTTAAACATGAAAGCATTAGAAGTCTATAAGGATAATGGATGCCTGTGTTTGATGGTTGAGTAGATGGAAAATTGGATGTTAGGATATACATTCTTCTTGACTTGAAGATTTTTGGGTCGAAATCCTTTAAGGAGGGGAGAATGTAACACCCCGTAGTTCTATTAATATTAATATTCACAAATTAAAGAATAACTAATCTCAGACGTGAGAATTGTAGGAAACGGGTTGCGCCATTGTGTTCGTCTCGGAATTCTGGTTGAAATAGAGACCGAGTTTACGTGATTTGGACTTCGTATGAAGAAGTTATGGCCATCGGAAGTTTCTGAAAATTCAAAACAGCTCGCAGAAAATTTAAAATTCAAACAGAAAGTGCAGAAGCGGGCTGGGCGGGAATTTTCCCGCCCAGGTAGGTCAACCAGGGGGTCGACACTAGTGTCGACCTCCCCCCCACAGGTCGACTACCATGTCGACCTGCCCCCCCCCCCAGGTCGACTATAGTGTCGACCTGAGTGTCGACCTGGATCTGGCGGCTAGGGTTTCTGGCTGACCTGTTTTTAATGGGCTAATGACCCATTAGGGTTTCTGACCTAATCTGGTTGGCTGGGATTAGTTCTGAGATAATCCGACGGTCTAAAATAAACCCTAACTCTATAAATACCTATGTAGTCTCTCACCCTAATTTATAAGAAAAATAGAATAGCTACCGTCATACCGCCGCCGTGGAAATCAATGGAGCCGCCGCCAACTAAGAAGGAAGAAAAGCTAATTCAATTCTAATTCTCTCAACCCTAAAGCAAAGCAAAACTCTCTTTTCTTCTCTAAATTGTGAGTATGATAGTCTTTACAAGATTATTATCATTTTAATTAGGTTGAGTTATGAATGTATTATGAGTAGATGATGTGAATTATCATATATGTTGTTGTAAACCCCTTTTGCTATCATGTATATTGTAAATCCAATGTTATGTGATGATGATATCTTATAAATTGTAAATCATGCTATGGTGATGCTATGTATGTTGAAAGTTTCTATGCTAAGTTGTGATAAATCATACATGTTAAAAAGGCCATGATGTTACCATCTATGCTAGTTAGCTCATAGTAATTAAATCATCATGCTTGCGCTATGTTGATCTATATGACAAGTCACATATGCAAGTTAGATTGATTAGAAAAGTTATGAACATATGCCATGACATCTATTATGACATCTAGAATTATGCTATGACATATGTGATATCCTATGCTAGCTCACACCATCATTGTGTTGCCTAAAAACCCCATATGCAAGTTTATGTATAGATTAGGGCTATGATCATATCATGTAAATTGAGACATTTAACAAGTTGACACCTTTTGATCCTTAACATGTGTAGTTTATGCAAGTTTCACCCCTATTATGATTAGATTTATTTTAATTGTCTATATGTTGTGATAATTTATCTTTGTGCTATGTGTTAGACTATTCAAGTCTAGCCTATATTATGCATTGAATAAGAGAACGTATAAACGTGGGGTAGGGGTAATATTAAGGATTTAATATTAAAAAGTTGGGGTGCAATTGATATGATTTTGCATGCCATAAGTGGATGGCCATAATTGAGTCAATTATGGACATCATTAAAATTGGAAGTAATTAATAATTTGAATAGGGAATTATTAAAACTGGGGTAAAAGATTATAAGTGATAATCAATGCTTAGGACACGAGGTTGGACTCGTTTGTGACGTAAACCTGCCCGGACCCGCCCGGCAAATCCAGTGGTCACAAATGTCAGCCCAATGTGAGAGGTCCTAGGCCTAAACTAAAGAATAACAGTTGTAAAGACACGAGGTTAGACTCTTTTATGGTGTAAGACTGCCCGGACCCGCCCGGCATATCCAGCTGCCATAAATGCCAGTCTAATGTGAGAGGTCTTTATGAGGTTATGGCCTGAATGAATTAAGAAATACTTAACCAGATAAACATGTAAGGTGGGACATGGGGGTTAAGTAGGTGCCTTGGGTGGCATGAGGAATAGTGGGTGCCCTTAGTGGCATGTGAAATACGATTAGTAAGACTTAACCAAACACACATGAAAATGAACATGACTAAGAGGGTTAAGTGGGATATACTAGTGACAAGCTTAGGTGGGTAGCTTGTGGGGGCCCATTTCAACCAGCATCCCAAACGTATCTTTGTGGGCTCGACCCAAGTCGAGGAAGGGACACGCATGCTGGGTTTGATTATAAGAGGCCAAAACGGGGAGCGGTGGCAACGCGAGTCCAACGGGTTTCATATGCGTGTGTGGACCCGGGCTGGTAGGTAAGATGTTGTTGCATCGTGTAGGTATAAGCCGTGCATCCTCAAGTTGTATCGGGTTGCCACTTTAGGGGAGTGATACACCCCACTGTGGGGCCAGCACAGGTATGTACGAGTAGGGAGCCGATCGAAAGTGGGTAGTGGGGTACACCTAGTGGAGATAGGGGCAGACGACACCTATGTAGTCAGCTAGGGGTACGTAAGGCTATTTATATGGTTTATGTGTGAAGCAAGTGGGATCAAACTTTAGGGTGACTGGTGCGGTGCAGTGTAGTAATGTGCGGTGCAGTGTAGTAGTTATTCGTTAGTAATTAGGTGTATCTTTACCGTTATCCTAAACGCTATCTTTATCTTCCTAGGAGTTCATAGACATTTACTTGTCTTCCAGTTTATGCCTTAGTCTAGTTATTTTGATAATAGTATTGTTAGAATTATCATACTCGCCAGACTTTATGTCTAACCCCCTCCATTTCTATCCTTTTTTCCCCCTCCAGGTCCTCAGGTTGGACCCAACTCTAGTGGAGTTTGATTGGGTTGCTTCATCTCTTTGGAAAGCTTGGACCGCTGAAGTAAAGTCCAGCTTGTTATCTTTTCTTTCTATGGCTATTTATGTAATGGGATTATGTATTTTATTTGATCAAGATGGATATTGTACTTGACTCTGATTTATGGTTTTTATGATATAATAAACATGTTTAATTTCCGCTGCAATAAAATGAGGTTTTAGATTTCCAAGTACTACTTATTATCTGTCTTGTTGTAATTTTTCTGTTTTATATTCACTTATAACCTCCATGGAAGTTAATGCATTCCCTTTGTGAGTGACATTAATGGACGTGGGGTGTTACAGATAACTTACAGTAATCCTGAATGATACTAAAATAGCAAGTGACTAAGGGAAAAAAGAATGCCATAGATGAAGATCAAAGAATCAATATCACTGCATTAATTTATAAAGCCAACAATTCTTACCTTGATAGGGTGTATTTCAAAATTCTTGAAAAAAATCTGCTGGCTAGGAGTTTTAAAGGTGCTCAATGTTCTCCAAAATGGCACTAGCCTCATTAGTGTCTCCTCGTCGATTTTTAAATCGATTGGCTGCACAAGTGGGTGAATCCTTGAACAGTTTAATAAGTTTTACAATGTTAAAATACTACCAATACCATTACAATATATAAATAAGATAATTTGGTGAAATGTAAGCGTATAGACAAACATTAATGGAATTGCTATGATCATCCAAACAAATCAACGTTTTATTGAAACAATCTTGGATGAAATAAGAACATGGGTATAACATTTAATTTCATAATATTCACAACTCAAAAGAAAATATGTGTAGCACATGCTAAAAAAATAAAACTTACATCACAGGGCTTCTAACTCTGCAAAGTTATTCTTGAAAGCTAACCTATAATTGATCTGATATTTCAAAATGCTGCATCTAAGATACCATGAAATATCTACACTTTGAAATCAACAAGTACATCATAAAAAATTCCAACTATGACAAAGGACTCTCAACATTAAAAGTGTTGTAACGAAGTTATAAAGAATAAGTAGTATCTGGTAACAGTAAACATATCGAAGAGTTTCTATTGACTGAAAACAAATTATGGCATGTGATATTTTTGATCGCTTCTATTCTAAAGGCTTTTAGCTCTGTCCCAAATTTATGAGCAGTAATCACTCCAACACAAAAACTAGTAGAACATAGCAAAAAATGGAATAAACGTACACAAAAACTCTCCTGAGGTTACCAACAATAACTCCAATTTTTTTAACCCCATAAAACCATATGGCATTAAGTAAGACAAATCACTTCTCCCCAGTATACTACTCATTGCAAATAAATAGAAGATGACGTGAATCACGGCAAAATGGTAAGATAAATCAAATAGTATCATAGAAAACAAAAATGTAAAGTTATCAAAATTGGTATGTGACAACCGCCCATAACCCATGCACTAAACAAGAGGAATAATGCGCTAAAAAGCGTGTTAGGCAGCTATGGACGATCATCAAGGTATGATAACACCATCGGAACCTATCGTATATCTCAAAGCGCAAGGATAAAATATAATAAAACATATAAAACAGGTAATAATAGTGAAGCATCATATACCAAATTTTTGAAACTTTCACAACACCCTGAAATATTTTCCATACATCACAGGAATTATCAAATTCTGTACATAAAGCCTCACTACAACACTTATAGAGCAACTCAAACGACGGAAAATAGAAAATACTAGATAGTAATAAAACTGGTATGTAAGCCTCTGGCTCGTCATCGATTAGCATTGTCGTCTCACCAAACTATCACCTGACACCTGCTACTCAGTCTGCCTATCCACAACCAGATGAACAACCCAAGATAATAAGAGGGAAACATAAAACCTTGAGTCGGACAACAGTCTTAGTGAGCGATAAAACATCTATCTAACATCATCAATAAAGTATATGAGAATTGGTAAATGAATGAACTAATCTACCCACAACACCAGAGAAGAATTCAACCTTGTCTTCCCCACATCGGACAGTGATAACCTTTACATCAGACATTTCAACCATTCATTCATGGAAATCAGAACAAGCATTCATTCATGGTAATCAGAAGCAAATACCACTAGCACTTATAGCATCCACATTATATGTATCTCACGTAAATCATCCTAAATGAATTTAACATCCCTCAAGCATAGGCCCTAGAGGCCTAAACCAATATCAAACAAGCACCCAAGAAACATCTCCTTTGACGTTGGACAATTTACGTGAGTCAGTACAAACAAGACAACTAATCAACCATGACAGACTCTGGCTATCACATCCAATCCTGCTTCGAAACCATCGTTAATCGTATGACGAACAACCTTGCCACATGTCAAGGGCTAATGGTTTTTCCATTTCTAGCATAAACATTATACGCCTTTCAATGATACGTATGTTTGTCCAACCTTGACATCTAGGCCTTTCAGTGATACACAGGTTATTCGATCGCACAGGGTCGGTCGCACCAGGGGGTCGATTGCACAGGGTCGGTCGCACCAGGGGGTCGATCGCACAATGATAACCCCTCGGCCTTCGCATCTCTAGTCACCCAACCTTGACGACTTTTCATAACTCGAGAAACCTTTTCGAGTAACCATTATCCACCATCTCCAACTCAGAACCTTTGAGTTTCCACCTCAATGCGCTGTGGCACGGGTTCGGGGGCATCCCCCGAAAAAAAATATTATGCCCTTTGGTTCAAATCCGGGTCATACCCGATTTTTTTTTCTTCAGAAATGACCCTGTGCGATCGACCCCCTGGTGCGACCGACCAATGCCTTGCCACCATGGCCAACCCGGCCTCTGCTGACCGACCCATCTTCCTTGATCATGGCCGACCGACCCACTTTCAGGACAACGACCAACTGACCCGGCCTCTGATCGACCCCATCTTGGACCGGCCCCCATCCTTGCTTGACCCGAACCCTTCATTATCGACCGCTCCATGTGATCGACCCGTCCCACTCGTGCCAAAGCATGACCGACCCCATTGCTTGAAGACCGATCGACCAAAAGTTTGATCGACCCCTTTTCTTTGACTATGACTGATCTGGTCCAATTTTAGGTGCACGACCGACCCACTATCAAGGCAGAGACCGATCGACCAGCTCTTGGAGCATGACTGACCACCTGCTCGAACCCATACACTGCTCGACTGACCAACACTATTCCAGATCCAATCCATGACGATTTCCACCCGAAATTCGACCAAAACTCCGCCAAACGACTATATCGACGAAGCCAATTCATACAATTCATCCATAAGCATATTATGAAGTTGCGAACAACATAAAAATGACAATTTACCGATAATTCACCCAACAATCATGATAATGAACATATGGGCTAAAATAATGGATCTAACTTGCATATACATATGAAATAACATGGAAATAACCGGTTTTAAGTTTCCAAATTAGGTCCTATGGAGATTCATATGAAATTAAACTTACCATGATGTAGATCTAAGGAAAACACTTGAATTTGATGAAATTAAGGTCATGCAACTCATATACTTAATTGAATCTGCATGATAAATGCATATCACTCACCAGTTCTCGAAAACAATCCAAAAGCACTTTGATCTAGATCCGAACAGCGGAGAATTTGACCCTAACTCTTCGATTCAATGAACTCTCCCTTGGAATGGCGTAGATCTAGCTTCAAACGATGTAGATATTCGATTCTCTAAACTTTAACGATGGAAAGGTGAAGAGAATGGAGAAATGGAGGAACTCTAGATCTTCCAAATGAGAGAACGGAGAAAATAAACTATTCTCCATTCCTCCTACCCTCTATCCACCACCCCACTAATGGGCCTCCCTAAATCAGCCCATTTTGGCTTACCAAACCTGAACAGCCAACTGTTAAACTTTAAAATAGCGATTCCTCCCAAATCGGTGAGCCAAATCTTTAATGTGACCACTCTACAGAAAGGGAAATATCATTTCATTTCCAATGATACAGGTCTCAACGCCTAATTCGACCTGAGTCAAAAGTTATCCCCTGTACAAGACTGCCAGGGGAAAAATGGTCACAAACAAAATTGGTAAAAATTATGGACATGTCTCACATCCCCATAAACAACATAATAAAATATGAGAATTATCAAACCCTCAGGGAATAAAATAAAAATATTTTACGATCCTCCGATACGTAAAATGCGGGCTGTTACATGGTACCTTTTACCAAATGCATAAAGTAACTTGCACACACTAAAGTCTTTCATGGACAAAGACAAACTTTTGTATTCTACCAGTCCCATTTAAGCTTAAAAAACAGTAGATACTCCCTAAAAACAATACATAAATTACCGTGCAAATAATTTATCAACAATATGCAATTAGACAAAACTATATATACTTGGGTTTTACTAATTCCTTGTTTCAACACAATGTTTTAGACAGATTTCATGTTCTCTTTTTGGTTCTGTTTAGAAATATTGTGCACTTGTATTGGTTCCTACTTCTCAACAGCCTATTATATATTTTAATTTATAGATAGAGAAACTATACCTGAGTTGCAATGCCAACATCAAGACGGTAAAATGGACCCGGGTTTCTCAACAACTCCATCAACGGTGTAGTGTGCTCGATGAGGCTATTCAAGTGATCACTAATATATACTTTTGAGCACTATCTGACTATGATCAACATACGTACCTCAGTTAAGATATCAACCAACATTGCATTTAGAGAAACTTCCTTGGCTACTTCATCAATTGCAATGAAGTCTGTAATAAAAGAATGAATAAAAATATTACATTTTTAATGTAATAAAAGAATGAATAAAAAGATTACATTTTTAATGTAATAAAAGAGTGAATAAAAAGATTACATTTTTAATGTAATAAAAGAATGAATAAAAAGGTTACATTTTTATGTAATAAAAGAATGAATAAAAAGGTTACATTTTTAATGTAATAAAAGAATGAATAAAAAGATTACATTTTTAATGTAATAAATGGATGAATAAAAAGATTACATTTTTAATGTAATAGATGAATGATTAAAAAGATTACATTTTTTTAATGTAAGATAGAATGATTAAAATATTCATGTTTTGAATAAAATGGTGTTAACATAAAAATCACATTTTTAGGTAAGAGTGAAACATTAAAATATTCAAGTTTGGATAAAATTGTGTTAACATAAAAAATTACATTTTCATGTAAGTATGAATCATGTAAAAGATTCAAGTTGTGATGAATTTGTTTTGACATTTAAAAAGTATATTTTAATGTATGTATGGATCATATTAAAAGATTCAAGATAATACAAATGTGTTTAACATTAAAAATTACCTTTTTTATGTAATATATTATTTCATATAAAAGAATCAATATTGAAAAGGAAATTTGATTAAACATTAAAAACTACATTCTTAATGAAAGTATGATTCATTAAAATAAATCACTGCTTGATAAAAATGCTTAACATAGAAAAATACATTATTAAATGTAAGTATGATTCATTCAGACATTCCTTGTTATGATTAAAATGATGTTAATTTTATGTTAGAGAGGAAATGATTTAAAATCGTTGAATATATATATATATATATATATATATATATATGTGTGTGTGTGTGTGTGTGTGTGTGTGTGTGTGTGTATACATATATATAAAACGAATCGCGCTGCTGTAGTTCGCGATTTGGAATTGTAACTTCAAACGATTAAACCGAGAGATCCGACCGTTGGATTTTCCCAAAACTGGAACCGTTAGGTTCTCTTTGGTAAGATCTTTCCAACGATATAAAATTTGCTAAGATCCAACGGTTAGATTTTGAGAAATGTGTAAATCAAATTTTGATGAAAACAATGCTAGGGCCATGTAATGACCTGAAGCGTCGTTAAATTAAAAATGGCATTTTTATATAAATAAAAATAGCGATAAGTCATTATAGAATACTATAAACGATATGGAATGAAAAGAAATGATTTAAATTTTATATATTCGCGAATTATTTGAAAAGGCCAGTTATTTCTCATTTCAAATAATTATACGACGATTGAAAGTCGAAGATTTGAAGACGGTGATTGAAGACCGATGATCTTCACATCGAACGGATGACTACTGATGCTTTTGATTGGAGTTGCTGTCTTGAAAGGGTTGCAGTGGTAGTTGTCCGGGCGTACTTGTTGATTGTCCGAATATGCGGGAGCCTCTCTTTCGTATTGCACATATGGAACGAGGAATAATGTGTCTCCGGTTTCGTTCAAACCCAGAAAGGACTTGTAAATGGATGTATGTATGACATTGGATTTTATTCTGTGCTGATTGATTCCTATTTAATATATATCTGTTTGGTGGCAGAGAATTTATTCTCTTGCTTAACACCCTTCTCCGGGACGTACGAGCTCAGAGGTTATATATTGGTAGACATCAGTCGCATGGTGTGAATTGTCAGTGTGGCATGCCAAGATGCAAATGATCAAGGCTTATTGTTTAAAAGCAGAGCCTTGTGGTCGATGATCAAAGCACAGCTTTATTTAGCATAGCTTTGTATATAGCATTACTTCACGAGCCTCACACCCTGGTATGAACCAGAAACGGAAGAAGGATCTGGGGAGAACATGCATTTCTTTCTAGCTAGGAGTGGTGTCATGGTATGAAGCCCAGACAATTTTACTTATGTGGATGATGGAAAGCGAGGTACCTCGGATTTAAGTCCCTAGTGGCTCTTTATTTACGCCCCATAGGGCGGGGAGACGTATTGTTCAGGAATTATATATAATCCACCAACATTAGTTGTGGACCGGCCCTGTGGATCCTAGGTGCAGTTGCGGCTGTATCCTGAGACATCGGCTAAATTGTCTCGAATTCGGTAAGGACTTTCCCTTGCCTTGGTTCATGATGGAAATCCAACTTCCAATGCGACCCATACGGTTTTGATTGTAAAACTAGTATGGCAACATAGTATATGGTAGCTATGCCATCTATGATTGATACATTATGATTGAAATGTTTTTGAAACATATATATACTAATAATAATATCAAATCTATTTTATTGTATCAAGCATTTTTGACCATTATAAGGTAAAATTCTATCCTCCGGTTTGCGTTGCATATTGTGATGGGACTTGAGTCTTATAATGGTTTCATTTTTCTAAAAAGCATTGCGTTGTTTAACGATTTACTTTATTTATGCACTGGCAATCCAATGGAGTAAACTCGTACCACGTTAGCGGCGCGGTCATGTGATTAGCCTTATTATTAAATAGGTTAAGTAGATTTCTCATACCAGTCCCATAACTGACTTGTAGTTTGTTTCACTTTGCAAACTCAGGTGCCCTCTTTCCACATGGGCAGTCTTGTATTCAGGTTTTAGCAGACTCATTCTGGATAGCTATGAAGCTGAAGATGGATCCTATCATCTAAATTATGTTGTTCAGACTTCATTTAGTATATTATGCTTGATTCCGCCGTAGACATTTTATATTAAGCCGAAAACTGTATTATGTACTAAGTATGATCCTATTTTGCTGTGTAACTCTGATGATATATTATTTCCAGTGTAATTTGATGTACATTATCTGCTGTAATTTTATATTTCTATTCTGCTATTATTGTTTATGTGTTATATTCTAATGATTATCCTTGCTTTCATGGCACGGGAGTTTGGGGTCATCACAAAGTCCCTTGACTCTAGGAATAGAAAACATAAACAAAAATACACAGGATTTACTCGACTTATGCTCAACTTGTACTCAAATTATTACTAGCACTTTCTGAGAAAATAAATAAATAATCAGCAGTAACATTACCTTTGGAAGTTGCAATAAGTAACAACAATAATTATAAACTCCCCTGGTACGGTATAACCATTTCTTCTATAACACCACCTTTCTCTCTAGGTTAAATGCAAACTAAATCTCCTATAAAATACTTGGAAGAAGGTGGGCTTCTCTGTTCAGCTTCCCACATCAATTCACGTTTATCTAGCCTCATTGATATCAATATCGAGATTCCAAATACGGTTCAGAATCAACTTGATCATTGATAGCCGAACACAAATTATGCAATTTTGATTATTGATATTGATGAGGCAAGAGCCTAAAACAAATTGTCTTCGTCCCCTTTGCACGATCAGTTAAGAAGAAACTGAGTTGCCCTATGTAACATAATGCTTCTCCTGAGCCTATAGGGATATTTTTATGATATGTATCGGTTATATAATAATATTACAGTCATAAACATAACATATGTAATACAATCCTTGTATTGTAAACCGATGTAAAGCTTGTATGAACATTTTTATGATAAGGATGACATTTTTATGATATGTAACATTTAGCATAGTAGGAAAAAAAGGACAGCCAAGATAAACTTTTGAAGATCCTGACACTATTAAGTAGTATTGCCAGAAAGTTTATTCCAGAACTATGTCGATGAGGTGTTCAGTATCTTTAAGATACTGCGACTAAATTCCATGAAGATGGAACATTCACGTTTTATTAAGTACTAAATCACGATTTATATGCGTATACCTGGAGATAAAGAGGTACTGAACAAGCTTTCTGTGGGCTGGTTGAGGAAATACTTCGAAATGATAAAGTTGATCATATAGATGAATATTTTCAGCTTGAGGAAACACGTCGCATCATGACTTGGGAGTTACTAAAGTTGATCATATGGACGAATATTTTTACCCCTTACCATTTAATAATTTGGTCTGGTTAACAAACCAACTAACCTCAATTTATCTTTGGAGTTACTAAATTGATCCATTGAAACTACTCGATCTTCAGAAGTTAAGTTACTAAATTTCGAAGCTCTTTAATGACTGAAAACTTTATTTTATAGTTTTCATCAT
Source organism: Allium sativum (assembly GCA_030737875.1). Lineage (NCBI taxonomy): Eukaryota > Viridiplantae > Streptophyta > Magnoliopsida > Asparagales > Amaryllidaceae > Allium > Allium sativum. Next base: position 313,676,109 of record CM060925.1, read on the forward strand.
TTCGAAGTGTTTCTTCAACCAGACAACAGAAAGTTAGGTCAATATCTTCCTTTCCTCCACGTATACGCATACAACTTATGATTTGTTTCTTAATAACACGTGAATATTCAATTTTCATGGAAATAAGTCATAATATCCTAAAAATACTACTCTATCGACATGGATCTGAAATATACCTCCTGACAGCACTACTATATGCTACCAATGAACTTTGATAGGAGATCCTACCAAGTTAGTGTTACGTTTTAAATTAACCGTCAGTCCATTGAATGTAGTCACTTAATTTAGTCCTCTTGGCTACAAAATTAACTTTCTTGAGTAACTCCCAAGTCAAATTAAGTTAATTTAGTAACTCCCAAGTAAAATTAATTGTCAGCTCATATATATTAGAACTCTTGCCCACAAACTTAACTTGCTTATATTTCTGAGAAATCTCGAAATGTTCATACACACTTGATATATACGTCTAGGAATAAATGCATACTTGATAAATACACCCCTCATAAAATATGCACTCATGCTTCACACATACAAAACATAGTATCACCTGCACTATGTATGTATGCATTAACAAATGGATACACAATTCACATATCCCCCTAGTAGGCAAGAGCTGCCCATATATGTAGCATGAACGCATGGAGTAAAACAAAAATAGAAAGAAATAATTAGGCCAAAATAAAATGAAATAACAACTAGAAAGCATAAGAAAGTCAGACACCCATAAAAATAACAGCTTATACACATGTAAAGGAACGTCACAAGCATAAGCCAAATACACTTGCACTTAGAACGAAAGTGTGTGTATCTAATACACACATATGTGCGTATAGGCGTGTAGGCGTGTAGGTCATTATACATGTATTTTTCTACATGTTTGACAAAACATGGCATATGATATTCCTGAAAGTTACTTGCTCAACAGAACGATGATATATTTATCATTTCTCAAAAGTTATACAACTTAGAAGAAATACCTTTTTCATTAGAGTAAAATATTTCTGTGCTCATGCTAGAACTAATCAGTAATTTTATGAGTTGAAAAATGAGAGTTGAAATCAATAATAAAGCAGATTAGCTATATGTGGATATCACTTTCCTAATTTCATCACACATGTGTGATAACATAAGAAACTACTCAAAAGGAATTCACATAAAAAGTACTAATTCCTAATTAAAAGATAACAAATATATAATTTATATACTTCAGACAACTCTACATTATTTTTACAGTATGTGGACTTGGTATGATTTTTATGCTATGTTATGGGTTAAATACAATTGTCAATCTTTGTAATTAAGCTTGCTACCTTTTTGTGGGTTAATCTACTCACTACAATTAATGCAAGTAAGTTCAAATGGTTGCCTTTTTATAAAAACTGTAGAATTTCTTAGTTTAAATCTCAGTCAAAATAACCTACTTCTTAATGTTGAAATATAAATGGCATGCTAGGTATAAAATATAGGGTTGGCAAAGCTGAAAATTATACCAGTTCTTAACACTGAAATAATGCCAGTTTGATGCTGCTGTACTCGCATAGAATGATAAACAATACTCTGGTTAAGAGTGCTGTTATCAACCCATATTTTACACTTGATGTTATCTAAAAAACACTTAAAATTACCCAGATCTGTAAATCCCATTCAAACAAAAACCAGCCTGAACATTTTCAGACCCTAAATTAACTACTAATCCCTAATGCATCACCATAGAAAGTTCTAAAACAATGAAAATTATTAACGGTGTCAGATTAGAATAGGCAAACCAAAATTATATTAAAATAAAAAAGTCATACCAATTTAGGGTTTTGCCTAGAAATTTCGAATAATAGTTACGATATCCGATTGAAAGTACCGAAGACTACAAAGAGGGAATTGCACGACAATGAAGATGAAGAGCATTAGCATAAGAGTAGAGATTTTTGTTGGCTTCTTGCAACGACCCGGATTTCTCCCGACCCGATCGATCACTAAATCGATCATGACCGTTCAAAACTCGAATACGTTGAATACAACATATCAGAACAAATAACAACAGACTTTTATAAACATTATAATAATGTTACATCAGAGTATAGAATATATCAGAGTACATTGATAAATAATACAGCGGAGGATTTAATTACAACAAAACTAATACAATGCAGCAGGATAATTAAATTAACACAGCGGAAGACAATCAATGCTCCGGACACAGCTCTATGCTTCGATCTGGAATCCTGCTCAATATATCTGCAAAATAAGCTACTCGACTGCCCGTGTGGAAAAGAGGGCACCCTAGTTTGCAAAGTGAAACAAACTACGGGTCAGTCATGGGACTGGTGTGAGAAATCTCTACTTAACTTATCTAATAAGGAGGCTAATCACAGGACCACGCCGCTATCGCGGAACGGGTTTACTCCTTTGGATTGCCAGTGCATAAATAAAGTAAATCGTTAAAACAACCCAATGCTTTTTAGAAAAATGAAACCATTATAAGACTCAGGTCCCATCACACAATGCAACGCAAGCCGGAGGATAGAGTTTTACAATGGTCAAAAATGCTTGATACGATAAAAAATGGATTTGATATTATTATTAGTGTATATATGTTTTAAAAACCTTTCAATCATAATGTTAATCATAGACGGCTTAGCTACCATATACTATGTTTCCATACTAGTTCTACAATCAAAACAGCATGGTGCCGTATTGGAAATTGGGTTTCCATCAAGAGTCAAGGCGAGTAACGATCTCCTAACCGATTCAAGACACTCTAGCAATGTCTCAGGATCACACCTACGGGCAACCCTTGGATCCTGCAGGGCCGATCCCCCAATAGTGCAATGGGTTGGATTAGTCATGCCTGAACACACGCTTCCCGATCCTATTGGACCTATAAATTGGCCATTGCGGCCAATAAAATCTAAGGCGCCTCAAAATCCATCAACCACATAAGTAAAATGTCGGGCCGTGTTAAACCCAAACACCACTTCTAGCTAGAAAGAAACGTGTGCACTCCCTGTATTCCCTTGCTCCGTTTTTGACTCATACAGGGGTGTGAGGCTCGCGAGGTAACGAAATACACAAAGCTAAACCTAAATAGGCTATGCTTTGATCATCATCCACAAAGCTCTTCTTTTAAACAAAAGCCTTGTCAATTGCATCTTGACATGCCACATTGACAGCCCATACCATGCGATCGATAACTACCAATATATAACCTCTGAGCTCGTGCGTCTCAGAGAAGGGTGTTAAGCAAGAGAATAAATTCTCCGCCACCACAGAAATATATTAAATAGAAACCGATTAACGTGGAATGAAATCCAATGTCATACACACATCCATTTACAAGTTCGTTATGGGTCTGAACGAAACCGGAGTCACCTAGGTGCTCGCGTATCCGGACAATCAACACGTACGTCCGGACGAAGTACCACTATTAACCCTTTACTGGGAGCGACCCAATGCCAGGCATCAGTAGTCGTCCATTCGATGTGAAGATCGTCGATCTTCATCCACCGTCTTCAATGTCTTCGACTTTTAATCGTCGTAGTAATTATTCAGAATGGGTTAAACCCGGTCTTTCCGAATAATTCGCGTATTTTTATAATTAAAATCAAGTGTTATAAGGATACATCCAATGCCTCTTTCCAATTCAGAACATTCTTTAGAATATAATATTCATATTATTAGGGAAAGGTTCCCATTAATTTTAACAAAGATAAATCTTTCAAATTTATTCTTAAATCTTATTTTCAAAGATTTATTAATATTCCAATTCAGTTTTAATATCAAAAATCACTACTTTACAATTATTCCAATTTAAGAAATAAATCTTATTTTTAACTGGGTTAAGAATCAATGTCATTTAAAAACATTATTCACGATAAACCCAAAAAATCATTTTCTAATAAATAAACATAAATTGAAATACCAATAATCTTAGTTGAAAGATTTATTCTTTATTTAAAATAAATTCTTTGTTTAAAAATATTCTTTATATGAAGGATACTCTGAATCGGAAAGCGACTCAATCATTTACCATATAACCTTGGTTATATGGATTTCATACATCGTATGTAAATGACAACAATTGATAAATAATCATCAAAACATCCATTCAACATCCAAAGTGAAGTTCTCAACTGTGTGAGCATTAAAATGAAATAATAACGCCCATCGCAGCCTGTCAATCTATCGATTGACATACAAATAACTATTGGGACTAGTGTATATCATTATCGTCCCAATACCCGTGTGGGGTTTTCAGCCAACAACAGTACATATAAATAAATAATTGGTTAATGAATTTAACAAATTTTTAATACTATCAACATGTTGATAATGATGGACAAAATATTCCTGGCGTCGAATAAAAATATATTTTACTCGTATAATTTCCTTACACTTTGCTAATATCTAATAGAACGTAATTTATTTATGTGCCATTATTGTGGATGACAGATAATAGTATAATTTTCGTTATACTTAATTTATATGTAATTATTCTTAACGTAAAAGAAATAATCTCATTTGTATATGTTTCAATGTATAAACCAATACATAAAAATATTTATTTTAAATTGCATACAAATTCTAATGTGTGCATCAACATATAAAGATGTCATTTTATCTCTCCTATACATTCTAATCTATGTTTAGACCAAGAATACGATTCTCATATATGAATATAAATTCTAATGTAAGTTTGCAAATAAGAATGATTATTTTTATTTGCATATAAATTCTATGGTGTGTTATGCAAATAAAATGGTTATTATGTTTGCATATAAATTCTATCTCAACAAAATGTATAAGAAGAGTGATACATTCATTTGCCGACAATTCTATTTTATCAAAATTTTATTTGTGTTTAATTCTAATTTGACAAAAAATGTCCTTTTTGGTTTCAACCAATATAATTCGACAAAATGAATGTTTGATTCAACTAATATAAATTGACAAAAGTGAATAATTTTGTTTCAACTAATATAATTTGACGAAAGTGATTATTTTATTTCAACTAATGTAGATTGACAAAAGTATACATTTTGACAAAAATTATGGTTTTCTTTAACTAACCTATTATGACTGAAATGCATATTTTGACTTAACTACTCTATTTCAACAAAACAACAAAGATGATGGTTTTGTTTTTTTGTTGACAAATCTAATTCAACAAACAAATATAAGTGATGAGTTTGTTTTGTCGACAAAATGGTAATGTTTTGTTTTAGCCATTATTGTTTGACAAAAGTGACAAAATGTATTTCAACTATTGTAAATTGATAATGGTGAATGTTTCTGCTTCATTCTTTTAAGTAACACAAAAATGAATAATTTACCTCATCCCTCTAAAATGAAAAAAGTGGATACATTTGTTTTAACCTTTTTAAATGACAAAATTAAATAATTTTTTGTCTCATTCTATTTAAACGAAAAAATTGTATCTTTTTATATAGCAACAAAAGGACAAATAAACTTTATCTATTTATTTACTCTTTTTATTGAAGCTAAGATGACACTAAAAATATATCTTTTTAATTCTAATCTTTTTATTTTAATCTATGATGAAAATGAAAACATTTTATTTAATTTAACAAAATTACAACAAAGATGAATTCATTTTATCATGATCCCTTTAATTTCTTTAGTTTAAAAGTAAAACTGATATTTTTAATCCGATTCTTTTATTTATATCCAAAATGTAATAAAAGTGTAACTTCTTAAACTATACTTTTTATTGGCATCTAAAATGCAAATAAAAATATAATATTTTAATTTATGATTTATTTGCATCAAAGAATGCAAATAAAAATACAACTTTTAATTTCATGTTTTATTTGCATCAAAGAATGCAAATACAAATTCAACTTTTAATAACATAGTTTATTTACATCAAAGAATGCAAATAAAATTCGACTTTTAAATACGGTGTTTATTTGCATCAAAGAATGCAAATAAAAATATAATCTTATAACTACGATGTTTATTTGCATCTAAATATGCAAATAAAATATAATCTTTTAACTATGTTGTTTATTTGCATCTAAATATGCAAATAAAATACAATCCTTTTTTTAAATGTTTTGTTTGCGACTTAATTTACAAACAAGAATGTGACCTTTTAAATCATATTTTTATTTCTATCCAATATACAAAATAAAAATGTAATATTCATTCTAATGTTTATGTCTACATCTAAAATGCAAGCAAAATGTAATTTTAATTCTAATGTTTTGCTTGCATCTAAAATTGCAAACAAAAATATGATTTTAATTCTTATGTTTTGTTTGCATCGAAAATTGCAAACAAAAATATGATTTTAATTATTTCAATGCATATTTGCGTTAGATAATGCCAATTAAAGAATATTTTATATTTCAATATATATTTGCAAAAAGAATGCGAATGAAAGAACATTTTATATTTGCATAAAAGAATGCAAATAAAAGATCATTTTTATTCCTATGTATATTTGCATAAAAGAATGCAAATAAAAGATCAATTATATTTTCTATATATATTTTTGCATAAAAGGAAGCAAGTAAAAGACCAATTATATTTTCTATATATATTTGCAAAAAAGGACGCAAATAAAAGACCAATTATATTTTCTATATATATTTGCAAAAAAGGACGCAAATAAAAGACAAATTATATTTTATATATATGTTTGCATAAAAGGATGCAAATAAAAGACCAATTTTATTTTCTATATATATTTGCATAAAAGGATGCAAATAAAAGATCAATTATATTTTCTATATATATTTGCATAAAAGGATGCAAATAAAATACCAATTATTTTACAAAATGATTTATTTTTATCGATTTGGAAATTCTAATCCAAATCAATAATTTTTCGAAAAGATTTATTTTTATCCAACACACTCAGATCTGTGTTTATACATCACCAATCAAACAAATAAATCATCCACAATATCATCACATAACAAATCAGAATCATACACATTCAATCGTCACATAACAAATAAATTAGATGATTAATTAATTAAATAAAAAGAAGAAATCTCACATCGATCGGTTTTCAGAAATCTTTCGTGTTCAAATTTGGCTGAATTTTCAAAGTCCTCCATTTCAGATCTGGTTTGATTCATTGTGTAGATCTCGCTGATGCGATCCCAACGCATCTGAAATCGTTCGATTTCGACTTCGTATGAGAAAGATATTATTTTTTTATAATTTAATATGAATTGGCGATGGAATAAAAGTGTTGCAAACCTTTTAATTATATACAGCAGTGTTTTCGAGAATTGATTCAAAACTTCAATTCGATTTTTCGCAAAACCTGGAGCACCGGAAGATGATCGTGCGGTTGGACGTTGGAGGGCTAGGGGAGGGGAGCGAGCACCGTAGGTGGCGGCGAGCTCGGTGGCGGGGACTGGTCGGGGCGGCGTTTGAACGGCAGCAGGTTCGGAGGCGCGAATCTCGAGCTACGGTGCACGGGGAGGGGTGTAACAGGTATGGAATCGAAGAGGAGGGAGAGACCTCCAAAAACCTCCACTGGAGCAAGGTCTGAAAGTGAGCGGATGGAGAGAAATCGGAGGGGAAAGATGGGAAGCTTCGTGGCCATTGAAATGTTAAAATGGCGGCTGGAACGATGGTGAATAGTGTTAGGGTTTTGTGAATTTTCCCTTTTTTATAATATTTTAATGTGAATTTTTCAATTAAATCCAAAAGTTTTAAACCAAACCAATTTCAGTCCAACAGAAGTTGGCCCTACCCAATAGCCCCCGTTCCGGATCCAATGGGCTAGGTCTCGTCAGCCCAAACAACTGTCTGTGGTCTGGATTCTTTAATTTAATATTTAAATCCTTTATTAAATTAATTCGATTGCATATTTAAATTCACCGGGGCCACATACGGTTACAACAAACTAATTTCGTCGAATTCTGAGACCGTTTGAAAAATGGCCATTTTCTAGTCGATCAGATTTGACTAAACTTACAAAACACATTTTCTTTTTCCACGCTCACATATTAATTCTAAAAATTATCAAAATTGAAACCTAACAATAATTTGACATTCTGGTTCCAACAAAAGTGATTTCGTCGAAAACAGAGGTCGTTTGAAAAGTGGCTATTTTTAATATTAAAATATATATAAAAATTCTACAACGACTTTTCCGAATTTTAAACTAGGCATAACTTTTGATTCCCACAATGAAATTTCGATTTTTCAGATTCGTTGGAAAGATATTTTTAAATATATTCTAATATTTTTAGTTTCACTAAAATCCATTAAATTTTTAATTTGGTACAGTCAGTCAAATTTCAAGCTTGACTTTTCAAACTACCCCGCTATTTCTAATTCCTTTTATAATTAAAATAAAATTATTCATTCTAACTTTGACTAAAATAAATTTTTCCTTGTTATTATTTAAAATTAATTATTTTTACTATTAAAATTTCTAAAATAAAATTTTTAAATTGGTTTAGAATTTGCGGGTTGTTACACTTCTACGACATTGTTGAGTGGAGTACGATGGAGTTGACGATGATACGAGGAAAGTTAATCTTTGCGATGAAATTTGTTCGGTGGAACGATTTGGGGAAAAGGGAACTAGGGTTAAAAAATTCTGAGTGTGAGGGGAGAGAAATAGAATATCTATGGTTACTTTTATTTTGGACCACATGGACAAATTTTTCTTAGGCGGGAAAGTGAAATATTTTTTTGGCGCGTTTATATTGTGAATGAAAACACCTTTGCTTGCATTTGCGAAGAAACACCACTGATTTTTGCAACAAAAATCAATTTTCTTGTAGTTAATGATAGAAGGTTATAGAAGGATTGTAGTTGTACCTTAAGCACAAATAGATTTCAGTGACAGCTGATTATGGAGGAAGCGGTAACTTTTAGTTGTTCATTTTGTTGGTATTCCATGCAAAATTATTTTATGGATATTTGTTTTATTTATAGATATTGTGACTTTGTTCGACGGATACTGTGTAAATTTAGTTTATGGTGTTATTTTTGTTTATGGAAATTACGTAAATTTGGTTTATTGATGTTGCCTTTGTGTATATATATTTACATGCTGGTGATATGTATGTGCATGAATATTTTGATACTACAATATGTAAATGCTGTGATATATTTACAAAAATAACGTTCTGAGATGTGGCAAAACACTATACAATACTGAATATGTAAACTTCGAGAAATGTTCTGATATGTGGCAAAACGTTGTAGAATAAAGAACATGTAAACTTCTAGAAGTGCTATGATATATGACAAAACGCTGTAGAAAAGGGAAGATGACAACATTTCTGAAACGATATACAACGTTGTAAAAACATAAGAGCAACACCATTTGTAACGTTGTAGTGTGTCAATTTTCTACAGCGTTTAGGTATGTATTGTGATATTTCTAAGACCTATAACAACTTGTCAATAGACAATGTCCATCCAAACGCTGCTAGAGGTTTTCACAACGTTTTTGCAACGCTGTGAAAGGGCAAAATTTTGTGGTGCACCCAATCGATTCTCGGGACACAATCACACCCAATCGCTTTATACGGAATAGGATCACACCCTTCTCTTATCATTTTTTTATAGTATTGACTCGATAGGACTTGATCTTGAGATTTTTGATTACAAATAGCTTATAACTCTTGAGTAGTACTTGAATTTCAGAGAGATTTTGATTTTGAGTTGAAAGAGAAGAAAAATGATATGATTTCTATTGAAATAGGCAGAGTATAAGTGCAAAAAGATAAGAAATTAAGAAGAATAATGTTGGAATGATTAGAGAGTAAGAAGGAGATGAAAAGTTAGTTGAAAATTTGAATTTTGAAGCCTTTATATAGTTTTCTAACAAGCATGACCTTTCAATATATATTTGAATTCAAAAGATACAACTTTTCAAAATTTAAAAAATAAGCCAACGGTAAGTATGTCAACATGCACAAAGTGTGATGTCGACATCCCTTAGTTATTTTTCAATAAATAAACTTTTTAAACTAAATCAAATAATGTTTAAATAAATTATGGGATTTCCTGAATTAAAACAAATTATTTTCCTTTATGTTGAAATAGAGTTTATTAAGTAATTTTTGTATTTAAAACATATATTAAAATGAATTTAAGAAATGATTAAAAACTAAGTATAAAATGATATAAACATATAAATATAAAACTATAAATATAGAAATGTTGTGTGTTATGTAATGAGGGGGAGGAGTCGATAGAGCATTTGTTTTTTAATTGTAGTTATTCAAAATTTATATGGAGTAGCATAGCAGCAAAATTGGAGATTCCTTTTGATGGTGTGAATTCTTTATATGGTGAAGCAGGTAAGATTTTGAACTACTTCTAATGTGATGATCAAATGAAGGATGTAGCGTGTGGGGCTTTTACCACTACGGTTTATCATTTATGGTTGGAGAGGAATAACATGATTTTCAGTAGCAAAGTAGTTGCTAAGGAGGTTTGTTTGATGATGATAGAGAAGGAAGTTCGGTTACTGGTGAAAGACAACGGAAGCAAGATAGCGAGATCAAAGAAGAGGGTAGATTGGTTGAAGAAATGGGGAGTAGATTTGTGTGATACAGATTGATAGTGAATTTTTTTGTTTTCTTTTTATATGAAGTTGATGTAATGAAAGAAGAAGAGAGAGGGATGTTATATTGTAAAGCTGTTATATGAAATAAAGAGTACCAAATTTCAAATAAATAAATATATATATAAAAAAGGAAACTGAAAACATAAGTAACTATAATAAAATTAGTAATAAATTTGTAAGTAAAACTAATTTGAGTTAGGAGTTAAAATACATTAAGTACTATTTGAAAAACAAGAGTTAAAATATTTATAAAAATAAAGAAGTATAAATTTAAAATAAGGAAGTATCATTTGAAAAATAGATTTGAAAACAAGGAAGTAATTTTTAAATCAATTGAAAAGGAATTTGAAATCATAATTAAGTGCTAACCAAAGTTTTAACAAAATATCTAGACACAATTACTCTATATTTCTTGAACTCTTAAATTCTTGATACTCATGAGTCTTAAAACTTGAACTCTTCTACTTTGAAATCTTGATTCTGTGAGCTATACAGTCTTCAATAATCAATACCTGCATATGTTTCTTCTCTCTCTCTCTCTCTCTCTCTCTATATATATATATATATATATATTCTATATAGTAGTGTTAGTATATATATTTTATAATAATAATTGAAACAAGGTTGTTATCGTCAAAACTATCACCATCAACATCTCAGTCTCTATAACCATATGCATGTGAAATTGTCATATTCAACCGATCATAGTGCCTAGTGTGTGTATATGCACCCACTGCATCCATCTATAAACACTTGCATCCATTTGCAAATATCAAACATAACATGTTTCCGCCATATCCTATCGTCTGTAGGTTTCACCTAAGATTCAGTTCAAAGGAATTTGAGAGGTAGAACCTAAGAACTAGAGATGTTAAAAGATCGGAACACACCATCAAACAGATAGGGATAAGAAATACACAACGTATCACTCAAATTATTGGCCCAATACTGGATTTTCTCCTCGGGTTCCTAAATGGCCTTACCATCATCGTCTCCCCACTACAGCTTTACCAACCTTAGTTACCCGTTCCTCATCTTCTTGGTCTCAAAATTTAAGATCCGACGAGGTGCCTATCGAATGAATACCTCCTGCTCGATCTCAAAGTCCACTAACACACTAGCCTCTACTATCACTAGTACATCGTATAGGCACTTTCGCAAGTGCGATACATGAAACACGTCATGAACACCTGATAGTCTCTTTGGTGTTCGAACTCTGTAAGCCATCTTCCCTACCCTCTCTATGACCGAGAACAGTCCAACAAACCTTAGGGCCAACTTACCCGCTGAGCAAAACCTCACCACATTCCTTCTTAGTGAAACTTTGATGAGGACCAAATCTTCAATAGTAAACTCTAAGTCGATTCTTCTTTTGTCCTTATATGACTTTTTCCTATCTTGTGTGCCTTTGTCCTCTAGCTAATCAACTCAACATTATTAGAAGTTTCCCTAATCATTTTCGGCCCAAGAAGCAGTCTGTCTGTCAAATCCCATCAAAATGTCAGAGATCCACAAGGCCGCCCTTACAAGGCCTCGAACGGTGTCATGCCAATGCTAGACCGGAACCTATTATTGTACACAATTCCATGAATGGTAAATGGTCCTCCCATATCCCTTCAAAGTCCAAAATATTCATCCTCGGTATCTACTCCAAAATCCTATTCACCCTCTCAATCTATCCATCCATCTGAGGGTGATAAGCAGTGCTCAGCCTGAGTTTGCGTCCTCAAAGCTTCTTGCAGATCCTCCAGAACTTGCTAGTGAAAATTTGGTATCTGTCACTCACGATGCTTGAAGGAATACCATGGAGTCTTACTATCGTGTGAGTATACAAAGAAGCCAATCATGCAACCACCCTCTTACTTTAAATTGGGATGAAATGGTGCTCTTAGTCAATCGGTCCATGTGTTTCCCATTCTTGACCTAGGAAAACCATCCATAAAATCCATAGAAACGATCTCCTATTTCCACAATGGTATATCCAAAGGTTGAAGTAGTCCACCGGGCTTCTTTTGCTCTGCCTTAACTATTTGGCTCACAAACCTAGTTATAAACTCAGCCATGCTCTTCTTTTTTCGGTCCAATAAAAGACTCATCTCATATCGCGATACATCTTATCACCACCCTGATGGATAGTCGTTTGAGAGTGATGAGTCTCGGCTAATATTGCACTAATCAAGTGATCCATGCGGGGTACACATAACCTACCATCCCGTCAAAGCCAACCTCTATAATCCACAGTATACCTAAGGAGGTGTCTAAAATCCATTCCTCTACTCAATCTATCCAAATTATTTGAAAGCTTAGGTCCTCTCTTTGCCTCTTTCCAATCTGCTCTAGCAAAGTAGGCCACACCTCTAAAGATGCCAACAATCCTAGAGTGTAATCTGCAGATGGTCGAAAATTGAATGCAGCTATATACTCCAGACTCCACCATCAAAAAATAAATGAAATAATGTCACTCTCTGTCTGCTCAAAGCATCAACCACAATGTTTCTCTTGCCAAGGTATAAGAAATCTCGAAATCATATGATGCTTAGAACTTCATCCACCTTTGCTGCCTCAAGTTGAGACCCCTCTAAGAGAACAAATACTTGAGTGACCTGTGGACTATAAAGAGCTCGAACCTCTCGCCAAGTAAGTAGTTCCTCCAAGACCTAAGTGTGAATACTAAACAGCTAACTCTAAATCATGTATAGGGTAATTTCTCTCATGAACGCTTAGTTTCCTATTATCGTAGCACACTAATGTACCCTCTTGCATCAATACTGCACCAAGACCAGTGCCACAAGCATCGGTATAAACTGTGAATATCTTAGATCCATCGGGTAACGTCAAAACTAATGCACTGGTGAGAGCATTCTTCAGTCCCTAAAAGGCATCCTCATAATCTATATCCAAAGAGAAAGCCAAATTCTTCTTAGTAAGTCGGGTTAATGGTGCCATGATCTATGTGAAGTCCTTAATGAAATTCCTGTAGTAATCCACTAAGACAAGAAAAATCTTCACCTTAATTACGTTCTTTGGGGTCCTCCAATCCTGTACCACCACTGTCTTGGTGGGATCAAATGACAACCCATCCTTTGAGACCATACCCTAAAAAATGCAACTTTTTCCTCTAAAAATGACACTTGGAGAATTTCCCCTTCAACTGATGAACTAGGAGAGTACAAAGAACCTCTCCCTAATGTGAAGCATGCTCGCCCTCGAAAAGAGAAGGATATCATCCATAAAAACCACCATAAACTTATCTGGAACGTCTCTAAGTACTCTACTGATCAAGTCCACAAAATACGTTGCTGCGTTGGTTAGACTAAAAGGCATTACCAACCACTCGAAGAAATCATCTGGATTTCGAAATGTCGTTTTAGCTATGCTATCATTTGCTATGTTTAACTGATGGAAACCAGTAGCTAAATCCAACTGAGAGAATATACAAGCGCCTACCAACTCATCAAACAAATCATCTATTTGAGGAAGTGGGTAACTATTCTTCTTTGTGAGCTTGTTCAATTCTTGGTAATCCATGCATAGATAGAGGGAGCTATCAGCATTAGTGCCAAAGATAATTGGTGCTCCCCACTCAGAAATACTCTGTCTAATAAAAACCTTTTCCAAAATCTCACCCACTTGCTTGCTAACTCTTTTTGTTCCCTTGTTGTCATATCTTGAAGAGGTAATGCTATAGGCCTTTGCGTTCTCGGTAAGATAAATTTGGAGATCGATCTCTTGCTTATATGGTAACCCTCTCACCTCCTTGAGTACATCCAGATCCTCACATATAATGGGTACAAAATAAATATCAATAGAATAATCGTGGGAGTAAAGAAAATCAACATGGCTAACCATCGCAGATCGCAAGAAATCTCTAGGGTTCTCCCATTATATGTCATCAAACGAATGGCCATCCCCATGCAATCAAGTACAGCCTCATATATGGCAAACCAATCCAAGATAATATCATTACGTACCCCGAAAATCCCAATATATAAGCATCATAATCAAACTCAACGGCTAAAATAGAAAATTTTCAAACCTCTACAAATCATAAATAAGTGCGTCGAACCACCTATAAGGTTTGAAACTATTATGGGATTGGTAGCTCGTGAGATTTCTAAGGGAAAACAATCAACCAAAGTACTAGAAACAAACGAATAGGAAGCTCTCAAATCGAAAAGAGTGCAGATAGGAAAATCAGAGAAGAGATCAAACCTTTAACAAAGACTTTCCTACCTCTGTCTGGACCACAACTAGTCGGTGTTGCCTCCAATACGTGCATTTGAGTCGCTGCTGTACTAGTACCTTGTCTAGTCTTTTGTGGACATGCCTAACTTAGATGTTCTGGCTGCCCTCAATTAAAGCACTTTCCTTTTAGCTTCCTACAATCTCGAATAAGGTGCCCTGGTGTTCCGCACCCATGACAGTTTATCTTAGTCTTGATCTTCCCTTTCGGAGGATTTCCAACTTGCTTCTTCTTGTCTTTCCTATTCCAAAATTTATTTTTAGGGCTAGAAAACTTAAAAGCTCCACTCTTATCATCCTTTACTTCTTCCTTCTTATCCTTATGAAATAATTTCATCTCAATCAAAGCCTCTTATGTCGCTCCCATAGGAATGTGAGTCATCGCCAAACCATGGAGAGGTTGATTCAACCCTCTCGCAAATCGAACATCCTTCTTGTTAGCGGTATTAACCAAATCAATGCCAAATCTCGATAATCGATTGAACCGGTTGATGTATTCATATACTGAAAGATCTCATTGCTTCAAGCTGAAAACTTCTCTAACTGCGTTCCCTCCTCGGGAGGTGACAGAAACTTCCTCTCAAACCTATTTCTGAATCCGGCCCAATCCATAAGTCCTTTCTCAGCCTCTACAGTCTCACACCAAAACGAAGCCTCTTCCTTAAGTTGTCAAGCTACAAGTTGAACTCTCATCCCATCCTCAAGTTCCAACAACTAAAAAATCCTCTTGGTCTCTCTAATCTAGGTGCGTGCCTCCACAAACGTCTCGATACCCTAGAAAGTCTTGTCCCACAAATTAGAGAAGTCCTTACAAAGATTTAAAAAATTCATGGATGCAAGTGGGTTGGGAGGAACCACCATAGAAGGAGCTAGAACCTGCGCATGCTTTGTCCCTTAACGGGCATTGTAGCTTTTAAATATCTATAGAACCAACTGGGAGTAGGAACGCCCTCAGGAGGATTAGGGTCTTCCGACATGCTGCGCAAAAGAAAGGATAGAAATTCTGAATTCGAAGGAATCAAAGGAATGTTGTAACTTGACTAGAGAGGATATATTTATTTTCAAAAAAATAACTTATGGCTTTTGAAAAATAAGTTTTCTTTCAAAAAAATTATTTTAAAACAAAGGTTTAGTGATCGTGTAACCAAAGGCTTGGATACCAAAAGTAACACCCAACACCCCTTAAGTTTAGCCTAATATAGAATCATGTTAAGAAATATGGAGCGTTGTAGGTATAAAGACAATAAACATAATAGGGACTAAGATTTGAAAAGACATAAAGTAATAAATTCATAGCTGAAGAGAAGACAATTTATGTTAAAATAACAAAACCATCCTCATTATTTCAGGCAAACCAAATTGTTTTAAAATACTATGTCTTAAATCTCAATCATAATAGCAATATTAGAGAACAAAAACAATAGTATCCCCAAAAAAAGTACAAGCAAACCAAGGAAAGAAATAAGAAAAGAAATACATCCCTGCAAGAGTCCAAGATAAAATCAACTAAGGAATCCAAGCTACACACTTCCTCCCTAAGATCCTAGGGGAAAGAAAAAAGGAAAGAAGAAAAGGAGAAATAGACCTGACAATAAGTCTGGTGAGCTATAGTGATTACTAACACGACTGATAAGCAAAAGAAAAGTAGATTAAATAGTAGTTCTAGTGTTATAAAAGGTAAATGTCTATGCATACCTAAAAGTAAATAAATAATAGAATAGGGATATAAAAGATATAGGTGTTCTCATTTGTAAGATTTGATAATGATGAATGTTTAGCACTTCTACAAATAGAAAAGAAATTAAGAAGAGACTCCTTAGTATTGCCCAATCCATCGGTTGCAAAGAATCATGGATAAACCAAGCCCACTACGGGTTTGGGTTTTTCAGGCCCTAGCCCATCAGTAAAAGGACATAACCTTATCCATAGGTGTCAAAGTGACTTATGTCCCTAAATCGAACCAATGAATCGCCGGAACGCACTTACATCCTCCAATTAGACTGACTTACATCCACAACATAGCAGATGCGTTCCATTGCCTCATATTAAGAGCGAAAATGATAAAAAGGGTATTCTACATGAAATGGATCCCAACAAACAAATAACTTGGCTTAATTCCCCAACCCTTGATTTGGCTTCCACAACAAATTCAATTTATTAGGCCCCCCAATTTACCCACACACTGTAAATTAATATGTTCATATTAGAGCTTGACGAAGAAAGTTCTACGCTCATGATTTACTCACACATCATAAATCCATGTGTACATTTTAAGGCTTAACCATGACAGTCTACTTTTAAGCCCGTAATTTACCCACACACTGTAAATCAATCTGTTCATATTAAAGCCCGACGACGAAAGTTCTAGGCTCGTAATATACCCATACCCTATAAATCAATATGTATATATTAAGCATAACTGTCCCTTTCAGTTACTCCAAGCCAAATTCAAAATTTTCCAATAAACCATTCATGTTTATTATGATTTCCAATTATCATATTTATGCAATTTTCTAATTACAACCCAACTTATGTCATAATCGTTTAATAGGCATTTATGTATACAATCCAATTTGTCTTAATCCATTTATTCCCATCTTAATTGCAGTTTTCGACATAATCAAATTAAGCCTAAATTTTGATTATTTCTATTCAGTTAGTTTTATCCCCCAATCCAAGCGTAGAATAAAAGTAAAAGAGAAATAACCTATCGCAAGTTATCAGGCTTACAAGTTCATGTGTGATTTAATCATATTCATATGCCTTTTTAGTTATATATTTTTGGCGCAAATGTAAAATCTAGAAATAGAGAAAGGGGAAAGGAGATCTGACATAATAGTTTTCAAAAATTGAATAAAATTTGTAGAAATAGAGAGAAGGAATTCAGAAAGAAAATAGAAATGACTGAATCTGAAATCAAACTGTAATAATCTGAGTCTAAGAATTGTGAATAATCTAGATCAGAAACAAATACAAATTTTATTTTTAAGAATTAACTTAACTTTTTAGAAATCTAGTAATCATAGAAATTTTAGCTAAATATGCTTATCTAATGACCCTAATAGAAATCTCCAAAATAAATAATCCTCTTTCCAAAAATTATGCGTAAATAAATCTTATTTTAAAACTTTATTTTTATTTGGGGAGGAAAGGGTGTGGTGGAGGCATAGAAATGAAGGAAAGGGGTTATGTGAATAAGGGGAGGAGTATAGGTTTATTTATAGTGGAGGTAGGGAATTCCAGGCCTATAGATATTAGGTTTTTGATCCCTGCCGACCAAGCCACAATAGAAAAGAAGAATCACAAACTCCCAACAACTCTCGGTTTCATGCCATGCACGAAAACTCGCCTAGCAAAATATTGGGTCGACCCAGTACCCAGCTGGGTCGACACATGGTTCGGCCCCTGGGTCGACCCGGTAGATTCTTGTTCACCCCAGTGGCAACGTTATATTTTTTCTATTTAATTTTATGATATTAAATTCAAGTTTCAGACTGTCATAATTTATTCGTTTTAAGTCTGTTTTACGCAAACCAAATGTTTATCTAAATAATCTTTCATTCGTTATCAAAATTAATTGAGAAATAAAAGCTTCGTACGCTTCTGGGAAACGTAAATGGTGACATGGGTTAATCTCCGTCTTTGCTTCTTCTCTTCACACAAACCTTTTCTCCTTAAATCTCATCTGTTGTCCATACCGTCACCACATCTATTGGCTCCTCATACCCATGTCTTCGTCATGCGTGTTTCTACCACAGCGTACCCAAATTTCGATTTCGGATCTAAGCTTAGCCACGAAATAGATCTGAGATCCAACTATCACCAATTCCATCGCCTCATCTTCCCAAATCTCTTCTACTAGAAACGATGTTGTAAACTCCTTCTTTCCATGTGTGTTGTAGTCGTTCAAGCAACTACTTGGTTTCGCAAGTTATTCAACTGATGTATATGTCATATTGAAGGGGGTCTGAAACATGCATGAAGTCTACAAGGTATGCAACAACTCCTATTTACTAATGTCATTCAAAACACAGCTCACGATAAACCCAAAATCACACTCCATTAACAATGGAATCTTCATGGGAAAACAAACCAATATATAATCGATATCAGTTTCCGTATCCGACTAAAATTATACAAGGAATAATGGCTAAGCCTTTTAAATTCCATACATATTATCAGTCTTCCTCCACAGAAGTTCATTTCGATTATTACCAAATCGAATCCCAATCCATTCCAATTTATTTTATTAAACTGGAAAATTTTACTTTGGAAATTCCATTAAATCTTGGAATAAAGATTTATAAATTCCAAATCACATTTCACTGCAAATCGGGTTAAAGAACGGATGTTGTTAAAACACAGTTCACGATAAACCCGATTTATGTTCCATTTCAATTCCAGTTAAATGATCATTAATTGGCAATTCTTCTTTAAATCCAATATAGAAATATTCCGAAGATGATTTCGATTTAAATCCATTCCAATTCATATATTGGAAATTCTGGTTATTTTTAAAACCGTTTCAAATCCAATTTATTTATTTAAAAATGTTGGATATTAATTCTAGTTCATAACTAGTTCATTTCGATAAAAATCTATTTTTATCTTTTCAAATATGGAATTTTCATCCCAATTCTTTCCAAATCATTTCTTATGATTTTACACTAATTATTGATATTTTTTATTATTTTATCAAGGCCCGTACAGCCAATTTCCATAAACGGCCATCGAACTGCACTTACAACGACCTTTTCCAAATTTGATTTGGACATAATTCCAAATCCAACCGTTAGATTTCAAATCTCTAATATTCGTTAGAAATCTCCTTTTGATACTAACCCAACGGTTCCGGTTTTAGGAGAATCCGACGGTCGGATTTCCCGTAATGTCCGTTCGAAGTTAATGGTCGAAATTCGCGAACTGCCGCAGCACGGCGTGTTCTATTCAGGCCATTATATATATATATATAATATATTATATATATTTCATCGATTTCCATTTATAACGTATTTTATAAATCGTTTTAAATTTGTTTTCAAAACAATTTCAACTTCATATTCAATTTCAAATCAGAATTGAATATTCCATATCATCGATATATAAATGACAGTATTTTCAAAACATTGTATTTTGAAATCTCTTCCAAGACGTTATTCATTACATAAATGAACAAAATCGATATAAATATCGTTCACGTCACAATGGCGTTAATCTAACCAACACGGCTTTATATATTTAAATATTTTCATGTCCATCCCAAATCGGACATCAAAATCATATTTTGATCCATTACTGAATATTATTTTAAAATATTCATTATTTTAAAATATTTCTATTTCAAATATTCTTTATTTTCAAATATTCTATATCAAATATTTCTGAATTGGAATCAAACACAGTCAATTACCATATAATGCTATTTATATGGATTCACACAACACTTGTATACAACAACAGTGATAAACAATCATCCATCATCCAAACTGCAATTTACAACTGTATAAGCGTTAAAAATAAATAATTAACGCTCATCACAGCCTGTCAACCCATCGATTGACATACCCCTAATTATTGGGTTCAGTGTATGTCAAATATCGTCCCAAAACCCGTGTGGGGTTTCAAACAACAAATACTGATTATTATTTGTGCAGTTGGGAGATGTGTAAAATTTATCGTCCCAATCTATATTAGATAAATGGGTGTATATAAACATATCGTCCGATTTGTTTATAAATATTTATTTCAACACATGGATATGTTATACAGTTCATATATACAATAAAAATGTGATTTTTATTGTTCAAATATTTTATTCAACACATGAATATTTTATTTAGTTCATATATACAATAAGAATGTGATTTTTATTGTTCAAATATTTTATTCAACACATGAATATTTTATTCAGTTCAAATCACAATCACTATCAATTTTCACACAATACAATGCAATCAAACAAGTCGTCCATGGTCTGTGGAAGACGGGGAGAAGTTCATATATGCAGTTATACAATAAATAACTATACAAGAAATTTTTAGTGAGAAGTTCTCACATTTGTTTTTTTATTTCTGAATTTCACCGCCGTTCGGGTCTGAATTTGCCTAAAATTCCAACATGCTCCCTTTTGGACCCGATCAGTTTTGTTGTGAAGCTCTCGGCTCCACGATCGCAATGGATCCAGTTTCGCGCGATTTGGACCTCGTATGTGAAAGATACATATTTTAGACACTGATTACATTAAACGATTAATTAAATTAGTTAGCAACAAATAAAATCGTTACTGTTGCATCTTCCTCTTCGTTCTAGCCTAGGGAAATTCGAACCCGACATTTCAAAAAGCTCCAGCCCTAGGTTTGGTGACCGCAGCCGCCACGAAGCCTTCATCGTTGATCGGGTCGCCATGAGCTCCGCCTTGGCCAGAAGCATCGCCTCCGGCCGTGGGGCCCAACTCGCGCCTCTCTTTGCTCTGGGATTCACACGCGAAATGGCGGACTTCATGCACCAAATTTGAAAATTTTACTCAATAAAATCAGATCTTGCCCGTTGGATTTGTAGAGCTCTCGATGCTCTTTGATTTGGTTCTTTGAATTCTCGAAAATGTGGTGTGGAGAGGAAGATCAGAGGGGATTGTTCTTGGAGCGATTTGGGCCACTAAATGAGGCTGGCGACAGAATTCGTTATGAATGATGAATTAGGGTTTTGTGATAGGATATATATATATATAAATATAATAATAACAATAACAATATAAATTAATATTTAATTCACTAATTTACGTTTACCCAACAAAACTCCAATTCAAACCCAACGACTGTCGCCCCCAGCTAATTACCCCCATTCCGAACACAATGGGATATGTCCGGTAAGCCAATTCAACCGTTACGATCAGTTTTAGTTGAAATTAAAATATAAATCAATATATATTTATTTGAACGTACATTTTAATTTATCGGGGCCATAAACTGACTCCAAAATTTCCAGAAAAATAAATCTGGCTATGTTTTGACGATACGGTCCTAACAAAACTAATTTCCTCGAATTTGGAGACCGTTTGAAAAATAACTAATTTCTGGTCGATCCAAATTGACTTAAACTATTAAAACACGTTTTCTTTTGCCACGCTCACGTATTGATTCCATAAATTATGAAAATTGGAATCTAGCAATAACTTGACATCCTGGATCCAACAAAAGTGGTTTCGTCGATAACGGAGGTCGTTTGCAAAATCGCTATTTTTAAGGGTTGTATTTCCATAGCGAATATTCTGAATTTTCAACTGGACATTACTTTTGATTCCCGCTATGAAATTTCAATTTTTCAGATTCGTTGGAAAGATATTTTCAAATATATTCTATTTTTTTTGGTTTTGCTAAAATCCAGTTTATTTTGAATCCTGTACATTCATTTGAAATTTGAAATCGAATTTTCAAACTACCGCGCCATTTTCAAATCCTTTTATAAATAAAATAAATATTTATATTCTAACTTCAATTTATATAAAAATATACGTTCTA
This sequence comes from Allium sativum, assembly GCA_030737875.1. Classification (NCBI taxonomy): domain Eukaryota; kingdom Viridiplantae; phylum Streptophyta; class Magnoliopsida; order Asparagales; family Amaryllidaceae; genus Allium; species Allium sativum. Next base: position 313,698,438 of record CM060925.1, read on the forward strand.
ATTCTATTCTAAATAAATTCTTGTCATTATTATTTAAAATAAATCATTTTAAGTATTTAAAATTCATTAAAATTGCCAAAATAAAAGTTTTAAATTGGTTCTGATTTTCCGGGTCGTTACAATCTCCTCCACTTAAAATATTGTCATCCTCGAAAAGGAACGGAGCTGAAAGTTGTTTAACTAATCAACTCAACTTTCAGGTTGGCTTTCATTCTTCAAATTTTCAGTTTTTAAGAATTCCTAATTTTTCAAAAATTTGACTAACACCCAAAATTTTTGAAAAATTTCACCATAACCTCCTTTGTACGGGGAGCACCGGGAAAATCCCCAAACCGCCACATAGACCCTCTCATCTCAAAAAGAAAAAGAAAAGGCCAAGCGGCTAGCCAATCGGCTCATAAAATCATCCAAACCCAATAAATTAGTAAACATGTACCTATTTGTCGGGCACACGATTTTATTCCTCTTCTCTAGCCTCCTTGCCATGACCTGTTCAATATATATACATGTATATGCATGCAATCTCAAAATCAGTCCAATATTTGATTCAATTTGGCTTATATTTACCGTACGTTTACATGTTGGTTTAAATGAATAATCACACAACACAATCATCAATCAATTAGTGGATTAACGTTTCAAACATATAACTTTACTACATATACAGAAAACCATATTTTTGATGCCAATTCACAACAATAAGCCCTATCTAGTTTTTGGTTCTCACACCAGTCAATTGGAAATATATAGAAATCCCACTTTCGAAACCCGAACATGAACATTGGTAATGGAGCTCCATTATCAAAATCATCTCCGAGCGACTAGAGTGTGATTCTATATCTATCCAGTATATTTAAGGCTTCAATACACGTGGATCAGACGTATATTAAAATCTCTATATACTTGATTGTCCAAATCAATTTAAAGTAAATATTCAAATACGAATAATAAAGTTTAGATTTTCAAAACAAAATTTGTTTTCAATTTTATTTTAAAAACAACACTCTTCAGACTCATTCTAGGATACTGCTGATCCCATCTCTAACGAGTCATTCTCATTGGATATTGCTAATCCAATCTCTGTTGAATTCTTTCGTTCGGTTCTAAAGTGTCTTGTTCTCGAGCTCTGTAAACCAAAGCTTTGATACCAAATGAGATGCCCCGAACTTCCCTGCGAAGGAAAGCCCGGATTGCTTTGAGAAAACGACAAATCAGAACACAAACAAAAGAACATTTCATTGCTTATTACAACAATTCCATCAGAATACAAGAATATACAGAGTATGAATAAATATTACACATTTGATAAATATCAGAGAATTAAATTTACAATGCAGTGGAAAATAATACAAAACACAACTGAAAGGAATATACGGATACCGAGCTTCCCGAATATCATTCCAGCTGTAAACCAGGATCCTGTGAATATAAATATGCAAAACCAAAAATACTAGCTATCCGTGAGGAAAATAGGGGCACCCAGAGTTTAGGTTAAAACAGTAAAGTCCAAGTTAGTCATGTGACTGGTGTGAGAACTAAAACAGTTATTTAACAAAACAATGCATATAACAAAACAGTGCTTTTTTGGAAAATGAAGCTATTATAAGGCCCATGTCCTATCACACAATGCAACGTAAGCCGGGGGATAGGGTTTTACCTTATAATAGCCAAACATGCATGATACGTTTAAAACAAATCATTTAATACTTATTATAAGTGCATAGTGTTTAAAACAACTTCAAATATAAATGTATCAATCCTAGACGACATGGGTACCATATATCATGTCCCCAATACTAGGCTTTACAATCAAAACCGCAAATGTCACGTATTGGAAGTTGGATTTCCATCTGTGAACCAAGGCAAGGGATCGTCCTTACCTCTTCGAGACGCTCAAGCCCGTGTCTTAGGAAGCTCGCAGATAAGCCTTGGATCATCAGGGCCGGTCCACACGGAGTGGATTAAAATGCCTGAACACTGCGTTTCCCCGCCCTATGGGGCGTAAATCTGGTCTGTACAAAGACCACCCATCAGCTCTACAGAGACCGAAATAACCGAGGTGCCTCACTATCCATCATCCACATAAGTAAAATGTCAGGGCTTGCAAAACGCTAACACCACTCCTAGCTAGAAGGAAACACATGTCCTCCCTAATGTCCTCTCCCATTTCTGGTTCACACCGGGGTGTGAGGCTCGCGAATCTACGCTACACAAAGCTATGCTATATTAAAGCCATGATTTGATCATCAACCACAAGACTCTGCTTTTCAACAGAAGCCTTGATCATTTGCATCTCAGCATACCACACAGGCAATTCACGCTATGCAACCAATGTCTATAAATCACATAGAATGAAATCCGATGTCAGACACACATCCATTTACAAGTTCGTTCTGGGTCTGAACAAAAACGAAGGCACCTTATTCCTCGTCCCGTATGTCCAATACAAAAGAGAGACCCTCGCATATCCGGTCGATCTCCAAGTACGTCTGGAAGATCCCCACTTATTACCTTGTCTTGGGTGTACAGCCCAATCAAGACATCAGTAATCATCCAAACGATGTGAAGACCTCTGGTCTTCAACCACCGTCTTCATCGTCGACATATCGTCGAATCAGTTATTCAGAATGGGATAAACCCGGTCTTTCTGAATAACTCGCGTATATAATAAACAAGTGGTATAAAAATACAACATATGCCTTATTCCAATTATGAATATTCATTTGTTTAAATATTCGTATCTTTTGGGAAAGGTTCCCATTAATTTTATCAAAGATAAATTCTTTAAATTTATTCTTTAATCTTCCCTTGGATATCAATCCAAACCAAATTATAGTTTATCCAAACTAGTCGGGATTAGGGAACCTTACTGAAGTAATCATTTGTTTAATTTCCCAATCCCAACCTATTCATCCTGTGAAGTAAAACTGGTAATAATTCATATCTAACACCAAAGTGTTATCGGTAAATTCAGTTACCATTTCACGTTCAAATCTAATTAAAGACTATCGCCTGGAGTAAAACTGGTGGTACTCCATTCTTGATCATTTCTCGAATTTGATAATTTTATTTATCAAATTCACCTTTCAATCTAATCAAAGATTCATTAAAACTCTAATTCAGTTTTAATTTCCAAAAATCATTAGTTATTGATTTTTCTTCAAAGTTAAGAAATTAATCTTATCTTTAACTGGGTTAAAGAACTAATGTCATTTAAAACACAGCTCACGATAAACCCAAAATCACACTCCGTTAACAATGGAATCTTCACGGAAAAACAAACCAATATATAATCGATATCAATTTCCGTATCCGACTAAAATTATACATGGAATAACGGCTAAGCCTTTTAAATTTCATACATATTATCAGTCTTCCTCCACAGAAGTTCATTTCGATTATTACCAAATCGAATCACATTCCATTCCAATTTATTTTATTAAACTGGAAAACTTTACTTTGGAAATTCCATTAAATCTTAGAATAAAGATTTATAAATTCCAAATCACATTTCACTACAAATCGAGTTAAAGAACGAATGTCGTTAAAACATAGTTCATGGTAAACCCAGTTTACATTCCATTTCAATTCCAATTAAATGTCCATTAATTGGTAATTCTTATTTATATCTTAGTTAAAAGACTTATTCTTTTCACATGGGGTTTCAGAACAGTGTTAATGAAGACACCGTTCACGACAAACCCATCCCATTTGATATTAAATACAAGGCTCTAATAGAAAATATATCGGCTTATGTTCAACATCAAATTCTGAACTCAACAAACATCATATTGGAATAGCGATATATATATATATATATATATATATTCCAAATTCCTCCACAATGCCCGTGTAATCACGGAATCCAATATTGAAATATTCCAAAGATAATTTCGATTTAAATCTATTCCAATTCGTATATTGGAAATTCTGGTTATTTTTAAAACCATTTCAAATCCAATTTATTTATTTAAAAATATTGGATTATAATTCTAGTTCATAACTAGTTCATTTCGATAAAAATCTATTTTTATCTTTTCAAATATGGATTTTTTCATCCTAATTCTTTCCAAATCTTTTCTTATGATTTTACACTAATTATTGATATTTTTTATAATTTTATCAAGGCACGTACAGTCGATTTCCATAAACGGCCATCGAACTACACTTACAACGACCTTTTCCAAATTTGATTTGGACATAATTCCAAATCCAACCATTAGATTTCAAATCTATAATATTAGTTAGAAAGGTCTTTTCGATACGAACCCAATGGTTCCAGTTTTAGGAGAATCCGATCAGATCTCCCGTAATGTCCGGTCGAAGTCAACGGTTGAAAATCGCGAACTGCCGCGGCGCGGCGTGTTCTATTCAGGCCATTATATATATAATATATATTATATATATATATATATTTCGTCAATTACCATTTATAACGTATTTTATAAATCGTTTTAAATTCGTTTTCAAAACGATTTCAACTTCATATTCAATTTCAAATCAGAATTGAATATTCCATATCATCGATATATAAATGATAGCATTTTCAAAATATTGTATTTTGAAATCTGTTCCTTTCCGTTATTTATTATATAAATGAATAAAATCGATATAAATATCATTCACGTCAAAATGGCGTTAATCTAACCAATACGGCTTTATATATTTAAATATTTCCGTGTCCATCCCAAATCGGACATCAAAAACGTATTTTGATCCATTAGTGAATATTATTTTAAAATATTCGTCATTTTAAAATATTCCTATTTTCAAATATTTCTATTTCAAATATTCTTTAGTTTCAAATATTCTAAATCAAATATTTCTATATTTTCAAATATTTCTGAATTGGAATCAGACACAGTCAATTACAATGTAATGCTATTTATATGGATTTCACACAACATATGTATACAACACTAGTGATAAACAATCATCCATCATCCAAAGTGCAATTTACAACTATGTATGCATTAAAAATAAATAATTAACGCTCGTCACAGCCTGTCAACCTATCGATTGCCATACCATTAATTATTCGGATCAGTGTATGTCAAATATCATCCCAATACCTATGTGGGGTTTCAAACAACAAATAGTGATTATTATTTGTACAGTTGGGCGATGTGTAAAATTTATCGTCCCAATCTATATCAGATAAATGGGTATACATAAACAAATCGTCAGATTTGTTTATTAATATTTATTTCAATACATGGATATTTTATACAGTTCATATATACAATAAAAATGTGATTTTTATTGTTAAAATATTTTATTCAACACATGAATATTTTATTCAGTTCATATATACAATAAAAATGTGACTTTTATTGTTCAAATATTTTATTAAACACATGAATATTGTATTCAGTTCAAATCACAATCACTATCAATTTTCACATAATATAATGCAATCAAACAAGTCGTCCATGGTCTGTGGACGACAGGGAGCAGTTCATATATGCAGTTATACAATAAATAACTATACAAGAAATTTTTAGTGAGAAGTTCTCACATTTGTTCTTTTACTTCTTAATTTCACCGCTGTTCGGGTCTGAATTTGCCTAAAATTCCAACGTGCTTCGTTTTGGACGCGATCATTTTTTTATGAAGCTCTCGGCTCCACGATTGCAATGGATTCAGTTTCGCGCGATTTGGACCTCGTATGTGAAAGATACATATTTTTAAACACTGATTACATTTAACGATTAATTAAATTAGTTAGCAACAAATAAAATCGTTAATGTTGATCTTCCTCTTCGTTCTAGCCTGGGGTTATTCCAACCCAACATTTCAAAAAGCTCCAGCCCTAGGGTTAGTGGCCGCAGCCGCCACGAAGCCTTCATCGTTGATCGGAGTTCGCCATGAGCTCCGCCTTGGCCAGAAGCCTCGCCGCCGGCCGTGGGGCCCAGCTCGTGCCTCTCTCTGCTCCGGGATTCAATGCGCGAAACGGCGGACTTCGAGCCCTAAATTTGAAGAATTTACTCAATAAAATTAGATCTTTCCCGTTGGATTTGTAGAGCTCTCGATGCTCTTTGATTTGGTTCTTTAAATTCTCGAAAATGTGGTGTGGAGAGGAAGATCGGAGGGGATCTTTCTTGGAGCGATTTGGGCCACTAATAGAGGCTGGTTGTAATAACCCGAAAATCTGAGCCAATTATATTTTTTTTTGGCAATTTTAGTGAATTTTGAATATTCAAAATGAATTATTTTAAATAATAACGACGAAAAATTTATTTTGAATAGAATTCGAACGTATATATTTATATGAATCGATGTTAGAATATAAATATTTATTTTAAATTATAAAAGGAATTGAAAATGGCATGGTAATTTGAAAATTCGATTTCAAATTTCAAATGAATGTACATGATACAAAATAAACCTGATTTTAGCGAAACCAAAAATATTAGAATCTATTTGAGAATATCTTTCCAACGTATCCGAAAAAATGAAATTTCATTGCGGGAAACAAAAGTTATGTCCAGTTGAAAATGCAGAATAGTCGCTATGGAATTCTGGCCCTTAAAATTGGAAATTTTGCAAACGACCTCGGTTTTCGACGAAACCACTTTTATTGGATCCGTGATGTCAAGTTTTTGCTAGGTTTCAAAATTCGTAATTTTCTGAATCAATATGTGAGCATGGCAAAGGAAAACGCGTTTGACTAGTTTCAGTTGATTTTAATCGACTGGGAGATGGCCATTTTTCAAACGGTCTCAGAATTCGATGAAATTAGTTTTGTTAGGACCGTATCGTCAATACGAAGCTAGGAAATATTTTTTAGGAATTTTTAGAGTCCGTATGTGGCCCCGGTAAATTGAAATGCACGTTCAAATTCAATATATAGATTTATATTTTGATTTTAACGGAAACTGATCGAAACAATCGAATCAGCCTATGAAACATATCCCATTGTGTTCGGAATGGGGGTAATTAGCTGGGGACGACAGTCGGTGGATTTGATTCTGAGTTCAAATGAAAAGTCAACTCTGGAGATTAAAATAAAATAGAAAAGAATATATTTTTATACAAAGGCCCTCCCCCCTTTCATTCTCCCCCCGACAGTTTTCCAGGAAAGAATAAAAAAAGAGAAAAACCCTCGTCGAAGTCGCGCCGCCACCCACCGTCGCTTCCCCCCTTCATCCAGCCACCGCGCCTCCGCCGGAGGGCCCCACCTCCTGCTGCGCGCCCTCTCGCCGCTCCACCCCATTGCCTCCTTCCCCAATTCGAATCGAACCAAAGCCCTAGCCCCAAACCTCATTCCGCCGCCACCTTGGGTCCCTAGGCCACCTCCTCCGCCTCCTGCGCCGTTGTAGCCCCCCCAACCTCTGACCGCCCCGCTGAACCCCCTCCAGCCACCGTAAACCCCCCCTCCAACGGCGAGATTCAATTTCTACAATCGACGGTGAGTTTTTATAATTTTATTTATATAAAATCTGAATTTTTATTATTTTTATAAGGTTAGATTTTTTTATATAAATAAAGAGTTAGGATTTTTAAATTAAAAAGTTAGGATTTTTATTCATAGGAAAGATATGATTTTTATCATGAGGATAGTGAAATAAAGAGGTGATCTTTAGCGTTATAAGGAAGAAGAGATGATTTTTATTAAGGTAGAGTAATAAAAAAATTTGATTTTTATATTATAGAGATAATAAAAATATAATTTTTTATAAATGTATAGATATAAAAATATAATTTTTATATGCGTAGCGAGATAAAAATTCGATTTTTGTATAGTGGAAGTAAAATTAAGATTTTTATATAGTAGAGATTATAAAAATAAGATTTTTATAAAGTAGAGATTATAAAAATAAGATTTTATAAGGTAGAGATTATAAAAATAAGAATTTTATATAGGTTGTAGCGAAATAAAAAATTCGATTTTTATAGGAGTAGCGGATTAAAAATAGAATTTTTATATACTAGAGAATATAAAAATGTGATTTTTATATATGTAGCGAATACGGGCGACGAAAGTAACGAAAGGCGAGCGGCGAAGATTTCCTACATATGAAGAGTTGTGGCGTTTGGTTTAGCTTCTAGGTGAGAACTCCTCACTTTTATTTTAAATTCTATTTGAAATATATACTACGATGCAAACGGTGCTTAGCAGCACCCGACACCCGTCGTCCACAGTCCACGGATGACTTGTTTGTTTGATTGCTGTGTTGTGAAATTTGATTGTGTGAAGTGGAATGAAATAAAATATTTTATAATGGAAAATATTTTATAGTTAAAAAAATAATATGATTTTTAACGTGTATATAAAATAAATATTCATAAACAAATCGAATGATTTGTTAATGTACACCGATTTGACTGATATGGATTGGGATGATAAATTTTATACATCACCCAACTGCACAAATAAAACCTGTGTTTGATTGTTTGAAAACCCGACACGGGTGTTGGGAAGATATTGACGTACACTAATCCTAATTGTTTAGTAGTATGTCGACCGATGGGTTGACAGACTGTGTAAGCGTTAATTATTTATATTTAATGCTTATGCAGTTGTGTGGTGCACTATGGATGATGGTTGATTATTTATCGTTGTTATTATATACATGTGTTGTATGGAAATCCATATAATTAACATTACATGGTAATTGATTGGGCCTCATTCCAATTGGGAAAATAAAGAATATTATAAAATAAAGATTCATGTGTTGAATAAAATAAATAGTCATGTGTTGAGGATACTCATGTGTTGAGAATATTCATGTGTGGAAACTTATCATGTGTTGAACGAAATATTTTAACAATAAAATTTACATCTTTATCATATATAATTAGAAACTAACTAGAAACTGATAAGATGGGTGGTTTCCTGGGTATTGATCTGATGTTGGTTTCGGCCTTCAGGGTTAATACTTTGGGTATCATTCTCTTACTAATTTACGGTTGGAGTCTAATTAAGAATTAAACGATAGAAATCATAATTTTACAAAATATATTAAATAACAAAAATAGTCATGTGTTGACAATACTCATGTGTTAAGAAAATTCATGTGTTGAATAAAAGAAAATTCATGTGTTGAAAAAAATATTCATTTGTTGAATAGAATAACGAGGTTATTGAAATATATAAAAGCCGTGTTGATTAGATTTACGCCATTTTGACGGGAACGATATTTATATCGGTTTTATTCATTTTTATAATGAATATAGAAAAGGAAGTGATTTCAAAATATAACGTTTTGAAAATATTATCATTTATAGATTAATGATATGGAATATTCAATTTTGATTAGAAATTGAATATGAAGTTGAAATCGTTTTGAAAATGAATTTAAAACGATTTATAAAATATGTTTTGAAAGGAAATTGATGAAATATATAATATATATATTATATAATGGCCAGAATAGAACGCGCCGCGCCGTGGCAGTTCGCGAATTTCGACCATTGACTTCGAATGGATATTACGGGAGATCCGACCGTCAGATTCTCCTAAAACCGGAACCGTTGGGTTCGTATCAAAAAGAGCTTTCTAAGAATATTAGAAATCTAACGGTTGGATTTGGAATTATATCCAAATCAAATTTGGAAAACGTCGCTGTAAGTGCAGCTCGATGGCCGTTGGTGGAAATCGACTGTACGGGCCTTGATAAAATTATTAAAAATAGTAATAATTTGTGTAAAATCATAAGAAATGATTTGGAAAGAATTTGGATGAAAAATTCCAAATTTGAAAAGATAAAAATAGATTTTTATCGAAATGAACTGGTTTTGAACTAGAATTAGAATCCATTTATTTTTAAAATAAATAAATTGGATTTGAAATGGTTTTAAAAGTAACCAGAATTTCCAATAATTGAATTGGAATGGATTTGAATCGAAATTGTCTTTGGAATATTTCGATGTTGGATTTCGTGATGATACAGATATTTTTATGGGAATTTTAAAGATATATTAATATCGTTATTTCCAATATGATATTTATTGGTCGTAGAATTTGATATTGAATATAAGACGATATATTTTCTATTCAGAGCCTTGTATTTAATATAATATGTGATTTGGGTTTGTCATGAATGGTGTCTTCATTAACACTGTTCTTAAACCCAGTTGAGAAAAAGATTAAATCTTTTTATTTAGATTTAATGAAGTATACCAATTAAATGATATTTAATTAAAATTAAATTGGAATTGATTTTTGGGTTTATCGTGAACGGTGTTTTAAATAACACTTGTTCTTTAACCCGATAATTAATGGAATGTGATTTTGGGTTTATCGTGAACCGTGTTTTAGATGACATTGGTTCTTTAACCCAGTTAAAGACAGGATATTGATTTTTTGGAAGATTAAAACTTAGTGGAGTTTTAATGAATCTTTAATTAGATTGAAATGATCGAGAATGGAGTATCACCAGTTTTTCTCTAGACGATAGTTAAATCTTTAATTAGATTTGAACGTGAAATGGTAATTGAATTTACCGATAACACCGTGGTGTTAGATATGAAGTATGATTAGTTTTACTTCATGGGATGAATAGGTTGGGATTGGAAAATAAAATAAATGATTATTGCGGTGTGGTTCGCTAATCCCGACTAATTTGAATTGATATTCAAAGGAAGATTAAATAATAAATTTAAAGAATTTATCTTTGATAAATTTAATGGGAACCTTTCCCAAAGTATAAGAATATTTGAATAAAAGAATATTCTGAATTGGAATGAGGCATATGTTGTGTTTGTGTAAAACTTGTTTATTATATACACGAGTTATTCAGATAGACCGGGTTTATCCCATTCTAAATAACTGATTCGACGTGGTGTCGAGGATGAAGACGGTTGAAGACCGGAGGTCTTCACATCGTTTGGGTGATTACTAATGATCTTGATTGGGATGTACACCCAAGGGAGGGAATCAGTTGGTGATCGTCCAGATGTACTTGGAGATCGATGGATATGCGAGGTACAAGGTGCCTCCTGTTTCGTTCAGACCCAGAACGAACTTGTAAATGGACTGTGTGTCTGACATTGGATTTTATTCTGTGTGATTGATTTCTATTAAGTATATATCTGTTTGGCGGCGGAGAATTTATTCTCTTGCTTAACGCCCTTCTCTGAGACGTACGATCTCAGGGGTTATATATTGATGGATATCAATCGCATGGAGTGAATTGCCTGTGTGGCATGCCTAAGTGGCAATTTATCAAGGGTTTTGTTGAAAAGCAAAGTCTTGTGGTTGATGATCAAAGCACGACCTGTGTGGCATAGCTTTGTGTAGCGTTAATTCGCGAGCCTCACACCCCGGTTGTGAACCAGAAACGGGAGAGGACATCAGGGAGGACATGTATTTCTTTCTAGCTAAGGTGGTGTTAGTGACCTACCAGCCCTGACATTTATATTATTTTCACATGTGTGGTTGTTGCTGTTGCGAGGCGCCTCAGATATATCGGTGACTGTGTGGAGCCGATGGAGTCATTTGGCTCATTTACGCCCCAAAGGGTGGGGAAACGCAGTGTTCAGGCATTTTAATCCACATCGGTGGACTGGCCCTGACGATCCAAGGGCCCACCTGAGTCTGGGTCCTGAGGCTTGGGCTAGATAGTCTCGAATCGGTAGAGAACGATCCCTGGCCTCGGTTCATAGATGGAAATCCAATTTCCAAATACGTGACTTTGCGGTTTTGATTGTAGTGCCTAGTATTGGAGACATGATATATGCTACCCATGCCGTCTAGGATTGATACTTATGATTGAAATTATTTTGACACTATGCACTTATTATAGTATCAAATGATTTGTTTTAACGTACCAAGCATGTTTGGCTATTATAAGGGAAAACCCTATCCCCCGGCTTGCGTTGCATTGTGTGATAGGACCTGGGTCTTATAATAGCTTCATTTTTTTCAAAAAGCATTGTGTTGTTTTGTTATATGCACTGGTATTCTTGGGAGGAAACACGTTCCGTGTTATACGGCGTGGTCCCTTGATATATCTGATTTAAGGTAAAGTTTTAAATAACTGTTTTAGTTCTCACACCAGTCACATGACTGACCTGGAGTTTATTGTTTTAACCTAAACTCTGGGTGCCCCTATTTTCTACACGGGCTGCTAGTAGTTTTGGTTTTTGCAGATTTATATTCACAGGATCCTGGTTTACAGCTGGAATGATATTCGGAAAGCTCTGTATCCGTATATCGCCTTCAGTTGTGCTTTGTATTATTTTTTCCGTTGCTATGTATTTAAATGTAATTTGAATCTCTGATATTTTTCTGATGTGTAATTGTAACAACCCGAAAATCTGGGCCAGTTTAAATTTTTTATTTTGGAGATCTTAGCGAATTTTGATTATTTAAAATAGACTATTTTAAATAATATCGACGAGAAATTTATTCTGAATATAATTCGAACGTATATATTATATACGCCGTCATTAGAATATAAAACGAATTTATATTGGAATATTCAATTTTGATTTGAGATTGAATATGAAGTTAAAACCGTTTTGAAAAGGAATTTAAAACAATTTATAAAGCACGTTTTGAATTGAAATCGACGAAGTATATATTATATATATTATATATATAATATAATGGCCTGAATAGAACGCGCCGCGCCGCGGCAGTTCGCGAATTTCGACCACTGACTTCGAACGGATATTACGGGAGATCCGACCATCGGATTCTCCTGCAACCAGAACCGTTGGGTTCGTATCAAAAAGAGCTTTCTAATGAATATTAGAAATTCGAAATCTAACGGTTGGATTTGGAATTATGTCCAAATCAAATTTGAAAAAGGTCGCTGTAAGTGCAGTTCGATGGCCGTTGATGGAAATCGACTGTACGGGCCTTGATAAAATTATTTAAAATAGTAATAATTTGTGTGAAATCATAAGAAATGATTTATAAAGAACTGGGATGAAAACTCCATATTTGAAAAGAGAAAATTAGATTTTTATCGAAATGAACTAGTTTTGAACTAGAATTATAATTCTATTTATTTTTAAATAAATAAATTGAATTTGAAAAGGGTTTTAAAAATAACCAGAATTTCCAATGATTGCATTGGAATGGATTTGAATCGAAATTGTCTTCGAAATATTTCGATGTTGGATTTCGTGATTATACAGATATTGTTGTGGAAATTTGAAAGATATATATATATATATATATATCGTTATTTCCAATACGATATATGTTGGTCGTAGAATTTGATATTGAATATAAGCCGATATATTTTCTATTCAGAGCCTTGTGTTTAATATCAAATGTGATTTGGGTTTGTCGTGAATGGTGTCTTCACTAACACTGTTCTTGAACCCAGTTGAGAAAAGATTAAATCTTTTTATTTAGATTTAATGAAGTGTACCAATTAAATAATATTTAATTGGAATTGAATTGATATTGATTTTTGGGTTTATCGTGGACAGTGTTTTAAATAACACTCGTTCTTTAACCCGATAATTAATGGAATGTGATTTTGGGTTTATCGTGAACTGTGTTTTAAATGACACTGATTCTTTAACCCAGTTAACGATTAAAACTAAGTGGAGTTTCAATGAATCTTTAATTAGATTGAAATGATCGAAAATGGAGTATCACCAGTTTTGCTCCAGGCGATAGTTAAATCTTTAATTAGATTTGAACGTGAAATGGTAATTGAATTTACCGATAACACCGTGGTGTTAGATATGAAGTATAACCAGTTTTACTTCATGGGATGAATAGAATGGGATTGGGAAATTAAAACAAATGATTACTTCGGTAAGGTTCGTTAATCCCGACTAGTTGAATCAAAATTCAAAAGAAGATTAAAGAATAAATTCAAAGAATTTATCTTTGATAAAATTAATGGGAACCTTTCCCTATGAATGTGAAATTTAGAAACTAACTGTCGGTTAGCCAAGCAGAATGGTTTTCTGGATATTGATCTGATGTTGGTTTCGGCTTTCGGGGTTAATATTTGGGAAATTATTCTCTTGATTAATTTACGGTTAGTGATTGATGAATTGGAATGAGGCGTATGTTGTGTTTGTGTAACACTTATTTAAAATATACGCGAGTTATTCGGAAAGACCGGGTTTATCCCATTCTGAATAACAAATATGACGATAAGTCAAAGATGAAGACGATGGTCGAAGACCGTAGGTCTTCACGTCGTTTGGGTGATTACTGATGATCTTGATTGGGCTGTACACCCAAGAAGATGGAAACAGTTGGTGATCGTCCAGACGTACTTGGAGATCGATGGATATGCGGGGTACTAGGTGCCTCCGGTTTCGTTCAGACCCAGAACGGACTTGTAAATGGACTGTGTGTCTGACATTGGATTTTAGTCCGTGTGATTGATCTCTATTAAATATATATCTGTTTGGCGGCAGAGAATTTATTCTCTTGCTTAACGCCCTTCTCTGAGACGTACGAGCTCAGGGGTTATATACTGATGGATATCAAACGCATAGAGTGAATTGCCTGTGTGGCATGCCTAAGTGGCAAATGATCAAGGCTTCTGTTGAAAAGCAAAGTCTTGTGGTTGATGATCAAAGCACGGCCTTTGTAGCGTAGCTTTGTGTAACGTTTTACTTCGCGAGTATCACACCCGGTATGAACCAAAAACGGGAGACGGACCTCAGGGAGGGCATGCGTTTCCTTCTAGCTAAAAAGTGGCGTCAGTGGTTTTACACGCCCTGACGAGTTTGACTTATGTGGTTGTTGCTGTTGCGAGGCGCCTCGGTTTGATCGGACGATACGGGTCCGATGGAGTCATTCGTTGGCTCATTTACGCCCCAAAGGGCGGGGAAACGTAGTGTTCAGGCATAATAATCCACATCGGTGGACCGGCCCTGACGATCCAAGGGGCAGTTGCGGCTGTTCCTAGACATGGGCTAGATTGTCTAAAATCGGTTGAGGACTATCTTTTGCCTCGGTTCATAGATGGAAATCCAATTTCCAAATACGTGACTTTGCAGTTTTATTTGTAAACCTATATATGGCGACATAGTGGCATGGGACGCTCATGCCGCCTATGATTGATACTTATGATTTGAAGTTGTTTTATACACTATGCACTGACAATAGTCTCAAATGATTTGTTTTAAACGTATCATGCATTCTTGGGCTGTTATAAGGGAAAAACCCTATCCCCCTGCTTGCGTTGCATTGTGTGATAGGACCTGGGTCTTATAACAGCTTCATTTTTCTTTATTTAGCATTGCGCTGTTTGTTTTATGCACTGGTATTCTTGGGAGGAAACCCGTTCCGTGTTATACGGCGTGGTCCCTTGATTTACCTAACTTTAAAAATAAAGAATAATAACTGTTTAAGTTCTCACACCAGTCACATGACTGACCTGGAGTTTATTGTTTTAACCTAAACTCTGGGTACCCTTATTTTGACACGGGCAGATAGTAGTTTTGGTTTTGCAAATTTATATTCACAGGATCCTGGTTTACAGCTGGAACGATATCCGGAAAGCTTTGTATCCGTATATCTCCTTCTAGTTGTGTATTGTATTATTTTCCGCTGCTATGTATTTAAATGTAATTTAAATCTCTGTTATTTCTGTGTAATGTATATTCATTCAAACTCTGTATATTCTTGTATCCTGATGCATTGTTGTAATATACAATGAAATGTTCTTCCGTCTACGTTCTGTTGTGGCTTGTTCTCAAACTATCCGCGCTTTCCTTTACGGGGAAGTTGTTGGTTTTCACAGTTGGTATCAGAGCTTTGGTTTACAAACTCGGAGAACAAGTCACATTAGAACCATACGAGAGAATTCATCAGATATTGGATTAGCAATATCCAATGGGAATGACTCGTTAGAGATAGGATCAATAGTATCCTAGAACGATTGTGAAGAGTATATTTTTAAAGTGAAAACAAATTTTGTTTTAAAAATTTAAATCAATTATTCGTACTTGATTATTCATTTGCATTGATTTGGACAGTCCAGTATATAAAGATTTTGCATATAAGCCTTGCAAACGTGTATTTGAGGTTTTAATATACTGGATAGATATAGAATTACACTCTAATCGCCCGGAGATGATTTTGATGATGGAGCTCCGTCATTAGAATTTATATTCGAGTGACGAACGTGTAATATCTATATATTTCCTATTGACTGGTGTGAGAACCAAAAATTAGGTAGGGCCTATTTTTGTGATTTGGTATCAAAAACATGATTTTTGTATATGTATCAAAATTATGAATTTGAAGCTCTAATTCACTAATTGATTGATGTTTGTGTTGTTTGTTTATTTGTTTGCTAATTTTTAGCCATTTAGCCCAATTGAATCAAATATTGAATTATATTGAGAAACTGGTCGCATTTGCTTGCATATACATGTACTTACATTGAACAGGTCATAAAAAGGAGGCTAGAGCAGAGAATAAAATTTGTTTGCCCGACAAATAGGTACATGTTTACTACATAATTTACTGTTTTGTTTGGGTGATGATGATTTTATGAGCCTATTGGCTAGCCGCTTGGCTTTTTCTTTTTCTTTTTGAGATCAGAAGGCCTGTATGGCAATTTCGGGATTTCCCCGTGGCTCCCGGTGCAGGGGAGGTTATGGCGAAATTTTTCGAAAATTTAGGGTGTTAGCCAAATTTTTGAAGAATTTGAAAATTCTCAGAAACTGAAAAGTTGGAGAATGGAAGCCAGATCGAACATAGAGTTGATTAATCAAACCACTTTCGACTTTGTTCCTTTTCGGGGACGAAAAGTTTTAAGTGGGGGAGATTGTAACAACCCGAAAATCTGGGCCAGTTTAAATTTTTTATTTTGGAGATCTTAGCGAATTTTGATTATTTAAAATAGATTATTTTAAATAATATCGACGAGAAATTTATTCTGAATATAATTCGAACGTATATATTATATACGTCGTCGTTAGAATTTAAAACGAATTTATATTGGAATATTCAATTTTGATTTGAAATTGAATATGAAGTTAAAACTGTTTTGAAAAGGAATTTAAAACGATTTATAAATCACGTTTTGAATTGAAATCGATGAAGTATATATTATATATATAATATAATGGCCTAAATAGAACGCGCCGCGCCGCGGCAGTTCGCGAATTTCGACCATTGACTTCGAACGGATATTACGGGAGATCCGACCATTGGATTCTCCTGCAACCGGAACCGTTGGGTTCGTATCGAAAAGAGCTTTCTAATGAATATTAGAAATTCAAAATCTAAATGTTGGATTTGGAATTATGTCCAAATCAAATTTGAAAAAGGTCGCTGTAAGTGCAGTTCGATGGCCGTTGATGGAAATCGACTGTACGGGCCTTGATAAAATTATTAAAAATAGTAATAATTTGTGTGAAATCATAAGAAATGATTTAGAAAGAATTGGGATGAAAACTCCATATTTGAAAAGAGAAAAATAGATTTTTATCAAAATGAACTAGTTTTGAACTAGAATTATAGTTCTATTTATTTTTAAATAAATAAATTGAATTTGAAAAGGGTTTTAAAAATAACCAGAATTTCCAATGATTGCATTGGAATGGATTTGAATCGAAATTGTCTTCGAAATATTTCGATGTTGGATTTCGTGATTATACAGATATTGTTGTGGAAATTTGAAATATATATATATATATCGTTATTTCCTATACGATATTTGTTGGTCGTAGAATTTGATATTGAATATAAGCCGATATATTTTCTATTCAGAGCCTTGTGTTTAATATCAAATGTGATTTGGGTTTGTCGTGAATGGTGTCTTCACTAACACTGTTCTTGAACCCAGTTGAGAAAAGATTAAATATTTTTATTTAGATTTAATGAAGTGTACCAATTAAATAATATTTAATTGGAATTGAATTGATATTGATTTTTGGGTTTATCGTGGACAGTGTTTTAAATAACACTCGTTCTTTAACCCGATAATTAATGGAATGTGATTTTGGGTTTATCGTGAACTGTGTTTTAAATGACACTGATTCTTTAACCCAGTTAACGATTAAAACCAAGTGGAGTTTTAATGAATCTTTAATTAGATTGAAATGATCGAAAATGGAGTATCACCAGTTTTGCTCCAGGCGATAGTTAAATCTTTAATTAGATTTGAACGTGAAATGGTAATTGAATTTACCGATAACACCGTGGTGTTAGATATGAAGTATAACCAGTTTTACTTCATGGGATGAATAGGATGGGATTGGGAAATTAAAACAAATGATTACTTCGGTAAGGTTCGTTAATCCCGACTAGTTGAATCGAAATTCAAAAGAAGATTAAAGAATAAATTCAAAGAATTTATCTTTGATAAAATTAATGGGAACCTTTCCCTATAAATGTGAAATTTAGAAACTAACTGTCGGTTAGCCAAGCAGAATGGTTTTCTGGATATTGATCTGATGTTGGTTTCAGCCTTCGGGGTTAATATTTGGGAAATTATTCTCTTGATTAATTTACGGTTAGTGACTGATGAATTGGAACAAGGCGTATGTTGTGTTTGTGTAACACTTATTTAAAATAAACGTGAGTTATTCGGAAAGACCGGGTTTATCCCATTCTGAATAACAGATACGATGATAAGTCGAAGATGAAGACGATGGTCGAAGACCGGAGGTCTACACGTCGTTTGGGTGATTACTGATGATCTTGATTGGGTTGTACACCCAAGAATATGGAAACAGTTGGTGATCATCCAGACGTACTTGGAGATCGATGGATATGCGGGGTACTAGGTGCCTCTGGTTTCGTTCAGACCCAGAACGGACTTGTAAATGGACTGTGTGTCTGACATTGGATTTTAGTCCGTGTGATTGATCTCTATTAAATATATATCTGTTTGGCGGCGGAGAATTTATTCTCTTTCTTAACGCCCTTCTCTGAGACGTACGAGCTCAGGGCTTATATACTGATGGATATCAAACGCATAGAGTGAATTGCCTGTGTGGCATGCCTAAGTGGCAAATGATCAAGGCTTCTGTTGAAAAGCAAAGTCTTATGGTAGATGATTAAAGCACGGTCTTTGTGGCGTAGCTTTGTGTAACGTTTTACTTCGCGAGTATCACACCCGGTATGAACCAAAAACGGGAGATGGACCTCAGGGAGGGCATGCGTTTCCTTCTAGCTAAAAAGTGGCGTAAGTGGTTTTACACGCCATGATGAGTTTGACTTATGTGGTTGTTGCTGTTGCGAGGCGCCTCGGTTTGATCGGACGATCCGGGTCCGATGGAGTCATTTGTTGGCTCATTTACGCCCCAAAGGGCGGGAAAACGTAGTGTTCAGGCATAATAATCCACATCGGTGGACCGACCCTGACGATCCAAGGGGCAGTTGCGGCTGTTCCTAGACATGGGCTAGATTGTCTAAAATCGGTTGAGGACTATCTTTTGCCTCGGTTCATAGATGGAAATCCAATTTCCAAATACGTGACTTTGCAGTTTTATTTGTAAACCTATATATGGCGACATAGTGGCATGGGACATTCATGCCGCCTATGATTGATACTTATGATTTGAAGTTGTTTTATACACTATGCACTGACAATAGTCTCAAATGATTTGTTTTAAACGTATCAAGCATTCTTTGGCTGTTATAAGGGAAAAACCCTATCCCCCAGCTTGCGTTGCATTGTGTGATAGGACCTCGGTCTTATAACAGCTTCATTTTTCTTTATTTAGCATTGCGTTGTTTGTTTTATGCACTGGTATTCTTGGGAGGAAACCCGTTCCGTGTTATACGGCGTGGTCCCTTGATTTACCTAACTTTAAAAATAAAGAATAATAACTGTTTTAGTTCTCACACCAGTCACATGACTGACCTGGAGTTTATTGTTTTAACCTAAACTCTAGGTGCCCTTATTTTGACACGGGCAGCTAGTAGTTTTGGTTTTGCAGATTTATATTCACAGGATCCTGGTTTACAGCTGGAATGATATCCGGAAAGCTTTGTATCCGTATATCTCCTTCTAGTTGTGTATTGTATTATTTTCCGCTGCTATGTATTTAAATGTAATTTAAATCTCTGTTATTTCTGTGTAATGTATATTCATTCAAACTCTGTATATTCTTGTATCCCGATGCATTGTTGTAATATACAATGAAATGTTCTTCCGTCTACGTTCTGTTGTGGCTTGTTCTCAAACTATCCACGCTTTCCTTTACGGGGAAGTTGTTGGTTTTCACAGTTGGTTCATACTCTGTAATATTCTTGTAATCTGATGTAATTGTTGTAACAAGCAATGAAATGTTCTTCTGTTTGCGTTCTGATTCGTCTTGTCCTCAAAGTAATTCATTCATTCTCTTCTCTTCGGAGATCGGGGAAGTTCGGGTCGCTTCATTTGGTATTAGAGCTTTGGTTTACAAAGCTCGAGAACAAGACACATTAGAACCATACGAAAGAATTCATTAGAGATTGGATTAGTAATATCCAATGGGAATGACTCGTTAGAGATGGGGTCAGTAGTATCCTAGAACGAGTGTGAAGAGTATATTTTTAAAATGAAAACAATTTTTGTTTTGAAAATTTAATTCAATTATTCGTATTTGAATATTTATTTGTATTGATTTGGACAATCAAGTATATAAAGATTTTGCGTATGCGTTTGATCCGCGTGTATTTGAAGTTTATTTATACTGGATAGATATAGAATCACACTCTAGTCACCCGGAGACGATTCTGATGATAGTCTAGACATCATCAGCATTAGTGTTCGAGTTTCGAAAGTGGGATTTCTATATATTTCCAATTGACTGGTGTGAGAACCAAATATAGTTAGAATATATTGTTGTGATTTGGCACCAAGAATCTGATTTTTGGACTATGTATCAAAATTATGAATTTGAAACGTTAATCAACTAATTGATTGCTGATTGCGTTGTTTGATTATTGGTTGATTAACTAAAATTTGGATCATTTAGCCAAATTGTACTAGATAGTGAATTGTATTGAAAATTAGTCGCATTTGCATGCATATACATGTACTTACATTGAACAGGTCATAGAAAGGAGGCTAGAGAAGAGGAATAAAATTGTTTGTCCGACAAATAGGTACATGTTTATTGTATTTCTTGGGTTTTGGATGATTTTATAAGCCGATTGGCTAGCCGCTTGGCTTTTTCTTTCTCTTTTAGATTGGTGAGGGCCATGGGAAGCTATTTGAAATATCCCGAAGCTACCAGTGCAGGGGAGGTTATGGCGAAATTTTTCGAAAATTTAAGGTGGTAGCCAAATTTTTGAAAAATTTAAAAAGTTCTTAGAAACTGAAAAGTTGAAGAACTTAAGCCGTAATGAAAATAGTGAAAGTTGAGTTGATTAGTTAAACAACTTTTAGCTTCGTTCCTTTTCGGGGATGAAAATTTTTAAGTGGGGGAGATTGTAATAACCCGGAAATCTGAGCCAATTAAAAATTTTTATTTTGGAAATTTTAGTGAATTTTGAATATTTAAAATGAATTATTTTAAATAATAACGAAGAGAAATTTATTTTGAATAGAATTCGAACGTATATATTTATATGAATCGACGTTAGAATATAAATATTTATTTTAAATTATAAAAGGAATTGAAAATGGCGTGGTAGTTCGAAAATTTGATTTCAAATTTCAAATGAATGTACAGGATTCAAAATAAACCGGATTTTAGCAAAACCAAAAATATTAGAATCTATTTGAGAATATCTTTCCAACGAATCCGAAAAATTGAAATTTCATAGTGGGAATCAAAAGTTATGTCCAGTTGAAAATGCAGAATAGTCGCTATGGAATTCTGGCCCTTAAAAATGGAAATTTTGCAAACGACCTCGGTTTTCGACGAAACCACTTTTGTTGGATCCGTGATGTCAAGTTATTGCTAAGTTTCAAAATTCATAATTTTCTGAATCAATATGTGAGCGTGGCAAAGGAAAACGCGTTTGACTAGTTTTAGTTGATTTTAATCGACTGGGAGATGGCCAATTTACAAACGGTCTTAGAATTCGATGAAATTAGTTTTGTTAGGACCGTATCGTCAATACGAAGCTAGGAAATATTTTTCGGGAATGTTTAGAGTCCGTATGTGGCCCCGATAAATTGAAATGCGCGTTCAAATTCAATATATAGATTTATATTTTGATTTTGACGGAAACTGATCGAAACAATCGAATCAGCCTATGAAACATATCCCATTATGTTCAGAATGGGGGTGATTATCTGGGGACGACAGTCGGTGGATTCGATTCTGAGTTCAAATGAAAAGTCAACTCTGGAGATTAAAATAAAATAGAATATAATATATTTTTATACAAAGGCCCTCCCCCCTTTCATTCTCCCCCCGACAGTTTTCCAGGAAAGAATAAAAAGAAAGAAAGAGAAAAACCCTCGTCGAAGTCGCGCCGCCACCCACCGTCGCTTCCCCTCTTCATCCAGCCACCGCGCCTCCACCGGAGGGCCCCACCTCCTACTGCGCCCTCTCGCCGCTCCATCCCATTGCCTCCTTCCCCAATTTGAATCGAACCAAAGCCCTAGCCCCAAACCTCATTCCGCCGCCGCCTTGGGTCCCTAGGCCACCTCCTCCGCCTCTTGCGCCGCTGTAGCCCCCCCACCTCTGATCGCCCCGCTGAACCCGCTCTAGCTACCGTAAACCCCCCTCCAACGGCGAGATTCAATTTCTATAATCGACGGTGAGTTTTTATAATTTTATTTATATAAAATCTGAATTTTTATTATTTTTATAAGGTTAGATTTTTTTTATATAAATAAAGAGTTAGGATTTTTAAATTAAAAATTTAGGATTTTTATTCATAGGAATCATATGATTTTTATCATGAGGATAGAGAAATAAAGAAGTGATCTTTAGCATTATAAGGAAGAAGAGATGATTTTTATTAAGATAGAGCAATAAAAAATTTGATTTTTATATTATAGAGATAATAAAAATATATTTTTTATATATGTAGAGATATAAAAATATAATTTTTATATGCGTAGCGAGATAAAAATTCGATTTTTGTATAGTGGAGATAAAAATAAGATTTTTATATAGAAGAGATTATAAAAATAAAATTTTTATAAAGTAAAGATTATAAAAATAAGATTTTTATAAGGTAGAGATTATAAAAATACGATTTTTATATAGGTTTTAGCGAAATAAAAAATTCGATTTTTATAGGAGTAGCGGATTAAAAATAGAATTTTTATATACTAGAGAATATAAAAATGTGATTTTTATATATGTAGCGAATACGGGGGACGAAAGTAACGAAAGGCGAGCGGCGAAGATTTCCTACATATGAAGAGTTGTGGCGTTTGGTTTAGCTTCTAGGTGAGAACTCCTCACTTTTATTTTAAATTCTATTTGAAATATATACTACGATGCAAACGGTGCTTAGCAGCACCCGACACCCGTCGTCCACAGTCCACGGATGACTTGTTTGTTTGATCGCTGTGTTGTGAAATTTGATTGTGTGAAGTGGAATGAAATAAAATATTTTATAATGGAAAATATTTTATAGTTAAAAAAATAATATGATTTTTAACGTGTATATAAAATAAATATTCATAAACAAATCGAATGATTTGTTAATGTACACCGATTTGACTGATATGGATTGGGATGATAAATTTTATACATCACCCAACTGCACAAATAAAACCTGTGTTTGATTGTTTGAAAACCCGACACGGGTGTTGGGAAGATATTGACGTACACTAATCCTAATTGTTTAGTAGTATGTCGACCGATGGGTTGACAGACTGTGTAAGCGTTAATTATTTATATTTAATGCTTATGCAGTTATGTGGTGCACTCTGGATGATGGTTGATTATTTATTGTTGCTATTATATACATGTGTTGTATGGAAATCCATATAATTAACATTATATGGTAATTGATTGGGCCTCATTCCATTTGGGAAAATAAAGAATATTATAAAATAAAGATTCATGTGTTGAATAGAATAAATAGTCATGTGTTGACGATACTCATGTGTTGAGAATATTCATGTGTTGAAACTTATCATGTGTTGAACGAAATATTTTAACAATAAAATTTACATCTTTATCATATATAAAATTAGAAACTAACTAGAAACTAGATAAGATGAGTGGTTTCCTGGGTATTGATCTGATGTTGGTTTCGGCCTTCGGGGTTAATACTTAGGGAATCGTTCTCTTACTAATTTACGGTTGGAGTCTGATTAAGAATTAAACGATAGAAATCATAATTTTACAAAATATATTAAATAACAAAAATAGTCATGAGTTGAAAATACTCATGTGTTGAGAAAATTCATGTGTTGAATAAAAGAAAATTCATGTGTTAAAGAAAATATTCATTTGTTAAATAGAATAACGAGGTTATTGAAATATATAAAAGCCGTGTTGATTAGATTTACGCCATTTTGACGGGAACGATATTTATATCGGTTTTATTCATTTTTATAATGAATATAGAAAAGGAAGTGATTTCAAAATATAACGTTTTGAAAATATTATCATTTATAGATTAATGATATGGAATATTCAATTTTGATTAGAAATTGAATATGAAGTTGAAATCGTTTTGAAAACAAATTTAAAACGATTTATAAAATACGTTTTGAAAGGAAATCGACGAAAAATATTATATATATATATATATATATTATATAATGGCCTGAATAGAACGCGCCGCGCCGCGGCAGTTCGCGAATTTCGACCATTGACTTCGAATGGATATTACGGGAGATCTGTCCGTCGGATTCTCCTAAAACCGGAACCGTTGGGTTCGTATCGAAAAGAGCCTTCTAACGAATATTAGAAATTAGAAATCTAACTGTTGAATTCGGAATTATGTCCAAATCAAATTTAGAAAAGGTCGCTGTAAGTGCAGTTCGATGGCCGTAGGTGGAAATCAACTGTACGGGCCTTGATAAAATTATTAAAAATAGTAATAATTTGTGTAAAATCATAAGAAATGATTTGGAAAGAATTAGGATGAAAAATTCCAAATTTGAAAAGATAAAAATTGATGTTTATCGAAATGAACTGGTTTTGAACTAGAATTAGAATCCATTTATTTTTAAAATAAATAAATTGGATTTGAAATGGTTTTAAAAGTAACCAGAATTTCTAATAATTGAATTGGAATGGATTTGAATTGAAATTGTCTTTGGAATATTTCGATGTTGGATTTCGTGATGATACAGATATTGTTATGGGAATTTGAAAGATATATTAATATCGTTATTTCCAATACGATATTTGTTGGTCGTAGAACTTGATATTGAATATAAGCCGATATATTTTCTATTCAGAGTCTTGTATTTAATATCAAATGTGATTTGGGTTTGTCGTGAATGGTGTCTTCATTAACACTGTTCTTAAACCCAGTTGAGAAAAAGATTTAATCCTTTTATTTAGATTTAATGAAGTATACCAATTAAATGATATTTAATTGGAATTGAATTGGATTTTGGGTTTATCGTGAACGGTGTTTTAAATAACACTTGTTCTTTAACCCGATAATTAATGGAATGTGATTTTGGGTTTATCGTTAACCGTGTTTTAGATGACATTGGTTCTTTAACCCAGTTAAAGACAGGATATTGATTTTTGGGAAGATTAAAGCTTAGTGGAGTTTTAATGAATCTTTAATTAGATTGAAATGATCGAGAATGGAGTATCACCAGTTTTGCTCCAGATGATAGTTAAATCTTTAGTTAGATTTGAACGTGAAATGGTAATTGAATTTACCGATAACACCGTGGTGTTAGATATGAAGTATGATTAGTTTTACTTTATGGGATGAATAGGTTGGGATTGGGAAATAAAATAAATGATTATTGCGGTGTGGTTCGCTAATCCCGACTAATTTGAATTGATATTCAAAGGAAGATTAAAGAATAAATTCAAAGAATTTATCTTTGATAAAATTAATGGGAACCTTTCCAAAAGTATAAGAATATTTGAATAAAAGAATATTCTGAATTGGAATGAGGCGTATGTTGTGTTTGTGTAACACTTGTTTATTATATACACGAGTTATTCAGAAAGACCGGGTTTATCCCATTCTGAATAACTGATTCGACGTGGTGTCGAGGATGAAGACGGTGGTTGAAGACCGGAGGTCTTCACATCGTTTGGGTGATTACTTATGATCTTGATTGGGCTGTACACCCAAGAGGAGGGAATCAGTTGGTGATCGTCCAGACGAACTTGGAGATCGGTGGATATGCGATGAAACACCCCACCTCCATTAAGGTCACTCACAAAGGGAATGCCTTAACTTTGGTGGAGGTTTGTAAGTAAAAGCCACAGATAAACTCAAGACAAATATAAATACACATATTTTAAGCAGCAGAAACTAAACAAACTTTTATTTCATCAATACGTCTATCAAACAAAAGATTTCCATAATTGTCTCAAAATACTTCCAACATTACAACCTCATAACTGCCTTGATTATTAAAGAAGCATGAAAACATAAATAAAGTGACAAAAATCCCCATAGTGATATCCAAAGCCATTATCCGAGCAAGAAAGATCCAAATCATACATCTACGTTCTTGGTGCTTGTAAAGAGTCTGACTGAGTTGAGCTGTTTCCTCCCTGTGGACCTGGGGGGGGGGGGACGAAAGAAAAGAAGACGAAAAGAAAATAGGATCAGACATAAAGCCTGAGTAAATCTAGTAACACTTCAATATGTGAATAAGAAAAGGGTATGATGGATGTAAACTAAAAATAGGAAAGTGTCACAAGCTAAGGAAGTGTCGAACGTACTGTCACACCCATCTCTGCTCCTACTTGAGTTTATTCTAACTGGCACCCCATGGTGAGGGTGAAGTGATCCCCATTCTTATTAAAGATCGGCTCCTACTCGTGTTAACATGTGTCATACGGGCCCCAAGAATTGTAGATACCTATGCTGGTCCCACCATTTGGTGTATCAAGACCCATGGTGGCGGCCCCGAAACCAAACTAGAAGGCATAGGTTATATTACTGGTGTCCCCAGTGCCCTGGTTGTCTGCTCCAGAGTGTGTGCACGCCCGCACCCCGTTAGACCTACATTGTGCACCCACCGCTGTCGTTTGACCTCTTACAATCAGCCCAGTAATCGTGCCCCACCCTGCCTAGTTTCAAGGTACCGTTGATACCTAACTTTGGGTTACTGCTGAAACGGGGCCCTCGTTACCAGGATTTTCTAGTCAAACATGTTAAGTGGTTAAGTGTCTGTATTTACCTAACCCCACCCATCAATTCTTGTTAACATGTTAAATTTGGTTAAGTGTTATAGTTGACTTAACCCTACCATCTTTCCTTAGCCTCTTAGGAGCACCAGACCACTCACATTAGACAGGTATTGCTACAGTTACTAGATGTGCCGGTCGGTTCCGGGCAGGTTTACACCGTAGCTCAGTCTAACAGTGGGTCCTTATTGGGCTCAATGCTTAACCACCCACATTGGGTAGGTATTGTTGTGACTACTGGACAACCGGGCGGGTCCGGGCAGGTTTACATCACAACTCAATCCAACCTCGGGTTAAGCATATCGTGTTTTCTAAATTTACATATTTTATTACTTCTCAAGTATATGTAAATGTCATATCTTTTATTTTTGGGTATTTCAATTCATGCCGCTTATGTGTCATAATCGTTGGCATGTGCCAAACCTGCCAACCTGTATTTTCATATTTTACACCCAACGTTGTTACCCCCGTTTGTTCGCAACGTTATAACATATGTTGGACTTGTCACAATTCAGCCCAACTTTATAAACGTGAGGAAAAAGGGAAATTAAGAACATGTAATACATAAAGGTGTGTGGCGCATGAACTTGCAATTTGGCGATTCAACTAACATATAACATGGGTCATGTGAACTTGCATTCAAATCAAAGTATGACTATGTAGGTGACATATGAAATGGCATAGTTTAGGCAAATACAAACTTGTGTTTAAACATGTTTAACTTGGCATAATATCGACCACAAAACTAGCATGTTATATATTCATCAAAAATGTAAAAATTTTACATCTAATCATATAGCCTATTTCAACATGAACTTGCATAGTTTATGAAACCCAAACGATGTTTGACATAGAACCAATTATATTTTGCAAATAAACATGAACTTGCATAGTTTATGAAACATAGATCCAATTATACTTGCAAACATAGATCTAATGATACTTGCCAATAAACATAAGAATGATATCATAGGTTTTGGGTCATGTAGGCATAAAAGGTCTATAACATGTTTACATAAATTCTTATTTAGACAAAGGGAATATACATAGTCCATGCCATCGACATATACAAAAAGGGATCAATTTCTAGTTTTTGCCACAAACTTGCAAATGCCGTTGTTTTCATATACAATTGTTCAATAGGCTTGCATCAATCAATTTATGCCACAAACATCAATACACAAGTCATGATAGAACCATTACAATACACAAAGATTATAACAACACGATTCAATTTTCATTTACATCGAATCACATCACAGTTTTTATTCATATTTTGAAAGGTCACTATACTTACAACGAATGCAGAATCTTGAATTATGGATTCTGAATTCTGAAACTGAGATGCGCTCCTTTGGGTAGACTAACGTTGCGTTGATTGATTTGATTAAACTTTAATTTGATTCGTCTCTTAGGCTTTGGTGTTGGCTTGTCTCTAGGCTTTCTAATTGACGGCCATTCCTAGTTCCTCTCCAGCAGCATGACGGCTTTTGAATTCTATTATTTGTGTGAATTTAGGGTTAGACTTGAGTTGTATTTATAGAATTTTAAATTGTTTTGAGCCGTCGGATGAAGATAGGAGGAATCTAGACCATACAAAGTTCAAAGAGCCACTCAAAAGGTGACACGTAAGCCCTAGTGACTCAGCCAAGCATCAGAATTCGACCAGACCCTGACCAGGCCAGCCAGGGCCTGACCAACAGGTCTTTCTGACCTGGGCGCACTTGCAGGTGCGCCAGGCTAAAAGTGTACTGGCGCACTTCCGAAGTGCGCCAGTTCAACTTTGTTATGGCGCACTTCCCAAGTGCGCCAGTGCATTCTGACCCGTTTTCTGGTTTTTCTGCCCAACTTCGTTCGTCCGTATCTTCTTCATACGATATCCGTTTTACGCAAACTTGGACTCTATCTCAAGTAGAATTTCGATACGAACGCAATGGCATAACCCATTTCCCTTGATTTCATCATTTATAATTAATTATACTTTAATTTGTGAAGCTTAACGTTATAGAATTCAAGGGGTGTTACATTCTCCCCCCTTAAAAGGATTTCATCCCCGAAATCTTCAAGTTAGGAAGAATGTATATCCTACCATCCAACAGTCCATCTACTCAACCAACAAACACAGGCATCCACTGTCCTTAAAAGACTTCTTATGCTTCATGATCATATGCATAGTGTGTATACATGTCCTTATCTAATGCAGAAATCAGGGGGTCTACTGATTCAGTTGACCTCCTTAATGCAAGTCATGTAAGTGTCATGAATCCATTATATATGAAATTTTTTTTCCTACTCATAATTCTACATGAGTGCACAACTATTCATACAAATGCGACGACCATATGACAGCATATCAAGTTTTCAACCATATACAAATAAGAATACATATATGCATATGCAGTATGAAGTGATTGAGCCGATCTAAGACCTAGATTGTGTGTGTATATGCATCCACGAGCAACCACTTGCAACCACTTGCAACCATTAACCATAACATGTTTCAAATACATGTTTACATCCAAAGGGGTTTCTACCTAAGGATAAAGGATAATATCGAGGAGATATACCTAAAAAGATAGATACAAGCACAACTTAAGAAAAAAGAGAGGTCAAAGATGTACCCTCAAAAAGAAGAGGGTAGGCAGCGCGTATTCTATCCTCAGTTTCCCAAGTCGCTTCTTCCTCGGCGTCGCTCCATTGAACCTTAACGAGCTTCACTTCGCGGTTGCGTAGTTTTTTGATTTCAGTTCCTACGATTCGAGTTGGAACTCTCCTCACAGTTGCTTCACATTCCACTTCGGCTTCTTCTAAAATGCTTGGCTCCACCACTTCCGCTGATTCATGTAGACATTTCCGGAGATGAGAAATGTGAAAGACGTTGTGAATTCCAGCCAATCTTTCAGGCAGATCTACTCTATAAGCCATTTTCCCAATCTTCTCGATGATAGGGAACGGTTCTACAAATCTTGGTGCTAGCTTTCCTGCGGATCCAAAGCGAAAAACATTCCTTAAAGGGGATACCTTAAGGAAAACCCTGTCCCCAACCTCAAACTCAAGGTCGGTCCTTCTTTTGTCGGCGTAGGATTTCTGTCTGTCTTGGGCTGTCTTCATTCTTCTACGTATCAAGTCCACTTTCTTTGAAGTTTCTCGAATCATGTCTGGCCCAAGTATAAGCTTATATGTAGACTCCCACTAACAAGTTGGTGATTTGCACGGTCTTCCATACAAGGCTTCGAAGGGTGCCATGCCGATGGTAGCTTGGTAGCTGTTGTTGTAGGCGAATTCCACTAAAGGAAGGTGATCCTCCCACGTCCCTCCAAAGTCAAGAACGCAAAGTCTTAAAAGATCCTCTAAAACTCTATTCACCCTTTCCGTCTGGCCATCTGTTTGCGGGTGATAGGCCGTGCTCAAACATAGCTGTGTGCCTACAGCTTCTTGCAGACTCCGCCAAAACTCACTTGTGAAAATAGGCTCTCAGTCACTAACAATGCTGGAGGGTATCCCATGGAGTCAAACTATTTCCTTGAGATAAAGAGATGCTAGAGATGAGGCAGTCCTTCTACTCTTGATAGGTATAAAGTGGGCGATTTTAGTAAGCCTATCCACTATTACCCAAATGCTAGTGTTGCCTCTTCTCGACCTAGGCAGTCCATCAATGAAGTCCATTGAAATGCTATCCCACTTCCACTGTGGGACCTCTAGAGGGTGAAGTAGTCCTCCAGGCTTCTTTTGTTCCGCCTTGACCCGTTGGCAGGTCATGCATTTAGAAACGAAATCTTCCACGTCTTACTTCATGCCGCTCCAAAATAAAGTCCTTTTTATATCCTTGTACATCTTATCACCGCCAGGGTGTATAGTCATCTTGGAATGATGCGCTTCCTCGAGAACCTTCTTTGTCAACTCCCTTGCTTGTGGGACACATAATCTTCCATCTCGTCTCAGCCAACCCTTATCATCGATGGCGTATCTACTGAGGTGACTAGAAGTCTCACCCCTAATAAGTTTATCAATCACATCAACAAGCTGAGGGTCTTCACGTTGTGCAGCCCCTATTGAGTCTAAGAGAGTAGGGCGTACATCGAGAGATGCTAACAAACCCGGTACGAAATCTAAGGTGGGCCTAAAGTTAAAACTGGCTATATACTCCAAGTTTTGCCTTTCCACAAAGAGAAGGCTTAGGGTCAGTTTCTTTCGACTCAACGCGTCTGCTACCACGTTACCTTTTCCGGGAGTATAGGAAATTTCAAAATCATACGAGGCAAGAAACAACATCCATCTTTGCTGCCGTAAGTTAAGATCCTTATGCGAGAAGAGATACTTCAACGATTTATGGTCAGTGTATAATTCGAACATCTCACCTAAGAGATAATGGCGCCAAGACTTAAGCGTAAAGACGATGGCGGCTAACTCAAGATCGTGGGTTGGGTAGTTCTTTTCGTGAACCTTCAATTGTCTTCCTCCATAAGCTACTACCCTTCCTTCTTGCATTAGAACAGCGCCTAGTCCCGTTTCACATGCATCTGTGTATACTGTGAACATTTTGCTTCCGTCAGGCAGAGTTAGAACCGGGGCTGTTGTAAGAGCCCTTTTTAATCGTTGGAAAGCAAACTCGCAGTCCAAATCCCAAGTGAAAGCCAGATTTTTCTTTGTTAGCCTTATGAGTGGGACTGAGATTTTCGCAAAATCCCTAATAAACTTTCGGTAAAAACCAGCTAGCCCAAGAAAGCTCCGAACTTTGGTTGCATTTCTTGGTGTCTTCCAATCTTTCACTACCACCACTTTCGCGGGGTCCACAGCCAACCCTTCTTTGGACACTATATGCCCAAGAAACCTTACTTCATTTCTCCAGAAGTGACACTTGGAGAATTTGGCTTTTAGTTGATGTGCACGGAGAGTATCCATGATTTCTTTCAGATGCTGAGCATGTTCTTCCTCACTCTTTGAGAAGATTAAGATATCATCTACGAAGACAACCACAAATTTGTTGAGGAATTCCCTGAACACCCTGCTCATTAGGTCTACGAAATAAGCGGGTGCGTTTGTCAAGCCGAAAGGCATGACAAGCCACTCGAAGAAACCGTCTGGGATTCTGAACGCTATCTTATCAATGCTGTCTTCAGCTACTCTTAGCTGATGGAACCCAGTTGCCAGATCAAGTTGGGAGAAGACTGTCGCACCTACAAGCTGATCAAACAAATCGTCGATTCGGGGAAGAGGGTGCCTATTTTTCTTGGTCAATTTGTTTAACTCCCTATAGTCGACGCAAAGGCGAAGCGAACCATCTGTTTTGGTTGCGAACACCACTGGAGCACCCCATTCCGAAATGCTCCGTCTAATGAACCCATTTTCGAGAAGTTCTTTAACCTGCTTACTGAGCTCCTTTCTCTCCCTTGGAGCCATGTGTCTGACAGGTAAAGCTACAGGCTTTGCGTTATCCACAAGATATATGCGGAAGTCTATTTCCCGCCTCGGAGGTAAGCCTTTCACTTCCTCAAAGACATCCGGATATTCCCGGACTACTCTAACTGATTGCAAATTCTCATCAGAAGCATCAAGCGACTCTAGGTAACTAAGCATAACAACATTCAAGAGATTTTCAAACCCAAACAAACCATTGACAAGTAAGCGGAGCCCCCAATTGGATTTGAAACCACTAAGGGATCTTCTACCATACTAGGGTCTTATTGCAGAGATTCTACTAAGGCAGATGAAATAAAAGAGTGTGATGCGCCAGCGTCAAAAATTGTATGAACTGGATGATCATAAAGATAGACTACACTTTCTACAGAAATATTACTACCTCGTCCCTGCTGAGGTGCCACTAGCGCATGAACCTGACCCCCTGAAGTGGATCCGGCTTTCTGTCCCTGCCCTTTCTTCTTTGGGCGGTCCTTAGGTTGGTGCCCAGTCTCTCCACAATGGAAGCAACCACCCATCTTCGCCTTTCTTTTCCGACAGTCTTTTGATATATGGCCCACAATGCCACAGAAATTGCACCTTCTCTTCTCACGGGGCTTATTGTTCTTCCCTCCTTTCTTGAAGTCTGTTTTCTTTGCTTGTAGACCTTCTTTCTTCTCTTCCCCCTTAGTTTCTTTGTTGCCGTGGTCTTCCTTGTATAGCAACGCCATGTCCACCAGGCTTTCATAAGTCGCACCCGTGGATACATGGGTCACGGCAAGGCTATGTAGAGGCTCATTCAAACCCTTGACGAAGCGGAGTGCCTTCTTGTGTTGGGTGTTTACTAAGTCTAGCCCAAATCTGGCCAGCTGATTAAACTGATTAACATATTCCCTGATCGTCATGCTTCCCTGTTTCAGAGTTAGAAACTTTTCCATTTGCAGGCTTCTTTCGGCTTGGGAGAGGAATTTCATCTCAAACCTTGTCCTGAAGTCTTCCCATGTTTCCACCTCCCTCTGAGCATTAGTAACTTCCCACCAGTAGGAAGCTTCATCCTTAAGTAACCACACCACAAGTTGTATCTTTTGCCTGTCATCCACTCCAAAGATGACAAACAAATCCTCAGTCTCCTTTAACCAGTTTCTTGCTTCAACAAAAGATTTTGTCCCATAAAAGTTTTTTCACCCACAGCCTTGAAGTCTCTACATGTTTTTGCGAAGGCATTTCCACGAGGAGGCGGAGGAGGAGAAGGAACCGCGGCCACTGGAGGATGAATGTCTGCTGGGCCTGCGCCATTGGCCCTTGCTTCTAAGTACCTCCTAAACCAGCCGGGAATCGGCACTCCTTCTGGAAGGTTAAGGTCTCCAGACATGCTGAAACAGAAAGGAAAAATTCAAAACGAAGGACAGGGAGGGATAGATAGGGCACATGGCTTTAGGGGATTTTGTCTTTTTATAAATATAACACTTTTTCTAAAAAAAATGCTTCTTTAAACTTTCTTTTTGAAAACAATTTTCAAAAACTTTTATCTTGTCTGGTAAACCTAGGCTCTGATACCAAGTGAAACACCCCACCTCCATTAAGGTCACTCACAAAGGGAATGCCTTAACTTTGGTGGAGGTTTATAAGTAAAAGCCACAAATAAACTCAAGACAGATATAAATACACATATTTTAAGCAGCGGAAACCAAACAAACTTTTATTCATCAATACGTGTATCAAACAAAAGATTTCCATAATTGTCTCAAAATACTTCCAACATTAAAACCTCATAACTGCCTTGATTATTAAAGAAGCATGAAAACATAAATAAAGTGACAAAAATCCCCATAGTGATATCCAAAGCCATTATCCGAGCAAGAAAGATCCAAATCATACATCTATGTTCTTGGTGCTTGTAAAAAGTCTGACTGAGTTGTGTTGTTTCCTCCCTGTGGACCTGGGGGGGAACGAAAGAAAAGAAGACGAAAAGAAAATAGGATCAGACATAAAGCCTGAGTAAATCTAGTAACTCTTCAATATGTGAATAAGAAAAGGGTAGGACGTATGTAAACTAAAAATAGGAAACTTTCACAAGCTAAGGAAGTGTCGAATGTACTATCACACCCATCTCTGCACCTACTTGAGTTTATTCTAATTGGCACCCCATGGTGAGGGTGAATTGATCCCCATTCTTATTAAAGATCGGCTCCTACTCGCGTTAACATGTGTCATACGGCCCCCAAGAATTGTAGATACCTATGCTGGTCCCACCATGGGGTGTATCAAGACCCATGGTGGCGGCCCCGACACAAAACTAGAAGGCATAGGTTATACTACTGGTATCCCCAGTGCCCTGGTTGTCTGCTCCGAAGTGTGTGCACGCCCGCACCCCGATAGACCTACACTGTGCACCCACCGCCGTCGTTTGACCGCTTACAATCAGCCCAGTGATCGTGCCCCACCCTGCCTAGTTTCAGGGTACCGTTGATACCTAATTTTGGGTTACTGCTGAAACGGGTCCCTCGTTACCAGGATTTTCTAGTCAAACATGTTAAGTGGTTAAGTGTCTGTATTTACCTAACCCCACCCATCAATTCTTGTTAACATGTTGAATTTGGTTAAGTGTTATAGTTGACTTAACCCTACCATCTGTCCTTAGCCTCTTAGGAGAACCAAACCACTCACATTAGACAGGTACTGCTACAGTTACTGGATGTGCCGGTCGGTTCCGGGCATGTTTACAACGTAGCTCAGTCTAACCTCGGGTCCTTATTGGGCTCAATGCTTAACCACCCACATTGGATAGGTATTGTTGTGACTACTGGACAGCCGGGCGGGTCCGGGCAGGTTTACATCACAACTCAATCCAACCTCGGGTTAAGCATATCGTGTTTTCTAAATTTACATATTTTATTACTTCTCAAGTATATGTAAATGTCATATCTTTTATTTTTGGGTATTTCAATTCATACCGCTTATGTGTCATAATCGTTGGCATGTGCCAAACATGCCAACCTATATTTTCATATTTTACACCCAACGTTATTACCCCCGTTTGTTCGCAACGTTATAACATGTGTTGGGCTTGTCACAATTCAGCCCAACTTTATCAACGTGAGGAAAAGGGGAAATTAAGAACATGTAATACATAAAGGTGTATGGCGCATGAACTTGCAATTTGGCGATTCAACTAACATATAACATGGGTCATGTGAACTTGCATTCAAATCAAAGTATGACTAAGTAGGTGACATATGAAATGGCATAGTTTTGGCAAATACAAACTTGTGTTTAAACATGTTTAACTTGGCATAATATCGACCACAAAACTAGCATGTTATATATTCATCAAAAATGTAAATTTTTTACATCTAATCATATAGCCTATTTCAACATGAACTTGCATAGTTTATGAAACCCAAACGATGTTTGACATAGAACCAATTATATTTTGCAAATAAACATGAACTTGCATAGTTTATGAAACATAGATCCAATTATACTTGCAAACATAGATCTAATGATACTTGCCAATAAACATAAGAATGATATCATAGGTTTTGGGTCATGTAAGCATAAAAGGTCTATAACATGTTTACATAAATTCTTATTTAGACTAAGGGAATATACGTAGTCCATGCCATCGACATATACAAAAAGGGATCAATTTCTAGTTTTTGCCACAAACTTGCAAATGTCGTTGTTTTCATATACAATTGTTCAATAGGCTTGCATCAATCAATTTATGCCACAAACATCAATACACAAGTCATGATAGAACCATTACAATACACGAAGATTATAACAACACGATTCTATTTTCATTTACATCGAATCACATCATAGTTTTTATTCATATTTTGAAAGTCACTATACTTACAACGAATGCAGAATCTTGAATTATGGATTCTGAATTCTGAAACTGAGATGCGCTCCTTTGGGTAGACTAACGTTGCGTTGATTGATTTGATTAAACTTTAATTTGATTCGTCTCTTAGGCTTTGGTGTTGGCTTGTCTCTAGGCTTTCTAATTGACGGCCATTCCTAGTTCCTCTCCAGCAGCATGACGACTTTTGTATTCTATTATTTGTGTGAATTTAGGGTTAGACTTGAGTTGTATTATAGAATTTTAAATTGTTTTGAGCCGTCGGATGAAGATAGGAGGAATCTAGACCATACAAAGTTCAAAGAGCCACTCAAAAGGTGACACGTAAGCCCTAGTGACTCAGCCAAACATCAGAATTCGACCAGACCCTGACCAGGCCAGCCAGGGCCTGACCAACAGGTCTTTCTGACCAGGGCGCACTTGGCAGGTGCGCCAGGCTAAAAGTGTACTGGCGCACTTCCCAAGTGCGCCAGTTCAACTTTGTTATGGCGCACTTCCCAAGTGCGCCAGTGCATTCTGACCCGTTTTCTGGTTTTTCTGCCCAACTTCGTTCGTCCGTATCTTCTTCATACGATATCCGTTTTACGCAAACTTGGACTCTATCTCAAGCAGAATTTCGAGACGAACGTAATGGCGTAACCCATTTCCCTTGATTTCATCATTTATAATTAATTATACTTTATTTTGTGAAGCTTACCATTATAGAATTCACGGGGTGTTACATGCGAGGTACAAGGTGCCTCCGGTTTCGTTCAGACCCAGAATGAACTTGTAAATGGACTGTGTGTCTGACATTGGATTTTATTCTGTGTGATTGATTTCTATTAAATATATATATGTTTGGCAGCGGAGAATTTATTCTCTTGCTTAACGCCCTTCTCTGAGACGTACGAGCTCAGGGGTTATATATTGATGGATATCAATCGCATGGAGTGAATTGCCTGTGTGACATGCCTAAATGGCAATTGATCAAGGCTTTTGTTGAAAAGCAAAGTCTTGTGGTTGATGATCAAAGCACGGCCTGTGTGGCATAGCTTTGTGTAGCGTTAATTCGCGAGCCTCACACCCCGGTTGTGAACCATAAATGGGAGAGGACATCAGGGAGGACATGTGTTTCTTTCTAGCTAGGGTGGTGTCAGTGATCTACCAGCCCTGACATTTATATTATTTTCACCTGTGTGGTTATTGCTGTTGCGAGGCGCCTCGGATATATCGGTGACTGTGTGGAGCCGATGGAGTCATTTGGCTCATTTACACCCCGAAGGGTGGGGAAACACAGTGTTCAGGCATTTTAATCCACATCGGTGGACCGGCCCTGACGATCCAAGGGCCCACCAGAGTCTGGGTCCTAAGGCTCTGGCTAGATAGTCTCGAATCGGTATAGGACGATCCCTGGCCTCGGTTCATAGATGGAAATCCAATTTTCAATACGTGACTTTGCGGTTTTGATTGTAGAGCCTAGTATTGGCGACATGATATATGGTACCCAGGCCGTCTAGGATTGATACTTATGATTGAAATTATTTTGACACTATGCACTTATTATAGTATCAAATGATTTGTTTTAACGTACCAAGCATGTTTGGCTATTATAAGGGAAAACCCTATCCCCCGGCTTGCGTTGCATTGTGTGATAGGACCTGGGTCTTATAATAGCTTCATTTTTCCAAAAAGCATTGTGCTGTTTTGTTATATGCATTGGTATTCTTGGGAGGAAACCCGTTCCGTGATATACGGCGTGGTCCCTTGATATATCTGATTTAAAGTAAAGTTTTAAATAACTGTTTTAGTTCTCACACCAGTCACATGACTGACCTAGAGTTTATTGTTTTAACCTAAACTCTGGGTGCCCCTATTTTCTACACGGGCAGTTAGTAGTTTTGGTTTTGCAAATTTATATTCACAGGATCCTGGTTTACAGCTGGAATGATATTCGGAAAGCTCTGTATCAGTATATCGCCTTCAGTTGTGCTTTGTATTATTTTTTCCGCTGCTATGTATTTAAATCTAATTTGAATCTCTAATATTTTTCTGATGTGTAATATTTATTCATACTCTGTAATATTCTTGTACTCTGATGTAATTGTTGTAATAAGCAATGAAATGTTCTTCTATTTGCGTTCTGATTCGTCTTGTCCTCAAAGTAATTCGTTCTTTCTCTTCTCTTTGGAGATCGGGGAAGTTCGGGTCGCTTCACTGGTGGCGGAGTTCGTTATGAACGATGAATTAGGGTTTTGTGAGGGGATTTATATATATATATATATATAATATAAATTAATATTTAATTCACTAATTCACTTTACCCAACTGAACTCCAAATCAAACCCAATGACTGCCGCCTCTAGCTAAATACCTCCATTCCGAACACAACGGGATATGTCCGGTAAGCCAATTCGACCATTACGATCAGTTTTCATTGAAATTAAAATATAAATCTATATATATTCATTTGAACGTACATTTTAATTTACCGGGGCCACATATTGACTCCAAAAATTCCAGAAAAATAAATCTGGCTATGTTTTGACGATACGGTCCAAACAAAACTAATTTCGTCGAATTTGGAGATCGTTTGAAAAATGACCAATTTCTGGTTGATCCAAATTGACTAAAACTGTTAAAACACGTTTTCTTTTGCCACGCTCACGTATTGATTCCATAAATTATTAAAATTGGAATGTAGCAACAACTTGACATCCCGGATCCGACAAAAGAAGTTTCATCGAAAATGGAGGTCGTTTACAAAATTGCTAATTTTAAGGGCTATATTTCCATAGCGGCTATTCTAAATTTTCAAATGGATATAACTTTTGATTTCCGCTGTGAAATTTCAATTTTTCAAATTCGTTGGAAATATATTTTCAAATATATTCTAATACTTTTGGTTTCGCTAAAATCCGGTTTATTTTGAATCTTGTACATTCATTTGAAATATGAAATCGAATTTTCAAACTACCGCGCCATTTTCAATTCCTCTTATAAATAAAATAAATATTTATATTCTTGCTTCGATTTAAATAAATATATACGTTCTAATTCTATTCAAAATAATTTTCTCGTCATTATTATTTAAAATAAATCATTTTAAATATTCAAAATTCGTTAAAATTGCCAAAATAAAAAATTTTAATTGGTTCTGATTTTCCGGGTCATTACAATGATATACCCTAATGGTTATGACCCACATAGCCATGATGCTGGGCC
This sequence comes from Allium sativum, assembly GCA_030737875.1. Classification (NCBI taxonomy): domain Eukaryota; kingdom Viridiplantae; phylum Streptophyta; class Magnoliopsida; order Asparagales; family Amaryllidaceae; genus Allium; species Allium sativum. Next base: position 313,738,048 of record CM060925.1, read on the forward strand.
GATTTCATTTTTTTCCAGGTTGATAAGGCCTGATGTAACAAATACCTTTTCAAAAACTTCACATCAACCTTTAAATGCCACATTGTCAGATCCATCAAATCACTAATTGATTTGCACAAATATACTCTGGGTGTTAAGCTAAAAGAAGTTACCTTCTCCGCCACCATACTCGATATATTTGTGAAAAATCAATGCAACAACCTGAATTTCGACAAATCATTTTTTTTCAAAAATCCCAATCTTTCGAAGCTCAAATTGGCTTGCCTGGTATCCTGCAGAAAGAATAAGATAATAATATATCATAGCTCGATAAAACATCTCACAATGGAATGGATAAAATATAATATTAAAATATAGCCTTACCAAAATAATAAGACTGTCTAATAAGTGTCCAAAGGCTACCAAATCTCTTTCCTAAACCTAACCTACAAGTATGTTATGAGGAGGGTGTCAGAACAAAAAGGTCTGATGAGGGGAAACATTATACACTCAGAATAACCCTACATATACCGTTCAGCTACATTTTCTTAGTTATTAGGTTATATTGGTTAATAGCATTCAAGGATTTGCACTTACGTCGTACCCATCTACTCCCTAGTAGACTAACCTAATATAGTATACATGTAGCTATACCCAACATCTTAAGGTACTCCCTATAGTACCGTCCTCATAAGGTCTCCTCCCTCACGCCACAGAAGCTTATAAAACCTCTATCCTATGCCAAACCGCATACAGAAATCTATATCATTACGCCATGTAATCGCACAGAACTACCATTGTTATGCCTCGTATGTGTACGGATCGTCGTATCCAAATTCCTCAGTCGAATCACGTCTCAACACGGAGTAATACCCTAATGTCTACAATATACAACCCTATGCGTGTATCTAGACCCTCACCCAAACGTACTGCCAACCATAACTCGAGTCCCGTAATAGACTGCATCCAATGCAAGAAACTCCATCGTGAGATTTTAATATCTGTAAATGATAGCTTCATTAGTTCATTAGGCCTACAATACATATATTCACGTATGGTCTATCTTTTCATGATGGCTATGCCCTACCCTATCCCCTCCCTCAACTAATGAAAGACTTTTTCAAGAGATAAGTGGCGTGCCCCTATCAACCAATCTAACATCCAATTTGGCATGTCTTGCAATCAACGTCCCGATAGTGAAAGATCGTAGGTCTGTAGGTTTAGCTCTATTCTTTCCGCATTCCACTGACTACCGGTGATAAGTATCCGATGATTATTATCCTTTTGATTCTGACCAACCTCACCCATTGGAGAGGCAAATCATAGAATCACCCAACACCATCTGCACAACCTTCTAACTGTCAGACCATAGTTGCTATTAAGGTATACTCACCGTATAGACCAAACCTTTGTTGGTGCAGCCCGACGCCTACCATAGAGGACCATAACGGAGTACCTACCACGTCCTACAAAACCTTCATTAATGCATTTAGGGTATATTCTTCAAACACCTATTATTTTCAGTCAACAAAACTTTATGTTCTGACCCCTTTCCTTTACATATCAAATAGGTTAGTATGTGGGGCGACGACTTGATGGGATGATTAATGCTGATGTACCTATTATTGCATGAGACCCGTTGCAATTAATATTTATGATGATTTTAAAATAAAGGTGCATCTATTTTAAGTTATTATATTTATTCCATCCACTGTGTGAGATTCTGGTTTTGTTTTAATATACTCTATTATATCTGTTATACCATTTTCTTATAGGAACCGATGATCCGTTTAGAATGACTCTAAGTTTCGATTTTCCTTTTTAGGTAGAAATTTAGGCCCATTCTGGAAGGGTTGTTACACTCCAGTCATGTAGAATAATTAGTTGGACGTGCTTGTCTCATGTCTCCACACCACGATGCTCTACCCCCATTAGGTTCTTGACCTTCATACGTACAGACTAGTCCAAGCGCATCACGTCATCGTGTTATTAGATCCTATGTATAATCTTTTGATCATGCACTTGCATTACCCTATCACTTGCTAATTAACTTGTTTATCCACATATACACTTTGCATTCAAGTTACTTGGATCATTAGCTCACGTTGACTGCTTACTTTCTTTGTTCAGCCGCATGCCACCAGGGCGAACTTACGCTCATTATTTGTTACAATTATTAGACTTAATACTTTCAATTAAAAGTCTACTAATAATAATCCTACCTTATTCTTTTTTATTTAATCATAACCTTATCTTACACCGTTATCACAACCGTTATTGGGATTTACTTATTAACTTAGTTCCCTTAACTATGGTTTTTTAATAAATTTTCATTTCTTTCATTGTTACCCATGTTATAATTCCACTTGTCTCTAGGATAAGTCTATCTATTATAGTACATTCTCATTCATATAATTAAGTATAATTGGTTATATTTCCCGTTCATCACATTTTCCCTAGGTTCCATAACATTAACCAAACTTTTACTGTTGTAACATTCATTTATTTATCGTCTTGTATATTCTCATTATTTCAGGAAAATATTTCACACAACTTACTAGATTGGTTAGTAGAAAGATGTAAAGATCCATTTCCATAACTGTAATAACCCGGAAAATCTGGGCCAGTTTAAAATTTTTAGTTTAGCAATTTTAGCGAATTTTGAATATTTAAAATAAATTATTTTAAATAATATCGACGAGAAATTTATTTTGAATATGATTCGAACGTATATATTTATACGCCGTCGTTAGAATATAAATAATTATATATAATTATAAACAGAATTGAAAATGGCGCGGTAGTTCGATAATTCGATTTCAAACTTCAATATGACATACCGGGTGCAAAACAATCCGGATTTTAGTGAAACCAAAAACATTAGGATCTAATTGATGGTATCTTTCCAACGAATCCGAAAAATCAAAATTTCATAGCGGGAATCAAAAGATATGTCCAGTTGAAAATTCTGAATAGTCGCTATGGAATTCAGGCGCTTAAAAATAGACATTTTGCAAATGACCTCGGATTTCGACGAAACCACTTTTGTTGGATCTGCAGTGTCAAATTATTGCTAGTTCCAAATTTCATAATTTTTCGAATCAATATGTGAGCGTGGCAAAGGAAAACGCGTTTGCCAATTTCAGTTGATTTTAATCGACTTGAAATTGGCCATTTTTCCAACGGTCTCGAAATTCGACGAAACTAGTTTTCTTAGGACCGTATCGTCAATACGAAGCTAGAAAATATTTTTCTGGAATTTTTAGAGTTAGTATGTGACCCCGGTAATTTGAAATGTACGCTTAAAATTGAATATAGTGATTTAAATGTAAATTTAACGGAAACTGATTATAACGATCAAATCAGCTTGCGATACATATCCCATTGTGTTCGGAATGAGGGTAATTAGCTTTGGACGACAGGCGGTGGGCTTCGTTTCGAGGTCGATAGAAAAAGTTACTTTATGTGAATAAAATATTGAAATTAAATAATAATAAAAAAAGAAAAGGTCAACCCTTCTCCTCCTTAAATCACTCTGCCCCCCCCCCTTTTCAAAATCATTTCAGGAAGAAAATAAAAACGGAAAGGGGGCGCGATCGACAGCCGCCCCCCCCCCCCCCCCCCCCCCCATCATCGTTCGCCCGCCGCCATCGATCGCCGTCCAATGTGCGTCGCCCATGACCGCCGCCCCATCGCTCCGCCTCCCCTCAACTCCGGTGGCCCGCTGCTCCACTGCCCCTCCTCCCTCCGTTCAAGCCGCAAATCCCCAAACCCCTCTTCCACCTGAGAGCCGCCGCCGCCACCCTGAAGATCCCACATTACCCCCTGACCTCACCGCCGACCCCACCCTCCACTTCGGACCGGCCATCACCTCCACCACCCACCCGAACATCTGCCAGCATCGGAAACCCCCGTTTCCCCCCATTACGATCCATGAAACTTCCCCTGATGCGGCTCCTCGCTGAAACCAGACGCCGTCGCCTTCAGGATCTCCTACTCCGACGCCTTCCTAGATCAAAACTCTGTAAGTTTTCGGATTTTTAAACTATGAAAAATCTGATTTTTATGCTAGGAAAATATATGACTTTCAGTTAGGAAAATCTATGATTTTTAATAGAAAAAAATCGGATTTTTAATAGGGGAAAAGGTAGGATTTTTAAAATAGAAAAGACATGATTTTTAAAATAGAAAAGTTAGGATTTTTAAAATAGAAAAGATATGATTTTTAAAACAGAAAAAAAATATTATTTTTATAAGACGATATTTTTAAAAGGCAAAAGATTAGATTTTTAAAAGGCAAAAGATTAGATTTTTATAGTTGTAAAGGCGAAATCTTTATTTTTATAAAGGCGAAATCTTTATTTTTATAAAGGCGAAATCTTTAAAATTGAAAAGGCGAAATCTTTATAGTCGAAAAGGTGAGACCTTTATATAGAGAATAACGATGTAAAAATTGAATAGTATCATAATAAAAATTCGATTTTTATATATTGAATAGCGAAGTAAAAATTCGATTTTTATATATTGAATAGCGAAGAAAAATTCGATTTTTAAATGTAGGAAGCGATTATAAAAATATGATTTTTAAATTGAGAGTGAATAAATAAAAATATGATTTGTAAATTGAGAGTGAATAAATAAAAATGTGATTTTTATTTTAAAGACATCAAAATATAAAAATGTGTGATTTTTATATATGTAGTGGCTACAGCAGCGAAGATGACGAAGATGCGATAACGATGAAGATTTCTATCAACGAAGAGTCAAGATGATTGGATAGCTATTTGTGAGAATTTCTCACCTTTCAATTTCTTTTTCTAGCTATATATATATATATACTAGGATGCAGACGGTGTTTAGTAGCACCCGACACAATCGTCCACAGACCATGGACTTGTTTGTTTGATTGCAAAAATTGGTTAGATTATTTGATTGAAATTTGAGTTGTTAAGTGAAATAGAATGGATTGATTGATGTGTGAATGGCGTGGGCCTTCACTAGACCGGGGATAAGGCTAGACCTTGTCCCGTTTCTAGTATCGTGCCGTTATGCCGCCGAAATTTTCTAAAATAAGTTAGAAAAATAAAAATATCATTTTATTTAAAGAATGAACTGAATAGAAATTCATATGTTAGAATAAAATGTTTAATTGTTAAAAATATAATTTTTAACGTGAATATCAATATAGTGAATGCGAATAAATAAATATTCATTTACAAACCGGACGGTTTGTTTATGTACACCTATTTGAATGACACTGATTGGGATGATAAATTTTACACATCGCCCAACTGCACAAATAAAATATGTGTTTGATTGTTTGAAACCCCACACGGGTATTGGGATGAAATTTGAAGTTCACTCATCCTGATTGATTAAATATGTCGATCGATTGATTGACAGGCTGTTATAAGCGTTAGATATCTATATTTGATGCTTATATAGTGTAGTGCACTTTGGTTGATGGTTGATTATTTTTCAATGCTATTATATACGTGCGATGTATGAAAATCCATATAATTAACATTATATGGTGATTGATTGGGCCTCATTCCGATTTAGAAAATTAAGAATATTATAAAATAAAGGTTCATGTGTTGACTGTACTCATCCGTTGAGATTAGTCATGTGTTAAACGAAATATTTTAATAACAAAATTTACTTCTTTATCATTATAAAGTAAAGGTTCATGTGTTGACTGTACTCATCCGTTGAGATTAGTCATGTGTTAAACGAAATATTTTAATAATAAAATTTACTTCTTTATCATTATAAAGTAAAGGTTCATGTGTCGACTGTACTCATCCGTTGAGATTAGTCATGTGTTGAACGAAATATTTTAAAAATAAAATCTACATCTTTATCATATATAAAATTAGAAACTGACTGGAAAATAGATAAGATGAGTGGTCTCCTGGATATTAATCTGATGTTGGTTTCGGCCTTCGGGGTTAATATTCAGGGAATCGTTCTCTTACTAATTTACGGTTGGAGTCTGATTTAATATCAAACGATAGATACCTTAATTTTCATAAAATATATTAAATAACAAAATAGTCACACGTGGACGGTACTCATTTGTTGAGATTAGTCGTGTGTGACAAAGAGATAGAGTCGTATATTGAAATAGAAATATTTAAGATAGAAATATTTGAAATAGAAATATTTTGAAATAGAAATATTTAAGATAGAAATATTTGAAATAGAATATTTGGAAATAGAAATACATGAAGCCGTGTTGATTAGATTGACGCCATTTTGACGTGAACGATGTTTATATCGATTTTATTCATTTTAAAATGAATATTGAAAAACAATTTCGAAATAAAATGAATATTGAAAAACGATTTCGAAATAAAATGAATATTGAATTTGAATTGAATAAAAAACGATTTCGAAATAAAATGAATATTGAATTTGAATTGAATAGAAAACGATTTCGAAATAAAATGAATATTGAAAAACGATTTCGAAATAAAATGAATATTGAAAAACGATTTCGAAATAAAATGAATATTGAAAAACGATTTCGAAATGAATTGAATAGAAAACGATTTCGAAATGAATTGAATAGAAAACGAATTTGAATTGAATTGAAAACGAATTCAAATTGAATTGAAAGCGAATTGAAATGAATTCAAATTGAATTGAAATTTGAATTGAATAGAAATGAATTTTAAAACAAATTTATAAAGAAGAATTCAATTTTGCTTTGAATTGAAATGGAAGTTGAAATGAATTTTGAAACGAATTTAAAAACTATTTATAAAATTCATTTTAAATGGGAATCAACAAAATATATATTATATATATATTATAATGGCCTGAATAGAACGCGCTGCGCCGCGGCAGTTCGTAAATTTCGACCATTTATTTCAAACGGACATTACGGGAGATCCGACCGTCGGATTCTCCTAAAACCGGAACCGCTGGGTTCGTATCGAAAAGAGCTTTCTAACGAATATTTGGAATTCAAAATCTAATGGTTGGATTTGGAGATACGTCCAAATCAAATTCGAAAAAGGTCGCTTTAGGTGCAGTTCGATGGCCGTTGTTGGAAATCGACTGTACGGGCCTTGATAAAATTATTAAAAATATCAATAATTTGTGTAAAATCATAAGAAATGATTTAAGAAAAATTGGGGTGAAAAACTCCATATTTGAAAAGATAAAAATAGATTTTTATCGAAATGAACTATATTGAACTAAATTTAAAACCCGATTTGTTTTAAATAAATAAATTAGATTTAAAAAGTGGTTTTAAATAATCGGAATTCCTAATATATTTAAATTAAATTGAACTAGAATTGATTTGTGGGTTTATTGTGAACTGTGTTTTAAAAAAAACTAGTTCTTTAACCCGACGATAAATAGAATGTGATTTGGGTTTGTCGTGGACTGTGTTTTAAATAACACCTAGTTCTTTAACCCAGTAAAAGCAGTTTTAATGAATCTGTAATTAGATTGAAATGTAAATCTATAATCTAAATTATCAAATTTAGAAATGAGCGAGAATGGAATATCGCCAGTTTTGCTCCAAAGCGATAGTTAAATCTTTAATTAGATTTGAACGTGAAATGGTAATTAAATTTACCGATAACACCACGTTGTTAGATATGGAGTATTACCAGTTTTGCTTCTTGGGATGAATAGGTTGGGATTGGGAAATAAAATAAATAATTACTTCGTTGTGGTTCGCTAATCTCGACTAGTTTAGAAAACCATAATTTGGTTTGAAATGTCATCCAAAGGAAGATTAAAGGATAAATTCTAAAGAATTTATCTTGGATAAAATTAATGGGAACCTTTCCCAAAAGATGTGAATATTTAAATAACAGATTATTCAGAATTGGAATGAGGCATATGTTGAGTTTGTGTAACATTTGTTTTTAATATACGCGGGCTGTTCGGAAAGGCCGGGTTTACACCCATTCTGAATATCCGATTCGACGATATGTCGAAGATGAAGACGGTGGTTGAAGACCGGAAGTCTTCACATCGTTTGGATAATTACTGACGATCCTGATTGGGCAGTACACCCAAGAGGATGGAAATAGTTGGTGGTCGTCCAGACGTACTTGGAGATGGATGGATATGCGAGGAAAGTGCCTCCGGTTTCTTTCAGACCCAGAACGAACTTGTAAATGGATTGTGGGTCTGACATTGGATTTTATTCTGTGTTGATTGATTTCTGTTAAATATACATCTGTTTGGCGGCGGAGAATTTATTCTCTTGCTTAACGCCCTTCTCTGAGACGTACGAGCTTAGAGGTTATATATCGATAGATATCAATCGCATGGCATGAACTGCCAGGGTGGCATGCGGAGTTGCATATATCAAGGCTTCTGTTGGAAAGCAAAGTCTTGTGGTTGATGATCAAAGCACGCCTACATGGCAGCTTTGTGTATAACGTGAATTCGCGAGCCTCACACCTCGGTATGAGTTAAAAATGGGATACGGACCACTGGGAGAGCACGACGTTTCTTTCTAGCTATGGTGGTGTCAGTGACTTACCAGCCCTGACATTTATATACTTTTCACCTTTGTGGTTGTTGGAATGAGGCTCCTCGATTATAGGTCTGTAAGGACCGGGAAACGTGTGTTCAGGCATAATTAATCCTCTAACGTAAGTGAGGACCGGCCCAGCCGTATCCGGGGTTGCCCAGAGTGCGTAACCCGGAGGCATTTGCTAGAGTGTCTCGAACGCGGAGAGGAGCTTGCCCCTTGCCTCGACTCATGACAGAAATCCAATTTCCAATACGTGTATTTCGGTTTTATTTGTAGAGCCTAGTATGGCGACATAGTGGGATGGGGCACTCATGCCGTCTATGATTTATATTTATGATTGAAATGTTTTGACACTATACACTTATTATAGTATCAAATGATTTGTTTTAAACGTACCAAGCATGTTTGGCTATCATAAGGTAAAACCCTATCCTCCGGCTTGCGTTGCATTGTGTGATGGGACCTGGGTCTTATAACAGCTTCATTTTTCGAAAAAGCATTGCGTTGTTTATTCTATATGCACTGGTATTCTTGGGAGGAAACCCGTTCCGTGTTATACGGCGTGGTCCCTTGGATTACTCTCTCTTAAAGTAAAGTTTCAAATAACTGTTTTAGTTCTCACACCAGTCAAATGACTGACCTGGAGTTTATTGTTTTAACCTAAACTCTGGGTGCCCCTATTTTCCGCGCGGGCAGCTAGTAGTTTTGGTTTTGCAGATTTATATTCACAGGATCCTGGTTTACAGTTGGAATGATATCCGGAAAGCTCTGTATCCGTATATCACCTTCAGTTGTGCTTTGTATTATTTTTCCGCTGCTATATAATTTATTGTAATCTCTAATATTTATCGAATGTAATTTATTCTTTTATACTCTGTATATTCTTGTATCTGATGGAATTGTTGTAATAACAATGAAATGTTCTTCTGTTTGTGTTCTGATTTGTCCTGTTCTCAACGATCAGGGGTTTCGAGCGGTCTAGATCGGTTTAACGACTGATTCGGATCGAGCGAAATTCCTTGCCGTCACAATAACGCACATCAATCAAGATCCACAGTTGCAAGCTATTTCTTTTATTTTCATCATGGACATACATATATACTATATTTGATTAGTGTGCAATACGGTAAAAGAATCTCTATTTCACACTAATCCCTTTTTCCTTTCTTTTCTTGCAGATACGTTCACAATAATTTTTCCGTTATGGAAATGTTTCTTAGTTTCCCAAAATCCAACAAATTCAGTCCACTACTGATTTTCCCTTTTTTTTCTAAGTTAGATGTTAACTCCTATTTTTCATCTACCGTTTCCAATTACAGTAAATTTAGATATGAAATTAGGCATATCAATTCTTCTACCATTATTTCCACAATCCCCTTTTTACAAAATATCCAATTTATTATTGAATGGCAATCTTAAGAACATATGCATAATTATTGTCATATTCTCCATTTTAGCATTACAGTAATTCTCAATCCAAACAGAGAACTAATAGAATAGATTTGTACAACAGCAATATTCTTCATGAAACTAGAGATATATTATGTCACAATTACCATAAATTCCAATTTTATCACGTTTACGGGGAATGTAAATGACAAATATACCGTTACCAAAAGGTATAATTTTAAATCCACTCACCTGATTGCTTTCCAATCCTTGAATCTAATTCAAATCTGCTATTCTGCGGTCTTTATAATTGAATCTAATATTAAGATAGCCATGGATTTACAAATATGATACTAAAAGAAGAAGGAAAGAAAGAAACTTTAATAATTCATATTCATAGGATTTAACTCACGTTGACAAGAAATATGAACACATATATTGTAGATATATAGTCTTTGTCTTCAAATCTTGAATCAGAATTCCCAGAAACTAATATTCTAATTTTTGAAACATTTGAAGTAGAAAGAAAATGGCAGAGCCTTGACATCGTCTCAGAAAATATGAGTTGGAGGTTAGGCTCTACTAGTCTATTTATAGGTGTACATGATATTTTGGTTTGTCAAATAAAATAAAATAAAATCCAAACCATATAAGTCAAAATATTACATCAGTTTGTCCCAGAAATGTGTCAACCCACCTTTAAGGCGTGTCGACCCATGGCCTGGGCCATTAACGTAATTTTGCCGATATTAATTTCTTGTTTAATTTTCCTAATAACATTTATTTTCTATTTCAATATTGTTTATGCAATTTATTTTCTTCCATTTATAATGTATATCGAACATTTGAATTTCAAATTTACTCGCATATATATGCGTATAACTCTTCAAATCTTTGTTCGTTAACAACTCTCAATTAATGTCATTATTAACGCTATAAATTCATTGATTTCTTACTTTTATTATATATTCTAATTTCAAATGCAGCTTTTTCTGTCTATTTTCCATTTATTATACATTTAGTGCTCTCTGCCATAAAATTACATTTTAATTTCAACTTTTGAATTTATGCTTATATATCTACTCATAGTATCATCTCTTTTCATTTTTTCCAAATCTTTTTCCTATCTACCAAATTGAAGTCGTGATTGTTTGGGGAAAATGTTTATAGATTTCTAACAGTAAGCGTATAGAGCCAAATTTTTAGTTGTAGCCTAGTTTCAAATTTCATTTGAAAAAAATAAAAGAATGGGAATTAGAGTTACTATTAATTGAAAGGCTAATGTCATAATTTTTGGTGTAGATTATGTAAAAATTGACTTGTTAAGTTTTAAGTGCATGTTACTTTTGAAGCTTTGAGCTTTCAGTACCATGGTAGATTTTGTAGTAGTGTTTAATCTCTAGTACGAATTATATTGGATTTCAAAGCAGTGTATATGATCAGTGGGATTAGAATTAAAAGGCTAACTCGGAGGATCGACTTTTTGGTAGGAAATATAACTTTCTTCATTATATGATATAGTACTAAACCAAAATTTGTAAACTTATGAAGAAGACAAATAGATTGGAAGATGGCTTTAAAGTGTATCAAAGTGACCCTTTTTTTAAAATTATTTTATGCATTCAAGAGAGTACATTAAAGAAAATACTTTTCAAAATACAACAAAAGGAAGGAGAAATGAACACAATAATTTTGAATGTCTCAGAAAAAGGAATTACAAATTGTAGAACAATGTATACATACATACATATATATATATATATATATATATATATATATATTGGAGCGTTCCGAGACACCTCTGTTTTGTGGCATCCCTTTAGCACCCCTACCGTATCGTGAGATACACCAATCCAAATCCAACAAAACTTTGTAAATGTTCACTCCATATATATATTATCATCTATCCAAAATTTGAGCTTGTTTCAGCATTCGTAACATCTTCAAAAACTTAATTCAATTATTCACCGTTCAGTCATTTTTGCGAACTGTTAAATTTAAAAATCGAGTATATTATTCTATAAATGTTGGGACGAGATCAAATTTTAGATAGATGATAATATATATATGGATTGAGCATCTACAAGTTTTTGTTGAATTTGGATTGGTGTAGCTCACGATATAGTAGGGTTGCTGTAAAAAATGGATGCCATGGAATGCTCCTCATATATATATATATATATATATATATATATATATATATATATGTGTGTGTGTGTGTGTGTGTGTGTGTGTGTGTGTGTGTGTATGCATCCATCTTTCTTTGCACCCCTTTTGTACTCCAACTGTAGCCACATATTTATAATTAAATAAGTTAGTGTGGGGAGAAAGAAATAGTGGAAAGAGAAAGAAATGAGAATTGTAGGATCTAAATTAACCCTAGAGGGGGGTGAATAGGGTTTATCGCAGGCTTTCCGCTGAGTAATAAATAATAGCAACACAGATAATAATCAAAGTAGATGCGGAAAAAACACAGAATTTACCTAGCTTCGGAAAAACCCTGCCTACTACTTCATTCCCCAAGGTTTCTACAAGATATTAACCTTTCTCTACACTTACAATCCCCTGTAAACTCGCGACACTTGCTCCGAACTATTCTAATCCTACGCTTAAAACCCTATACTGATCTTTATCCCCAAGATCAAATTTCCCCAAATAAAAAACCTGTAACTCGTAAATCGTAGTTTAGAAAACTAGTAAACATCAACATGTTTTACAAAACACTAAAATAAAATAAGGTAAATAAAAACCCTAATTAAAAATACCCTAAGAATTTTTTATAAAATTAAACTGGTTTCCCTTTTATTTCTTTGTGCTTGGTCAATTGTAATCGGCTTCTTCCTTTTAATATAATTAGCCACCTAGGGTTTTATGGCTTCGGATTATCCACCAACTGATTGATTGTTTCCTCACTCTTCTTCTGATGCTCGGATAATCTACGATCCTAGTCTTGTTGAGATGAAATCATTCTCTCAAATTAGTACGTGATTTTTTTCTCTATTTACTTTTGATTATTGCTTGGCTGTTCGATTTCATTCTTACTCTTGCCTATGATAAATTCATGTGAATTTATAGGGTTTTGAACCCCTAAATAATATCTGATTCTAGATGTTTTGTATGGCTTGAATTGTTCTTGCGTTTGGGTTGGCAATTTGATTTTTTTTCTTCTAAAAATATCATTTTAAAATTGGCCATATATTTATTTTTCTGGAAAATAATATCTTGGTGATTTCTGGAACTTCGATCCTTTCTTTGACACTATCAAAATGATCTTAAAAAGACTTTTTGCAAATATTCCTCTGACTTGAATAATCTGTTGCTTCAAAAATTGAACATCTACTGTGCATTGTTGCATATAACTTGTTTATCCTCCCAGTTTTGTCTTTACTTGGTACTGCCATGTATAAACTTGTGCATCTATTTTGTGCATGTGCTTGTTTGTAGGTTTGTTACCTCTATTTGAGCTAAATGCAGTTTCGTAGTGGTACCACTTTGCATGTATATATATATATATATATATATATATGTATGTGTATATATGTATATATATGTTGGCATTACATTGCTTCTGTGGTTGGATATTGGAACTGAAACTTTGTGTGCACTACCATGGCTTTGTGAATCTATTTGCGAACAAATTAAACAATTGAAAACAACTATTTAATTCGTTCGGCTTTCCTAAAAAGCAAGGGTTGTTGTAAAGGGTGTCAAACTCTGGGACCAAAATTATTTAAATTAATAAATCCAATCAAATTATTCCGAAAGTTTGATTGTTTGAAAATAACAGAAAATAAAGAAAAAGAGAGTTTTTACAATACATGAAAGTAATTAGGTAGTAATGACGTAAATTAGATTAATACTCATCAATAGCAACAGATAAATATAGATCTAACTCATGTTTATGTCACAAACATGAATCGACGATAATTAGGTATTTAGAGACAAACATGTGAATAACGACAAGCATAGCCTATACAGGAGCTAAGCTCTTAAACAACCATAGGCTATTAGGACAGATTCACTATTTTATTTCTAAAGCCCTAAAAACTAGATCTAAATCTAATAAGTGTTTGATCAAACTCGAATATACCCTGTGAAGGAGCACAGCTCTTAAACGACACAGATTATTAAGGTTCAGATCTAACTCTTGGTTCAGATCCAGATCTATATGTATAAAGTCTTCATCTTTTGGCTATGTGATTCATATTGAATCCAATCTATAAGTGTCATCACCCCCTAATTAAAGGGGATTAGCTAGACACAGCTAAATGAGAAAAAGCAAAAAATAAAATAACAAACATAAATAAAATAAAACTAAAACTAAATAGAACAGCGAAAGAATAGTTTTATTCCAAGAGGAGCATTACAGAATAAAACCCAATGTAATTCTAAATGAAAGAGATACAGTGTATTTATAGCTTCCTTAACCAAGACAAAGTGGCCAAATACAAGATGTGGGACAAAAATTCGTTGCCCAAATAACAAATAAACCAATGTGAATGCATGTGAATGGACATGCAAATGTCATGGAAAAATAGCTTGCGGGCATCAAACGACATCAACTTCTATCGTTTTAAGCATGAATAAGAACTCCATAACATATGAGACAAGCGATCTTTATGAAAAGGCATTGATTCTTGACTTTAAAATATGCGGCAGAAGGTGGTTGAACAACAGAATTTCTTTAGGTCTTCATGCTTTAATCCAGCTCTAAAAATCATCGCTCTTCTTACACCAATTCTTCAAGCTTTTCAACAATTAAGTGCATCAATCCATTCATCTTAAACAATCTAAAAACACAATTATAAATACACAGTATCAATTATTTTAAAGAGAAAATAAGATAAATAAGCGGATAAAATATACACATTTACGTGTATATCAAATACCCCCACACTTATCTTTTTATTCGTCCTTGAATAAACTAAACTAAGATATGTCACACTTTCGTAGGAAACGCGGTTGCATTTAGCGTATGCAACAAGCCGTTAAACCCCTAGGTGTCCTTAGTCGGACGAGCGTTGTCTCGTGAGGGTTTTCAGCGGATACTACCCAAAAAATCCAAAGCGTCTTATGTACGCGGATTAATCAAATAATATATTTAAGGTCTTTCAAATTTCAAGGACTTTACCTAACTTCAATAATAGTGTTTTAGTCCTAAATTGTCCATCCCATTATTGGTGCAAAAATGAATATTTTTTTTTAAGCTGAATTGTAATTTCTTGATAACACTGTAATTGCCTTGAAGATTAAGAGCGTAATGTCAACCAAAGTTCTACACATCGATAATGTGCACCCAATCAGTTATTTATTCTTTTTATTGAATAATTTTATACCAGTGCAACTGTAATGTATTGTATGTGAGTTATGCATAGATGAAGGAGAATTTTGTAAGTTCTAAAAATATTATAGATAAGAGGGCAAGTGTATTTGTTGAACTTCAAGCTACAAAATATAAAGTACTACTAAGGTACATATGCACACTTTGTTTCCTTTCACTTCCTCTACTACAATCCTCACATCTAAGTATAGTATGATGGATGTGGATGGAATGGAAATTATTTTATTATAGTAAAGAATGATGAATGACTATTCTTTGAGACTTTTTTATTGCATTTTCCACTTTTTCTTTTTTTTCCCTTTTTTTCTTTTTTCGTTCGTTCTTTCTTTCCTTTTTTGTTTGGAAAGTGCATGATGAACGATGAGTAGAGATGGAATGGAATTATACCGTACAATATTTCATTTGATTCCCCCTCTACTAAGAGAATCATAACCAACACTTCATGAAAGGACAGTTTTGTGCCCTCGTTACTCTACTTCTATAACCCTAATTCAACACACAAGTCTAGATTGATGTTATGTAAAAATCTGTGGTATATGGTTATCCAACCTTAAAACAAGTACGGAGTGGGTAGTGTAATATTGGTATAAAAAGAGACGTTTTTTAACCTTTAAACAAAAGCTTCGTAAGTATACCAATATAAGAAAAACTTGTCGAAACATGGATGTAAATCGATTAAAACTAGGATTTGAATAATGTGGGGTATCGAAGAAGAACACTACAATGAGTCATTTCTCCTTAAGAGGGCCAAGTGGAATTTAGAACTTACCGTTTAAAGATTTGAGTGAAAAAATATTATGCATGAATACAAACCCAGAAAATCCAACAAATGTAGGTGCAAAATCAGTTTTATTTGATTTTTTTTAATTACTTACACATTCTAACATGTATAACAAGGGCTAACAAGCTTACTCTAGAACACAACTGACGTCTGCACAGTCTCAAGCTAGCACCTTAAAAAGACACATTACAACTTAGTGAATAATTAATGTTCATTCCCATCACCCAACAATTCAACTTATCATTAAAGAACCAAGGTGTTATTTATGAATTTAAGTTAATCCTTGTTCAGAGAATGGCCTAGTTCATAAAATTTGATTGCTGATGTAATGTGTATTCCCTCCCACACTTGAGTGTGACTGTGTCCTCACAGTCGTTAATAAGACATATCTTAGTGAAAGAAAATTATTTAACAAGAGAATATTTACATATGTACAAAAGATGGTTAGTGCGTCTTACCGAATGTAATGTGGCTCATGGAGGACCGTGAGCTCTTCCTCTTGGTTGGGTATTGGTTCCAAGTAAGGTTTAAGGCATTGACCATTGACCTTATGGGATGATCATCGGTTGGATTCTCAATTTCTACTGCACCATACGGGAAAATGGTCCATATAGCGTAAGGTCCTATCCATCGAGATTTTAACTTACCTAGAAATATATGCAATTTTGAGTCATACAACAAAACTTTTTGACCTAGCATGAAAGTTTTACGTAAAATTTATTTATCATGAAAAACTTTTGTTTTGTCCTTATAAATTAGTTCATTTTCATAGCATCATTCCAAATTTCATTAAGTTCATTAAGTTGAAGCTTCCTAAGTTCACCTGCTTGCTCCAAATCAAGATTTAAAGTTTTGATTGCACATAACGCCCTATGTTCTAGTTCAACTGGCAAATGGCTTACCAAAAGTCAACCAATAAGGGGACATACCTAAGTTTGTTTTGAAAGCGGTGCGGTAAGCCCAAAGAGCGTCGGTTAACTTTTGGGACTAATCTTTACGATTTCGATTCATGGTTTTCTCAAGGAATTGTTTAATCTACCTATTCAATACTTCAACTTGCCCACAAGTTCGAGGATCGTAAGGAGTGGATAACTTGTGTGTTATCAAATACTTTCTCATATGGGCTTCAAAAGAACGATTATAGAAGTGTGTTCCGTTGTCGCTGATTATTGTGCAATGTGTGCCAAACCTAGAAAAGATCTTTTCTTTTAAGAAGTGCACAACAACCTTGTTATCGTTTGTGTTGCATGTAACAGCTTTGACCCATTTAAAAACATAATCAATAGCTAAGAGATATAAATGTTTCCAAAAGAATTAGGGAAGGGTCCCATGAAGTCTATACCCCAAATGTCAAAAATTTAGATTTCTAGAATAGGGTTTATGGATATCATATTCTATTTACCAATTTTCCCTAAGAATTGACGTAGATCACAATTTTTGCAAAATTCGTAAGCGTCTTTGAAAAGGTTGGGCCAGTAGAAACCCGATTGGAGAATCTTTTCGGTTGTTTTTTTGGGAAAAAAGTGACCACCATATGCTTGGTCGTGACAGAAGGAGAGGACACTGTGAGTTTCAGTGTCAGGAACACACCTTCGGATGATTTGGTTGGGACAGTACTTGAAAAGATATGGGTCATCCCAATAAAAATGTTTCACTTGGGATAAGAATTTTTGTTTATCCTGCTTAGACCAAAAAGAAGGGGTCAGATTGGTGACTAAGTAATTGACAATGTTAGCGTACCAAGGATCAATGGATAAAGAAAAGAGGCGTTCATCTGGAAAATTCTCGTTGATCGGAGGTGAAGAAGACGAGGAATTTCGAAGACGAGATAAGTGGCCCGCAATAACATTGTCGGATCTTTTTTATCCTTAATGGTAATGTCAAATTCTTGAAGTAGGAGGATCCAACAAATGAGACGAGCCTTAGCATCCTTTTTAGAGAAAAGGTACCTAAGTGTAGAGTGATCATTATGAACAGTGATGTGTGAGCTAACTAGATAATGTCTAAATTTTTCTATAGCGAAAACGACTGCCAAAAGTTCCTTTTTAGTGGTCATATAATTGACTTGAGTGTCATTCAAAGTCTTACTAGCGTAGTAAATGACATGAAGAATTTCATCGTTACATTGTCCTAAGACCGTGCCTACCGCAAAATTCGAGGCATCACACATGATTTCAAAAGGCAGCTTCAAATTGGGAGAGTAGATGATAGGGGCAGAGACAAGTTCATTTTTGAGATGCTCAAAAGATGAAATACAATCAGGGTTGAAGTCAAAAGGAACATCCTTACCAAGAAGATTAGTCAAAGGTCGAGTGATTTTGCTAAAATCCTTTATAAAGCGACGGTAAAAGCCAGCATGACCTAAAAAGGATCGGATGTCCTTAACGGATCTGGGAATAGGATGAGATAACTTCAATTTTGGCTTTGTCTACTTCAATTCCTTTATTAGAGATGACATGTCCTAGAACAAAGCCATGTTTGATCATGAAGTGACATTTTTTCCGATTAAAAGTTGAGTGTTTATATTTGCAATGGTTAAGAACAAGATCAAGGTGATGTAAACACTCAGTGTAAGAGTCCCCAAAGATGGAAAAGTCATCCATGAAAACTTCCAAAAATTGCTCGATCATGTTAGAAAAAATGCTGACCATACACCTCTGGAAGGTTGCAGGTGCATTACAGAGACCAAAAGGCATATGACTGTAAGCAAATGTACCGAAAGGACAAGTGAAAGTGGTTTTATCTTGGTCCTCAAGAGAGGTAGGGATTTGATTATAACCCGAGTACCCTTCAAGGAAACAGTAGTACTCGTGACCGGCTAGTCGTTCTAACATTTGATCAATAAATGGCAGAGGGAAATGAACCTTACATGTTGCATCGTTGAGTTTCCTATAATCAATGCAA
The DNA here is from genome assembly GCA_030737875.1 of Allium sativum. NCBI lineage: Eukaryota > Viridiplantae > Streptophyta > Magnoliopsida > Asparagales > Amaryllidaceae > Allium > Allium sativum. The sequence continues at coordinate 313,756,951 of CM060925.1, forward strand.
ACACGCCAACCCGTATGAGTGTGAGTTGGGATAAGCTTGTTAGCTTCAGTTTGGATTACAGTTATCCTTAATTTCTTAGGTATAACATGAATCGGACTAACCCATTAACTATCGGAAATTGGGTAGATGATTCCATAATCAAGATATTTAAGGATTTCATCACTAACTGATTCTTTCATGATAGGGTTTAGTCGACGCTGGTGATCACGAGTGGGTTTGGCATCATCTATAAGGTGGATTCGATGTTGGACTATCGAAGGACTAATCCCCTTAATATCAACCATAAACCAACCAATTGCTTCCTTATTTTTCTAAAGGATGGGAAGGAGCAATTGTTCCTGCTCTATAGTAAGGTCAGAAGTGATAATGACAAGAAGAGATTCATTTTCTCCTAAGTAAGCGTACTTAAGATGTCTGTGAAGCACTTTGAGTTCGGATTTAGGAGATTACTTAACCGAAGAAATTTGTTGAGGGATAGACTCAGTTGTGAGCGACTCGACAGGAATTGAATCAAAGATATTTTCGAGAATATCTTGAAATAAAGTTTCGTAATTTGATTCAATTTCATTGTTCAGATGGTCGAGCTCAGGTTCATTATCGTGGACAACATGGTTTTCGGAAAACTGATCCACATAAGAGTTAGGAGAGTTTTCTGTTCTAAAGATGTTTAGTTTGATGGTCATGTTGCCAAAAGAAATTTTCATAGACCCATTTCAATAGTTGATAAGCCCATTAGAGGTTGCTAAGAAGGGTCATCCTAAAATCAAAGGGATCTGGTTCGCAGGATTGCTTATTGGTTGATTTTCTGGGACAATGAAATCGACTGGAAAGATGAATTTGCCTACTTTTATCAAAACATCCAGGTCTCTTAATTGAACGGTCAGCAAGCTAAAGGGTAACCTTAGTGGGTTTCAGTTCTCCTAGTCCTAATTAGTGGTAGACGGAATATGGAAGCAAGTTAACACTAGAACCTAGGTCTAATAGGCATTTATCAATTTTCTTGTCCCCAAGAGTACATGATATTGTGGGGCAGCCAGGATCCTTGTATTTCACTGCATTGATTGGGACAAGACTTCACTTAGATTTGCCACTAGAAACGCTTTCTTAGGTATATGTGTATGCGTTTTTGAGTGCACAAATCTTTTAGAAATTTCGCGTACAGTGGAACTTGTTGTATAATATATAAAAGAGGAATGTTCACTTTAACTTGCTTAAATATTTCTAGGATCTTTTCTAGCTGATCCGTCTTTTTCCTAGGTTGAAGTCTATGAGGAAATGAAGCAGACAACTCAGTAGGTTGCACTACTTTAGTTTGAGGATGGTTGTTATCAGAAATTGGCTCAATATTTTGATCTGAGTTGGTCGAATTTTCGTACGGTTTGGAAGATCGTCTGGTAAATCATTTGGGTTATCCACATGGTGGTCAATCTTTTTTGCTGGATCTAAGAGTCGTGACTGTATTCAAGCGACTAACGTTTGAATCTTGTATGATGTGAATTTGGTTGGAGTTCGAATTTTTCCCGCTAGGGTTTTGGATGTGTTGACTTGGAAACGTGCTCTTTTCCCTTTCACTTAATCTAGCATTAAGTTGAGACATTTGTTTTTGAAGTTCACCCATTTGTTTATTCGTGTTTTGCATATATGTGACACCCCACGTCTATTAATGTCACTCACTAAGGGAATGCAATAAGTTTCGTGAAGCATTATAGGTAAACAGACACAGAATATTACAAGATAGATATAAATAAGATAGCAGTAGAAATTCAAATTTTTATGCCAAACAGGAATCATATCATCGTGGTCCAAAATTCGATAAGTCACAAAACCCATTACATCATAAAAACTACAGTCTTGTACTTTAAAACATCAGAGTACATAAGAGAAGCAAAATTCTCCAAATAAAATATAGTCATAGCAACAAGGATAGGAGCTTGAGTCATACATCTATGAAGCTCCAACAAAATATAAGCAGAATCACGGTCAAGCCTGAGTGTTTCCGCCCTGAGAACCTAGGGGAGAGGGGAAACGGAAGAAAGAAGAGGAAACAAAAAGGGTCAGACATAAAGTATGGCGAGTCCAGTTACTTTTAGCAAGTAAATAAATAAAAGTAGCATGATAGGGATATAAATTGGATCAGAGAGAGATAACTACATAAAAGGCAGGTAAGGTAAGGTAAACAGGGTAAGGTGTAAATGCTTCTAATAATTACTCTGCACTATTACTAGTATAACCAGTATGAGATGATCCCTTCCACAATAAGGTGGTAGAATTAGGCATACGTCCAAATGTACCCTAACTACTACCCTAATCGATTGGCTCCCTAATCCGCATAGATACTCTATGCCAGCCCCACTATAGGATATATCACGTCCTAAAGTGGCAACCCTTCGCTGATATGCATAGCCCCATATCTACAGGTGTCACGGTCGTCTTATCCCCTTCTGCCCAGCTCATGCACGCAAATGGCCCGGTCGGTTTGCGCCGCCCACACGGTCCCCCACGTTTGGATCTCTTACAATCAGTCCAGTAAGCGTGTCCCTTCTCCGACCTAGCTCGGAGTATATGTTTGATACCAACTCCGGGTTATTGGCTGAAACGGGTCCTACACAATATGATACAAGCTCTTCCCTTTGTCTTCTATCCCCCACTAGTTTTCATTGGCTATGTATACCACTAAGTGCCTTTTAATTACATAACCCTATTATTTCTACAAGTTATGCTTACCCTAAAAGGTGTCTTTAGTTACATAACTTTATTATTTCCTCTGGTTATGTATACTACTAGGTGTCTTTAATTACAAAACCTTATCAGGCTAAGTTTGTAGGCCTATATGTAAATATTACCCACCCCCTCAGATTTACTTAACCTACCTATTGTTCAACCAAAATTTTCTTATCCCCAATTTAGTTCATATTCGTATAGTCTCTATGGATTTAATTAGGTTAAGTAGTCAAATTCGTTACCATGTCCATTTATGGTTTATAATGGGCTAGACCTCCTACATTAAGCCTACAACTTGTGGATGGCAGATATGCCGGTCGGGTCCGGGCATACTTCTTCCCCAAGTTGGGCCTAAACTCGTGTCATAGCCCATATCGTATTTGTGCACTTAGAGCCTTCACATTTGGTTCAATATTAGTGGTTGCTGGATGAGCCGGTTGTAACACCCCATAATTTTAAAACATGACATAAGAGATAACTTAAGAATACTTAATTATTAAAATAAGAATTAGGTGAAACGGGTTAAGCCATGTCTCGGAATTCTACTTGAGATGGAGTCCGAGTTTGCATAAAACGTATGCCGTATGAAAGAGTTACAGACGATAGAAGTTAGGCAGAAAATTCAGGAAATGGACCAGAATGCATTGGCGCACTTGGGAAGTGCGCCAAAACAAAATTGCACTGCCGCACTTGGGAAGTGCGCCTATTCCGAGCTAGAAACCTGCACAGGATTCTAAAGAGTTCTGATGACGTGTCTTATTCTGATTGGCTAGATGATGTGTTTTTTAGCTGTGTGGTTCTGATGATCCCCTAGTTAATCTAAAGGCTCTAACTAAGCTGATACATCTATATAAGCAAATCTAATCTAACCCTAATCTAAACTAAAATCATTCATAAGCCCCCTTTCTACTGCATCCAAAACTAAACTAATTTCTCTTCTTCAACAATCAAAGCCTACATTAACAAATTTGCTAATAAAGTTCAGAAATCAGAATTCGGAATCATTCTCTAATCCTCAGACCTATCCTAGTGAGTTTCTAGTCACTTTTAGGTTTAAATGGGTAAATGTGAATTATGATATAGTACGAATTGGGTATATGTTGGGAATCATGAACTTATGCAAGTTTATTATGTCATTATCCCTGGATCCAATACGATTATGGACATTCTATTATACTGACTACGTAGATCTTGACTTGCAACTATATTGTGGTAAATGCGAACTTGTTAATTTAGATCTAATCCTTTATGCTAATCACCTTTCATCTGTTATGTTGTAGTAATCACAATATATTGTAAACTTGACATATGATGCCACCCTTTTAGATCTAATCATGCTACTATGTCACCCTAATTTTGTTAGACATCTAAATGACAAGTTTAGACCATGTTATGTTGACATTGACATTGTAGTTGCCATAAGTTCATCAGTTCTGTGTTCACCCTGTTATGATGATTACATGTCCATTCACCTTGTTGTCATGCTTATGCCAAAACTATGCTGAAACTATTAACTTTGTCACTCCCTTTTTATTGTCATGGCAAGGCTACTTTGTAGCCCCGATGACACCAAAATACATGCGATCACGTTAGTTAGGAAACGGGGAAAAAAGGGGATTTATAATTGGCATAATTTATATAATGTTTTATATAAGTTGGACATATAATTCAAATAGGGAAACATAGAAATAATCACCTATAATGACATAGGAAAATTTGGGTAAAAATGGCATAATTTGAATATGACCATTTATGGATATGTAATTTAAATTATTGTTGCAAAATAGGTATTGACACCTATAAAAGGAAAGGATTAATTAATTGGTAAATTAATTAAAAATGGAATGTTAGTAATTACAATTAGGAATTGTAATTGTACTTATGACACGAGGTTAGGTTACGTTAGTGGTGGAAGTCTACCCTGACCCGACCGGCATATCCAGCAGCCACTAATGTTGAGCCTAATGTGGGAGGTCTAAGTACGTAAATATGAATCGAGCTAAGACACGAGGTTAGGCCTTAACTGTGGAATAAGACAGCCCGGACCCGACCGGCATATCCAGCATCCACATGTTGCAGGTCTAATGTGGGAGGTCTAACCCAGTATGAAACCATAATTGGACATGGTAGTAGAATTAGACTACTTAACCTAATTTAATTCATAAAGATTGTACGACTATGAACTTAAGTTAGGTAAAACTGGATGAATAGTGGGTAGGTTAAGTTAATTAGAAGGGGTGGGTAATATATAGAAATATAGGCCCACAAACTTAACCCAATAAGGTTATGTAATTAAAGACACCTGATGGTATACATAGCCAGCGAAAAATAGAATTAAGTTATGTAATTAAAGACACCCTTTAGGGTAAGCATAACTAGTATAGGACTATGTAATTAAAGACACCTAAGGGTATACGTAGTCAGTGAAAAACCTAGTGGGGATACAAGAGAAAGGGGAGAGCTTGTATCATATTGTGCGAGACCCATTTCAATCAGTAACCCGGAGTAGGTATCAAATAAAGAACTCCGTACTAAGCGGAGATAAGGGCATGCTTACTTATTGATTGTAAGAGATCCAAACGGGACGGACGGTGTGGGCGGCGCAAACCGACCGGGGACATGTGCGTGCATGGGCCGGGCAGAGGGGGATAAGACGACCGTGACACCAGTAGATATGGTTGTGCACCTCTTGGGTTTCCACTTTAGGAAGTGATACCTCCTACTGTGGGGCCAGCATAGGGTATCTACGGAATAGGGAGTCGATCGATTATGGTAGGGGTTATGGTACACTCGGACGTATACCCTAAGTCTACCAACTTATTGTGAAAGGGGATCATCTAACTTTAGTTATACTAGTAATAGTGCAGAGTAGTCATTAGTGAATTATGTGTACACCTTACCTTATCTACCTTGTCACACCTGCTATTTATATTGTGACCTCTCTTACCCACTTTATGCCTGTCATGTTCACCTTTATTGATTTACTGGCTAAAAGTAACTAAACTCGCCAGACTTTATGTCTGACCCCTTTGTTTTTCCCTCTCTCTTCTGTTCCCCTCCCCCATGTTCTCAGGGAGGAAACACACAGGCTTAGTCAGGACTTGGATATTATCTTGATGGAAGCTACTTCTGGAGTATGGCTCAAGTCTTTGTCTCTACTATGGCTTACTCTTTTTATTGGGGAATAATGTTTTTCTTTAATAACTTTGTACTCTGATGATGCAAGACATAAGTATTTTGTTGCAATGGTTTTATGACTTATGGTATTGTGAACTACGGTATTATGTTTTATGTTGAAATAAAAATTTGAAATTTCCGCTGCTATCTTATTTATATATGTCTTGTAATTATTCTATGTCTGTTTACCTACAACGCTTCACGAAACTTAATGCATTCCCTTAGTGAGTGACATTAACGGAAGTGGGGTGTCACACTTGGTATCAGAGCTGAAGGTTACCAGATTAGATAAAAGTTTTGAAAAATATTTTTCAAAAATGTTTTAAAAGAAAGTATTTTTAAAAAGAAAAATTTGTTTTGAAAATATTCACCAAGAAGCCATATGTAATATCCTTTGGTCCTTTATCTAAAATTCTTCCTTTTCCCTTTTCAGCATATCTGGGAATCAAAACATTCCTAATATCCCAGAGGGCGTCATGATACCCGGTGGTTCCGGAGATATTTGGAGGCCACAACGCCTGCTGATGGTCAGAGAGACGCTCCTCCACCTCTTGTTTCCCCAGTCATTCCTCCTCCTCCTCCCCCTCCAAGAGTAGATAACTTCGCCAAAATTTGTAAGGACTTCCGTGCTATGGGAAGGAAGCCATTCCATGGGAATGAGACATTTGTGGAAGCTCAGAATTGGCTTAAGGAGAACGAGGACTTATTCATAATCTTTGAAGTGGAGGACCAAAGAAAGATTCAATTAGCTGCTTGGCTGTTAAAAGAGGAAGCCTCATTTTGGTGGGAAGTCACCCAGGCTGGACGTCCGGTGGAAACCTAGGAAGATTTCAAACAGAGGTTCGAGATGAAATTTCTTTCCCAAGCTGAGCGAAGCATACATATGGTGAAGTTCTTAGCGCTCAAGAAAGGAAACTTGATGGTGAAGGAGTATGTGAACATGTTCAAACAGCTGGCAAGGTTCGGACTAGAGTTGGTAGATACACCGCACAAAAAGGCTTTACGATTTGCTAAAGGACTAAATGAGCCTCTGCATGGTCTTGCTATGTCCCGTATTCCTATGGGGCCACCTTTGAAAGGCTTGTGGATACGACCCTAATGCATGAAGAGGACAATGGAGAGAAGAAGGAAGCAAAGACTGAGGGGACATCGCCGAACAGGAGGGTGTGGCCCAAGAAAGGGAAACATCAACAAGAGCCACAACAACAGCAAAAGAAAGGAAGGAAAGATGTCAAAGGCAAGGATAAGAGGAAATATCACAATTGTAGGAAGGAAGGTCACTTGATCAAGGACTATAAGAGAAGGAAGGGCAATTGCTTTAATTGTGGAGAGGTCATACACTTCTCTAAGGAGTTCCCGAAGAAACGGGGATAAGGTCAGAGGGTAGGAACTTCTGGAGGGTAGGTGCATGTTCTCACTGTCAGTGCTCCTAAAGGAGGTAGAAAAATTTCCGTAGAAAGTTTAGTTTCTCTTTCAAACTCTCCAGTTAGAACAGTTTTTGATTCTGGTGCTTCACACTCGTTTATATCTAGTTCTATGGTTGAATCTCTACACTTAGTTACTAGTATTGCAGTGGATCCCGTGGCTGTTTCAAACCCCATTGGTGGTTCGGCTCATTTATCGATGATTTGTAGGAGTTTGAAATTATCTGTGTTAGGCATCGAGTTTGAATGCGACGCGTAGGTGCTCGGGTTTATGGGCTATGGGTTGAGCCTAAGAATGGATTGGCTTACCACATATGGGGCCGTTTTAGATTGTGAAAGGAGGGTTGTTAGGCTCCCAATTTATCATGGGAGGACCCTCGAAGTTTCTTGTGACCCCCAAGGGTCTGTTATGCTTAGCTTCCTAGAGTCTTTAAATGCATCCATAGATGACTTGCAATCTGTTCCAGTGGTTCAGGATTACTCCGTGATTTTGACGAGGTACAGGGTTTACCTCCAAGGCGCGAGACCGACTCTGCATATATATAGTGGACAATGCAAAGCCAGTTGCGTTACCAGTACGCCACATGGCTCCAAGGGAAAGGAGGGAGCTGAGTAAGCAAGTAGGGGTGCTACTTGGGAAAGGGTTCATCAGACGAAGCATATCTGAATGGGTTGCTCCAGTAGTATTCGCAACTAAAGCAGATGGTTCACTTCGTCTATATGTTGACTATAGAGAATTAAATAAGCTCACCAAAAAGAATAGGCACCTGCTTCCAAGAATTGATGATTTATTTGATCAGCTCGTTGGTGCCTTAGTATTTTCTCAGCTGGACTTGGCTATAGGGTTCCATCAATTGAGAGTGGCTGAGGATAACATAGATAAGACTGCTTTCAGAACTCCGGACGGTTTCTTTGAATGGCTAGCGATGCCTTTTGGGATGACAAATGCACCCGCCTATTTGTTGATTTGATGAGTAGGGTGTTTCGGGAATTCTAAACAAATTCATTGTAGTCTTAGTTGATGATATTTTGATATTCTGTAAGAACTAAGAAGAGCATGCCCAATGTCTGAGGGAAGTTTTGAAAACTCTCCGTGACCACCAGCTAAAAGCAAAGTTCTCCAAATGCCATTTCTGGAGAAAGGAGGTAAGATTCTTGGGGCATGTAGTCTCCAAAGAAGGGATAGCTGTAGATCCCGCGAAGGTGGTTGCAATGCAAGATTGGCAGATTCCTAAAAATGCAACCGAGGTGAGAAGCTTTCTTGGGTTGACAGGTTACTATAGGAAGTTCATTAAGGACTTCGCGAAGATATCAGCCCCTCTCACTAGGCTGACAAAGAAGATTTTGGTGTTTTCATGGGATATAGACTGTGATGTTGCTTTCCAGCTAATGAAAAGGGCTCTGACAACAGCTCCAGTCTTGACCTTACCCAATGGAAGTAAAGTGTTTACTATTTACAATGATGCGTGCAGTATAGGGCTTGGTCCGGTGCTGATGCAAGAAGGGAAAGTAATATGTTATGGGGGTAGGCAGTTGAGAGTTCATGAAAAGACCCACCCATGATTTAGAACTAGCTATCATAGTATTTGCATTAAAGATTTGGCATCATTATTTCTAGGAGAAAGATTCAAGTTGTACACCAATCACAAATCTCTCAAGTACCTATTCTCTCAGAAGGATCTCAACTTAAGGCAACAACGGTGGATAGAATACTTAGCTTCATACGATTTTGAGATTTCTTATACCCCTGGCAAGGGTAATGTGGTTGCAGACGCACTAAGTAGGCAGAGGATGGCTCCGAGTCCTTTGTTTTTGGAAAGAAAGAACTTGGAGTCCATACCAGCTTTTGATTTTAGACCCTCCATCGAATTTTTGCCTGATTTATTTGCATTCTTGGAGATACGACCGACTCTTGTAGAGAAGATAGGAGCTTCGCAACAAGGTGACCCACATATTCTAGACATAATGGATAAGCTAAGAAGAGGGGAGACTTCTAGTCACCTCAGTAGATATGTCGTAGATGAAAAGGGGTGGTTGCGACGAGATGGTAGGCTTTGTGTTCCTCAGACTAGAAGCTTGATAAAGGCAGTCCTAGAACAAGCCCACCATTCTAAGATGACTATTCATCCAGGCGGCGACAAGATGTATAGAGACGTAAAAAGGGTTTTCTTTTGGGCTGGGATGACAAAGGAAGTGGCTGAATTTGTTTCTCAATGTTTGGTTTGTCAATAAGTCAAGGCTGAACAAAAGAAGCCCGGCGGATTGCTTCATCCGTTGGAAGTGCCGCAGTGGAAATGGGAGAGCATCTTGATGGATTTCATAGATGGGTTGCCTAGATCGAAGAAAGGCAATACCAGTGCTTGGGTAGTAGTAGATAGACTCACTAAGAGCGCTCACTTTATTCCAGTCAAGAGCAAAAAGACGGCATCGTGGTTGGCAACGATTTATGTTCATGACATAGTTCGCCTCCATGGAGTACCTTCTAGCATAGTAAGCGATTGTGACCCCGTCTTTACCAATGAGTTTTGGAGAAGTTTGCAAGAGGCATTAGGTACACAGTTGCGCTTAAGCACCGCTTATCATCCTCAGGCCGATGGGAAGACAGAGAGGGTGAATAGGATTCTTGAAGATCTTTTGAGACTGTGTATCCTTGACTTTAAAGGGACTTGGGGAGAGCATCTTCCCTTGGTGGAGTTTGCCTATAATAACAGCTACCAGGCCAGTATCGGCATGGAACCCTTTGAAGCATTGTACGAGCGCCTCTGTAGATCACCGACTTGTTAGTGGGAATCTACAGAAAGATTATTACTTGGACCAGATATGGTTAGAGAAACGTCTAAAAAGATTGACCTTATTTGACGGCGGATGAAGACAGTTCAAGACAGGCAGAAATCATATGCAGAGAAGAGAAGGACTGACATCGAATTCGAAGTGGGAGACTTGGTTTTTATCAAAGTATCACCTCTATGGAATGTGGTTTGCTTCGAAGCAATAGGGAAATTGGAATCTAGGTTTGTGGGACCATTTCCCATAACCGAAAGGATTGGCTAAATGGTCTATAGAGTAAAGCTCCCTGAAAATCTGTCTGGCGTTCATGATGTTTTCCATGTTTCTCATCTGTGGAAGTGCTTGCATGATACCGCGGAAGTTGTTGAGTCGAGTATATTGGAAGAGGTAGAGGTGGAACAGGAGGCAACAATCGGGCGAGTTCCTTCCCATATTCTGGGATCAGAGGTTAAGAAGCAATGCAATAAAGAGATCAAGTTGCTAAAGGTTCACTACTACAAAACAAGTCATTTGCATCAGTTATTAAACCCCTGTTGCATCAGTTGTTGAACTGATACACGTGAAGATGATGCAACAGACAAATTTCTGTTGCATCAGTTAAAGAACTGATGCAAATGACGATAACTTGCATCAGTTGTTTAATACAACTGATGTTATAAAGCAGATGCAAATGTCTACATTTGCTTTCGAAGCCTTGCTCTATTGCATCAAAGTTTTAAAACAACTACTGCTAATGAACAAATGCAAAAATAACATTTGTTATGACCTTTAGTGTATTGCATCAGTTGTCTATGCCATTACAACTGATGCAAATTAAGTGAAGTAAAAAAAAAAATATCCACTACTTCAAAATTTTAAATCCGAAGCAATATTAAATAGAAACTAAAATTCTACAGATGCATTAATACCACCAATCTGATGAAACAAAAAATATAATTGTATTATCAATCATCATAGTTTAGTTCATGTGTACAAAAAAAAAATACATACTCTAATCATAAAACTGAAGTCAACGTGCATAACAAAAGACTAACATAACTACATCCAATTATGCATGATATAAATCGCTAAGCAATCCCAAACTTCGTTTATCTCTTGTCGGTCATAAGAACCACGTTGTGCGAAGTCCTGCAATTTATAAGAGTAGTACTGTTTTAAAACGTCGTAAATAACATATAATAGCTAGGCGAATGAAATAAATTAAAATATACCTTTTGTAAATCGATGCTTTGATTGTGATGTTTTACTATTTCTAGCATATATCTCATCACATAATATTCACAATCCGTTGCTTCAGATTGCTGCGGACGCTGGCAATATTACAAAATAATGTAATAATTAGTTTAAAATGAACAGAAACAAAAACAGCACAATTTAAACAGCGCAAAAATGGCAAAAAAAGGGCACAAAATGAATAGTAACCCAAAAATAATAAGTTGTTCTTTTAAGGTATTAGTCTGTGCACTCACCAGCACAAAATAAACCTTTATATCCTTAAAAGGCAACAAAAGTTCAATATCAGTCCAAGGTACCTTGAGTTGCAATAAATCTACATATGCAATGAATACTTCCTTCTTCCTTTGTTTTTTTGCTTCATTTTCTTTCTTTGTGCAGCAGGTAGCTTTGCCATCTCGTCTTCCTGCTCTCTTTTTGATTTTGGTGGAGAATCATGTAACTTCATATAGCATCTGTGTACATAAAATTTATTAAGAAAATAAAATATGCTCTTGAATAATATCAGTGTGCTATAGTTTCAGCCCTAACATTGCTTTCCAGAATAATATTACCCTACCCACGGTACACAATTTATTATGGTTGATGGCTATTAGCATTCCACTATTGCAAACCATAAACTTTCTATTACTATAGTTTAGTTGTAAAAAGTCATTTCAAGTTGTGTGTTAGTGTTTCTGTTTGTTACAAAGTATTCACCTAACTGCACCATCTGCCTTGAGTAACGTATCATTAGCACCACTGCAAGGGTGCAAATGCACCACTGCAAGGTGCATTTGCACCATTGCAGCGCCATGTAGTGGTTCATTTGAACCAAAGTTGTGCTGCTGGACCACTGCACCATGCGTGGTGCAGTGTTGCAGCAGCACAACTTTGGTGCAAATGCAACACTGCATGGTGCATTTGCACCCTTGCAGTGGTGCTTCTGCACCACTTTGGATCTGGAGCATCTAAATTTGGTCAAAGTGAGTCTGGACTAGATGAAATACGCCATTTTGAACTTTTGAGGTGCGATCTGATTGAACTTGGAAAGAGAGTGCAAAAAAGTACTGATTCTAAAAATGAAGAGGAGTCGGAATTCGAAAACAGGATAATCGCTTCTACAGTAAACAATGAACAGAAGAAAGATGAAATCATTGCCCAATCAATTGAAAAGATCAAAGAAACTAGCACGGATGTATTGCAAGGAACTCAGCTACTAGCTATTGATGTTGCTGCGGCTATGGTTTTGCTTAGACCAATGTAGTCTATAGCGCATAGCGCAAAATAGCGCAAGGCTTGCGCTATGCGCTATAGCGTGCGCTATTGCGTTCATTTAGAAAAAAAAAAGTGATCAAGTATATTTTGCCTAACTATTTTTTTTGTGTTATTTTGTGCATATTTTGTGTCATATCCAAACCGTTCAAGACTCCAAATACAAGCACAATCATACTTTATGCATGTATTAAATATTGTTTATGCAAAAGGTAATTATATAATAGAAAATTTGATAAGTTCATATTGTACATTCAAAATAATTGATAGATATAATATGCTTGTATCTTACAAATTTAAAATTTATTCTTATAATTGTAGGTTACAATGAGATTTAATTCTAGTTATCAATTATAGTGATATAAAATTCTCAGAAAAAACTACACTTTTGTACAAAATGTTCTTTTAAAAAAAAATCTACTAACAAGTACCCAGGAAAAAATTATAAATAAGTAAAGTTGTAAAGTGAAAATAAGATCAAGTGAAAATAATATATAAAGTCTATAATAACAAGTTTAAAATAAACAAAAGTTAAACGTGATTTAAGGGTATGATAACAAAATATAGAAATTATATTATGCTTCTAAATTTTTAAAACATATTCACTAGTTTCATCTAAATCATAACCATTAATCATTATTTGAACGATCATCAATCTCTTCTTCGTTCGAGCCAAACTCTATGGCATTTTTCCTCTGAGTCATTATAAGTACAATAGCGTGCTATTTTGGGTTTAATTTATTGTTTAAACATTTAAAAAAGAGACAAAAACAAAATAGCGCGCTATTTAGAGCTATGCGCTATTTTGCGCTATGACAAAATAGCGTGCTATTTTTGCGCTATAGGGAACCCTTGCGTTATTATAAGTGCAATAGCGCAAGCACTGCGCTATGCGCTATTTGTCGCTATACGCTATAGCGCACGTATTGATAACACAGGCTTAGACATGCAATAACCGGGGATGAACTTGCATAGAAAGAAAAGAAAGCACTTCAGAGAACTCTTACTGATTTAGCATCTGCTATTCCAATTGGAATACTTATGCTTCTTCATGTTACTGCTGTTGGACATGCTGCTATGTCGGCTGCCATCCAAAGACATGCACCTTCTCTGATACCATCTACTTATGGTCCGGAAAGGCTGGATCTGTTGAGGCAACTTGAGAAAGTAAAGGGCCTGTCAATTTTATTGAAGCTAAAAATGTATCAATGCTTGCAAACAATCATATGAATGGATATCGAGCGAAGGATATCAAGTAAAATAAAATGATATTAAGGTGTCTAAGCTAACAATCTTAGTGATTTTGAGCACCTTGTCTACATTCAAGCTGAAAAGGCCTTCGGTCTCTTTGTCAAAAGCAATTATGCTTGTGGACATAGTGGCATTAAATATGTCAATGCGAATTGAACAGTATAGCTGTTGTAACCTTTAAATATGTCAGCATGCATACATACATACATACACACACACACACACATACTGAACAGATAGGTAATGGTTTTCGAACTGCATTGCAAAGCAAGTCACATCGAAGAAAATGTTACTATAATGTCAAACTAGGAATAAAATCAGTGGGTGGCAATGTTCATATACTTCATGTAACATGTTGACAAAGGAATTTTGATAAAGAAATAATTCAAAATGGTCTGAATAATCCTAAATGTCGACAAAAGAACTGGAGCATGTAAAAAAACGAAGTAGGATGGTGAACTGGAAGGAATTGGAGCGGGTAGAAAAATAGAACGAAGATTTAATTAAGACTAGTAGTCTGTTAATAAACTTACTTATAACGATAACTCCGCTTAGACTTTCCTTTGGTCCATCCGTTATCAGAGATTGACAACTGCACTTTCCGTATATACCTTCGTTTTCGTCATCCTGATAGCAGGAGATTAGTTAGGATGGAATAAACTATTTAAACACGGGTTAAATGGGAATAGAAACCGATAATCCTACTTTAATTTTTTCCCTTTGCAATATGTAGTTAAAAGATGATTTTTACTACAAGCAGAATGAATAACTTGATGGGTTGTGTCATTATTCAGTTGATTGAATATGTTGTATTGGTCATTAACAACAGTTTAAATTTTCCAAACATCATTAACTTCTATTTATGTTTGGATGAAAGAACTCTATAGTTCATTATGAATCAATTGTAGTGTAAGTAACCATAGTTATCGGTCGTGTTCATGGATAAACGATTAAATAACAGCAGATCATAAATAACACTTATTTTAATCAATGTCATTATCTTTATCATAACTGAAACTTAATTACCTTAACATTAAAAAAATTGTATTTGTTCATCATTATAAACCTATCAATATCATCATTAGAGTTATCAAAGGATATTTTTGAATGCAAATAGTGTCATATGTATATCCGTATCCAAAATCATTTTTCTATATCGGATATCCACGGTCGTAGATATGGACTTATATCGGATGATAATCCTATTATTTAACAACCAATAAATAAATAAACATAAATGGAAAATCTTAATTGAAATGAACATTTTTTGAATCTCATTAATTATCAAAGTGTCAAAATAAACAAATACGATAGAAGTAAATAGTTCATCAGTTAACACGCAATCAAAGCATATAAAATGAACTTTTGTCTTAATAAGTAGCAAGTAAATATCTTTAACTATACCAAAATACACAAATTTTAAACTATGATCTTAAAAGAACGTCGATGGATAATTTATTGATGCAGATATTTTTTTACCCTCGTTTGTACTTGTTTATACCAGTATCGAATATTTTCCTTTTCTCGGGTACAAATGCAGATATATTTCGGGGTATCTGTTGACATCCTTGATCATCATTCGTACTTATTCAAAGTGCTTAAGATAAGGATTTAATAATATGATGAAAATAATAATATATAAAAGGAAAACCAAAAAAGAAGTCAATTTTGGCTCCAAATAAAGGCTGGTCCAAATAGTTAGCATAGTAAATGATATGACATCAGTTTCCACGAGATTGGAATATACCAAGACAATAAAGCGTGTTGTTTTTTTTCTTTACAGACTACAGTAAGGGAGTAATATATGTTTCCAAAGTTTGAATATGAAAAAACAGGGTCCGCCACCAAACTTATAACATAAACTTGAAAAAAACTTGATTAAATTGTTAGCACAGTAAATAAAAATAGAATCTAATTAATTTGTTTGAACCAAACAAATAAAAGTGAAATGACAAAACTTTAGAAAGAAATAACACGCACACAGACACGCACAGTGATATATGCAAACATAAGAAAATATATAGGCACAAACATATAAAAAAACATGCAATACATGTTTGCGTGCATTTATACATATATTATAAGCACACATTCCAAATGACTTCCTAATCACCCAAATATGCATAAATATTAAAAAGTCCAGATCTGTCCGCTAAGCCACACACAACTACATAATACATTAAGGTAGCGTCTGCAGGCAACTTTTGCTCAGGTTGGATTTGGACATGTCGGATGTGACCAATATGCAACCGGGGAAAGTTGTCATGTTTCGTTAAGGGAAAAAAACTAACTGCTGACGCCGAACGCAGATGGCATCAGTTAATTATTTTTAGTCTCTCCCTTTAATACCTTGCTTAACCCATAAATACACACCGTTTAACGGGTAAATTAAAATACTCCATTTAAATGTCATGTTTAAATACCTTGTTTGATGTTGCAATGCATACTCCGTTTAACTTCCAACTCCAATTAAATACGCCACTTAAACAACCTGCTAAAATACCCCATTACCGTTTACCACAAGTACACCCTAAATTTTATGTGTCTGTGCTCATGTACACAAATAACACATGATGTATAGTTTAAATAATTAGTACTCCATATGAACTAATACTATGGCACTGTACATTGCAGAGTTATTCCATGTTTCATGCATAAATGTGGAATTATTAAGAAATCAGCCAAATTGGACTGAGTGGAGGAAATAAGTTCACAGGAACCGTTTGCATATAATGATAACCTAGCAGTACATAGTTTGAGCTACATAAACTGAAGGATTCAAAACAGAAAAATAATTGTATTGGCAGAAGTGATTTTTTTTATACCATAGTATCAAAAAATTCAGATACTCTTTGTAGGCATATTTTTTTTAAAATAAACTTAAGATGGTAAGTATTTATTCCGAGGTAACATTAATGGTTGTTCATTTTACAAGCATGGTAAAATGCATATGCTTTCCATTAAACGAACTACAAGGGAAATCCAACTCTGACTTATCATAGTATTTGGTATTGCAGTGAAATGAAGAAAAAAGGTTAGCTTTTGTTCACTATATTGCATTGCAAATGGTGGGTATAAATCAAAGAGTAACATAATCTAAGTATATCAGTCTTACAAACAAAACATCATGTAAAGCTGCAAGCCATTTATAAAGATTGATTCCACCTTCATGCTGTTTGTTAATGTCTCCTCTTCTCAACCAGCCCACCCCTCCCCCACACCCCCAACCAAACAAAAAAAAATTATCAGTAGGTAAATGAGATTTAAGTAATTGTGCTAACATAATTGTATTTAGACCGAATCAGTGTACAGACCATAAACCCAGTATTAGAAGAAATAATACATGATATGCAGTAGCAAAATCATGGATACAGTAAAACAGCATCATCAGAAAAGTAATCATGGACAAACACACGCATAGCATAACTCCAATAGCAATAAAAAACTTAGGTTTGATCCAAAAATATATAAATAGCAGGTTAGGAAATGTTGAATTTCCAGAGTATTAGGTTTTGAACAGGAGAACAAAACATGTAAAGCTGGAAGAAAATTTGCATCATATTGTGAAATGATAACTGGAAATAATAGGTTAACAAAAGGGCGTAAGAGAGAAAAATTTAATACCTCCCCCAGGAATGAAAATACTCGGATCTGACAGAAACATTGTACTCAATAAATCGACCGTAGGTAACAAATACGGGTTACGGATTAATGGCAGTTTCCGATTCAATGCAAAAAAAATGTTGTTCTGGCAAAAAAATGCATTGAACTACTTACCAAATGCAAGAAGAAGATGGCGCAGAAACCCTCTTTGAAACCCTCACCCAAGATCGTAAACCCACCTACAGCTCTATCCAACCAAGATCGCAAACCCTCACCCAAGCCACACTTTGAAACCCTCTTTCTCTGAAACCCACCAAAGTCAATAACTTCGAACCCAGCTAATCCACCATCATACCAACTTCAACGTCCAATCCGAACCAGTAGCTTACCATACCAAAAATCCTCAACCGAAATCTCACAACAACTGATCCTCGGCCTCCGCTTTGAAAACCAAAAAAAAAACCGAAGTCTCACTTACATTACCAGGCAATCAGGCAGGAAGGCAATAGAAGCGACACTTCCGTTTGATTCCGACGGTAGAGGAGCCATCAAATCGAATTAGGGTTGATGCGATAATGGGATTTTGAATCTGGCGATGATGAACGAACTTCTTCCTCGGCTGGAATAAAGCTCTGGCTTTGACTGACCTGATGACGATGTTCTTCCTCGGTTTCTACCTCTGGCCCATTCGATCATTTTGCCGTCGGTCTCCATTTTTGAATTAAAATTAGGGATTTCCTTTTTGATTTGGGGGAAGTTCTACACAGTTTGGGAGAAACCGAATATCCATGGAGAAAATGGAGAACAAGCAGACAGGTGGGTGCGGATTGCTAATATAACGCGTTGGATTCCATCAAAATCGATGGTTCGGACTTAATAGCTGCAGTTTACAGCAATCCGTTTGACTGGTTTGAACCAATCGTATTGCAATTTGTTTCTTCCAAGATCTAGATACGGTCTACGTATGGAACGGCTTCATTTACGTTTCCAATACACCAAAAGTAATTAAATAATATTACCGCTTCTTCTTATCATTAAATATTAGTAATTAAATAGTAATTATTATGTGTATATTATTTATAATCTATTATGAGCAATAATTAGTAATGATCACTTATTAAATGTATATATCAAATAGTAAACTAAATATTAATATTAAATCTTAAATATTAAAATACAATAAATAAATAAAATGTAATTGAGTATTAATTTCTTAATTGTAAATGAATATTAATTTCTAAATTTTAATTATTATGTATATTATTGCTTATTAATAGTAATATTAACTAGTAATTATCATATCTAAATTATTACTAATGTATTAACAATTACTAATTTATAACTGTAATAAACAAATATTAACAAAAAATTAATAATTACCAATAAAAAACTTATTATATATAGAGTATTATTTATTTCCACTTTGTTAACTATAATTTACATGTTTACTTTTAGTTTTTCAAATATTATTTATTGGTTATTACTTCTCAATTCTAGCTGAATATAAATTATTTAACATTAATTATTGTATATTTTAATCTAAGTGACGTGGTTGTACATTTTTTAATTTAACATGTATTTTGCTTCATTATATTTGCTTCAAATTTAAGAAACTGATGCAAATTAATATAAATGCATCAGTTGTTAACATATGTGATGCAAGTAAAAACACTTACTTCAGATTATTTGCTTCAAAAATGATTCACAATTGATGCTAATTACATTTCCAACCCTTCGACTGCTTTACCTATGACAATTGCTTCACGAGGTAATAGAGAACTGACTCAAGTAATGTTATTTGCATCAGTTGTTTATACAACTGATGCAACTGTGACGATGCAACAGACATGTTTTGTAGTAGTGGTTCAATGGGGAGATAACCCAAAGGATGCGACTTGGGAAACCGAAGATAAGATTTGTGCTTCGTACCCTTTTCTCTTCGAGGGTATGTTCTTAACTCCTTTTCCAAAAGCTTTATCAGTACTTGTTTCTATCATTTAAGTATATCTTATCCATAGTATTTTTTGACCTTTAGATAGGAGTCCTATGGATGTAAACATGTGTTTGAGACATGTTATTTGATGGATGCAAGTGGATGCAAGTGTTTGCTAGTAGTTGCATGTGGATGCATATACACACATATTAGGCACTAAGATCGGCTCAATCACTCTCATACTACATATGGATGTGTGTGCATTTTTTTTTTGGATGAAATGGATGAACTAGCATATGGACGTTGCATTTGGACGAATGAGTGTGCACATACATAGAACTTACATGTTATAATAGGCTTATTTGCATACATATTGGATTCATGGCACTAACATCCATTGCATTAAGGAGGTCAACTGAATCAGTAGACCGTCTGATTTTTGCATTAGACAAGGAACATATACACATGCTTTTGCATATGTTCATATAGCATTAGGAATCTTTTAAGGACAATGGATGCCTGTGGATGATGATTGAGTAGATGGATGATTGTATGGTAGGATACATTCTTCTTAACTTGAAGATTTCGGGGACGAAATTCTTTAAGGAGGGAAGAATGTAACACCCCATAATTTTAAAACATGACATAATAGATAACTTAAGAATACTTAATTATTAAAAGAATAATTAGGTGAAACGGGTTACGCCATTGCGTTCGTCTCGGAATTCTGCTTGAGATAGAGACACGAGTTTGCGTAAAACGGATGCCGTATGAAAGAGTTACGGACGATAGAAATTGGGCAGAAAATTCAGGAAATGGACCAAAATGCACTGGCGCACTTGGGAAGTGCGCCAAAAAAAAAAAAAATGCACTGCCGCACTTGGGAAGTGCGCCCATGCCGAGCTAGAAACCTGCACAGAATTCTGGAGAGTTCTGATGATGTGTCTTCTTCTTATTGGCTGGATGATGTGTCTTTGAGATGTGTGGTTCTGATGATCTCCTAGTTAATCTAAAGGCTCTAACAAAGCTAATACATCTATATAAGCACATCTAATTTAACCCTAATCTAAACTAAAATCTTTCATAAGCCCCCATGCTGCTGCATCCAAAACTAAACTAATTTCTCTTCTTCAACAATCAAAGCCTACATCAACGGATTTGCTAATCAACTTCAGAAATCAGAATTTAGAATCATTCTCTAATCCTTAGACCTATCCCAGTGAGTTTCTAGTCACTTTTAGGTTTAAATGGATAAATATGGTTTATGATAGAGTACGAATTGGGTATATGTTGTGAATCATGAACTTATGCAAGTTTATTATGTCATTGTCCCAGGATCCAATATGATTATGGACATTCTATTATGCTGACTATGTAGACCTTGACTTGCAACTATTTTGTGGTAAATGCAAACTTGTTAATTTAGATCTAATCCTTTATGCTACTCACCTTTCACCTGTTATGTTGTAGTAATCACGATATGTTGTAAACTTGACATGTAATGCCACCCTTTAGGTCTAATCATTCTACTATGTTACCCTAATTTTGTTAGACATCTAAATGACAAGTTTAGACCATGTTATGTTGACTTTGACATTGTAGTTGCCACAAGTTCAACAGTTCTGTGTTCACCCTGTTATGATGATTACATGTCCATTCACCTTGTTGTCATGCTTATGCATAAACTGTGCTGAAACTATCACCTTTGTCACTCCCTTTTTATTGTTATGGCGAGGCTACTTTGTAGCCTCGAAGACGCCAAAATACATGCGATCATGTTAGTTAGGAAACGGGGAAAAAATGGATTTATAATTGGCATAATTTATATAATGTTTTATATAAGTTGGACATATAATTCGAATAGGGAAACATAGAAATAATCACCTATAATGACATAGTAAAATTTGGGTAAAAATGGCATAATTTGAATATGATCATTTATGGATATGTAATTTAAATTATTGTTGCAAAATAGGTATTGTCACCTATAAAAGGAAAGGATAAATTAATTGGTAAATTAATTAAAAATGGAATGGTAGTAATTACAATTAGGAATTGTAATTGTACTTATGACACGAGGTTAGGTTACGTTAGTGGTGGAAGTCTGCCCGGATCCGACCGACATATCCAACAGCCACTAATGTTGAACCTAATGTGGGAGGTCCAAGTACGTAAATACGAATCGGGCTAAGACACGAGGTAGGCCCAACTGTAGAATAAGACTGCCCGAACCCGACTGAAATATCCAGCATCCACATGTTGTAGGTCTAATGTGGGAGGTCTAACCTAGTATGAGACCATAATTGGATATGGTAATAGAATTGGACTACTTAACCTAATTTAATTCATAAAGATTGTATGACTATGAACTTAAGTTAGGTAAAGCTGGACGAGTAGTGGGTGGGTTAAGTAAATTAGAAGGGGTGGGTAATATATAGATATATAGGCCCACAAACTTAACCCAATAAGGTTATGTAATTAAAGACACCTGATGGTAAACATAGCCAGCGGAAAATAGAATTAAGTTATGTAATTAAAGACACCCTTTAGGGTAAGCATAACTGGTATAGGACTATGTAAATAAAGACACCTAAGGGTATATGTAGTCAGTGAAAAACCTAGTGGGTATAAAAGGCAATGGGGAGAGCTTGTATCATATTGTGTGGGACCTATTTCAATCAGTAACTCGGAGTAGGTATCAAATAAAGAACTCCGTACTAGGCGGAAATAAGGGCACGCTTACTGATTGATTGTAAGAGATCCAAACGGAACGAACGGTGTGGACGGCGCAAACCGACCGAGGACATGTGCATGGATGGGCCGGGCAGAAGGGGCTAAGACGACCGTGAAACTAGTAGATATGGTTGTGCACCTCTTGGGTTGTCACTTTAGGAAGTGATACCTCCTACTGTGGGGCCAGCACAGGGTATCTACGGAATAGAGAGCCGTCGATTAGGGTAGGGTTTAGGGTACACCCGGACGTATACCCTAAGTCTACCAACTTATTGTGAAAAGGGATCATCTAACTTTAGTTATACTAGTAATAGTACAGAGTAGTCATCAGTGAAGTATGTGTACACCTTACCTTATCTGCCTTGTCACACCTGTTATTTATATAGTGACCTCTCTTACCCACTTTATGCCTGTCATGTTCACCTTTATTTATTTACTGGCTAAAAGTAACTAGACTCGCCAGACTTTATGTCTAACCCCTTTGTTTTTCCCTCTCTCTTCCGTCCCCCCCCCCCCCCAGGTTCTCAGGGAGGAAACACCCAGGCTTAGTCAGGACTTGGATGTTATCTTGCTAGAAGTTACTTTTGGGGTATGACTCAAGTCTTTATCTATACGCTGGCTTACTCTTTTTATTGGGGAATGATGTTTTTCTCTAATACCTATGTACTCTGATGATGCAAGACAGAAGTATTTTATTGTAATGGTTTTATGACTTATTACAGTGTGAACTACGGTATTATGTTTTATGTTGAAATAAAAATTTGAAATTTCTGCTGCTATCTTATTTATATATATCTAGTAATTATTCTGTGTCTGTTTACCTACAACACTTCACGAAACTTAATGCATTCCCTTAGTGAGTGACATTAACGGACGTGGGGTGTCACACCGGTCGGGTCCAGGAAGACTTCTACCACTAATGCAATCTAATCTCGTGTCATAAGTGTAGTGCAGTACTAATTACTTTAATCTTAGGCATCTTAATGATTAACCAACAATTTAAGCCCATGTCTTTATAGTTTTTCATGCCTATTTACCCAATTGTGTTCATAGTGAATAATATGTCCAAATTCATATTCCAATTCTAATATTTTCCCCGTTCCCTAACTAACGTATTCGCACAAATTTGGCGTCATGCCTGGGCTAAAAAGTAGCTTAACCATAAACAATAAAAGGGGAAGGTGATGGGAATATGACAAAAATTATTATCCTAACATAACTGGCATAAACATATTCTAACATGGTGACAAGGTGAACATATAAGCATAGATCCAATGAACTTGTGGCAGTTAACTAGTTTTTACATAGCAAAGATGTTAAGATAAGCATGACAAGATCTAAATATTAATTTATATGTCCAACAGGTTCAGGTCTAATATAATAAGCACAAGGAAATCTAAATAATAAGATAGATCTAATTAATAATTTAGACGTCCATATAATTCAAATCTAATAGTTAAAAGTAGATCTGACACAAATAAGGTTTAAGATCCACATCATTGAATGTCAGAAAAGTTACAATAGATCCGACTAGATAGAGATTTAGATCCAAGTAATAACCAATTCAGGACGTCATATATTTACAATCTACAATGGATCCGGTATAATTTAGTCATAGGAACAAATCCAAACTATAGTCATATCAGGTTTACTTTTAAATATTTAAATCTAAAAGCAACTAAGAACTCAGTGTTTGGATTAGAAAATAGAACCAGAAAAGAAGCTTATTGAGATGCGGATCTATACTTCAATCTCTAACTGATTAGCCTTATTTGATTGTTGTAGAAGATAAATAATTCGGTTCAGTTCAGTCACCGGTAGAGTTTGGCCTTCATTGATTCTCAATGAAGAAAACAAGAGAAATGGACCTCTCTATATAGGTGCCAACCTCCAGAAACTGACTGTGTGACGACCACCCATAACCCCCGCACTATACAAGAGGAATAATGCGCTGAAGGGTGTGCTAGGTAGTCATGGACGATCATCAGAGTAGGTAAACACAAGCGGAACTTGTCGTAAACTCACAGCACAAGGATAAAATATAACAGAACATATACAACAGGTAGTAATAGTGAAGCAGAAACACTGGACTTTCATACAACCAGAAAGGAATATCCACAACTTGGAAATAGTGTTTGTACAAGTTGCCTCACTACATCACTCCGAAAATCAAACAGCGGAAATCCAATTATTATGTAGTAGTAAAACTGGTACGTGGGCCTCCTGCACGCCCTCGATCAACATAGTCGTCCTCACTAAAGCATTACCTGTCACTTGTTACTTAGTCTACCCATCCACAACTGGATGAACAGCCCATTGTAATAAGAGGAAACATAAAACCTTGAGTCAGAAAAAAGTCCTAGTGAGCGATAAAACAGCTAGCAACATCAACAATAAAGTGTATGAGAAGGGATAGATAAATATACTAATCTACCCATAACATCAGAGATGAACTCAATCTTTTCTTCCCCACATCGAACAGTGATAGCCTTTACAATCCATTCACCCAAAGGAATAACAATTCATACATGGGAACCAGAACAACCATTGACAACATTCATAGCACCCAGATTACATAGGTCTCACGTAGACAACTCTAATCGAGTTTAACATTCCCCAAGTACTCTCCTCAGAGGCCTAAACCAATCTCAGTTAAGCACCCAAAAAACATCTCCTTCGACTTTGGATAATCAATGTGAGAAAGTACAAACAGAACAACCAATCATCCATGACTGACTCTGGCTATCACCACCAATCCTGCTTTGAAACCATCGTTAATCATATGATGGCCAACCTTGCCATATGTCAAGGGATAATGGTAACCCCAGTTGTAGCATAAACTCCATATGTCCAACCTTGACAATGTCCAACCTTGACAACTAGGCCTTTCCCCAAGACCCAGGGTACTAGAACTTACGACAACGATAATCCCTCAGCCTTCTCATCTCTAGTCAACCATCTTGATGACTTTTCATAGCTCGAGCAACCTTCTCGAGTAACCATTATCCACCAACTCACGACCTTTGAGTTGAAACTACATTTGTTGCATTTCCCAGACCAACGAAGACCCCAACACTTCGAACATCCCCTTCTGGACTCTCGTCGAAGCCACCACCATTGTTGAACCAACCAACCTTTTTAAAAGGTTCAAAGAAATCCATAGCATTATTTCAGCACTTCCTAACTTCCCAATTGAATTTACTTTGAAGTCACATCATCACTGGAAATGTCCGATCATAAAAACATTCCCAGAAATGCCAAAAATGGCTGACCAGAAATGGCTGTCCAAAATAGGCCGAGTCAATTCTGGTCGAGTCAATTCTCTGGCTGAGTCAATTCTGGCTGAGTCAATTCTGGCCGAGTCAATTCTGGCATATTGCAATTCAACTGCGATTTCGACCAAAACTTCGCCAAACGATGAATCCGACGAAACCAACTCAACCAAAATCATCAAACATAATCGTAAACATATCACAACATTACTAACCACATGAAGATGACGATTACCACATAAATGATGTAAATCTCACCAAAAACCATTAAAACGAACATATGATCGAAATGAGACATCTAAATAACATAAACATGTAAATTGGCATGAAATTAACGAATAAAACTTGTTATATTAGATCATAGGGTGATGCATATAAAAATGAACATGTAATGGTGTAATTCTATGGTAAAACATTCCAATTTGATGAGAAACATGCATAAACACTCATATACTTCATTGCGTTCATGTGAGAGATGTAAATCACTCACCAATTATCCAAAACAAAGCAAAATGGTGAAATAGAATTCCGGACAGCGAAGAGATAGCTCCTATCCCTTCGATTTGATGAATCCTTACTCGAAATGATGGAGATCTAGCCTCCAATGGTGTTGATCTATGATTTCCCTCCTTAGATTTGGATTTTTAACGGTGGAAATGTGTTAGAGGAAGAAGGAGATCAATGCCTCCAAATGAGAGAATAGGAAAGTAAACCTTTTCCCTCCACTCTCACCCATATTTATAGGATTCCACCAAGGCTCCAAAACATGAATAGCCAACTATAAAACCTTAAAACAGCGATTTCTCCCAATCCGCTGAGCCAAATCTTTAATGTAACCACTCTATGGAAAGGCAATCATCAATTCCTTTCCAATGGCACAAGTCTCACCCTCTAATTCAACCAGAGTCAAAAGTTATGCCCTGTACAAGGCTGATAGGGGCAAAATGGTCACAAACAAAATCGGTAAAAATTATGGATATGTCTCACATCCCCATAAGCAACATATTAAAAGATGAGAATGCTCCAACCCTCTGAGAATGAAATAAAAATATTTTACGATCTTTCGATATGTAAAATGTGGGATGTTACATTCTCCCCTCCTTAAGAATTTCGCCCCCGAAATTCCAAACAAACACAAACAATTACAACGATTCTGCATGCCTATCATGCATGAGAAGCCAATTCTATCATCCAGACTAGCAATCATCAAGCCATGCATCCATAGCCTTATCCTAGCACGCGGAATTCTAACAAACAACAACAAGATACAACGATATAACGAAGATACGATATCAAAGTGTCAGACCAATGAAGAGTTTTGGATGAGTCACTCTCATACTCTCTTCCATCTCCCACGTACAATCGTTGCCATCTTCACTCCATTGTACCTTGACTAGCGTAACCGTCTTCCTCCTGAGCTGTTTCGTGTCATTCCCCACAACACGAAGTGGCTTACGAGGTCTCGAAACTACAGTCACCACTTCAAGGTATTCGTACTGCTCTGGAGATACCACTACATTCGAATCATGCATGAACTTCCATAGAAATTAGACATGGAACACATTATGCACACTCAACATCTTCTCGGGTAACTCCAATCTATACACGAGCTTTCCAATTCGCTCGACTATCGGAAATGGTCCAACAAACCATAGAGCTAACTTTCCTTTCTTACCAAATCTAACCATGTGCTTCAACGACAAAGCTTTCATGAAAACCATATCGCCCACGTCGAATTCCAAGTCCTTACGACGCTTGTCGGCGTCGGCGTAACTCTTCTGACGATCCTGGGCTGCCTTCATTCATTGCCGAACTATCTCGATACAATATGAGGTTTCTATAATCATCTCAGGCCCAAGTACTAACTTATCTCCAGTTTCTAACCAACATGCTAGAGAATTGCATGGCCTTTCATACAATGCTTCGTATGGTGCCATCCCAATGCTGGACTGGTAGCTATTATTATACGCAAACTCAACTAGATGAGATGGTCTTCCCATGATCCTCCGAAGTCTAACACACAAGCCCTCAGGAGATCTTCCAAAACTCGATTGACTCTCTCGGTCTGACCATCAATTTGGGGAAGATATGTCGTACTCAAGCATAACTTGGTTCCCAAAGTTTCTTGCAAAGTTTTCCAAAATCCACTCGTGAATAATGGATCTCGGTCACTCACTATGCTCTTTGAGACACCATGGAATTGAACTATCCATTTCACATAAAGTTCAGCCAATTTCGATGTCGTCCTAGTCGACTTGACAGGAATGAATCTCGCACTTTTGGTTAAACGATCCACGATGAACCAAATCCCCTCGTTTCCTACCCTGGTTCTAGGTAGTCCATCGATCCTTGCTCCCACTTCCGCGTAGGAACTTCCAGTGGCTGAAGCAAACCACTCGGCTTCTTCTGTTTAGTTTTCACCAACTGATAGTTCATACACTTGGAAATGAACTTTCCAATATCTCTCTTCATCCCTTCCCAGTAGTAGACTCTCTTCATGCCCTGATACATCTTATTACCACCGGGATGAATCGTCATCTTCGAGTGATGACATTCTCTCAGAACCTCATCCCTCAATCCGTCAATATCAGGAACAATTAATCGCCCTTTCTTTCGAAGCCAACCTTCTCGATCAACCTCGAACTCTTTATCTTCTAGTTCCAGTTTCTGAATGAACTCGACAAGCTTCGCATCTTTCTTTTGGCTCTCGCTAATCCTTTTGATAAGAGGTCTTATCGAAAAGCTTGCCGACATTTCAGGTTCCAACTCACACCTTGGCCTGAAATCAAACCTTGCCAAATACTCGAGGCTCTTCCATTCCGAAAACATCGCTCCCAAACTTGCGTGTCTTCGACTTAACGCATCTGCAACTGCGTTACCCAAGCCCGGAGTATAGGATATGCCAAAATCATATGACGCCAGAAACTCTAACCATCTTTGCTGCCAAAGATTCCAATCCTTTTGGGTGATAAGATACTTCAACGACTTGTGATCCGTAAACTTCTCGAATCAAACTCCCAATAGATAATGTCTCCACGTCTTCAGAGCAAACACAATTGCCGCCAACTCCAAATCATGAGTTGGATAGTTCCTCTAATGTGGCTTTAGCTGTCGACTTGCGTCGGCCACAACCTTATCCTTCTGCATTAGTACTGCTCCAAGTCCAGTACCACATGCATCGGTATATACAACCATCTCTTCATTCCCACTTGGAATGGTCAACGTAGGTGCACTCATCAATCTCTCCTTTAGGATTTCAAATGCTTGTTCACACTTTGCATCCCATGTGAACACCTTGTTCTTCTTCGTCAATCCTGTCAAAGGTGCAGCTACCTTGGAGAAATCCTTGATAAACCATCGGTAATAACTAGCCAACCCAACGAAACTTCGAACATCTATCGCATTCTTAGGTCTATCCCAGTCCTGGATTGCTGCTATTTTAGCGAGGTCAACCGCTATCCCATTCCCAAAAACAACATGACCTAAGAATCTCACTTCACTCTTCTAGAAGTGACACTTGGAAAACTTAGCTCTCAGTTGATGCTTACGCAAGATCTCTAACACAACTCTTAAGTGCGTCTTCTGCTCTTCCTCATTTCTGGAGCAAACCATAATATCATCCACGAACACAAGCACGAACTTGTTCAACTGATCTCTGAACACCCTATTCATAAGATTCACGAAATTCGCTGGTGCGTTAGTCAATCTGAATGGCATCACCAACCATTCGAAGAAACCAGATGGTGTCCTAAAAGCAGTCTTTGGCACACTATCCTTAGCCACCCTCAACTGGTGAAATCCCGTTGCCAAATCCATCTGAGAAAACACTTTGGCTTCGTGAAGCTGATCAAACAAGTCATCTATCCTTGGCAATGAATACTTGTTCTTCTTTGTCACCTTGTTCAGCTCACGATAGTCCACACACAATCTTAACGAGCCATCCGACTTGGTTGCAAATACGACCAGTGCACCCCATTCGGATAAACTCCTCCGAATGAATCCTTTTCCTAAAAGGTCTCTAACTTGCACCTCTAACTCTTGTTGGTCCTTGGGCGCCATCTGCCTAATTGGCATAACGATTGGTCTAGCACCCTCGACAAAACCGATCCTAAACTTGATCTCATGATGCGGCGGCAACCCTTTGACCTCGTCAAAGACATCTACATACTCATTAGCGATCAGCACTGATGACAGGTCTTCTTGTGGAATCCCAAGCGAATATAGATAACTCATAAAGACCCCGTCTTTGCACTTACATCTAATCAACACCTTTCTCCCTTCCACATCTCCGACCCTCACATCTAGCTTCTCGCAATTCACCCTGGCCGCATACCTCTTGAGCCAATCCATACCCAAGATGATCCCAAACCCAGTGAAGTTAAGAACAAAGCAATCACACACAAAAGAGCAACCATGACTCGACAACACTAGACCACGACATATCATGCAAAGATTTGACGAACCCCAAATTAGATTATTCACTATGAAGGGTCTATCACAAATCTCAGGTTCCAAACCCAAGAGACACACAAGCTCATTGCAAATGAAAGAATGTGATGCTCCAGTATCGAAAAGCAAACGAACTGAAACACCTTTAACAGAAAGAGTACCTTGCACCACGACACCCTTTCCCTTCTCCACTACGGTAGGAGCTCTCGAAGAAGATGGCATAACTTTCAAAGCATATGCCTTCACAATCTGCTTGCCCTTAGCTGATTCTGGACAATCTTTCTTCTCATGCCCAGGCTTCCCACATTTGAAGCACTTCTTCTCAGCTTTGGGATTCTTGCACTCACTAGCAAAATGACCTTTCTACTGGCAGTTAAAGCAAACCACCTCACTCTTGGGTTTCTTTTGTCCATCTTTTCCCTTCTGCTGTTGTTTCTTCCTCTTTTATTATTACCACCCTGTTGTGGCTTCAGAACCTCTTTGGTGGCAGCGACAATATTTGCTTCTTTAGGAAACAAACTCTCATGACGAGTAGCTTTTTCCACAATCTTCTCAAATGAGTCATCAAGATGGTCCACTAACGATTTTCCGATATAAGCATCCAAACCCAAGACAAACTTCTCGTTCTTCTGATATGGTGTATCAACATATGAACGAGCATATCTAGACAAGGCTTCAAAGTCAGAAATATAGTTAAGCACAGAGCGACCATTCTGTTTTAGCTCTACGAACTTCTTGAGAAGGGCAAATTTCTGAGCTGTGGAGATAAACTTTGCTTCAAACTTAGCTTGGAATTGCTCCCATGAAATTTCTTCCTCTGGAGTCTCGAGTGTAATAGAATTCCACCATTCCATGGCCCTGCCCTGCAGTTGCCTTGATGCAAGCTTTCTCTTTATTGCATCCTCAATACCCAAGTCTCCAAAGATTCGGACACATGAATTCGTCCACCTCAGAACCTCTTTATCTGGTTCAGTTCCCTTGAATGGTTTTCCCCCTAGAGATGTAAAGTCCTTGCACAGCTTTGCAAAATCTACTACTCTAGGAACTCGTACACCAACATCTACCGTTGCCGCCACTGGAGCGGGTACCCTTCACATAATTGCTTCTGCCATGGCTTCAAACATAGCTGGGTAATTAGGTTCACCACCATTTCCCCCTCCAGTATTGGATCCCCTAGCAGCGTGTCTTGTTTCCGATCTACTCATTCTAAATCTGCAATTTAGAATAATTAACCACTTCCAAGAAAAACTGCTAAAGGAAAAAAACTTTTACTACTATATACTCTTATATATATAGTAAGCATCCAACTGAAATCTACAGATACGTCTCTTATACGTGATTACGTCCTTGAACTTTAGCTAAAAATCGTTAACCAGAGCTTTGATACCAAATGTGACGACCGCCCATAACCCCCGCACTATACAAGAGGAATAATGCACTGAAGGGTGTGCCAGGCAGTCATGGACGATCATCAGAGTAGGTAAACACAAGCGGAACCTGTCGTAAACTCACAGCGCACGGATAAAATATAATAGAACATATACAACAGGTAGTAATAGTGTAACAGAAACACTGGACTTTCATAAAACTAGAAAGTAATATCCACAACTTGGAAATAGTGTTTGTACATGCCTCACTACATCACTCCGAAAGGCAAACAGCAAAAATCCAATTATTATATAGTAGTAAAACTGGTACGTGAGCCTCCTGCACGCCATCGATCAGCATAGTCATCCTCACTAAAGCATTACCTGTCACCTGTTACTTAGTCTGCCCATCCACAACCGGATGAACAGCCTAAGGTAATAAGAGGAAACATAAAACCTTGACTCAGACAACAGTCTTAGTGAGAGATAAAACAACTAAAAACTTCAACAATAAAGTGTATGAGAAGGGATAGATAAATATACTAATCTAACCACAACACTAGAGAAGAACTCAATCTTGTCTTCCCCACATCGGACAGTGATAGCCTTTACAATCCATTCACCCAAAGGAATAACAATTCATACATGGGAACCAGAACGACCATTGACGACATTCATAGCATCCATATTACATAGGTCTCACGTAGACAACCCTAATCAAGTTTAACATTCCCCAAGTACTCTCCCCAGAGGCCTAAACCAATATCAGTTAAGCACTCAAAGAACATCTTCCTCGACTTTGGATAATCTATGAGAGATAGTGAAAACAGAACAACCAATCATTCATGACTGACTCTGGCTATCACCACCAATCCTGCTTTGAAACCAACGTTAATTGTATGACGTCCAACCTTGCCATATGTCAACGGCTAATGGTAACCCCAATTCTATCATAAACTCCACATGTCCAACCTTGAAAACTAGGCCTTTCCCCATGACCCAGGGTACTAGAACTTACGACAACAATAATCCCTCGGCCTTCTCATCTCTAGTCATCCATCTTGACGACTTTTCATAGCTCGAGCAACCTTCTCGAGTAACCATTATCCAACAACTCATGACCTTTGAGTTGAAACTACATTCTTTGCATCTCCCCAACCAACGAACACCCTAACACTTCGAACATCCCCTTCTAGACTCTCGTCGAAGCAACCACCATCATTGAACCAACGAACATTTTTATAAGGTTCAAAGCAATCCATAGCATTATTTCAGCACTTCCTAACTTCCCAATTGAATTTACTTTGAAGTCACATCATCACCGGAAATGTCCGATCAGAAAAACTTGCCCAGAAATGCCAAAAATGGCTGACCAGAAATGGCTGTCCAAAATAGGCCGAGTCAATTCTGGCCGAGTCAATTTTGGTCGACTCAATTCTCTGGCTCAGTCAATTCTGGCCGAGTCAATTCTGGTCGATCAATTCTCTGGCTGAGTCAATTCTGGCTGAGTCAATTCTGGCCGAGTCAATTCTGACATATTGCAATTCAACTGCGATTTCGACCAAAACTTCGCCAAATGATGAATCCGATGAAACCAACTCAACCAAAATCATCAAACATAATCATAAACATATCACAACATTACTAACCACATGAAGATGACGATTACCACATAAATGATGTAAATCTCACCAAAAACCATTAAAATGAACATATGATCGAAATGAGACATCTAAATAACATAAACATGTAAATTGGCATGAAATTAACGAATAAAACTTGTTATATTAGATCATTGGGTGATGCATATAAAAATGAACATGTAATGGTGTAATTCTATGGTAAAACATTCCAATTTGATGAGAAACATGCACAAACACTCATATACTTCATTGCGTTCATGTGAAAGATGTAAATCACTCACCAATTATCCAAAACAAAGCAAAATGATGAAATAGAATTTCGGACAGCGAAGAGATAGCTCTTTGCCCTTCGATTTGATGAATCCTTACTTGAAATGATGTAGATCTAGCCTCCAATGGTGTAGATCTATGATTTCCCTCCCTAGATTTGGATTTTTAATGGTGGAAATGTGTTAGAGGAAGAAGGAGATAAATGCCTCCAAATGAGAGAATGGGAAAGCGAACCTTTTCCCTCCACTCTCATCCCTTATTTATAGGATTCCACCAAGGCTCCAAAACCTGAATAGGCAACTGTAAAACCGTAAAACAACGATTTCTCCCAAACCGCTGAGCCAAATCTTTAATGTAACCACTCTACGGAAAGGCAATCATCAACTCTTTTCCAATGGCATAGGTCTCACCCTCTTATTCGACCTGAGTCAAAAGTTATTGCCTGCACAAGTCTGACCGGGGCAAAATGGTCACAAACAAAATCGGTAAAAATTATGGATATGTCTCACATCCACATAAGCAACATATTAAAAGATGAGAATGCTCCAACCCTCAGAGAATGAAATAAAAATATTTTATGATCTTCCGATATGTAAAATGCGGGCTGTTACAGACTGCCACCTCAGCCCTAGGGGGTCGACCCATGGGTCGACATCCCTCCAATAGGGTCGACTCCCCTAAGCGGGATTTTTCCCGCTTTCAATAATTTTAAATTTTGAACTGAAATTTTTTGAACTCCTGGGTCATATATATATATATATATAAACAATTTCAATATATATATATATATATATATAATTATCTTGCGCATATACAAACTTCAAACCTTCATATCTTCTTCATACGGTGTCGGTTTTATGCAAACCAAATGCCTATTTTGACCAGAATTTCGAGATGGACATAATGGCACACTCCGTTTCCTTTAATTGTGAATATTAAATTAATTATTACTAAATTTTCCTTCTTTAATGTCGTTAAAATTTCGAGGTGTTACGTTCTCCAGTACTTAAAGGATTTCGTCCCCGAAATCTTCAAGTTAAGAAGAATGTGTATCCTACCATCCATCACCCATCTACTCATCCATCAATCATAGACATCCATTGTCCTTAAAGACTTCTAATGTTTGTATGGACATATGCAAAGGTGTGTGTATATGTCCCAATACTAATGCGAAGATTAGGCGGTCTACTGATTCAGTCGACCTCCTTAATGCAGTGTATGTTAGTGTCATGAATCCAATATGTATGCAAATAACCCTATTATAATATGTAAGTTCTATATGCGTGCACACTCATTCGTCCAAATGCAACATCCATTTGATAATATGTCCATTTTTATCCATTAAAAGAAAAGAAAAATGCACACACATCCAAATGCAGTATGGGAGTGATTGAGTCGATCTAGTGCCTAATGTGTGTATATGCATCACAGGCAACCACTAGCAAACACTTGCATCCATCAAACATAACATGTCTCAAACACATGTTTACATCCATAGGATTACTATCTAAAGGTCGAAAATACTATTGATAGAGCATACTTCAATGGAAGAAGCAAACATAGATGAAACTTTGGAAAAGGAGTTAACAACATACCCTCGAAAAGGAAAGGGTACGAAGCACGATCTTGTCTTCGGTCTCCCAAGTTGCATCCTCTGGGTTATCTCCCCGTTGGACCTTTGTCAGCTTGATTTCTTTATTGCGTAGCTTATTAACTTCTGATCAAAGAATGCAGGTAGGAATTGGTCTGACAGTTGCCTCCCGTTCCACCTCCACTACCTCTAATATACTTGGCTCAACAACTTCCCTGGTGTCATGCAAGCACTTCCAAAAATGAGAAACGTGGAAAACATCATGAACGCCGGATAGATTTTCTGGGAGCTTTACTCTATAGGCCATTTGGCCGATCCTTTCGGTTATGGGAAATGGTCCCACAAATCTGGGTGCCAACTTCAGTATAGATCCGAAGCATACCACATTCCTTAAAGGTGATACTTTAATGAAAACTAAGTCTCCCACTTCAAATTCAATGTCAGTCCTTCTCTTGTCTGCATAGGATTTCTTTCTATCTTGAGCTGTTTTCATCCGTCATCGAATAAGGTCAATCTTCTCGGACATTTCTCTAAGCATATCAGGTCCAAGTAATAATCTTTCTATAGATTCCCACCAACTAGTTGGTGATCTACAGGGTTTTCCGTACAATGCTTCGAAGGGTTCCATGCCGATGCTAGTTTGGTAACTGTTGTTATAGGCAAACTATACTAAAGGAAAGTGCTCTTCCCAAGTCCCTCCGAAGTCTAGGATACACAGCCTTAAAAGATCCTCTAGAATTCTGTTCACCGTCTCCTTCAGTCCATCGGTCTGAGGATGATAGGCGGTGCTCAAACACAACTGTGTACCTAATGCTTCTTGCAAACTCCTCCAAAATTCACTGGTAAAGATGGGGTCATGATCACTTATGATGCTGGAAGGTACTCTATGAAGACGGACTGTCTCACGAACATAAATTGCTGCCAACCATGATGTCGTCCTCTTACTCTTAACTGGAATGAAATGAGTGCTCTTAGCCAGTCTATCCTCCACAACCCAAATACTAGTATTGACTTTCTTTGATCTAGGTAAACCATCTATAAAGTCTATGCAGATGCTCTCCCATTTCCACTGTGGAATCTCCAAAGGATGAAGTAAACCGCCGGGCTTCTTTTGCTCAGATTAAACTTGTTGGCAAACTAAACATTGAGAAACAAACTCTGCCACATCTTTCTTCATCCCAGCCCAAAAGAAAATCCTCTTCATGTCTCTATACATCTTATCACCGCTTGGATGAATAGTCATCTTAGAATGGTGGGCTTCTAGGACTGACTTTATCAAGCTTCCCGTTATAGGAACACAAAGCCTTCCATCTCTTCGCAACCACCCCTTTTCATCTATGGAATATCTACTGAGGTGACTAGAAGTCTCCCCTTTCCTGAGCTTACCCAAGATGTCTAAAATCTGTGGGTCACCTTGATGCAGGGCTCCTATTTGATCCATAATAGTTGGTCGTATTTCTAGCGACACAAACAAATCAGTCAAAATCTCAATGGAGGGTCTAAAGTCAAAGGTTGATATGAACTCCAAGCTCTTCCTCTCCATAAACAGAGAACTTAAGGCCATCCTCTGCCTACTTAGTGCGTCGGCCACCTCATTACCCTTTCCAGGGGTATAAGCAATTTCAAAATCAAAAGAAGCTAAGAATTCCATCCACCTTTGTTGCCTTAAATTAAGATCCTTCTGTGAGAGAAGAAACTTGAGAGATTTATGAACGGTGTATAACTCGAACTTCTCTCCAAGTAAATAATGACGCCACGTCTTTATCGCGAATACTACGGTAGCTAGCTCTAAATCATGGATGAGGCAGTTCTTCTCATGAACTCTCAATTTTCTACCCCCATAACACACTACCTTTCCTTCTTGCATCAGAATCGCACCAAGCCCTGTACCACATGCATCAGTGTAAACCGTAAACAATTTGTTCCTATCGGGAAAATTTAAGACTGGGGCTGTTGTCATAGCTTTCTTCAAACATTGGAAAGCAACATCATAATCTATACCTTATGAAAATGCCAAGTTCTTCTTTGTCCACCTGGTGAGAGGGGATGATATCTTTGCGAAGTCCTTAATGAACTTCCTATAATAACCTACCAATCCAAGAAAGCTTCTCATCTCTATTGTATTTTTTGGAATTTGCCAATCTTGTATTGGAACTACCTTCGCGGGATCCGCAGCTATCCCTTCTTTGGAGACTATATTCCCTAAGAATCTCACCTCTTTTCTCCAGAAACGGCATTTGAAGAACTTTGCCTTAAGCAGATTCTCACGGAGAGTTTTCAAAATTTATCTCAAACGTTAGTCATGCTCCTCTTCGGTTTTGGAAAAGACCATAATATCATCTACAATGACTATGACAAATTTATTTAGAAACTCCCGAAACACCCTACTCATTAGATCGACAAAATAAGCGGGTGCATTCATCAGCCCAAAAGGCATAACTAACCATTCAAAGAAACCATCCGGAGTCCTGAAAGCAGTCTTTTCTATACTGTCCTCAGCCATCCTCAACTGATGAAACCCCGTGGTCAAATAAGTCGTCTACCCTCGGAAGTGGGTGCCTATTCTTCTTTGTGAGTTTATTCAACTCTCTATAGTCCACACACAAATGAATCGAACCATCCTCCTTAGTTGCAAATACAACTGGAGCACCCCATTCAGATATTCTTCGTCTGATAAATCCTTTCTCAAGTAGCTCCCCTACTTGCTTACTCAACTTCCTCCTTTCCCTCGAAGCCATATGGCGTGATAGTAATGCAACTGGCTTTGCATTGTCCACCAGATATATACAAAAATCGATCTCGCGTCTTGGAGGAAAGCTTCGGACCTCCTTAAAAACATCAGAATAATCTCAGACTACTGGAACAGATTGCAAATCATCTATGGATGCATCAAGAGACTTTAGGAAGCTAAGCATAACAGACCCTTTTGGGTCACAAGAAATCTCGAGGGTCCTCCCATGGCAAGTCAGAAGTCTAACGACCCTCCTTTCACAATCTAGAATGACACCATATGTGGTTAGCCAATTCATCCCTAGAATCAACCCATAGCCCATGAAACCGAGCACAATGCATCACATTCAAATTCAACGCCTAACATAGATATTCTCAAGCCCTGAAAAATCATAGATAAATGAGTCGTACCACCAACGGGGTTTGAGACAACTACGGTATCCACTACCATACTAGTAATTAAGTGCAGAGATTCTACCACAGAACTAGATATAAATGAATGTGAAGCGCCAGAATCAAAAAGTGTTCTAATAGGATTATTTGGAAGAGAAATTAAACCTTCCACAGAAATTTTTCTACCTCTATCAGGAGCACTGATCGCAAGAGCATGCACCTTCCCTACAGAAGTTCATGCCCTTTGACCTTGTCCCTGTTTCTTCGGGCACTCCCTAGCACAGTGTCCGACCTCTCCATAATTTAAGTAAGAATTTTTCCTTCTTTTGTAGTCTTTCACCAAGTGACCCTCATGCCCACAACTGTGACACTTCCTCTTATCCTTACCCTTGTCATTCTTTCTGCCTTTATTTTGTTGTTGTTGTTGCTGCTGCGGCCCATACTTTTTTGTTTTACGTTGTTTTCCCAGCTTTAACCTCCTTCTTTTCTCCTTTCTCTTCCTCATACATCAAGGCCATGTCAACATGTCTTTCAAAGGTAGTTCCCATTGGAATATGGTACATGGCTAACCCATGAAGGGGTTCGTTTATCCCTTTAACAAACCACAAAGCCTTCTTATGTGGAGTGTCTACCAGCTCCAGTCCAAATCTTGCCAGCTGGTTGAATTTGTTCAAATACTCTCTAACCGTTAAGCTTCCTTGTTTGACTGCTAAGAACCTCTCCATTTGCATGCTTTTCTCAGCTTGGGAAAGAAATTTCATTTCGAACCACTGTCTAAAGTCATCGCAAGTTTCCACTGGACGCCTCGCTTGGGTTATTTCCCACCAGAACGAAGCGTCATCCTTCAGTAGCCAGACAGCCAACTGAATCTTCCTTCAATGTTCCACTTCAAAGATTACAAACAAGTCCTTGGTCTTCTTGAGCCAATTCCTTGCCTCTACGAATGTCTCAGTTCCATGGAATGGCTTTCCTCCCATAGCAAGGAAATCTTTGCAGATCTTAGTCAAGTTGTTCGCACGCAGAGAAGGAGGAGGAGGAACAACGGGTGCAGCTGGGGAAGGAACGTTTCCTTGGCCTTCGGAAAGCGCTGTGACCTCCAGATACCTACGGAACCAGCCTGGTGTCATAACGCCCTCTAGGTTATTAGGTTCGCTAGACATGCTAAAAAGAAAAGGAAAGAGATTTAGACAAAGGGTCGAAGGATATTACATATGGCTTTGGGGAATATGTTTTTCAAAACAGACTTTTCATTTTGAAAAATGCTTTCGTTTAAAACCTTTTTTAAAATAATTTTCAAAAACTTTTATCCAATCTGGTAACCTTCAGCTCTGATACCAAGTGTGACACCCCACGTCCGTTAATGTCACTCACTAAGGGAATGCATTAAGTTTTGTGAAGCGTTATAGGTAAACAGACACAAAATATTACAAGACAGATATAAATAAGATAGCAACGGAAATTCAAATTTTTATTCCAAACGCGACTCATATCATCATGGTCCAAAATTCCATAAGTCACAAAAACCATTACATCATAAAAAGTACTTTCTGTACTTTAAAACATCAGTGTACATAAAAGTAGCAAAATTGTCCAAACAAAGCATGGCCATAGCAACAAGGATAAGTGCTTGAACCATATGTCTATGCAGCTCCAGCAAAATATAAGCAGAATCACGGTCAAGCCTGAGTGTTCATGCCCTGAGAACCTTGGAGGGAAGGGGGAAGAAAGAAGAGGAAACAAAAAGTGTCAGACATAAAGTCTGGCGAGTCCAATTACTTTTAGCAAGTAAATAAATAAAAGTAGCATGACAGGCATATAAAGTGGATAAGACAGAGATAACTACATGAAAGGCAGGTAAGGCAAGGTAAACAGGGTAAGGTGCAAATGCTTCTGATAATTACTCTACACTATTACTAGTATAACCAGTATGAAATGATCCCTTCCACAATAAGGTGGTAGACACAGGAATACGTCCAAATGTACCTTAACTACTACCCTAATCAATCAGCTCCCTAATCCACGTAGATACTCTGTGCCGGCCCCATTGTAGGATATATCACGTACTAAAGTGGCAACCCTTCGTTGATATGCACAACCCCATATCTACAGGTGTCACGGTCGTCTTATCCCCTTCTGCCCGGCTCATGCACGCACATGGCCCGGTCAGTTTGCGCCGCCCACACCGTCCTCCACGTTTGGATCTCTTACAATCGGTCTAGTAAGCGTGCCCCTTCTCCAACCTAGCTCGTAGTATATGTTTGATACCAACTCCGGGTTACTAGCTGAAATGGGTCCCACACAATATGATACAAGCTCTCCCCTTTGTCTTGTATCCCCCACTAGGTTTTCATTGGCTATGTACACCACCAAGTGCCATTTAATTACATAACCCTATTATTTCTACAAGTTATTCTTACCCTAAAAGGTTTCTTTAATTATATAACTTTATTATTTCCTCCGGTTATGTATACCACTAGGTGTCTTTAATTACATAAGCTTATCACGCTAAGTTTGTGGGCCTTTATGTAAATATTACCCACCCCCTTAGATTTACTTAACCCACCCACTGTTCAACCAAAATTTTCTTAACCCCAATTTTAGTTCATATTCATACAATCTCTATGAATTTAATTAGGTTAAATATTCCAATTCGTTACCATGTCCATTTATGGTTTATATTGGGCTAGACCTCTCACATTAGGCCTACAACTTGTGGATGCTAGTTATGCCGGTCGGGTCTAGGCAGACTTCTTCCCCAAGTTGGGCCTAACCTCGTGTCATAGCCCATCTCGTATTTGTGCACTTAGACCCCTCATATTAGGTTCAACATTAGTGGTTGTTGGATGTGCCGGTCAGGTCTGGGCAGACTTCTACCACTAATGCAATCTAACCTCGTGTCATAAGTGCAGTACAGTACTAATTACTTTAATCTTAGGCATGTTAATTATTAACCAACTATTTAAGCCCCTGTCTTTATAGGTGTTCATGCCCATTTACCCAATTATGTTCATAGTGAATAATATGTCCAAATTCATATGCCAATTCTAATATTTTCCCCCGTTCCCTAACTAAAGTACTCACATAAATTTGGTGTCATGCCTAGGCTAAAAAGTAGCCTAGCCATAAACAATAAAAGGGGAAGGTGATGGGAATATGATAAAAATGATTGTCCTAACACTACTGGCATAAACACATACTAACATGGTGACAAGGTGAACATATAAGCATAGATACAATGAACTTGTGGCAGTTAACTAGTTTTAACATAGCAAAGATGTTAAGATAAGCATGACAAGTTCTAAATATTAATTTAGACGTCCAACTGGTTCAGATATAATATAATAAGCATAAGGAAATCTAAATAATAAGCTAGATCTAATTTATAATTTAGACGTCCACATAATTCGGATCCAATAGTTAAAAGTAGATCTGACACAAACAAGGTTTAAGATCCACATCATGGAATGTCACAGAAGTTACAATAGATCCGACTAGATAG
The DNA here is from genome assembly GCA_030737875.1 of Allium sativum. Classification (NCBI taxonomy): domain Eukaryota; kingdom Viridiplantae; phylum Streptophyta; class Magnoliopsida; order Asparagales; family Amaryllidaceae; genus Allium; species Allium sativum. The sequence continues at coordinate 313,798,281 of CM060925.1, forward strand.
ATATTTAGATCCAAGTAATAACCAATTTGGAATGTCATATGTTTACAATTTACAATGGATCTAGTATAATTTAGTCGTATGAACAAATCCAAAATGTAGTCCTATCAGGATTACTTTTAAATATTTAAATCTAAAAGCAACAAAGAACTCATAGTGTTTGGATAAGAAAAAAGAACTAGAAAAGAAGCTTATTGAGAGGCAGATCTACACTTGAATCTCTAATTGATTTGACTTATTTGATTGTTATAGAAGATAAATAATTTGGTTCAGTTCAGTCATCGACATAGTTTAGCCTCCATTGATTCTCAATGAAGAAAACAAGAGAAATGGACCCCTATATATAGCTGCCAGCCTCCATAAACTGACTTCCCCCTCAGACCTAGTGGGGTCGACCCATGGGTCGACACCCCCCTTAAGGGGTCGACCCATGGGTCGACACCCCCCTTAAGGGGTCGACCCCGGGGTCGACAACCTCTTGAGGGGTCAACCTCGGGGTCGACACCCCTCCAATGGGATCGACTCTCCTAGGCAGGATTTTCCCGCTTCCCCCGCTTTCAGTAATTTCGAATTTTGAACTGAATTTTTTTGAATTCCTGGGTCCTATATATATATAATTATCTTCCACGTATACAAACTTCAAACCTTCATATCTTCTTCATACGGTGTTCGTTTTACGCATACCAAATGTCTATTTTGACCAGAATTTCGAGATGGACGCAATGGCGCAGTTTGTTTCCCTTAATTTTGAATATTAAATTAATTATTATTATTATTTTCCCTCTTTAGTGTTGGTAAAATTTCAGGGTGTTACAATATATGAGTGTAACGAGTTGTCTAACTTGTTTTGATTTTCAACACTTTGCTTAGTCATTTGCGCTAAAAGTTGACTCACCTCAGATAAATTTCCCTCAATCGCAGAAAGGCGTTTTCATATTGGGGTGCAACCATTGGATGTGAATGGTGGAAAGGTACCTGGTTCGAATTGTACTAATTTTTTCTAAGGGGAGGGTTTGAAGCATTGTTCAGAAATGCTCGATTCGAAGGTCTATTCATCAGGGGAGTATTTGGACCCCAAGAAAGATTTGTGTGGTTGTTGGGTTTGTTGAAAGCATTCACTTGCTCAAGGGACTAGGGACAGTCATTAGCCATATGATTGGAGTTAAGACATATGTGACACATGGCTTAGGAAACATTATTAAACCGACTGTGTGTTCTAAGAGCGTTCAATATGGCATCTTCAAAAGCATTAGAAGTAGGGGATTCGATAGAATTGCAACTCGAACGCGAATAAAGAGATTTTTCATTGGTTCATTCCCATTGTTTCGATTTTATGCTAACTCGTCCACAAATTCCCAAGCTTCTACGTCAGTGTGTTTTAGGAGATTGCCTTGACACATAGACTCTATTATTTTCCTAGAACCATTATCGAGTCCATCGTATACAGTTTGACATAACGACCATGTTTCGTAACCATGATGAGGACAACTTAACAATAGTTCTTTAAATCTTTCGAAATATTGCCAAAAAGATTTCCCCCTATTGGTGGAAATTAGTGATTTCGTTTTGGACTATAGTTGTTTTTTCTAGGGGGTAAAACTTTTTAAGGAAAACTGCTATAACTTCTTTCCATTTTCTTATCGAATTTGGAGGCAAGCCGAGAAACCATTTTTCTGCGGAGTCAGTTAATGCGAACGGAATCAAACGAAGTTTAATACCATTCTCACATAACTGTTGTAATTTAATGGTTGCACAAGGGAATTCAAATTTCATTAAGAAACTATATGGTTCATCATGAGAAAAATTGCTGAATTTGGCGAGGATGCTTATCTGACTTTATCGAATTTCGAAGTGGTTACCCATATGATCGGGTAACTGAATGCAAGAAGGGACAGAAGCTCTATCGGGAAGGAATCTATCCATTAGTGTAAGACGTGCGGATTCGTCAGTCAGATCTAAGGGTTGTTTCAGTAAAATGGGTTTTTGGGAAAGAGAAGGTGGTCTGATTTGAACTAAACGACGAGATTCTTGGTCACGTATCCAAGTTTGCATGCACCAGAAAGAAGAAGAAAAGAGTTCGACAAAGAAATTCAGACAATGGTGAAGTCCGGAAAGAGGTGAGAGAGAGAAAAAAGTTTTGAAATTTTGAGTTTTAGAAAATGACAACCTACAGAACTAAATAGGGCTAAAAAATTAAAAAAGTTAATTTTTTTAATTTTTCAATTTTTTTGTTTTTAAGGAGTTTGAATTTTTTATTATTGCAATTCACAAAAGAATCAAACACACAGAAATTAGCTACAATAAAATTTTCTATCCTTAGTAGCTCCAAACTAAAAATTTATAAACCTAATAATTTCAAACTACACAAATAACAAGCCTCAGCCAGATTCGGATAGGATTTATCAGTGCACCACGAACCACCGTAGCAATGCAGTTGAAGTTTTAAGAACCCGATTGAGCTCGAAACTCCGCCCTTTCTTAGACATTGGGAGAGCTAGCTAGTATAGTCCTACTTATTAAAAAAACGTTACCCTAATTAAGCACATGACGCCCTTAAGTCCAGAGTCTACAATTTTTATTGACTAATGCAACCTTTTCTAGTACGGATGCAATTTTTTTCGGATATTTTAATCAGTCACAGAACAATTACAAGATAATAAATTGTAGAAATAAAAAAATTATGAGCAAGCCGCAACACCTGCACAAAATCTTTACAAGCAATTTTTATATATTTTTCGAGCGGCAGCGGACCTTGTAGAGTTTAGAAAATTCTCATTTAGATCGGCAATCCGTCCAGTGCAATTGAGTAGCGCTAGCGCGTTCACACCACACTCGGAGTGCAACCGCTCCAACAATCCAATTTTGCTGATTGCAAATTGCTTGACCTCTGAAATCCCTATTTGTTGATTGAATTCTGCCTCTTTCGGTCTTGAGTGAATTTGCTTTGTCTTGATTTTTTCTAAAGCAAGCAAACGAAACTAAAAATAATACAAAGAAAACAAGATGAGTGAAAATTAAAAATAAAAATAACAACAAAAGGAAATGAAATGATCTTTTTTTTAAAAGAATAAATAAGCACACACTAAATCCACACAACAAAACAAATAAACTAGAAAAAATAAGGCAATAATTTTTTTTAAGGAAAGGAAAAAACACAAAAAAAACAACTAAAAGCTAAGCCTTATAAGATGCAAGCCCATCAAACCCACGAAGGCCCAAGAAAATAAAAGCCCAAAACACTTGCGCTAAACCCTTTCCTCTTTCTATATTAAGTTAAAACCGAATCCCCAAACCGAGAAAGCAAGCAAAATCAAAGTCTCAAGTAACTAATAATAATAATAATCAAAGATGAGTTCAACTCCAGTTCGAATTAGGTAGAAAGGAGCTGGCAGCTCGCATTTTGTGAATTAGGGAATCAGACTTTTGAGGTTTCGGGTTTTGGGATTTTCGATTTAATGAAATTGATGCTCGGAAATTGCAGATTTGGGGAAGGACAGTGGTTCTCGAATGGAAAATCACGGTGGAGATTGGGGAATTTACATGAGAAGTTGACTTTTGCAGGGTGTGTTGCGTGAGAAGTTTTGTGGGGAATGAGCAGGGTTGCGAGAATCTGTGAACGGGTTGGAAGATAAGGCTTTCGAACTGCGTGATGATAGGGAGTATGAAGCTGTTGAAAGTGGGAAACGGATGGGTGACTGGTAGAATTGCGTGAACTAGGTTTATAGTGGATTGGGTTTTGATGAAGGAGGATACGGGTCTAGTTTTGAACGGTTGTGGTATGGTATCATGAAGTCTGGGTTTGAGATGGTGTTCTTTGCAGCAGTGGAGATCAACAGTTGTGTGAATCGGGTTGATGGTCAGGTATTGAAGAAGATGGATTGGCAGAACTTTGTTGGCTGATGTTGATGGTATGGTTAGGATTGTGACTTGGATAGCTGGGTAGTGGCGATTGTTGAAATGTCTATTGTTGAAGTTTGTGGTCTGGAAGATGGTGAATTGGTAGGTATGTTTGTTGATAGGGTATGGGTGATTTTGCGAAGAGAATTTTGGCTATGGTTATGTTGATGAAGATCTTGTAGGAAATAAAGGAGAAAATTGCAAGGTAGAAAAAGAAGAAAATATTAAGAAAGGATTTTCTTTTTGGAAAGAAACTGTAAAAGAATATAGGAAAAATGGCAATGTTAAGGCAGAGAAAATAGAGAAGAAAGAAAAACAGAAAGAAGTTTTTTTTTTTTTTTGGTTTTTTTTTATGGTACTTGTAAAAGAAGAAATGAAAGAAGTTGGAAGGAGATTGAAAAACGGAAACAAATCATAAAGAAAATTTGGAAGAGAATTTGAAAAAAGGAAAGAAATAAAAGAGAAAATGACAAGATTTTTTTTCTCTTAATTGGAAGATTATGGTATCATTAGATAATACCAAATCAAATCAATCAAGAATTTTCTTCTATATACGAAAGAAAACAAAAAGGGAAATATTTTTGTGTTTTTTAACGGAAATAAACATGTGAATAACAACAAACATAGCCTATGCAGGAGCTAAGCTCTTAAACAACCATAGGCTATCAGGACAGATTCACTATTTTATTTCTAAAACCCTAAAGATTAGATCTAAATCTGATAAGTGTTAAATCGAACTCGAATATATCTTGTGAAAGAGCATAGCTCTTAAACGACACAGAGTATGAAGGTTCAGATCTAACTCTTGGCTCAGATCTAGATCTATATGTATAAATCCTCATCTTTTGGCTATGTGATTCGTATTGAATCCAATCTATAAGCGTCATCACCCCATAATTAAAGGGAATTGGCTAGACATAGCTAAATGAGAAAAAGCGAAAAATAAAAGAACAAACATAAATGAAATAAAATTAAAACTAAAGAGAATAGGGGAAGATAAGTCCTATTCCAAGAGAAGAGTTATAGAATAAAACCCAATGTAATTCTAAATGAAAGAGATACAGTGTATTTATAGCTTCCTTGACCAAGACAAAGTAGCCAAATACAAGATATGGGACAAAAGGTCAATGGCCAAATAACAAATAAACCAATGTGAATGCATGTGAATGGACATGCAAATGTCATAGAAAAATAGCTTACGGGCATCAAACGACACCAAACTCCATAACATCTGAGACAAGCGATCATTATGAAAAGGCATTGATTCTTGACTTTAAAATATGTGGCAGAAGGTGGATGAACAACAACATTTCTTCAGGTCTTCATGCTTTAATCTAGTTCTGAAAATCATCATTCTTCTTGCTCCAATTCTTCAAGCTTTTCAACAATTAAATGCATCAATCCATTCATCTTAAATAATATGAAAACACAACTATAAATACACAGTATCAATTATTTTAAAGAGAAAATAAGATAAATAAGCGGATGAAATATACACATTTACGTGCATACCAATATCTGAACCAAGATGTTTGTGTGTTAAGTTTCATGGTCGTCTAGTTGCTTGTGGTACCACCATGTTGTGTACACTATTGTGTACATGATTTCATTCATGTCCTTGAAACTGAAATGACTGTAACTAATGTTGTTCAATTGTGCTTGTTCTTTGCTGCAACTTGAGTTATAAAGTGGTTTGCACTTGAGGTATGTCGCTTCCAGTTTTTCCAATAATGACCTTCTTGTTACGCCAGATTCTTATGCCTTACGATTATACACGTTGATGCTGGTTGACCTGAGCTTGTGCTATAGTCCAGTCCCTATTCATGTGTCCATGCCACTGTGCTCTTTTTAAATTGTCGAGCTTGCTACCTTCATGTTGCTCCTTAGTTGCTTGTATATATTGGCACCTACCTCCTTTTAGCTTTTGCTGTGTCAACCATTACATGCCTGTGCTTCTCACTTCACTGATCTGAATTAGTTTGCTAGACCTATTGTAATGTCCCGTATATTTACGGCATTATAAATAATTTATTTAATTATTTAAATAATGGTTTGGTAACTTAAAATGGCCAAAATTAAATAAAATTGAATATTTAATTAATATTTATAATATAATAATATATTATAATTCCGAAATAATCGAAAATAGCTGAATTCAAAATGCAGTGTGAATTGGATCATATATAAGGTAGAATACAGTTTAGAACTGAATTTGAATAACGAATATATTATTTAAACAATGTTAGAACGTATAAATTATAATTTAATTATAATCGAGCCCATAACGGCGTGATAGTTCGTAATTTGGCGATTTGAACTTCAACTGAATGTATAGGATTCGTTTTAAGTCGGATTTTTGTGAAACAAGAAACGTTCGGAGCTAGTGAAGTATATTTTTCTAATGGAAGAGAAAAATCGAGATTTCGTTGTGTAGATTTTGAGTTATGTCCAAATCAGAATTTTGAAAAGTCGCTATGGAATTCCTTTATAATTTATAATGATTTATTTATATTATAAACGGATTTTTCAATATAAATTGAATATCAATTCAACCAGGATTTGAATATCGAGTTATAAATCCAATTGGAGCTGTATGGTATTCTATTGTGAATATATACGATAATATTTATTTATAAATATTAAATTTAATTATTTTTAAATATATTAATATTTGAAAGGATTTATTTAGAGCTTTAAATATAGTCAGTTTTTCATACGACCTCCGTTTTCGACGAAACTAATTTTGTTGGATCCGCAATGTTAAATTATTGCTAGATTTCAATTTCCGTGATTTTTGAAGTCAGTATGTGGCTATGCGGAATTTAAATGTGAAAAACAGTCGATATTTTGACGGTTAAAAATATGATGTGTGAGCAAACGGAGTCGGAATTCGACGAAACCAGTTTTGTTGGATCCGTATTGTCGAACTAAAGGTGTATGTCCATTTTCATGATTTTTGGATATCATGTGTGATCATAGAAATTTTTAAACGATGAATACAAATATCTGCTGATTAAAATGGAATAAATTAATCAATAAAAAATATATTATTTCTCCCTCATAAATATCCCTCTACTTCCCTAAACCCTAATCTTTATTTTTCTCTGGTCAAAACAGAGCACCGCAACCTCCAGTAAAATAAAACATGAAAACATGATGTTTAGAAAATTCAAACAATTCATTGAAATTTCTATAAATCGTGAGATATACATGTATGAGATCCTGTTGAGTTACTCTTCATTTCTATATGCGTTTGGGGGAGTTCGACGCTACCGTGGTTCCCTGTTATTTGTACAGCGCGTAGTTAGGGCTTGAGAGATGGTGAGATTGAGGTTTTGATTTGAGTTTTTGAGTTTATATTTATGTTTGTGGTGTTGAGGAGGTGCATTTGTGCGAATTTGGGGAGATAGCGTGGATATTGTTGTCGATACTTTTCCGGTACTTTCGTGTGGATGCTGCGTGATCGCGATTCCAAGGGAGAAGTCGAGTTTGAAGTTTTAGGTATGGAGGTGTTGAGATCGTGAAATGATGAATAATGGTGGTGGTTTGGTGATTTAACGTGGAGTGGTGATGGAGGTGTTGGAGATCGAAAGTGCGGTAATGGCTGGGTATAGTGCTGTGCGTATACGGGATTTAACAGGAAGGAGGAATAAGAAATCAAGGGTGGGTCGGGTTTTCAAAAGAGTAGTGGGCCGGAGAGATAAAAAGGTTAAAGCCCAATCATTAAATAAAATCCAAGTTTTATTTAATTTAAATGTATATTAACTTCTAAATATCGTAACTTTATCATACGCTATCAGAATCAGACAAAACAAGATCCGTTATGATCGTATAGATGAGAGCTACCCAATGGAACTGACTGGGAGTGAATGGGAGATCATTACAATTTATTGCAAAATAAATTGTCTGTCTAAATCAAAGATAGTTAATCGTTATTTAACGATAACGATCCAATGTGAGTAAAACTCACCAACTCTACCAGTTATATTTTTATAACATATTTTTGGAACTGATAGATGATGGTTGATTCTGTGTGTTGACTGTTCGGATGTACTGCTAACTGATTGGTTGGAAATATCGATATAACTATATATATATCGTTAATCAAATATTGATTCTGTTTAGCAGAATATTTCATATTGAAATGAAATCGATGTTAATTATATTGTTTAACATCTGTGGACGCAGGGAAACAGGTCGGAGGAATCCAGCTGGATTCCTCAACATTTATTTTACTGTTTTTCACATATTGTGTTATATGATGTAATATGAAATCCGTTGTTGATTTTGTATGTTTGAATGATACCGATCATTGTTATATGGTACGTTAAATACCATAAGGAATATTTGAATGTTAAAAAGGAAATTTTCAATGTTATATTGAAAAAGAAATATTTATAAAATCAAAAGATTTTATAAAAAGAAACATTTTTAAAATAAATAGATTATAAAAGAAATAATTATTTGGAAAATAAATATAGAGATTATAAAATGGAATATTTATTTGTTAAATAAATAGAATTGAAAAGGGAATATTTATTTGTTTAATAAATATAATTGAAAAGGGAATATTTATTTGTTAAATAAATAGAATTGAAAAGGAAATATTTGTTGAACAAATAAGAAAAATAAAGGCAATATTTATTTAGAAAATAAATAAAGTTATATAAAGGAAATATTTATTTAGAAAATAAATAAAGTTATATAAAGGAAATATTTATTTAGAAAATAAATAAAGTTATATAAAGGAAATATTCATTTAGAAAATAAATAAAGTTATAAAAGGAAATATTTGTATGGAATAAATATAAACAAATATAAAAGGAAATATTTGTAATCGAATAGAGTTAGTCGAATAGAGTTATCAAATATAATTTATACGAATAAGAGTTAATTGAAAGGAGTTATCGATTAGAGTTAATCAGTTAGAGTTAATCAATTAGAGTTAATCAATTGGAGTGAATCGATTAGAGTTAATCGAGTTAGAATTAATTGATTAGAGTTAATCGAGTTAGAGTGAATTGAAAGGAGTTAATCGAGTTAGAGTTAATCGAGTTAGAGTTAATCGATAAGAGTTAATCGAGTTAGAGTTAATTGAAAGGAGTTAATCGAGTAAGAGTTAATCAAATTAGAGTTAATCGAGTTAGAGTAAATTGAATAGAGTTAATTGAACAAGAGTTAGTCGAATATTAGTTATTCGAATAGAGTTACTCGGATTAGAGTTAGTCGAATATAATTTATTTGAATAATAGTATTCGAAAGGAGTTAATCGAATATAGTTTATTCAAAAAGGAGTAATCGAATATAGTTTATTCGAAAGGAGTTATCGAATATAGTTTATTCGAAAGGAGTTAATTGCATATAGTTTATTCGAAAAGGAGTAATCGAATATAGTTTATTCGAAAGGAGTTAATAGAATATAGTTTATTCGAAAGGAGTTAATCGAATATAGTTTACTTGAAAAGGAGTTAATCGAATATATTTTATCCGAAAAGGAGTTATCGAATATAGTTTATTCGAAAAGGAGTTAATCGAATATAGTTTATTCGAAAATGAGTTATCGAATAGAGATTATTCGAAAGAGAGTTATACGTTGAAATTCGATTATATTGATTTCGAGAAAGTACTATTTACTTTCTGGTTTTTAAATCAAGATTTATATATTCAGTTATAAATTGTCTATTTAGTTATTTAGTTAAATTAAGGAATAAAAGTTATATTTTGAAGTTAGATATTTCAGAAGTAGGGATTATAACACTATTGCTATAAACAAAATGTTTTCAATAAAGAATCGTAAATAGAATCCGAGAGTTAGGTAAGGAAGTTTGTTAAAGATTTAAAAGGAGAACTTTGTCTATTTCGAGGTTAGAAATGTTGTTCAGTTACGGTCTGAGAGGTAGTTATACCCCAACTTGATTGACCCCATTTTTAACTAAGGAATGGTTAAGGTTCGACAGTGAAGATTGGTTAAGCGAATTTAGTTAACGAGTATAATGGTTTGAGTTGGCATAACGATGTTTGATTTAAACATCTGTTTAAATTCAATGTAGGAGTTTGGGAAATGTTTTCCAAATAAGAATCAGAAATGTTTTCTAATATAGAAAATAATAAATGGAAATGTTTTCCAATGTTAATAACATATATTTTCTAAATTTAGAAAATAAGAAATGTTGAATATATGGAAACATGAATAGGGAAATGGATAATTGAGTGACAAATTAAATTAAAGTGGATCAGTGTCGATTGATGATTTTCTCGGTAAGATTTCCATTTGGAAATACGACCATTGTTGGTACACATGTTTTCCTTTGATAGATAAATCACCGACTATCGAAGATTTTTGACCATTTTTCCGTTGTCAATACGGAGAGATCGAGATCAGATTCATTATCTGAAAAACCACTCCGTATGGGCGTTAGCGTTGCGATCAAATATGATGAAGATAATTGAAGACGGAGTTATGCAAGGGCAGTCCTGTTTACAAAATAGAACCTTCGGTTTGTCCAGTCCCAGGACGACCCGTATGGAAGAATGTCTGATAGAGTATATTTAATGGATCGCGTAAGTTGATCTCTTCAAACGTATTTACGTTTGGTGGCAGAGGAATTCATTTCTCTTAGCTGTATACCCGTTGTATTTTTGAGGAAATCAATTTGTGATTTGGCGGGTATGACGATGTGACATTCAAAGTGAATAATTATGTGATCTGTTAGAGATAAGCGACCTCTAGCCTCACAACCGGGAAATGACAAAAATCGGACAGGCTACATGGCTAAGTGGTTGGCTGCAAATTAGGGTGTATTATCACCTGTCTAGAGATATTCATTTCATTCTTTAATCTATTCGATGTTGTCCCATTCGAGAAACGGTTGTTGATCCCAACCTTTTGGTGATATACATTCGATACACTCAAGCGAAATGAGTGGTCGGTCATGTGTGGCCGGGTTGCAAGATGTTCTTGTTGAACCCAGTGTATTCCTCTCTAGAGGTACACTATCGGAAGGTGGTTCCATACCTTGTCATAGTTGGTAATCCATTATCCAATAATTGCTCGTGGTTTTGATTGTATACTATATATGTAGAATGTGAGATGAAAGCGTTTCTACTAGATGATTATTTAGTTTGTGGTCGATAGACATTGTTATAATATCAAAAGGAATTTGATATAAAGATTATTTGGGTTATCGTAAGGTAAAAACCATCCGTGTTTATGTGTGGATCGATCTTACGATTATCCTTTCTTTCAAAATGATTTGAAAGTTAAATCAAATTGATTTGGATTCTTATAAGGGAAAACCCGTTTCATTATACGGCGTGGTCTTATGCGATATCGTTTAATTACTCAAACTGTTTTTAAATTGTTTTACTCACACCAGTCCCATGACTGACCCAGAGTTTATTTTGTTTTGTTTTCCCTAAACTCTTGGATGCCTAATTTTGTACGGGCAGTCAGGTAGTCAGGATTTTACAAATATACTTGGAGAGCTTGGAGCACGAGGCTTCAGGATTATATAGCTAATGTTTATTCCGCTGTGTTGTAAGTGTTGTACTCTGATAATGTTACTGTATACATATACTGATTTTATTTCAAAGATATGTTATCTATTATATGTTGTTCGTTTCGCTGTGAGATTCGTGTTACTCTGATGTTGTATGTTCTTCTTCTTCATCTTCTATTCTTAGTTTCTATCTTATCTATTCTCACCCTCTAATTTCTTTCATGGACTATCCGGTATTTTCCGATGCTTGGGTAGTCAAGATTGAGTTTATGTCGATAACCAGGATCGTGAAAAACCCCGGGTCGTTACACTTGTTCTTGTAACCATGTATTTGAAAACTGCCGATCCAGGTCTTGCATACACTGATCATATCTTGTGTTTACATTGGCCATTCCCTGTTGTATTGGTGCTTGCTTGGTGCACTGTACTTGTAGTATCCATTTTCATTCATGTTTTGCATGTCGAACCTATTCACGTGCACATTAATATATATGTGTAAATACATACACATGTATGTATATACATGTATCGTGCATAAGCAATATATATGTGACATATTTAATTGGAAAACATGAATTTTTTATTTTAAACCAGCAGACTACTATACGTTGTGTCATTGCTGGTTAAGATTAGCACACCACAAATGTGTGTCGAGGCTGGTCTTGATCAGCAGACCACTGTAGCTGTGTTGAGGATGGTTTATGGGAACCGGAAGTTCAGTCTACCTTCTTGTATTTAAATTACTGTGAATAATAGAAGCGGTATGGAATTAAATAAATGTTTATGTATGTGTATATATATATATCAGACCAAGTCTAGAAAAATGATGAGAAGCACACCAAAATTCTAAGGCAAATAAAAATTAAAATAAATTTATATTTGCTATTATTTAGATCTTTTTTGTTCTAGTGTACTGTGTGTGTTTCTGTGACAGGTACAGAGGTGACTGGACTAAATTGGAGCACAAAAGGCTCAGTGTGTCAGTGTTAGTGAATGTTTATGTAATTGAGTATGTATAACAGAGTGAATCAAGTGGAATGTAGTAGGGAACATCTGTATATGTGATTAACTATGTTATTAACAGTGAATTGTAAATAGCGGAGTTAGAAATATATATTATTTCAGGTGTTGAAATAAAATATTTATTTGAATAAAAATACTGTTTGAATATTCAATTCAGTGTAATAGTATTATATTCAAAAAAAAATTCTGTATGTGATGTGAAATATACAATAGTACGTGTACAAACACATTCATAATATATATATATATATATGTTTGGTATCATCAAACAAAAATCATATTGTTATACTCAACAGTCTCCCCCTTTTGAAGATGACAAACATACACAAAGATTTTGAATGTGATAAATATGTTTGAATAAGAAATATTGTACTCCCCCTATTTGTATGTCCCCTTACAAGTGAACTCACGATATATATATATATATATATATATATATGCATACGAGTGATTTAAAAATTCAACTTAATTTCCAATATTAAAATATTCTTAAATTATTTACCCATCATCAGAATCGTAACCATTCTCCCTTTTCTGTTGTCATCAAAAGGATAATGGAAATCGAAACAATGATGATCATAGACTGGAAATGTAAATTCAAATCAAGAGGAAAAATATATATCGTAAATCTCATTTAATTAAAAAAATCATAATATTCTTCAAACTAGAAGAAAATTTTACTTTTCAGAATGATGGGTTTACGATTGATTTAATAAAAATAAGGAGAGTTTTAAATTTCAAATATAGGATTTACGAGTTCCATAATTTTCAAATAAATATCAATTTTAAGCACAAAATAATTTAAGCACTTTCTAATCACGCATAATCGCTGACCTTTAAATGAGGTTAGTAGTAACTTAAATTTGTTAAGTATTTTCTAACCATGAATAGCCGCTAGGACTTTTGAATAAGATTAAAAGAATACTTAACTTTATCCTCTCTTGTGAGTTCCATCAATACATAACTGCCAGGACTTTTAAATGAGAATGGAAGGACATACAGAGATTAAGGTGATTTACCCATGCATAACCGCAAGGTTTTTTAAATGAGGGTGAATAACAAGGATAAATATAATTTTATTTCATAAAAAAATCAACAACATTTCCAAAAATAATTTAAGCTTCCCACATTATATAAAACCATGATGAATGATTGAAATATGGTAGAAATAGAAGGTGATCGTGAAATAAGCGCTAATTAAAAAATATTATAAAATCGGTCCAATCATCATTGAGAATTTAAATAATATTTTCTCTTGTTATAAAATATACTATAGTCACAACTCATCACAATTTTATAAATCTAATAATAATCATGATGAGTTCCAAAATGGTCAATTTGGTTAATAATTTAAATTTTTCAATAAATAATCAAAAATGATTTTAAATTTGAAAATATCAATTTCAAGAGGGTTTTTTGAAATATCAATGCAAGTTGAAAGGTAGTTTTAAAAACCAATCAGTGGAACGTGAAATTTTCTTAATACTTCTAAGACTGATTGCTCCTAGACTATTTAAAAAAAATACTTTAATTCAATTTGCCTATGGAATTCAATGAAGTCTGAACACTGATTTTTCAATATATTATCTAATTACCAAGACATTCAAACAAATCTTAACAATTCAATTTCCTCTATTAGAGCAATAGAAAATCAATTTCAAAGCAAGAATCACAAGAGAATTTTTTCAGAGCATTTTTAACAAGCACGATGGACAATCATTGAATTAAATCAAAAGCAAATTATTTGAAATCACTTGATGAAATCTATTTTCAGAATTTAAATCCAAATATGGTAATCCACGAGATTCAATATATAATTAAACACAAATGATTTCAAAAACAAAATAATCAATTCAAGTCAAAAAATTATGAAATTATCACAACTTATCAATTATAGCTTTCAAGTAGTGCACTGAATTGAGTGCGGTTTTTCAATATTTTAAAAGATGAATTAGCAGAAACTCATAACAACAAAGATGTGTGAAATTTCAATAGCTTTTTAGATCATAAAATATTTTAGAATTCCGAATAACAGCGTTAAAGATATGCTCAAAATACTAAAACATTGTAGAAATTTAGTGACCCGTCTAAAAGTTAAACTTCAAAAGAATAGCAGTTTTTCATCAATTTAAATTCAGAATCTAGAAATACTCAAAACATAAAAGTTGTAGACAATTGAATATGATTTCCATAAAATCAAGAATTTTGTAATTTGGTGTTAAGAAGCTCAAGATATGTGGGAAATACTATGGCAGTGTCAACACAAATCCGCATCAATAAAAATAAACATAATAAAACACCGAGTTTAGAGATCATACCTGACTTACCATAATCACTGTGAACCAATGAATCTCCAACTCAAAAATCGAAATTTATCTCTCTTTAGCAAGGTTGTTCCTTAGCTTCCTTCGGTACCTAAATGTTTATAGGATCGAGTGGTCTTGCAAGGGTTGTTTGAATGTTTTGGTACCCAAACCCCTTTATATAACAATCCATTATCATCCACAAAACTGCACTTAGGAACCCATATTCGCTTTATTTTACTCGAATTCATCTTGTTATTTTTTTGGGAATTAAATTAGTTTAATTGGAATGTTTCTAAACAAGTTCTCATCTCTTTTATGATTTAAAAACCCATTAAAATTATTAAAGCCCAAATTTCCTATTAGATCTTTTCTAAAGCTATTTGAAGAATTTTTAAAATCATTAGAATTCCATTTTTTTTTATCTTGATCTGTTTTGCTGAAACCAAGTCCTTTCTTATTCTCAACAAAAAAATGGTTTTAACAACATATTCAATGATTTTTCTCCTTTAGAGAATTTAGCCAATATTGATTCAAATCAATGAATTTTAGATTTAAGATCACTATTTTCTTTCATTAAATTCGAACAACCATTTATTTTGATATTTCTCTTCTCAACATCATTTTGTTTCAAAACCATATTTTCAAGCATTTTTATTTTAGCCTTTAACTCAGAAATCAAAATTTCAAATCGTTTACGCTTTTCAAATTCAAGTTTTTTAAACTCTTTAAGCTTTTCAATTTCCTTTTCAAAATCGCGATTTAATTGAATGAATTAAAAATTATCGTTTTTCAAATTCGCGTTTTCAGTTTAAGCAACTTAAAACAAGTTCTAAAATTCAAAAGATTATCACTCAAAATCTGACACTTCTTGCATTCTCAAATCTTTGAAATCTTAATTTTTCCAAGTTTACCTTTTAATCAATTATTTTCTTGAACAAGCTTTGACCTACTGGATTTCAATTACTTCCCTTTTAACTTAAGAGAATCAACATTATTTGTGAGATCGTAGCACAGTAAAATCAAATCTTTGTAAGTGAAATTCGGTACCTCACTTGAGTTGTAATAACCCGGAAAATCTGGGCCAGTTTAAAAATTTTATTTTGGCAATTTTAGCGAATTTTGATTATTTAAAATGAATTATTTTAAATAATATCGACGAGAAATTAATTTTGAATTTAATTCGAACGTATATATTATACGCATCGTCGTTAGAATATAAATATTTATATATAATTATAAATAGAATTGAAAATGGCGCGGTAGTTCGATAATTCGATTTCAAACTTCAATTGAATGTACCGGGTGCAAAACAATCCGGATTTTAATGAAACCAAAAACATTAGGATCTAATTGTGAATATCTTTCCAACGAATCCGAAAAATCAAAATTTCATAGCGGGAATCAAAAGATATGTCCAGTTGAAAATTCTGAATAGTCGCTATGGAATTCAGGCCCTTAAAAATGGAGATTTTGCAAACGACCTCGGATTTCGACGAAACAAGTTTAGTTGGGTCCGGGATGTAAAGTTATTGCTAGGTTTCAAATTTCATAATTTTTCGAATCAATATGTGAGCGTGGCAAAGGAAAACGCGATTGACCATTTTCTGTTGATTTTAATAGACTGGAAATTGGGCATTTTTCCAACGGTCTCAGAATTCGACGAAACTAGTTTTGTTAGGACCGTATCGTCAATACGAAGCTAGAAAATATTTTTCGGGAACTTTTAGGGTTCGTATGTGGGCCCGGTAAATTGAAATGTGCGTTCAAATTCAATATATAGAATTATATGTAGATTTTTGACGGAAACTGATTCAAACGATCGAATCAGCTTGCGATACATATCCCATTGTGTTCGGAATGGGGGTAAAACGCTAGGGACGATAGGCGGTGGGTCTCGTTTTGAGTTCAAATTAAAAAGTTGCTTTATGAGGAAAATTAAATAAATTAAATTAAATATATTAATTTACATGTACCCCCCCCCCCCCTTTTCTTTTTCTTCTCCCTCCCCGTCAGTTAACACAAAAAAAAGGGAAAAACCGCTCGAGCTCCAGACCTAGCCGCCAGAAACGACGCCGCCACCGCCGGTCGCGGCCTCCCCCAGTCTGGCGCCTCCTCCTGCTACGCCTCCTTCCCCCTTTTCCTCCTTTCCCTCGCAGTTCGAAGGCTAAACCCGAAGCCCAAGCCTGACGCCACCCCGTTCAACCCTGACGCCGACCGCCTTGCCCCGTCCACACCCCCTCCGACCTCAGACAATGGCTCTCCCCGCCCAGTCCCCAACCACAGTGAGTTTCTCTTTTGTTTTACATGTTCATTTAATTGTTTTATTCATTTTTCTTTTTTAGTTATATGTTAAAATATAGTTTTTAAAACCTGATTTTAATATAATGTCATTGTTTTAAAATGAAATTTATTTATGTATCTATATATAAATAGTTTGAAAATAAAGAAAGATTATATTTTTATAAAATAGTATTGAAAACAAGAAAGGTATGATTTTGTTTATGGAAAAGATTAGGCTTTTCATTGTAGAAAGAGACGATTTTTATATATTGAACATCGAAGTAAAAATGTGATTTTTATATATTGAACATCGAAGTAAAAATGTGATTTTTATATATTGAACATCAAAGTAAAAATGTGATTTTTATATATTGAACATCGAAGTAAAAATATGATTTTTATATATTGAACATCGAAGAAAAAAATTCGATTTTTATATATTGAATAGCAAAGTAAAAATATGATTTTTATATATTGAACATCAAAGTAAAAATATGATTTTTATATATTGAATAGCGAAGTAAAAATATGATTTTTATATATTGAACATCGAAGTAAAAATATGATTTTTATATATTGAATAGCGAATTAAAAATATGATTTTTATATATTGAATAGCGAAGTGAAAATTCGATTTTTAAATATGTGGAGAATACGGGAAACGAAGATGACGAAGATGCGATAACGATGAAGATTTCTATCAAGGAAGAGTCAAGATGATTGGATAGCTTTCGGTGAGAATTTCTCACCTTTCAATTTCATTTTCTAGTTATATATATAAACTAGGATGTAGACGGTGTTTAGTAGCACCCGTCACAATCGTCCACAGACCATGGACTTGTTTGTTTGGTTTCAAAAATTGGTTAGATTATTTGATTGAAATTGATTGTTTGGTGAAATGAAATTGATTGGATTGATTTGTGAATGGCGTGGGCCTTCACTAGACCGGGGATAAGGCTAGGCCTCGTCCCGTTTCTAGTATCGTGCTGTTATACCGCCGAAATTTTCTAAAATATGTTAGAAAAATAAAAATATCATTTTATTTAAAGAATGAACTGAATAGAAATTCATATGTTGGAATAAAATGTATTATCGTTGAAAATATAATTTTTAACGTGAATGTGAATAAATAAATATTCATTTACAAACTAGACGGTTTGTTTATGTACATCTATTTGAAGGACATTGATTGGGTCGATAAATTTTACACATCGCCCAACTGCACGAATAAAATATTTGGTTGATTGTTTGAAACCCCACACGGGTGTTGGGATGAAATATGAAGTTCACTCATCCTGATTGATTAAATATGTCGATCGATTGATTGACAGGCTGTTATAAGCGTTAGATATCTATATTTGATGCTTATACAGTGTAGTGCACTTTGGTTGATGGTTGATTAATTTTCAATGCTATTATATACATGTGTTGTATGAAAATCCATATAATTAACTTTATATGGTAATTGATTGGGCCTCATTCCAATTTAGAAAATAAAGAATTTTATAAAATAAAAGTTCATGTGTTGACTCTGCTCATCCGTTGAGATTAGTCATGTGTTGAACGAAATATTTTAACAATAAAATTTATACCTTTGTCACTATAAAATAAAAGTTCATGTGTTGACCGTACTCATCCGTTGAGATTAGTCATGTGTTGAACGAAATAATTTAACAAAAATAATCACACGTGGATAGTACTCATTCGTTGAGATTAGTCGTGTGTTGACAAAAATAAATATTCATTTGTTGAATAGAATATTTGAAAATAGAAATGTATGAAGCCGTGTTGGTTAGATTGACTCCATTTTGACGTGAACGATACTTATACCGATTATTCATTTCGAAATGAATATTGAAAAACGATTTCGAAATGAATATTGAAAAACGATTTCGAAATGAATATTGGAAAAAAAACGATTTCGAAATGAATTGAATAGAAAACGAATTTGATTTCAATTGAATGTATAACGAATTTGAATCGAATAGAAAACCACTTTGAATTGAATCGAATTGAAAACGAATTCGAATTGATTTGAAAACGAATTGAAATGAATTCAAATTGAATAGAAATTTGAATTAAATAGAAATGAATTTTAAAAACGAATATATAGGGAATATTCAATTTTGATTCGAATTGAAATGGAAGTTGAAAATGTTTTTGAAACGAAATTAAAACGATTTATAAAATTCGTTTTAAATAGAAATCGACGAAATATATATTATATATATAATATAATGGCCTGAATAGAATGCGCCGCGCCGCGGTAGTTCGAAAATTTCGACCATTTATTTCAAACGGAGATTACGGGAGATCCGACCGTCGGATTCTCCTAAAACCGGAACCGTTGGGTTCGTATCGAAAAGAGCTTTTTAATGAACATTAGAAATTAGAAATCTAACGGTTGGATTTGGAATTATGTCCAAATCAAATTTGGAAAAGGTCGCTGTAAGTGCAGTTCGATGGCCGTTGATGGAAATCGACTGTACGGGCCTTGATAAAATTTTTAAAAATAGTAATAATTTGTGTAAAATCATAAGAAATGATTTAGAAAGAATTGGGATGAAAAACTCCATATTTGAAAAGACAAAAATAGATTTTTATCGAAATGAAATAGTTTTGAACTAGAATTATAATTCTATTTATTTTTAAATAAATAAATTGAATTTGAAATGGTTTTGAAAATAACCAAAATTTCCAATGATTGCATTGGAATGGATTTGAATCGAAATTGTCTTCGGAATATTTCGATGTTGGATTTCGTGATTATACAGATGTTGTTATGGAAATTTGAAAGATATAGATATATATATATATCGTTATTTCCAATACGATATCTGTTGGTCGTAGAATTTGATACTGAATATAAGCCGATATATTTTCTATTCAGAGCATTGTATTTAATATGAAGTGTGATTTGGGTTTGTCGTGAATGGTGTCTTCACTAACACTGTTCTTGAATCCAGCTGAGAAAAGATTAAATCTTTTTATTTAGATTTAATGAAGTATGCCAATTAAATAATATTTAATTGGAACTGAATTGATATTGATTTTTGGGTTTATCGTGGACAGTGTTTTAAATAACACTCGTTCTTTAACCCGATAATTAATGGAATGTGATTTTGGGTTTATCGTGAACTGTGTTTTAAATGACACTGATTCTTTAACCCAGTTAGTGATTAAAACTAAGTGGAGTTTTAATGAATCTTTAATTAGATGGAAATGATCGAGAATGGAGTATCACCAGTTTTGCTCCAGGCGATAGTTAAATCTTTAATTAGATTTGAATGTGAAATGGTAATTGAATTTACCGATAACACTGTGGTGTTAGATATGAAGTATTACCAGTTTTACTTCATGGGATGAATAGGTTGGGATTGGGAAATTAAAACAAATGATTACTTCAGTAAAGTTCGTTAATCCTGACTAGTTTGAATTGATATTCAAAAGTAGATTAAAGAATAAATTCAAGGAATTTATCTTGGATAAAATTAATGGGAACCTTTCCCTATGAATGTGAAATTTAGAAACTAACTGTCGGTTAGCTAAGCAGAATGGTTTTCTGGATATTGATCTGATGTTGGTTTCGGCCTTCGGGGTTAATATTTGGGGAATTATTCTCTTGATTAATTAACGGTTAGTGACTGATGAATTGGAATGAGGCGTATGTTGTGTTTGTGTAACACTTATTTAAAATACACGCGAGTTATTCGGAAAGACCGGGTTTATCCCATTCTGAATAACTGATACGACGATAAGTCGAAGATGAAGACGATGGTCGAAGACCGGAAGTCTCCACGTCGTTTGGGTGATTGCTGATGATCTTGATTGGGTTGTACACCCAAGAAGATGGAAACAGTTGGTGATCGTCCAGACGTGCTTGGAGATCGATGGATATGCGGGGTACTAGGTGCCTCCGGTTTCGTTCAGACCCAGAACGGACTTGTAAATGGACTATGTGTCTGACATTGGATTTTAGTCCGTGTGATTGATCTCTATTAAATATATATCTGTTTGGCGGCGGAGAATTTATTCTCTTGCTTAACGCCCTTCTCTGAGACGTACGAGCTCAGGGGTTATATATTGATGGATATCAAACACATGGAGTGAATTGCCTGTGTGGCATGCCTAAGTGGCAATTGATCGAGGCTTCTGTTGAAAAGCAAAGTCTTGTGGTGATGATCAAAGCACGGCCTTTGTGGCGTAGCTTTGTGTAACGTTTACTTCGCGAGTTTCACACCCGGTATGAACCAAAAACGGGAGACGGACCTCAGGGAGGGCATGCGTTTCTTTCTAGTTAGAAGTGGCGTTAGTGGTTTTACACGCCCTGACGAGTTTGACTTATGTGGTTGTTGCTGTTGTGAGGCGCCTCGGATTGATCGGTCGTTCTCGAACCGATGGAGTCATTTGGTTGGCTCATTTACGCCCCAAAGGGCGAGGAAACGTAGTGTTCAGGCATTTTAATCCACATCGGTGGACCGGCCCTGTCGCTCTAAGGGTCACTCGAGCTCTGATCCTGTGGCTCGGGCTAGAGAGTCACGAATCGGTAGAGGACTATCTTTTGCCTCGGTTCATAGACGGAAATCCAATTTCCAAATACGTGACATTTGCGGTTTTAATTGTAAAACTAGTATGGCGACATGATATATGGTACCCATGCCGCCTATGATTGATACTTATGATTTGAAGTTGTTTTGTACACTATGCACTTATAGTATTATCAAATGATTTGTTTTAAACGTACTAAGCATGTTTGGCTGTTATAAGGGAAAACCCTATCCTCGGCTGCGATGCATTGTGTGATGGGACCTGGGTCTTATAACAGCTTCATTTTTAGAAAAGCATTGCGTTGTTTGCTTATATGCACTGGTATTCTTGGGAGGAAACCCGTTCCGTGTTATACGGCGTGGTCCCTTGATTTACCTATCTTTAAAAAAAGATTTACAACTGTTTTAGTTCTCACACCAGTCACATGACTGACCTGGAGTTTATTGTTTTAACCTAAACTCTGGGTGCCCTTATTTTGACATGGGCAGCTAGTAGTTTTGGGTTTTGCAGATTTATATTCACAGGATCCTGGTTTACAGCTGGAACGATATCCGGAAAGCTTTGTATCTGTATATCTCCTTCTAGTTGTGTATTGTATTATTTTCTGCTGCTATGTATTTAAATGTAATTTAAATCTCTGATATTTCTGTGTAATATTCATTTATACTCTGTATATTCTTGTAATCTGATGCATTGTTGTAATAAGCAATGAAATGTTCTTTTATATGCGTTCTGTTGTGGCTTGTTCTCGAACTATCCGACACTTTCCTTTACGGGGAAGTTACGGGTTTTCACAGTTGGTATCGGAGCTTTGGTTTACAGAGCTCGAGAACAAGACACATTAGAACCATATGAAAGAATTCATCAGATATTGGATTAGTAATATCCAATTAGAATGACTCGTTAGAGATAGGATCAGTAGTATCCTAGAACGAGTGTGAAGAGTATATTTTTAAGGTGAAAATAAAATTTGTTTTGAAAATTTAAATCAACTATTCGTATTTGATTATTTGTTTATATTGATTTTGGACAATTCAGTATATAAAGAATTTGCATATACGCCTTGCAAACGTACATTCAAAGTTTTAATATATTGGATAGATATAACATCACACTCTAGTCGCCCGAAGATGATATTGATGATAGCGATCGCATCATCAACATTTATGTTCGAGTTTCGAAGGTGTGATTTTCTATATATTTCCATTAGACTGGTGTGAGAACCAAAACTAATATATCTAGAATACATTGTTGTGATTTGGCATCAAAACATGATTTTCTTTATATGTATCAAAATTATGAATTTGAAACTCTAATTCACTAATTTATTGATGTTTGTGTTATTTGTTTATTTGTTTGCTAATTTTGAACCATTATGCCTAATTGCATCAAATATTGAATTATATTGAAAATTGGTCGCATTTGCTTGTATATACATATACTTATATTGAACAGGTCATAGCAAGGAGGCTAGAGCCGAAGAATAAAATTTGTTTGCCCGACAAATAGGTACATGTTTACTACATAATTTACTGTTTTGTTTGGGTGATGATGATTTTATGAGCCTATTGGCTAGCCGCTTGGCTTTTTCTTTTTCTTTTTGAGATTAGAAGGACCGGGGAAGCAATTTGAAATTCCCCGATGCTCCCGGTGCAGGGGAGGTTATGGCGAAATTTTTCGAAAATTTAGGGTGTTAGCCAAATTTTTGAAAATTTGAAAATTCTCAGAAACAGAAAAGTTGGAGAATGGAAGCCAAATCGAACGTAGAGTTGAATAATCAAACCACTTTCGACTTGTTCCTTTTCGGGGACGAAAAGTTTTAAGTGGGGGAGATTGTAATAACCTGGAAAATCTGGGCCAGTTTAAAAATTTTATTTTGGCAATTTTAGCGAATTTTGATTATTTAAATTGAATTATTTTAAATAATATCGACGAGAAATTTATTTTGAATATAATTCGAACGTATATATTATACGCGTCGTCGTTAGAATATAAATATTTATATATAATTATAAATAGAATTGAAAATGGCGCGGTAGTTCGATAATTCGATTTCAAAATTCAATTGAATGTACCGGGTGCAAAACAATCCGGATTTTAATGAAACCAAAAACATTAGGATCTAATTGTGAATATCTTTCCAACGAATCCGAAAAATCAAAATTTCATAGTGGGAATCAAAAGATATGTCCAGTTGAAAATTCTGAATAGTCGCTATGGAATTCAGGCCCTTAAAAATGGAGATTTTGCAAACGACCTCGGATTTCGACGAAACCAGTTTAGTTGGGTCCGGGATGTAAAGTTATTGCTAGGTTTCAAATTTCATAATTTTTCGAATCAATATGTGAGCGTGGCAAAGGAAAACACGATTGACCATTTTATTTGATTTTAATCGACTGGAAATTGGCCATTTTTCCAACGGTCTCAGAATTCAACGAAACTAGTTTTGTTAGGACCGTATCGTCAATACGAAGCTAGAAAATATTTTTCGGGAATTTTTAGGGTTCGTATGTGGGTCTGGTAAATTGAAATGTGCGTTCAAATTCAATATATAGAATTATATGTAGATTTTTGACGGAAACTGATTCAAACGATCGAATCAGCTTGCGATACATATCCCATTGTGTTCGGAATGGGGGTAAAACGCTAGGGACGACAGGCGGTGGGTCTCGTTTTGAGTTCAAATTAAAAAGTTGCTTTATGAGGAAAATTAAATAAATTAAATTAAATATATAAACTTACATGTACCCCCCCTTTCTTTTTCTTCTCCCTCCCCGCCAGTTAACACAAAAAAAAAAAGGGAAAAACCGCTCAAGCTCCAGACCTAACTGCCAGAAACGACGCCGCCACCGCCGACCGCGGCCTCCCCCAGTCCGGCGCCTCCTCCTGCTATGCCTACTTCCCCCTTTTCCTCCTTTCCCTCGCAGTTCGAAGGCTAAACCCGACGCCCATGCCTGACGCCACCCCGTTCAACCCTGACGCCGACCTCCTCGCCCTGCCCACACCCCCTCCGACCTCAGACAATGGCTCTCCCCGCCCAGTCCCCAACCACAGTGAGTTTCTCTTTTGTTTTACATGTTCATTTAATTATTTTATTCATTTTTCTTTTTTAGTTATATGTTAAAACATAGTTTTTAAAACCTGATTTTAATATAATGTCATTGTTTTAAAATGAAATTTATTTATGTATCTATATATAAATAGTTTGAAAATAAAGAAAGATTATATTTTTATAAAATAGTATTGAAAACAAGAAAGTTATGATATTGTTTATGGAAAAGATTAGGCTTTTCATTGTAGAAAGAGAAGATTTTTATATATTGAACATCGAAGTAAAAATGTGATTTTTATATATTGAACATCGAAGTAAAAAATGTGATTTTTATATATTGAACATCGAAGTAAAAATGTGATTTTTATATATTGAACATCGAAGTAAAAACATGATTTTTATATATTGAACATCGAAGAAAAAAATTCGATTTTTATATATTGAATAGCAAAGTAAAAATATGATTTTTATATATTGAACATCAAAGTAAAAATATGATTTTTATATATTGAATAGCGAAGTAAAAATATGATTTTTATATATTGAACATCGAAGTAAAAATATGATTTTTATATATTGAATAGCGAAGTAAAAATATGATTTTTATATATTGAATAGCGAAGTGAAAATTCGATTTTTAAATATGTAGAGAATACGGGTAACGAAGATGACGAAGATGCGATAACGATGAAGATTTCTATCAAGGAAGAGTCAAGATGATTGGATAGCTTTCGGTGAGAATTTCTCACCTTTCAATTTCATTTTCTAGTTATATACATATACTAGGATGTAAACGGTGTTTAGTAGCACCCGACACAATCGTCCACAGACCATGGACTTGTTTGTTTGATTTCAACAATTGGTTAGATTATTTGATTGAAATTGATTGTTTGGTGAAATGAAATTGATTGGATTGATTTGTGAATGGCGTGGGCCTTCACTAGACCGGGGATAAGGCTAGGCCTCGTCCCGTTTCTAGTATCGTGCCGTTATGCCGCCGAAATTTTCTAAAATATGTTAGAAAAATAAAAATATCATTTTATTTAAAGAATGAACTGAATAGAAATTCATATGTTGGAATAAAATGTATTATCGTTAAAAATATAATTTTTAACGTGAATGTGAATAAATAAATATTCATTTACAAACCAGACGGTTTGTTTATGTACACCTATTTGAAGGACATTGATTGGGTCGATAAATTTTACACATCGCCCAACTGCACGAATAAAATATTTGTTTGATTGTTTGAAACCCCACACGGGTGTTGGGATGAAATATGAAGTTCACTCATCCTGATTGATTAAATATGTCGATCGATTGATTGACAGGCTGTTATAAGCGTTAGATATATATATTTGATGCTTATACAGTGTAGTGCACTTTGGTTGATGGTTGATTATTTTTCAATGCTATTATATACATGTGTTGTATGAAAATCCATATAATTAACTTTATATGGTAATTGATTGGGCCTCATTCCAATTTAGAAAATAAAGAATTTTATAAAATAAAAGTTCATGTGTTGACTGTGCTCATCCGTTGAGATTAGTCATGTGTTGAACGAAATATTTTAACAATAAAATTTATACCTTTGTCACTATAAAATAAAAGTTCATGTGTTGACCGTACTCATCCGTTGAGATTAGTCATGTGTTGAACGAAATAATTTAACAAAAATAGTCACACGTGGACAGTACTCATTCGTTGAGATTAGTCGTGTGTTGACAAAAATAAATATTCATTTGTTGAATAGAATATTTGAAAATAGAAATGTATGAAGCTGTGTTGGTTAGATTGACTCCATTTTGACGTGAACGATACTTATACCGATTATTCATTTCGAAACGAATATTGAAAAACAATTTCGAAATGAATATTGAAAAACGATTTCGAAATGAATATTGGAAAAAAACGATTTCGAAATGAATTGAATAGAAAACGAATTTGATTTCAATTGAATGTATAACGAATTTGAATCGAATAGAAAACCACTTTGAATTGAATCAAATTGAAAACGAATTCGAATTGATTTGAAAACGAATTGAAATGAATTCAAATTGAATAGAAATTTGAATTAAATAGAAATGAATTTTAAAAACGAATTTATAGGGAAAATTCAATTTTGATTCGAATTGAAATGGAAGTTGAAAATGTTTTTGAAACGAAATTAAAACGATTTATAAAATTCGTTTTAAATAGAAATCGACGAAATATATATTATATATATAATATAATGGCCTGAATAGAACGCGCCGCGCCGCGGCAGTTCGAAAATTTCGACCATTTATTTCAAACGGAGATTACGGGAGATCCGACCGTCGGATTCTCCTAAAACCGGAACCGTTAGGTTCGTATCGAAAAGAGCTTTCTAATGAATATTAGAAATTAGAAATCTAAAGGTTGGATTTGGAATTATGTCCAAATCAAATTTGGAAAAGGTCGTTGTAAGTGTAGTTCGATGGCCGTTGATGGAAATCGACTGTACGAGCCTTGATAAAATTATTAAAAATAGTAATAATTTGTGTGAAATCATAAGAAATGATTTAGAAAGAATTGGGATGAAAAACTCCATATTTGAAAAGATAAAAATAGATTTTTATCGAAATGAACTAGTTTTGAACTAGAATTATAATTCTATTTATTTTTAAATAAATAAATTGAATTTGAAATGGTTTTGACAATAACCAAAATTTCCAATGATTGCATTGGAATGGATTTGAATCGAAATTGTCTTCGGAATATTTCGATGTTGGATTTCGTGATTATACAGATGTTGTTATGGAAATTTGAAAGATATAGATATATATATATATCGTTATTTCCAATACGATATCTGTTGGTCGTAGAATTTGATACTGAATATAAGCCGATATATTTTCTATTCAGAGCATTGTATTTAATATCAAGTGTGATTTGGGTTTGTCGTGAATGGTGTCTTCACTAACACTGTTCTTGAACCCAGCTGAGAAAAGATTAAATCTTTTTATTTAGATTTAATGAAGTATGCCAATTAAATAATATTTAATTGGAATTGAATTGATATTGATTTTTGGGTTTATCGTGGACAGTGTTTTAAATAACACTCGTTCTTTAACCCGATAATTAATGGAATGTGATTTTGGGTTTATCGTGAACTGTGTTTTAAATGACACTGATTCTTTAACCCAGTTAGCGATTAAAACTAAGTGGAGTTTTAATGAATCTTTAATTAGATGGAAATGATCGAGAATGGAGTATCACCAGTTTTGCTCCAGGCGATAGTTAAATCTTTAATTAGATTTGAACGTGAAATGGTAATTGAATTTACCGATAACACCGTGATGTTAGATATGAAGTATTACCAGTTTTACTTCATGGGATGAATAGGTTGGGATTGGGAAATTAAAACAAATGATTACTTCAGTAAAGTTCGTTAATCCCGACTAGTTTGAATTGATATTCAAAAGTAGATTAAAGAATAAATTCAAGGAATTTATCTTGGATAAAATTAATGGGAACCTTTCCCTATGAATGTGAAATTTAGAAACTAACTGTCGGTTAGCTAAGCAGAATGGTTTTCTGGATATTGATCTGATGTTGGTTTCGGCCTTCGGGGTTAATATTTGGGGAATTATTCTCTTGATTAATTAACGGTTAGTGACTGATGAATTGGAATGAGGCGTATGTTGTGTTTGTGTAACACTTATTTAAAATACACGCGAGTTATTCGGAAAGACCGGGTTTATCCCATTCTGAATAACTGATACGACGATAAGTCGAAGATGAAGACGATGGTCGAAGATCGGAAGTCTCCACGTCGTTTGGGTGATTGCTGATGATCTTGATTGGGTTGTACACCCAAGAAGATGGAAACAGTTGGTGATTGTCCAGACGTGCTTGGAGATCGATGGATATGCGGGGTACTAGGTGCCTCCGGTTTCGTTCAGACCCAGAACGGACTTGTAAATGGACTGTGTGTCTGACATTGGATTTTAGTCCGTGTGATTGATCTCTATTAAATATATATCTGTTTGGCGGCGGAGAATTTATTCTCTTGCTTAACGCCCTTCTCTGAGACGTTCGAGCTCAGGGGTTATATATTGATGGATATCAAACGCATGGAGTGAATTGCCTGTGTGGCATGCCTAAGTGGCAATTGATCGAGGCTTCTGTTGAAAAGCAAAGTCTTGTGGTGATGATCAAAGCACGGCCTTTGTGGCGTAGCTTTGTGTAACGTTTACTTCGCGAGTTTCACACCCGGTATGAACCAAAAACAGGAGACGGACCTCAGGGAGGGCATGCGTTTCTTTCTAGTTAGAAGTGGCGTCAGTGGTTTTACACGCCCTGACGAGTTTGACTTATGTGGTTGTTGCTGTTGCGAGGCGCCTCAGATTTATCGGTCGTTCTCGAACCGATGGAGTCATTTGGTTGGCTCATTTACGCCCCAAAGGGCGGGGAAACGTAGTGTTCAGGCATTTTAATCCACATCGGTGGACCGGCCCTGTCGCTCCAAGGATCACTCGAGCTCTGATCCTGTGGCTCGGGCTAGAGAGTCACGAATCGGTAGAGGACTATCTTTTGCCTCGGTTCATAGACGGAAATCCAATTTCCAAATACGTGACATTTGCGGTTTTAATTGTAAAACTAGTATGGCGACATGATATATGGTACCCATGCCGCCTATGATTGATACTTATGATTTGAAGTTGTTTTATACACTATGCACTTATAGTAGTATCAAATGATTTGTTTTAAACGTACTAAGCATTTTTAGCTGTTATAAGGGAAAACCCTATCCTCGGCTGCGATGCATTGTGTGATGGGACCTGGGTCTTATAACAGATTCATTTTTAGAAAAGCATTGTGTTGTTTGCTTATATGCACTGGTATTCTTGGGAGGAAACCCGTTCCGTGTTATACGACGTGGTCCCTTGATTTACCTATCTTTAAAAGAAAGATTTACAACTGTTTTAGTTCTCACACCAGTCACATGACTGACCTGGAGTTTATTGTTTTAACCTAAACCCTGGGTGCCCTTATTTTGACATGGGCAGCTAGTAGTTTTGGGTTTTGCAGATTTATATTCACAGGATCCTGGTTTACAGCTGGAACGATATCCAGAAAGCTTTGTATCCGTATATCTCCTTCTAGTTGTGTATTGTATTATTTTCCGCTGCTATGTATTTAAATGTAATTTAAATCTCTGATATTTCTGTGTAATATTCATTTATACTCTGTATATTCTTGTAATCTGATGCATTGTTGTAATAAGCAATGAAATGTTCTTTTATATGCGTTCTGTTGTGGCTTGTTCTCGAACTATCCGACACTTTCCTTTACGGGGAAGTTACGGGTTTTCACATGAGTCTTCGTCATTACTCACCGAATCAGACTGTGCCATAAGACAAAAATTAGCTTCCTCTTCATCACTGTCAGAAACTACTTTTCCTTCCTCCTCATCCTATGGAGCAGCAAAAGCCTTCTTCGACTTTCTCTTCTTTCCTTTTTCATTCATAAGCCATGGGAAATCTAGTTTGATATGTCCTGGTTTCTTACAATCGTAGCTAGTAACTTCATCGTCTGAGCTATCTGAATTTCTGGACTTGTTACATTTTGAATTCTTTTTGTGCGGCTTGTAATTCTTGTTAGCTCACTTACTAAAAACCATGGCTATCTCTTCAATAGGATCTTCATTATCAGTTTCAATAGTATTATTTAGAGCAATCGTCCTTTTCTTCGACTCATAATTTTTCTGTTCTTCTCTTGCTTTTAGCTCCATCTCATATGTTATCAAATTTCCATTTCACTCTTCCATGCTTAATTTATTTAGATCTTTTGATTCTTGAATATTCGTCACTTTAGCTTCAAAATTCATCGGTTGCACTCTCAGTATTTTTTTGATTAATTCCACTTCAGCATAAAATTTTCCAAGAGCATTTGCATTATAAACCATTGATGAGAAGAGACCGAACATCCTTTTATATCTTCATCTTTTTACATAGATTTTTATTTCGTATTCACTACCGAGTAGAGCAAGAAAAGATTCTTTAACTTGAGATGTTCCTTCATATGTGACCTCCAATGTTTGTCATATTTCTTGCGTAGTTAAACAATGAAATATTCAGTCGAACTGGGTTTTATTGAGAGCACTAACTAAAGCATTCATTGCTTTAGCATTAGTTGAAAATAATTTATTATCATTCAGGAATTTCAACACCATTTATAATCACAGTGGGAGACATATAACCTGTTTCAATAATGTCTCACACATCATAATCAACTGACTTTAAATAAATTTTCATCCTAACTTTCCAATATGCATAATCAGTTCCATTAAACATAGGTGGCCTAGCTATGGATTGACCTTCAGAAAAAGCATTATTAGACTAATTCATGACTCTAGAGTTAAAAAAATATGTGCTCTGATACTACTGTAGGGTCTAAATTAACCCTAGAGAAGGGTTAATAGGGTTTATCATAGTTTTTTGCTGAGTAATAAATAATTGAAACACAGATAATAATCACAGTAAATGCGGAAAAAGAAACAACACAGAATTTTCCCAGCTTCGGGAAAACCCAGCCGATTGCTGCATTATCCAATATTTCTACTAGGTATTAAACTCGTCTCTACGCTTATAATCCCCTATAAACTAGTGGCACCCGCTCCCAGCTGTTCTAATCCTACGCTCAAAACCCCGCACTGGTCTTTATCCCAAGATCAGATTTCCCTGAATTACAAACACGTAACTTGTAAGCCCTAGTTTAGAAAACTAGTAAACATCAAACATTTTATAAACACTAAAATAAAATAAGGTAAATCAAAACCCTATTTAAAAATATCCTAAGACCCTTTTATAAAATAAAACCGATCTCCCTTTTATTTCTTTGTGCTTGGTATATTGTAATCGGCTTCGTCCTTTTAATTCAATGGCCAACCAAGGTTTTATAGCTTCAGATTATCCACCAATTGATTGATTGTTTTCTCGCTCTTCTTCTGATGCTCCAGTAATCTCCGATCCTGGTCTTGTTGAGATGAAATCGATCTCTGAAATTAATATGTGATTTTATCCCTTTTTACTTTTGATTATTGCTTGGTTGTTAAATTTCAATCCCACTCTTTCCTGTGAATTTATAGGGTATCGAATCCCTAAATAATCTCTGCTTCTAGATGTTTCATATGCCTTGAATTGTGCTTGCGATTGGGTTAGCAATTTGATTTTTTTTTCTTCCCAAAATATCGTTCTAAAATTTGCTATATATTAATTTTTTCTAGAAAATAATATCTTGGTGATTTCTGGAACTTGGACCTTTCTTTGACACTATCAACACGATTTTAAGGCATTTTGCAAATATTCCTCTGACTTGAATAATTGTTGTGCATTGTTGCTTGTAACTTATTTTTCCTCCCATTTTTGTCTTTGCTTGGCATTGCCATGTATAAACTTGTGCATCTAGTTTGTGCATGTGCTTGTTTGTAGGTTTGCTACCTCTGTTTGAACTAAATGCAGTTTCCTAATGGTACTGCTTTGCATGTATATAAATATATATATATACATATACATTTATATGTTAGGGATAGCAGAAAGGATCGTTAAGGAAAAAAACACTAAAGGGGGGTGAATAATGTTTTTGAGAAATTAAACAAATTTAAACTTATATGAGCTACTGTATGAATCAAACACTATAGAAACAATCACAGACACAGAATCAATCACAAATGCAAAGATAAACAAAAATAAAGTACAGAAAAGGAAAGAACACACCGGATTTTATACTTGTTCAGAATTGCTCCTTCGTCCATTTCAGCACAACGCTTGATTGTGCAGAGTTTTATTACTATATCAATATCCAATTACAACCCTCCTTGATTTCATGGCTACAAGGGATACCATTGATTCCACACACACACACTCTTGATCAAGTATACCTTCCTTGATTACACGGCTACAAGGTATAACACCGATTACCCGTCCTTGATTTCACGGCTACAAGAGATAACACCGATTACTTTACACAACCCATACAATTACAAACAACCCTATAACTCTTCAATAGCACTTGATTCAGAGAGTAATGAATAGAGAGTGTAGAGAGAAGAAGATTAATGAAAACAAAATTGAATTCGGTAGAGTATAGGTGTAGAAATCATAAAAATCATAAAGAATAATGGTGTAATGAAAGGGAATGAAGATGGAGAAGAAGAAGTGATTAAAAATTTGAAATCAACCCCTTTTTATAATGTGTGAAAGTTTGCAACGTCTCAGAACCGTCACAAATAGTGAAAAGTCACTTCCTTTCAAATTTGAAAAAATGACATTTATATGTCGACATGTATATATATATATGCATGTCGATATATATATATATACAAAATTGAAATTTGAATATTTTTCAAGTATTTTGATATATATATATATATATGTATGTATGTATAATTTTAGAAATTCTTAATTTAAAATATAGTGTTATAAATAAATATTATAAAGTAGAAAATCATATGAAAACATAAATATAAACTATATAAACATATTTATAAAGTTATAGATTTTTAAACTATATAAATATAAAGTATATAAAATAAAAATATATAAAATTTATAAAGTATAAATCTATAAAACTTACGTTTAAAGTCAAATAAAAATAGAAAGTAAAATAGAGAAGAAAGAGATTGAAGATAGAATTTGAACACGGAATTTGAAAAACAGGATTTGAAATTATTTTGAATTTGAACCTGGAGTGCTATTCGGAGTCTTACATAATCTAGACACTATTACTATATTTATATTGAACTCTTGAAATCTTGAATACTCATGAGTCCTGAAATATCTCTGAATTCTGAATCTCTAACTTCTTTAAACTGTACAGTCTTCAGTAATAATTCCTGTATATAAATCCTGCATATGTGTGTGTGTGTGTATATATATATATTCTAGAAAAAAGTGTTAGTATATATTTTATAATCAATTAATATTGAAATAAGGTTGTTGTCATCAAAACTCTATTCCCCAACAATCTCCCCTTTTTTGATGATGACAACCTTAGTTTATAAAATATCGTACTTGTATAGACCTGTTGATAACGATCCTTCAAATACTCCCCCGGTCTATATGAATCCAATAAACTATGTCTATATTTTATAATTTCACCCCCTTTGGCATTATCCAAAAGAAATTCTAAAACAACTCCCCATAAATTGTATAACTATCTAAGTAGAACCTATAAAAAAAACAAAGTAACCACTAATTCAGAGTAGAATACTCCCCCTTAATCTATATAAACCTATAATAGTAATTCCTAACATTATAATGATAAAATACAAACCAATCTAACTATTATAATTACACATGTTTGATATCAATTATACAAACTAAATCAAATCAAAGCGCACACACCCTATGTTTTAATATATACAAGTTTTAAGTTATATAATCCAAATAAAATTCTAACAAATCAATCATACCAAGCCCTAGGAGCCTATTTTAATCCATACAGCGCTTTCTTTAACTTATATACGTGATCAAGTTATTTTTCATCTTCAAATAGAGGTGATTGCTCTACATATACGTCTTCTTTAACAAATCCATTTAGAAAAGAACTTTTGACATCCATTT
Organism: Allium sativum; assembly: GCA_030737875.1. Lineage (NCBI taxonomy): Eukaryota > Viridiplantae > Streptophyta > Magnoliopsida > Asparagales > Amaryllidaceae > Allium > Allium sativum. The sequence continues at coordinate 313,832,476 of CM060925.1, forward strand.
GATATAATTTGAAATTATTGTGATTCACAAAGCCTAGTAAAATCCTAATAGCTTTAGTCTTGCTACGGGGGAAAAAGTTTCATCATGATCTATTCCTTCTTCTTGAGTATAACCTTGTGCTACTAGTCGTACCTTATTTCTTACGACCTCACCGTATTCAACCATTTTATTTTTATAAACCCATTTGGTTCCAATTATAGTCTTATCCTCTGGTCTAGGAACAAGTTCCCATACATCATTCGTAGTAAACTGATTCTATTCTTTTTGCATAGAAAGTATCCATGAATCATTGGAAGATGCATCCTTTGGATTTTTGGGTTCAATAGTTGAAATAAATGCAGTATTACTCATATTATTTAATTGATTACGGGTTCTAACAATAGATTCTATATCTCCTAATATATTTTTTACAGGCTGATCTCTAAGTAACCTAATTCGTTTATTTTGTTAATTATCTTCATGATTTATTTCATTGATTTCATTTTCACATTCATCTTCAATGTTTTGAATTATACTTTTATAGTTTTCGTCACGTTTAAAGTTTCTTTAATGGAATTGGTTCGAGTATTGAAAGCTCTATATGCTTTACTTCTTTCAAAATATCCAATAAATAATCCTTTATCGGATTTCGAGTCAAATTTATTTAGATTATCTTTAGTATTAAGTATAAAACATTTAAAATATGATAATTTTGGTTTCTTATTATACAAAAGTTTATATGGGGTTTGATGAGTTAAAGGTATAATTGAAATTCTATTTATAATATAGCAAGCTGTTGCAACTGCCTCAGCCCAAAAATTCCTTAGTAAATTACCATCAGATAACATAATTCTTGCACACTCTTGTATCACCCTATTTTTACGTTCAACTACTCCATTTTGTTGAGGGGTTCTTGGAATTGAAAAAGTATGGGTTATTCCCTTTTTATTACAATATTTTTCAAAATTTTCGTTTTTGAATTCTCTGCCATGATCACTTCTTATTATTTTGATTTTTAGTGATAATAAATTTTTAATTCTTTTTGAAAAAGTTTTAAATTGATCAAAAGCATCAATTTTATTTTTAAGAAACAAAGCCCAAGTAAATCTAGAAAAATCATCAATTATTGCGTAAACATATTTATTATGATTTATTGATTGAGCTTGAGATGGACCAAATAAATCCATGTGAATTAACTCAAATGGTTTTGATGTAGTTATTTCCTCTTTTGATTTAAATGAACTTTTCTTTAATTTTCCTAGTTGACGAGCGTTACATAAGTTATTAATTGTAAATTTCATTTTGGGTAATCCTTTGAATAAATCTAATTTAGAAATCGTAGAACTGTGTTTGAAATTTATATAACCAAATCTTTTATGCTAGATCCAAAGGTCACTTGTATTGGCTATAAGACATAGGTTATCATTGGAGATTTTCATACTCAATATATATATATATATATATATTTCTTTCTATCTCCTTCGAATATTACTTTTGAGATCCTATCTTCTATAAAACATTTATCCTTTTCAAAGTTTGTCTTATCACCCTTATCGCAAAGTTGACTTATACTTAGCAAGTTGTGTTTTAAATTCCTAACTAGTGAAACATCAAAAATAGTAAGAGTTTCAAAGTTACCGACATTGCCGATTCAAATAATATATCCTTTAGAGTTATCTCTGAAGTTCACCATTCCACCATCTTCATATTTCAGATTATTGAGTAATTCAGGATTTCCTCTCATATGTCTCGAACAACCACTATCCAGTATCCATTTGTCCTTTTTCATTTCCACCAATTGCTTTCCAGAGTTTGAATTCTCAACAGCCATATAACACACCAGTTCGGAATTTGAATTTCCAACAGCCATCTTTTCATTATTTGAATTTCGGAAAGCCACCATTTCAGAATTTGAATTGCCAACAGCCACTTTACCCATCTTTTCAACTCTTGACTTTTCAAAAGTCATAAAACGCATTTTTTCCAGAATTGAACAATATTTTAGTACATCACACGACTTTTCATCATAATTATATGCAGGCTCTTTCAACATTGATATAATGCATGAATTGATACTAATGTTAACAGAAATTCCAAAATTTTCCATTTAGAAATTTTCAAAAATCAGATTATGAACTTTTTGAAAGGCCTTGCTCTGATATCAATTGTTAGGTATAACAGAAAGGATCATTAAGGAAAAAAAAACACTAGAGGGGGGTGAATACTATTTTTTGAGAAATAAAACAAAATCTAAACTTATATCGAACACTACAGAAACAATCTCAAACACAAATGCAAAGGTAAAAAAATAAAGTACAAAAAAGGAAAGAACACACCGGATTTTATACTGGTTCGGAATTGCTCCTACGTCCAGTCCCGCACAATGCTGGATTGTGCAGAGTTTTATTACTATATCAATATCCAATTACAACCATCCTTGATTTCACGGATATAAGGGATACCACTGATTCCACACACACACTTGATCAAGTATACCTTCCTTGATTTCACGGCTACAAGGGATACCACCGATTATCCGTCCTTGATTTCACGGCTATAAGGGATACCACCAATTACTTTACACAACCCAAACAATTACAAACATCACTATAACTCTTCAATATCACTTGATTCAAAGAGTAATGAATAGAGAGTGTAGAGAGAAGAAGATTGATGAAAACAAAATTGAATTCGAAAGAGTATAGGTGTAGAAATCATAAAAATGATAAAGAATAATGGTGTAATGAAAGGGAATGAAGATGGAGAAGAAGAAGTGATTAAAAATTTGAAATCATCCACTTTTTACAATGTATTAAAGTTTGCAACATCTCAGAACCGTCACAAATAGTGAAAAGACACTACCTTTCAAATTTGAAAAAATGACAATTATATGTCGACATGTATATATATGTATGTCGACATATATATGTACAAAATTGTAATTTGAATATTTTTCAAGTTTTTTGATATATATATATTTATTTATTTATAATTCGGGAAATTATTGAATTAAAATATAGTGTTATAAATAAATATTTTAAATTAGAAAATCATATGAAAACATAAATATAAAATATATAAACATATTTATAAAATTACAGAGTTTTAAACTATACAAATATAAAGTATATAAAATATAAATATATAAAACTTATAAAATATAATTCTATAAAACTTAAGTTTAAAATCAAATAAAATAGGAAGTAAAATAGAGAAGAAAGAGATTGAAGATAGAATTTGAAAACAGAATTTGAAATACAGAATTTGAAATTATTTTGAATTTGAACCTGGAGTACTATTCCAAGTCTTACATAATCTATACTCTATAACTATATTTATCTTGAACTCTTGAAATCTTGAATACTCAAGAGTGTTGAAATATCTCTAAATTTTGAATCTCTAACATCTTTAAACTGTACAGTCTTCAGTAACAATTCCTATATATAAATCCTGCATATGCGTGTATACATATACATACATAAATATATATATATTCTAGGCAAAAGTGTTAGTATATATTTTATAATCAATTAATATTGAAATAAGGTTATTGTCATCAAAATCTCCATTCTCCAACATTATATGTATATGTATATGTATGTATGTATGTTTATATATATATATATATATATGTGTGTGTGTGTGTGTGTGTGTGTGTGTGTGTGTGTTTTTATTAAAATGCCTCACTGGTTCGATAGTGGAATTGAAACTTTATGTGCACTACCATGACTTTGTGCATCTGAACCAGGATGTTTGTGTGTTCAGTTTCATGGTTTCCTAGTTGCTTATGGTACTGTCATGTCGTGTATTTACTATTGTGTACATGATTTCATTCATGTCCTTGTAACAGAAATGACCGTAACTGATGTTGTTCAAATGTACTTTTTCTTTGTTGCAACTTGAGTTATAAAATGCTTTGCACTTGAGACTATGCTGCTTCTAGTTTTGCCAATAATGACCTTCTTGTTACACCTGACCCTTATGCCTCACGATTATACGTGTTGCTGCTAGTTGACTTGGGTTTGTGTTATATGCCATTTCTTACTCATGTTCCCATGCCACTGCGCTCTTTTTAAATTGTTGAACTTGTTACCTCCATGCTGCTCCTTAGTTGCTCGTATATATTGGCAGCTACCTTCTGTAGCTTTTGTTGTGTCAACCATTACATGCCTGTGCTTTTCACTTCACTGATATGAATTGGTTTGCTAGACTTGTGCTTGTAACCTTGAATCTGAAAATAGCTGAGCCATGTCCTGTATACACTGATCATATCTTGTGTTTGCATTAGTCACTCCTTGTTGTATTGGTGCTTGCTTGGTGCACTATACTTGCTCTGTTCATTTTGATTCATACTTTGCATGTCGAACCTATTCACCTACACATTAATATATATGTAAATATACATATACATGTATGTGTATACATGTATTGTGCATGTGTAATTTATACATGTGAGCTATTTGAATGGAAGACATGATATTTTTCTATTTTAAATTAGCAGACCATTATATGTTGTATTGTGGCTAGTCAAGATTAGCAGGCCACAAATATGTGTAGAGGTTGGTCTTGATCAGCAGACCACTATAGCTGTGTTGAGGCTAGTTTGTGGGAGCCAGAGGTTCAGTCTACCTTGTGGGATTTACAATAAAATACTGTGAATATCACAAGCAGTATGGACTTAAATAAATGTATATATATCAGATAAAGTCTTGCAAAATAATGAGAAACACACCAAAATTCTGAGCAAATAAATTTTAAAATAAATTTATCTTTGCATTATTTAAATCTAATTTTTGTTTCAGTTTACGATGTGTGTTTCTCTGACAGGTATGGAGGTGAATAGACCGGATTGGAGCATAAGAAGACTTTGTGTGTCAGTGTCAGTGAATGCATATGTAATTGAGTCTGTATAACTAAGTGAATCGAGTCGAATGTAGTGAGGAACATGTGTAAATGTGATTGAATATGTTGTTGATAGTGAAATGTAAATAGTGGAGTTATAAACATGTAATATTTCAGGTGTTGAAATAAAATATTTATTAAATAAAAATACCGTTTGGATACTCAATTCTGTGCAATAGTATTCTATTCAATAAAAATATTTATTTATGTATGTGATGTGAAATATAGAATAATACGTATACAAACACATTTATATAATATATGTATGTTTGTTATCATCAAACAAAAATCGTATTGTTATACTCAACAAGAGCGTGTGGTGGAAATCAAGGGCTATAGGGGTGTTGCACTATTTGGAGTGCTCTTGATCATATATATATATATATATATATATATATATATATATATACCTAATGTTTAGGTGCACCCCTATTTTGCAGCACCCAAATCCTACCATGGGGTACACTAATCCAAATCCAACAACTTTGTAGATATTCAATCCATACATAGATTACCATCTATCAAATATTTGAGATCATTCCGACATTCGTAGAATAATATATCTGATGTTTAAATTTAATGGTTTGAACAAATGATTAAATGGTGAATAATTGAGATAAGATTTTGAAAATGTTACGAACATCAGAACAAACTCAAATTTTGGATAGATGATAATATATATATATATATATATATATATATATATATATATATATATATACACGTGGATTGAACATCTACAAAATCATGTTGGATTTGGATTAGTGTAGCTCACGGTAGGATAAAGGTGCTAAAGAGGTGTGGCAAAAAAGGGTTGCCTCGGAATGCTCCTACATATATTCTGAGGGAAAGTCACGATTTATTTATGCGGAAGCGGATTTCCTTTTGAAAAACTCTTTCTTATCGAGTTTAAAAAATTACGAGCAGTCAAGTCTGCTCAAAAAATTCGAACATGCAAAGTGCATTTAGAAAGTGTGCGTGCTTACGCATTTCTTAGTTTTATCCAACAAACGGAATGTAATATTTGTTGTGAGAGACTTGCTACAAGGCCCAGAAAAGTGATGCCAGGGATGTCAGGGAAATGGCTAAATTCAAGGGGGATGGTAATTGATTTTATTTGCCTTCATTTCATTCAGCAATTGTATTGTTTTTTGTCACATTTCCCAGCAGAAAACCCTAGCCTCAGAGCTTTTTCATTGATATATACACCAAGGTTTCAAAGTCTGTCTGACTCACACATCTGGTTTCCGTCGGTTAAGTTTCTGTTCCAACATATCCGCGAAAGGAACACCATGGTAACCCTGTTTCAGAATTTAGTAAAAGGGGAAAAGTTTTCAGAGATTTTGTTTTTTTAATAAAAGGCATGCATTTATACACACACACACACAGAGATATATATATATATATATATCCAAAAGGGCGATAATAACCAATCTCCTGTGGTTAACAAAATCGGTCTTACTACTGATAGAAGCGATAAAAAAAATACATACACCAGAACTGGAAAATAAATAAAAGAGAGCCACATTCACACATAGAAAAACTGAACAATAAATAAACACTGTCACACAACCAGTCAAGTACAACGCCTGAGACAAAAACCAAAGAAAGAGGCTGTGAAAACCCGTAACTTTCCCGTGAGGAAAGCGCGGATAGTTCGAGAACAAGCCACAACAGAACGCAGACGGAAGAACATTTCACTGTTATTACAACAATTCCATCAGATACAAGAATATACAGAGTATGAATGAATATTACACAGAAATATCATAGATTTAAATTACATTTAAATACATGACAGCAGAAAATAATACGATACACAACTGAAGGAGATATACGGATACAAAGCTTTCCGGATATCGTTCCAACTGTACACCAGGATCCTGTGAATATAAATCTACAAAACTAAAACTACTAGCTGCCCGTGTCGAAAATAGGGGCACCCAGAGTTTAGGTTAAAACAATAAACTCCAGGTCAGTCATGTGACTGGTGTGAGAACTAAAACATTTATTAATCTTTATTTTTAAAGTTAGGTAAATCAAGGGACCACGCCGCATAACACGGAACGGGTTTCCTCCCAAGAACACCAGTGCATAAAACAACAGCGCAATGCTAAATAGAGAAAAATGAAGCTATTATAAGACCCAGGTCCCATCACACAATGCAACGCAAGCCGGAGGATAGGGTTTTTACCTTATAATAGCCAAGAATGCTTGATATGTTCAAAACAAATCATTTGATACTATTATAAGTGCATATTGTATAAAATATCTTCCAATCATAAGTATCAATCATAGACGGCATAAGTGCCCCATCCCACTATGTCGCCATACTAGGTTCTACAAATAAAACCGAAATACACGTATTGGAAATTGGATTTCCATCATGGTGGCTCCTGATTCGAAAGATCGATCGCGTAATGCAATTCACCACGGCTTACGTCCCAACAAGAGAACACCGTCTGCACATCCGCACATTTGGGACCAGAGTACCACCGCGGCTTACGTCCCAGCGAGAGAAAACACCGCCTACTCTATATATCCCTGAGCACTAGGCTCATCTCGGTCGACCGAATCCACGACACCACTAAGGTGCCCATCCACGAAAAAACATACTGATCAAACCATCAGTTTACAACCATACCGGGGTGTGAGGCTCGCGGATCAACGCTATACACAAAGCCATGCTATATCAGCTGCGCTTTGATCATCAACCACCAAACTTTGCTTTTCAACAAAAGTCTGGATCACTGCATCTCAGCATGCCACACTATCAATCCATATCGTACCACTGATTTCTGCCAATATATAACCTCTGAGCTCATATGTCTCAGAGAAGGGCGTTAAGCAAGAGAATAAATTCTCCGCCGCCAAACAGATATATATTTAGCAGAGATCAACAAATACAATATAAAGGAATACAATGTCAGACACACCATCCATTTACAAGTCCGATCTAGGTCTGAACGAAACCGGAGGCACTTTCCTCGCATATCCATCCATCTCCAAGTACGTCTGGACGACCACCAACTATTTCCATCCTCTTGGGTGTACAGCCCAATCAGGATCGTCAGTAATTATCTGAACGATGTGAAGACTTCCGGTCTTCAACCACCGTCTTCATCTTTCGACATATCGTCGAATCGGTTATTCAGAATGGGTATAAACCCGGCCTTTCCGAACAATCCGCGTATATTAAAAACAGTGCTAGAAAACACAATATACGCCTCATTCCAATTCTGAATATTCTGTTATTTAAATATTCACAACTTTTGGGAAAGGTTCCCATTAATTTTTATCCAAGATAAATTCTTTAAAATCTATCCTTTAATCTTCCTTTGGATGTCGTTTCAAACCAAATTATGGTTTTCCAAACTAGTCGAGATTAGCGAACCACACCGAAGTAATTATTTATTTTATTTCCCAATCCCAACCTATTCATCCCCTGAAGCAAACTGGTAATACTCCATATCTAACATCATGGTGTTATCGGTAAAATTAATTACCATTTCACGTTCAAATCTAATTAAAGATTTAACTATCGCTTTGGAACAAAACTGGTAATACTCCATTCTCGCTCATTTCTAAATTTGAAAATTTAAATTATCAATTCACATTTCCATTTAATTGCAGATTCGTTAAAACTCCTTTTACTGGGTTAAAGAACTAGTGTCATTTAAAACACAGTCCACGGTAAACCCAAATCACATTCTATTTATTGTCGGGTTAAAGAACTAGTGTTATTTAAAACACCGTTCACGATAAACCCACAAATCAATTCTAATTCAATTCAAATCAAATATATTAGGAATTCCGATTATTTAAAACCCCTTTTTAAATCTAATTTATTTATTTAAAAATAACTGGGTTTTAAATTTAGTTCAAACTAGTTCATTTCGATAGAAATCTATTTTTATCTTTTCAAATATGGAGTTTTTCATCCCAATTTTTCCCAAATCATTTCTTATGATTTTACACAAATTATTGACATTTTTAATAATTTTATCAAGGCCCGTACAGTCGATTTCCATCAACGGCCATCGAACTGCACTTACAGCGACCTTTTCCGAATTTGATTTGGACATAACTCCAAATCCAACCGTTAGATTTCAAATTTCTAATATTCGTTAGAAAGAACTTTTCGATACGAACCCAACGGTTCCGGTTTTAGGAGAATCCGACGGTCGGATTTCCCGTAATGTCCGTTTGAAATCAATGGTCGAAATTCGCGAATTGCCGCGGCGCGGAGCGTTCTATTCAGGCCATTATATTATATATATAATATATATAATATATATTTCGTCGATTACTATTTAAAACGAATTTTATAAATAGTTTTGAATTCGTTTCAAAAACAATTTCAACTCAAAATTGAATCTTTCCTTATAAATTCGTTTTAAAATTCATTTCTATTCAATTCAAGTTTCAATTCAATTTGAATTCATTTCAAATCGTTTTCAATTCATTTCGTTTCGAATTTGTTTTCAATTCATTTCATTTTGAAATCGTTTTCAATTCATTTCATTTCGAAATCGTTTTCAATTCATTTCATTTTGAAATCGTTTTCAATTCATTTCATTTTGAAATCGTTTTCAATTCATTTCATTTCGAAATCGTTTTCAATTCATTTCATTTCGAAATCGTTTTCAATTCATTTCACTTCGAAATCGTTTTCAATTCATTTCATTTAAAAGTGAATAAAATCGATATAAATATCGTTCACGTCAAAATGGCGTCAATCTAATCAACACAGCTTCATATATTCCTTTACTCTATTCAACAAATGAATATTTATTTTTGTCAACACACGACTAATCTCAACGAATGAGTACTGTCCACGTGTGACTATTTTTGTTAAATTATTTCGTTCAACACATGACTAATCTCAACGGATGAGTACAGTCAACACATGAACCTTTATTTAATAGAGATAAAGATATAAAATTTATTGTTAAAATATTACGTTCAACACATGACTAATCTCACGAATGAGTACAGTCAACACATGAACCTTTACTTTATAATATTCTTTATTCTCTAAATTGGAATGAGGCCCAATCAATCACCATATAAAATTAATTATATGGATTTTCATACAACACATGTATATAATAGCATTGAAAAATAATCAACCATCACCCAAAGTGCACTACACTGTATAAGCATCAAATATAGATATCTAATGCTTATAACAGCCTGTCAATCAATCGATCGACATATTTAATCAATCAGGATGAGTGAACTTCATATCTCATCCCAACACCTGTGTGGGGTTTCAAACAATCAAACACAGATTTTAGTTGTGTAGTTGGGCGATGTGTAAAATTTATCGACCCAATCAATGTCCTTCAAATAGGTGTACATAAACAAACCATCCGGTTTGTAAATGAATATTTTATTTTATTCACTTCACTTTAAAAATTATATTTTTAACGATAAAACATTTTATTTTAACATATGAATTTCTATTCAGTTCATTCTTTAAATAAAATGATATTTTTATTTTTCTAACTTATTTTAGAAAATTTCGGCGGCATAACGGCACGATACTAGAAACGGGACGAGGCCTAGCCTTATCCCCGGTCTAGTGAAGGCCCACGTCATTCACACATCAATCAAAATCACCAAACAACCAAATTCAAATCAAATCATCTAACTAATCTATGCAACCAAACAAACAAGTCCATGGTCTGTGGACGATTGTGTCGGGTGCTACTAAGCACCGTCTGCATCCTAGTATATATAGAACTAGTAAAGAAATTGAAGAGTGAGAAATTCTCACCAGTAGCTATCGTAACTCCACGGCACTTCATTTATAGAAATCTTCATCGTTCTTGCCTTTTGTCATTTTCGTTGCCCGGATTCTCTACATATGTAAAAACCGAATTTTTACTTCGTTATTCAATATATAAAAATCGAATTTTTACTTCGCTATTCAATATATAAAAATCGAATATTTACTTCGCTATTCAATATATAAAAATCGAATTTTTACTTCGCTATTCAATATATAAAAATCGAATTTTTACTTTGCTATTCAATATATAAAAATCGAATTTTTACTTTGCTATTCAATATATAAAAATCGAATTTTTACTTCGCTATTCAATATATAAAAATCGAATTTTTACTTTGCTATTCAATATATAAAAATCCAATTTATACATGTCATTCATATGAATAAAAATTATATTTTTACTTTTCAATAAAGATCTTATTTTTATGTAAACCCTTCAATAAAAATCTTATTTTTAAAATCAACATTCTAGGTTATATTTTTCAAGAACAACTCTAGTTTATATTTTCAAAAACAACTCTAGTTTATATTTTCAAAAACAACTCTAGTTTATATTTTCAAAGATCATACCCTAATTCATATTTAAATTAAAATTAATTACATATAGTGCTATTTTAAAACAGTAAATAAATCAGTGTCAAATTTACATAAAAGAACTGAGATTTAAAACACATTGTTATAAAATAAAAAAAAATAAAATAAAATAAAAAAACAAGGAAAGCTCACTGTTTCCCTTAGAGCACGTCGAACAAGGCCCACGAGCTAGGGCTCATTGCTGGCGCCTCCACAGATGATCGGAGGACGATCTGAACACGCCAGGGGACGCGCCTACTCGAGAGCTACCCACGGTGGTGATAGCTCGCCACTCGCACGCCTCCTCTGACCGGAAATCGCGCTCCAACGGCGAGTATTCTCGTCTGAAATCCTCTCCCAATACACCACCAGAGATCCTCATACCTATCGGGATTGGAAGAGGTCGAAGGAGGCTTCGATTTTGGCTTTGGAAGGTTCGGATTTTATTGAGTAGATTTTGAAGAAAAAGGGGGGAAGAAGGATTGAAGGCTCACGATCGTCGAATGAGAGAGGAGGCGTGATTTTCTGGGTTTGACCGCTTGGAAATGATTTTGACTGAGCACTAGGGTTTAGAAATCCTTTTATATATTTTTAAATTAATATTTAATTCCATCCTTAATTGTTAATCACTCCGAACCCCAAATCAAACCCAACGACCGTCGCTCCTAGCTAGTTACCCCCATTCCGAACACAATGGGATATGTATCGTAGGCTGATTCGATTGTTTGAATCAGTTTCCGTTGAATTTTAAGTATAATTCTTTATATATTCAATTTAAACGTACATTTTAAATTACCAGGGCTACATACTGACTCGAAAAATTCCCGAAAAATTATTTCTAGCTTCGTATTGACGATACGGTTATAACAAAACTAGTTTCGTCGAATTCTGAGACCGTTTGAAAAATGGCCATTTTCTAGTCGATTAAAATGAACTGAAACTGGTCAAACGCGTTTTCCTTTGCCACGCTCACATATTGATTCGAAAAATTATGAAATTTAAAACGTAGCAATAATTTAACATCACGGACCCAACAAAAGTGGTTTCGTAGAAATCCGAGTTCGTTTGCAAAATTTGCATTAAGGGCCTGAATTCAATAGCGACTATTCAGAATTTTCAACTGGACATATCTTTTGATTCCCGCTATGAAATTTTGATTTTTCGGAATCGTTGGAAAGATACTATCAATTAGGTCCTAATGTTTTTGGTTTCACTAAAATCCGGATTGTTTTGCACCCGGTACATTCATTTGATGTTTGAAATCAAATTATCGAACTACCGCGCCATTTTCAATTCCTTTTATAATTATAAATAATTATTTATATTCTAACGACGACGTATATAATATATACGATCGAATTCTATTCAAAATAAATTTCTCGTTGATTTTATTTAAAATAATCTATTTTAAATAATCAAAATTCGCTAAACTTGCCAAAATAAAAATTTTAAACTGGCCCAGATTTTCGGGTTGTTACAATCTCCCCCACTTAAAACTTTTCGTCCCCGAAAAGGAACAAAGTCGAAAGTGGTTTGATCAATCAGCTCTACGTTCGATCTGGCTTCCATTCTCCAACTTTTCAGTTTCTGAGAATTTTCAAATTTTCAAAAATTTGGCTAACACCCTAAATTTTTGAAAAATTTCGCCATAACCTCCCCTGCACCGGGAGCCACGGGAAAATCCCGAAATTGCCATACAGGCCTTCTGATCTCAAAAAGAAAAAGAAAAAGCCAAGCGGCTAGCCAATTGGCTCATAAAATTATCATCACCCAAACAAAACAGTAATTTATAGTAAACATGTACCTATTTGTCGGGCAAACAAATTTTATTCTTCGGCTCTAGCCTCTTTGCTATGACCTGTTCAATGTAAGTACCTTTATATGCAAGCAAATGCGACCAAATTTCCAATACAACTCACTATTTGATCAAATTGGTTATATGGTTAAAATTTCAACTAATCAAAACAGTAATCAAAAAACACAACCATCAATCAATTAGTTGATTAGCTTTTCAAATGCATAACTTTGATATATAGTCAAAAATCAGATTTTTGATGCCAAATCACAACAATAAGCCCTATCTAATTTTGGTTCTCACACCAGTCAATAGGAAATATATAGAAATCTCACTTTCGTCACTCGAACATAAATTCTAATGATGGAGCTCGATCATCAAAATCATCTCCGGGCGATTAGAGTGTAATTCTATATCTATCCAGTATAATAAAATTTCGAATACACGCGGATCAGACGTATACGCAAAATCTATATATACTGGATTGTCCACATCAATATAAATAGATAATCAAATACGAATAATTGATTTAAATTTTTAAAACAAAAATTTGTTTTCACTTTAAAGATTTACACTTCACACTCGTTCTAGGATACTACTGATCCCATCTCTAACGAGTCATTATCGTTGGATATTACTAATCCAATCTCTGATGAATTCTTCCGTATGGTTCTAATGTGTCTTGTTCTCTGAGCTTTGTAAACCAAAGCTCTGATACCAACTATGAAATAGCCGACGAAATCCGGTAGGCTTTGCAACCATCCCTTCATCCCCCAAGCAGCAGGTAATACCCACCGTGGCTCCCACATGGTCCCCCAGTCCCTTGTTTTACGGCGACCCTCTCGAGTCTCACATCTATTGGCGAACCAACGCCCTCCCCAGCGACATGTAGGGGTAAGAGTCTCCCGTTCGCCACCAAACCGCGAAGCGAGAACCCCCTATCATGCGTACTCGGCCTACTCAGGGCCAGCAACAAGAACTGGTAATACTCCATTCTCGCTCATTTCTAAATTTGAAAATTTAAATTATCAATTCACATTTCCATTTAATTGCAAATTCGTTAAAACTCCTTTTACTGGGTTAAAGAACTAGTGTCATTTAAAACACAGTCCACGGTAAACCCAAATCACATTCTATTTATTGTCGGGTTAAAGAACTAGTGTTATTTAAAACACCGTTCACGATAAACCCACAAATCAATTCTAATTCAATTCAAGTCAAATATATTAGGAATTCCGATTATTTAAAACCCCTTTTTAAATCTAATTTATTTATTTAAAAATAATTGGGTTTTAAATTTAGTTCAAACTAGTTCATTTTGATAGAAATCTATTTTTATCTTTTCAAATATGGAGTTTTTCATCCCAATTTTTCCCAAATCATTTCTTATGATTTTACACAAATTATTGACATTTTTAATAATTTTATCAAGGCCCGTACAGTCGATTTCCATCAACGGCCATCGAACTGCACTTACAACGACCTTTTCCGAATTTGATTTGGAGATAACTCCAAATCCAACCGTTAGATTTCAAATTTCTAATATTCGTTAGAAAGCTCTTTTCGATACAAACCCAACGGTTCTGGTTTTAGGAGAATCCGACGGTCGGATCTCCCGTAATGTCCGTTTGAAATCAATGGTCGAAATTCGCGAACTGCCGCGACGCGGCGCGTTCTATTCAGGCCATTATATTATATATATTATATATATAATATATATTTCGTCGATTACTATTTAAAATGAATTTTATAAATAGTTTTGAATTCGTTTCAAAAACAATTTCAACTCAAAATTGAATCTTTCCTTATAAATTCGTTTTAAAATTCATTTCTATTCAATTCAAGTTTCAATTCAATTTGAATTCATTTCAAATCGTTTTCAATTCATTTCGTTTCGAAATCGTTTTCAATTCATTTCATTTCGAAATCATTTTCAATTCATTTCATTTCGAAATCGTTTTCAATTCATTTCATTTCGAAATCGTTTTCAATTCATTTCGTTTCGAAATCGTTTTCAATTCATTTCATTTTGAAATCGTTTTCAATTCATTTCATTTTGAAATCGTTTTCAATTCATTTCATTTCGAAATCGTTTTCAATTCATTTCATTTCAAAGTGAATAAAATCGATATAAATATCGTTCACTTCAAAATGGCGTCAATCTAATCAACACGGCTTCATATATTCCTTTACTCTATTCAACAAATGAATATTTATTTTTGTCAACACACGACTAATCTCAACGAATGAGTACTGTCCACGTGTGACTATTTTTGTTAAATTATTTCGTTCAACACATGACTAATCTCAACGGATGAGTACAGTCAACACATGAACCTTTATTTAATAGAGATAAAGATATAAAATTTATTGTTAAAATATTACGTTCAACACATGACTAATCTCACGAATGAGTACAGTCAACACATGAACCTTTACTTTATAATATTCTTTATTCTCTAAATTGGAATGAGGCCCAGTCAATCACCATATAAAATTAATTATATGGATTTTCATACAACACATGTATATAATAGCATTGAAAAATAATCAACCATCACCCAAAGTGCACTACACTGTATAAGCATCAAATATAGATATCTAACGCTTATAACAGTCTGTCAATCAATCGATCGACATATTTATTCAATCAGGATGAGTGAACTTCATATCTCATCCCAACACCCGTGTGGGGTTTCAAACAATCAAACACAGATTTTAGTTGTGTAGTTGGGCGATGTGTAAAATTTATCGACCCAATCAATGTCCTTCAAATAGGTGTACATAAACAGACCGTCCGGTTTGTAAATGAATATTTTATTTTATTCACTTCACGTTAAAAATTAAATTTTTAATGATAAAACATTTTATTTTAACATATGAATTTCTATTCAGTTCATTCTTTAAATAAAATGATATTTTTATTTTTCTAACTTATTTTAGAAAATTTCGGCGGCATAACGGCACTATACTAGAAACGGGACGAGGCCTAGCCTTATCCCCGGTCTAGTGAAGGCCCACGCCATTCACTCATTAATCAAAATCACCAAATAACCAAATTCAAATCAAATCATCTAACTAATCTATGCAACCAAACAAACAAGTCCATGGTCTGTGGACGATTGTGTCGGGTACTACTAAGCACCGTCTGCATCCTAGTATATATAGAACTAGTAAAGAAATTGAAGAGTGAGAAATTCTCACCAGTAGCTATCCTAACTCCACGACACTTCATTTATAGAAATCTTCATCGTTCTTGCCTTTTGTCATCTTCGTTGCCCGGATTCTCTACATATGTAAAAACCGAATTTTTACTTCGTTATTCAATATATAAAAATCGAATTTTTACTTCGCTATTCAATATATAAAAATCGAATTTTTACTTCGCTATTCAATATATAAAAATCGAATTTTTACTTTGCTATTCAATATATAAAAATCGAATTTTTACTTTGCTATTCAATATATAAAAATCGAATTTTTACTTTGCTATTCAATATATAAAAATCGAATTTTTACTTCGCTATTCAATATATAAAAATCGAATTTTTACTTTGCTATTCAGTATATAAAAATCCAATTTATACATGTCATTCATTTGAATAAAAATTATATTTTTACTTTTCAATAAAGATCTTATTTTTATGTAAACCCTTCAATAAAAATCTTATTTTTAAAATCAACATTCTAGGTTATATTTTTCAAGAACAACTCTAGTTTATATTTTCAAAAACAACTCTAGTTTATATTTTCAAAAACAACTCTAGTTTATATTTTCAAAGATCATACCCTAATTCATATTTAAATTAAAATTAATTACATATAGTGCTATTTTAAAACAGTAAATAAATCAGTGTCAAATTTACATAAAAGAACTGAGATTTAAAACACATTGTTATAAAATAAAAAAAAATAAAATAAAATAAAAAAACAAGGAAAGCTCACTGTTTCCCTTAGAGCACGTCGAACAAGGCCCACGAGCTAGGGCTCATTGCTGGCGCCTCCACAGATGATCGGAGGACGATCTGAACACGCCAGGGGACGCGCCTACTCGAGAGCTACCCACGGTGGTGATAGCTCGCCACTCGCACGCCTCCTCTGACCGGAAATCGCGCTCCAACGGCGAGTATTCTCGTCTGAAATCCTCTCCCAATACACCACCAGAGATCCTCATACCTATCGGGATTGGAAGAGGTCGAAGGAGGCTTCGATTTTGGCTTTGGAAGGTTCGGATTTTATTGAGTAGATTTTGAAGAAAAAGGGGGGAAGAAGGATTGAAGGCTCACGATCGTCGAATGAGAGAGGAGGCGTGATTTTCTGGGTTTGACCGCTTGGAAATGATTTTGACTGAGCACTAGGGTTTAGAAATCCTTTTATATATTTTTAAATTAATATTTAATTCCATCCTTAATTGTTAATCACTCCGAACCCCAAATCAAACCCAACGACCGTCGCTCCTAGCTAGTTACCCCCATTCCGAACACAATGGGATATGTATCGTAGGCTGATTCGATTGTTTGAATCAGTTTCCGTTGAATTTTAAGTATAATTCTTTATATATTCAATTTAAACGTACATTTTAAATTACCAGGGCTACATACTGACTCGAAAAATTCCCGAAAAATTATTTCTAGCTTCGTATTGACGATACGGTTATAACAAAACTAGTTTCGTCGAATTCTGAGACCGTTTGAAAAATGGCCATTTTCTAGTCGATTAAAATGAACTGAAACTGGTCAAACGCGTTTTCCTTTGCCACGCTCACATATTGATTCGAAAAATTATGAAATTTAAAACGTAGCAATAATTTAACATCACGGACCCAACAAAAGTGGTTTCGTCGAAATCCGAGTTCGTTTGCAAAATTTGCATTAAGGGCCTGAATTCAATAGCGACTATTCAGAATTTTCAACTGGACATATCTTTTGATTCCCGCTATGAAATTTTGATTTTTCGGAATCGTTGGAAAGATACTATCAATTAGGTCCTAATGTTTTTGGTTTCACTAAAATCCGGATTGTTTTGCACCCGGTACATTCATTTGATGTTTGAAATCAAATTATCGAACTACCGCGCCATTTTCAATTCCTTTTATAATTATAAATAATTATTTATATTCTAACGACGACGTATATAATATATACGATCGAATTCTATTCAAAATAAATTTCTCGTTGATTTTATTTAAAATAATCTATTTTAAATAATCAAAATTCGCTAAACTTGCCAAAATAAAAATTTTAAACTGGCCCAGATTTTCGGGTTGTTACAATCTCCCCCACTTAAAACTTTTCGTCCCCGAAAAGGAACAAAGTCGAAAGTGGTTTGATCAATCAGCTCTACGTTCGATCTGGCTTCCATTCTCCAACTTTTCAGTTTCTGAGAATTTTCAAATTTTCAAAAATTTGGCTAACACCCTAAATTTTTGAAAAATTTCGCCATAACCTCCCCTGCACCGGGAGCCACGGGAAAATCCCGAAATTGCCATACAGGCCTTCTGATCTCAAAAAGAAAAAGAAAAAGCCAAGCGGCTAGCCAATTGGCTCATAAAATTATCATCACCCAAACAAAACAGTAATTTATAGTAAACATGTACCTATTTGTCGGGCAAACAAATTTTATTCTTCGGCTCTAGCCTCTTTGCTATGACCTGTTCAATGTAAGTACCTTTATATGCAAGCAAATGCGACCAAATTTCCAATACAACTCACTATTTGATCAAATTGGTTATATGGTTAAAATTTCAACTAATCAAAACAGTAATCAAAAAACACAACCATCAATCAATTAGTTGATTAGCTTTTCAAATGCATAACTTTGATATATAGTCAAAAATCAGATTTTTGATGCCAAATCACAACAATAAGCCCTATCTAATTTTGGTTCTCACACCAGTCAATAGGAAATATATAGAAATCTCACTTTCGTCACTCGAACATAAATTCTAATGATGGAGCTCGATCATCAAAATCATCTCCGGGCGATTAGAGTGTAATTCTATATCTATCCAGTATAATAAAATTTCGAATACACGCGGATCAGACGTATACGCAAAATCTATATATACTGGATTGTCCACATCAATATAAATAGATAATCAAATACGAATAATTGATTTAAATTTTTAAAACAAAAATTTGTTTTCACTTTAAAGATTTACACTTCACACTCGTTCTAGGATACTACTGATCCCATCTCTAACGAGTCATTATCGTTGGATATTACTAATCCAATCTCTGATGAATTCTTCCGTATGGTTCTAATGTGTCTTGTTCTCTGAGCTTTGTAAACCAAAGCTCTGATACCAACTATGAAATAGCCGACGAAATCCGGTAGGCTTTGCAACCATCCCTTCATCCCCCAAGCAGCAGGTAATACCCACCGTGGCTCCCACATGGTCCCCCAGTCCCTTGTTTTACGGCGACCCTCTCGAGTCTCACATCTATTGGCGAACCAACGCCCTCCCCAGCGACATGTAGGGGTAAGAGTCTCCCGTTCGCCACCAAACCGCGAAGCGAGAACCCCCTATCATGCGTACCCGGCCTACTCAGGGCCAGCAACAAGAACTGGTAATACTCCATTCTCGCTCATTTCTAAATTTGAAAATTTAAATTATCAATTCACATTTCCATTTAATTGCAAATTCGTTAAAACTCCTTTTACTGGGTTAAAGAACTAGTGTCATTTAAAACACAGTCCACGGTAAACCCAAATCACATTCTATTTATTGTCGGGTTAAAGAACTAGTGTTATTTAAAACACCGTTCACGATAAACCCACAAATCAATTCTAATTCAATTCAAGTCAAATATATTAGGAATTCCGATTATTTAAAACCCCTTTTTAAATCTAATTTATTTATTTAAAAATAATTGGGTTTTAAATTTAGTTCAAACTAGTTCATTTTGATAGAAATCTATTTTTATCTTTTCAAATATGGAGTTTTTCATCCCAATTTTTCCCAAATCATTTCTTATGATTTTACACAAATTATTGACATTTTTAATAATTTTATCAAGGCCCGTACAGTCGATTTCCATCAACGGCCATCGAACTGCACTTACAACGACCTTTTCCGAATTTGATTTGGAGATAACTCCAAATCCAACCGTTAGATTTCAAATTTCTAATATTCGTTAGAAAGCTCTTTTCGATACAAACCCAACGGTTCTGGTTTTAGGAGAATCCGACGGTCGGATCTCCCGTAATGTCCGTTTGAAATCAATGGTCGAAATTCGCGAACTGCCGCGACGCGGCGCGTTCTATTCAGGCCATTATATTATATATATTATATATATAATATATATTTCGTCGATTACTATTTAAAATGAATTTTATAAATAGTTTTGAATTCGTTTCAAAAACAATTTCAACTCAAAATTGAATCTTTCCTTATAAATTCGTTTTAAAATTCATTTCTATTCAATTCAAGTTTCAATTCAATTTGAATTCATTTCAAATCGTTTTCAATTCATTTCGTTTCGAAATCGTTTTCAATTCATTTCATTTCGAAATCATTTTCAATTCATTTCATTTCGAAATCGTTTTCAATTCATTTCATTTCGAAATCGTTTTCAATTCATTTCATTTCGAAATCGTTTTCAATTCATTTCGTTTCGAAATCGTTTTCAATTCATTTCATTTTGAAATCGTTTTCAATTCATTTCATTTTGAAATCGTTTTCAATTCATTTCATTTCGAAATCGTTTTCAATTCATTTCATTTCAAAGTGAATAAAATCGATATAAATATCGTTCACGTCAAAATGGCGTCAATCTAATCAACACGGCTTCATATATTCCTTTACTCTATTCAACAAATGAATATTTATTTTTGTCAACACACGACTAATCTCAACGAATGAGTACTGTCCACGTGTGACTATTTTTGTTAAATTATTTCGTTCAACACATGACTAATCTCAACGGATGAGTACAGTCAACACATGAACCTTTATTTAATAGAGATAAAGATATAAAATTTATTGTTAAAATATTACGTTCAACACATGACTAATCTCACGAATGAGTACAGTCAACACATGAACCTTTACTTTATAATATTCTTTATTCTCTAAATTGGAATGAGGCCCAGTCAATCACCATATAAAATTAATTATATGGATTTTCATACAACACATGTATATAATAGCATTGAAAAATAATCAACCATCACCCAAAGTGCACTACACTGTATAAGCATCAAATATAGATATCTAACGCTTATAACAGTCTGTCAATCAATCGATCGGCATATTTATTCAATCAGGATGAGTGAACTTCATATCTCATCCCAACACCCGTGTGGGGTTTCAAACAATCAAACACAGATTTTAGTTGTGTAGTTGGGCGATGTGTAAAATTTATCGACCCAATCAATGTCCTTCAAATAGGTGTACATAAACAGACCGTCCGGTTTGTAAATGAATATTTTATTTTATTCACTTCACGTTAAAAATTAAATTTTTAATGATAAAACATTTTATTTTAACATATGAATTTCTATTCAGTTCATTCTTTAAATAAAATGATATTTTTATTTTTCTAACTTATTTTAGAAAATTTCGGCGGCATAACGGCACTATACTAGAAACGGGACGAGGCCTAGCCTTATCCCCGGTCTAGTGAAGGCCCACGCCATTCACTCATTAATCAAAATCACCAAATAACCAAATTCAAATCAAATCATCTAACTAATCTATGCAACCAAACAAACAAGTCCATGGTCTGTGGACGATTGTGTCGGGTACTACTAAGCACCGTCTGCATCCTAGTATATATAGAACTAGTAAAGAAATTGAAGAGTGAGAAATTCTCACCAGTAGCTATCCTAACTCCACGACACTTCATTTATAGAAATCTTCATCGTTCTTGCCTTTTGTCATCTTCGTTGCCCGGATTCTCTACATATGTAAAAACCGAATTTTTACTTCGTTATTCAATATATAAAAATCGAATTTTTACTTCGCTATTCAATATATAAAAATCGAATTTTTACTTCGCTATTCAATATATAAAAATCGAATTTTTACTTTGCTATTCAATATATAAAAATCGAATTTTTACTTTGCTATTCAATATATAAAAATCGAATTTTTACTTTGCTATTCAATATATAAAAATCGAATTTTTACTTCGCTATTCAATATATAAAAATCGAATTTTTACTTTGCTATTCAGTATATAAAAATCCAATTTATACATGTCATTCATTTGAATAAAAATTATATTTTTACTTTTCAATAAAGATCTTATTTTTATGTAAACCCTTCAATAAAAATCTTATTTTTAAAATCAACATTCTAGGTTATATTTTTCAAGAACAACTCTAGTTTATATTTTCAAAAACAACTCTAGTTTATATTTTCAAAAACAACTCTAGTTTATATTTTCAAAGATCATACCCTAATTCATATTTAAATTAAAATTAATTACATATAGTGCTATTTTAAAACAGTAAATAAATCAGTGTCAAATTTACATAAAAGAACTGAGATTTAAAACACATTGTTATAAAATAAAAAAATAAAATAAAATAAAAAAAACAGGGAAAGCTCGCTATTTCCCTCAGAGCACGTCGAACAAGGTCCACGAGCTAGGGCTCATTGCTGGCGCCTCCACAGATGATCGGAGGACGATCTGAACACGCCAGGGAACGCGCCTACTCGAGAGCTACCCACGGTGGTGATAGCTCGCCACTCGCACGCCTCCTCTGACCGGAAATCGCGCTCCAACGGCGAGTATTCTGGTCTGAAATCCTCTCGCAATACACCACCAGAGATCCTCATACCTATCGGGATTGGAAGGGGTCGAAGGAGGCTTAGATTTTGGCTTTGGAAGGTTCGGATTTTATTGAGTAGATTTTGAAGAAAAAGGGGGGAAGAAGGATTGAAGGCTCACGATCGTCGAATGAGAGAGGAGGCGCGATTTTCTGGGTTTGACCGCTTGGAAATGATTTTGATTGAGCACTAGGGTTTAGAAATCCTTTTATATATTTTTAAATTAATATTTAATTCCATCCTTAATTGTTAATCACTCCGAACCCCAAATCAAACCCAACGACCGTCGCCCCTAGCTAATAACCCCCATTTCGAACACAATGGGATATGTATCGTAGGCTGATTGGATCGTTTGAATCAGTTTCCGTTGAATTTTAAGTATAATTCTTTATATATTTAATTTAAACGTACATTTTAAATTACCAGGGCTACATACTGACTCGAAAAATTCCCGAAAAATTATTTCTAGCTTCGTATTGACGATACGGTCATAACAAAACTAGTTTCGTCGAATTCTGAGACCGTTTGAAAAATGGACATTTTCCAGTCGATTAAAATCAACTGAAACTGGTCAAACGCGTTTTCCTTAGCCACGCTCACATATTGATTCGAAAAATTATGAAATTTAAAACCTAGCAATAATTTAACATCACGGACCCAACAAAAGTGGTTTCGTCGAAATCCGAGGTCGTTTGCAAAATTTCCATTTTAAGGGCCTGAATTCCATAGCGACTATTCAGAATTTTCAACTGGACATATCTTTTGATTCCTGCTATGAAATTTTGATTTTTCGGATTCGTTGGAAAGATACTATCAATTAGGTCCTAATGTTTTTGGTTTCACTAAAATCAGGATTGTTTTGCACCCGGTACATTCATTTGAAGTTTGAAATCAAATTATCGAACTACCGCGCCATTTTCAATTCCTTTTATAATTATAAATAATTATTTATATTCTAACGACGACGTATATAATATATATGATCGAATTCTATTCAAAATAAATTTCTCGTTGATTTTATTTAAAATAATCAATTTTAAATAATCAAAATTCGCTAAACTTGCCAAAATAAAAATTTTAAACTGGCCCAGATTTTCGGGTTGTTACAAAGGCCTCCCCATAATCGATAACAAACAGAATCTGCAGCAAAAGCAGACACCCTCTGATGATGCGTGCTATAGGAACCGAGAAACCGAACCAGAAGAATCCCTAGCTTCTGCTGTCGCCTTGCTAGCTCTAGCTCATCCTCTTTACCAAGAGCTGTACAAATAAAACTGACAACCAGAAGGCTTTCTACACAAGGAAATCTAACCTGCACCTGCGCACAAAAAAACCATCAAATGGAGGGAAGGAAAACCAAAATGACCACCAAAAAGAAAGAAACAACCAAACAAATGAACACAATAATCTCCCAACCACAGCACGAGGAAAAGGCCCTATAAAAACATCAAAAACTTAAGCCAATCCTTGCGAGCGGGAGCCAACACGACCCAAGAAGGGCCTCCCATGGAAGGCAAGGAAAACCTCATCCTTGACGAGCACATCGAAAATTCATCGAAAATCGCCTCCGAGCACACCAAATATGCCAACAGATAAGGCAAGGTACCAGGCTGAAAAGGATAGAACGAAAGGACTTACTGGTTGTATCTACCCACCTATGGGTGTAAATCGGTCAGACAGGACCGGACGGAGGTGTGTTCAGTTTCTGTCCTAAAAAAAAAATCGAACCGGACCAAATTTTTTCTTGGACAAATCTCGTTGTCCTAATTCATGTCCTAAATAAAATCGGTTGGACACGGACACGATCGAACTAGGTCGGACTCGGTCGGACATGACTATTTATATCACATTTTGTACATTTTACTAGATTTTCTCTCAACTATACGCCGAATTTCAATCAATTCAGACGAATTCGAACGAGCCCGGACCAGACATGATTTTTTCTCGTACAAATCTTGTTGTCCTAACTCGTGTCCTAAATGTAAATCGGACGGACTCGGACGAACATATTTCGGTCACGAACACGAACGGACGTCGGACATTCAGACAAAATTTATAGCCCTATACCCACCAGAGATAGAGTAACTCGGTTAAGGAAAAAGCATTACCTCGGAGAACCATAAGATTCCCGAAGTAATGCCAGACAGAAGTTGCACAAGCACCTACAAAGAAAAGATGGTTCTGATCCAAGCAACCCTCTCCTGATTCATGGTCTTAGAAGAGTTAACGAGTTGGCCAGAATACCTCTTGTATAGATGAATAAAACCAAGCAACCGATGAATGGATCGTCGGTTCCCATTAGAGAAGATAATGATGTCGTCCACAAAAGATAAGGAGGAGATCATTGGGCAACCATGAGGGATGCCAAAACGGTGAATCTTCCCTGTAATCGTAAGTGAATAAATTCCATGCACAAAAGCCTCAGCAGTGAAAACAAAAAGAGTCGGTGAAATGGGATCTCCATGCCGAAGTCCCATCGCAGATCTAAAGAAACCAATGGCTGATTTGTTAACAAGCAAAGAAAACCAACATTTGGAAATGATCTTGTGGACTAAGTCAATTAAAGGCTCGTGGAAACCAGAAGTCCTAAGAACCTTAATAATGAAAAATGATGACAAGCAATCATAAACCTTTCGGTCAATATGGAAAATGAGCTCCTAAGCCTGTAATACATTGTCCGTAATAAGCCTCCCACGAACAAACCTGCCTGAGACGAAGAAATAATACGATTGAGATAAGGTGCTAGACTTGTAGTAAGCACCTTAGATATGACCTTGTTAGAAAAGTTACACAAGCTAATAGGATGAAAATCCAAACACAATCGGGGGTTATCGGATTTGGGAATGAGCACCAAGCTGGTGGAAGTGTAACACCCCGTATTTTCTAAGAATATTTAAAAAAATGGTTAATTATGAAGAAGTTATTAAGCCTTGAAGTTTGTATGCATATGAGAGAAATATATATAGATATATATAAAAATTAAATAAATAAACATGCAAAAAAAGGTTCAAAACAGCGAATTGGGAGGGGGAATAACCGTACCGGCCCATTTTTGAGGTCGACCCGAGTCTCGCTGGGTCGACTAGGGGTTAATCCAGGGTGTTTGGCTGTCATCCCGTGGGCCGATTCGCTCAAATGCAGATTTTGCATTTGAATGGTTCTCATGATTCAGGGTTAATCTAATGGTCCTAAATAACTTCCTACACCTATATATACATCCCTAACCTAAACCTAAATATCATATACAATTCTCTAGCCTCCAATGCTCTCTTCCTCTCTAAAAATAAATAAATCAATGGCGTCTCTACTCTGCTGAAACCTAAGCTAGGACTTGTGCTTCTTCTTCCTCCAATTCTGATTAGGATTAAAAGAGAACAGCTACAACACCTTTTTCTTTTAGAATCCAACCAAGGCAAGTGCATTTATTTTCCGATATGAACTTTAATCATAATTGTGACATGATTGTAAATCTGAATTTGAGATTGTGTATGTTCTGTTCTGATCTATTTTATTCTGTATCTCTTCTTCTTTCTGTTCTATAGCCAGGCTACTACGAGCCTGCGCCAATCTCCTAAGAGATTAACATACGCTAAAATATTTGGGACAATAAAATGAATAATGCATGAAATGGGCATGACCGATATGTGACTGAGTTGAGGAAAGAACATAGGTTGAACTTGGAACTTAGGACATAAATCTAAGGCATATAATTGAACCTATGACTTGAGTTTGTGGCATAAAGAATATTGAACATACGACTTGAGAAGTTGGTTAATCTGTGACTGATTTAAGAAAAAGAACATAGGCTGTAAACTAGAATTAGATCTATGCATATTCTGTGAATTGGAAGAAGAGGAACCATGGTATGTTAACATATGACTTGAGACAAAAAAATATGGTTTAGGTATAAAGATTTACATTAAAGTAGGATATCTATAAAATGTGAATAATACCTAAGTAGGAGATTTTTGTCAATAGCTATATTTGGTATAATTTATATGTGAATCTTTTGTACTAGGCAAGTTGAACTAAATTGGGACGTGTAATTTATGACCTTAATCTGTGACATGCAAATTTAATGCAAACATGGGGTATATGATCATATTGTGAATCATGACTATTATTTATGCATGTGAACTTAGGCAAGATTTATAATTAGGCAATATATGTTGTGAAACTTTAAGGAATGATTAAATCTGTTATATTTGCCTAATTTGCTAGTTCTGCTATATTTGCCTAATCTGCTAGTTCTGTTATATTGCTTAATCTGCTAGTTCTGCCCTACTGCCTAGTCTGCTAGATCTGTTTATCTGCCAAATCTGTCATCTGCTAATTCTGTTAAGAATGCCAACCTAAATCTGTTGAGATGCCTAATCTGTTATCTGCGAAATCTGCTAGTTGCTTAATCTGCTGAATCCGTTAAGTCGCCTAAACCTGTTATCTGCTATGTCTGTTAAGTTGATATATTCAGTCTGTTATTGACATAATCTGAATTAGCTATGAATAATTGACATGTATATTAGGCGTGGGTATAAATGGTAAATCATTAATTAATTGGCCGCAAAGATAAACATGGCTAACTCAAGGTTAGAATGAGTTTGTGGCGTAATTCTGCCCGGAACCGCCCGGAATATTCCAGTGGCCGCAAACAATAGGTTCTAATGTGAGAAGTTAGTCATAACATGCTTGAAACCCGAGGTTAGACTCAGTTTGCGACATAAATCTGCCCGGAACCAACCGGCCTAACCAGTAGCCGCAAACTGTCAGTCTAATGTGAGAGGTCTGGGCATTAATAATTAATTAATGAAAATCTGAGATAAACATGATGTCTAAAACGTGTTGGGAGGATAGGATTAAACCCACTAGACTGATGAATTTAATAAATCTGTTCCGTGAATCTGTAGGCCCAATTACAAAGTTAGACAAATCTGTAAGTCTGTTAATCTGTAACTGGTTAATCGGTAAGTCTGTTAAATCTGTATATCTGATCCGTTAGTCTGAAAACTTGTCTGTGAACTGGTTGATCTGAATTCTGTATGTCTGAACTTGTAAACAAGTTAATCTGAAATCTGTTAGTCTGGGGACACAAGGTTAGGAGGGGAATTACTTGTGTCATCTGTTGTTTAGGACCCATATTAGTCAGTAACCCTTTCTGGTATCAAAACTTTGACCCAACAGTAGGTAGGGTCCGGGCACGCTTACTGAACTAATTATAAGCGGTTCATTCTGATAATGGCGAGGGGTGTTGATGGTGCGTTCCAACCGGGTCATGTGCATGCATGGATCCCGGTCTGCCTCTGAGGATGTAAGACGCCGTGACATCTGTAAATAGGTCTGTACCAATTGGTATTCACTTTAGGGAGTGATACACCCTACTGTGGGGCCGACACAGGATATTTATGTATTAGGGAGCCGATCGCTTGGGGTAGGGTTTTAGGGTACACTTAGTTATGTCTGTTTCTGTTGGTACCGTCTGTTTCTGTTGGGTGGTAACACCTGTCTGTTTCTGCGTGGTACCGTCTGTTCGGGTGGTAAAGGCCCATTAATAGTGTACACCTAATTCTACATTCTGTTTCCGTAGGGATTAATCTGTTTCTGCTTCTGTCTGTTTCTGATCGAGTAGTAAAGGTTCATTATTAGCATTCTGTTTCTGTTAAATTATTCTGTACCCGTTTCTGTTTAGACATTAGGGTGACACCTAATTCGGTTATACTAGTATTAGTGTAGAGAAGTGTAAAGCAATAGCTTATATCATTCTGTTCTTCTGTTATATCTGCTACATCTGTTACAGTTATCTCTCATCCAATTTTATTTTCATGTCATGTTATTATTATCTGTTCATAACTGAAAATCACTGGACTTGCCAGACTTTTGTCTGACCCTTGTTGTTTCGCCTCCTTTCTTCCGTTTCCCCCCCAGGTTTTGTAGAAGGGAATACTCTAGCTTGATCCAGATTTCTTCCGCTTGCAGTGCTTAAAGTATGGCTTGTCTTCTTCTGTGGGGATTATGATTTTAAACTATGCATTCTGAAGGCTTTTGTACAAGACTGATATTTTGTACTTGAATTCTGATATTGTGATTTGAAAGGATGTAACCAAGCTTCTGTTTGAAATAAAGTTATAATTTTTCAAGTACTGTTTATCTATCTTGTAGTATTCTGTTTCTGTTTACTAAAATGCTCCACCAAAGTTAAGGCATTCCCTTTGTGAGTGACCTTAACGGAGGTGGGGTGTTACACTTGGTATCAGAGCTAAAGGTTACCAGATTTGATAAAATGTTTTTGAAAACAATGTTTTAAAAATGAAGTATTTTCAAAAGTAAAGCTTATTTTAAAAAAAAAAACATAATCCCCAAAAGCCATATATCTTTATTTCAATTCTGTGTTTCGAGTTCCTTCCTCTTTCCCTTTTGAATCTCTTCCTCCGCGTATAGATGCTTTTTCTAAGATATGTAAGAACTTCCGTGCGATGGGCGGAAAACCGCTTTATGGGACTGAGACGTTGTCGAGGCTAGAAGTTGGCTGAACGAAGTGGAGGACTTGTTGGTACCTTTGAGATAGACGATTGGAGGAAGGTTCAACCAGCTGCTTAGTTAATGAAGGATGAAGCTTCATTTTGGTGGAAGGTCACGAATGGAGAACGTACATGGGAGACATGGATAGGATACACGATAAGAAAGTTGATCCAAAGAAGGCACTTGCTTCAACTGTGGTGAGATGGGACACTTCACTAGGGACTGCCCGAAGAAACGAGGACAAGGGCAGAGGGCAGGACCTACTGCTAGAGGGAAGGCAAACACTCTCGAGGCTAGTGGATAGGATAGGATTAGGAAAACTTTCTGTAGGAGGTTTAATTTCTTTATCTGATTGTTGAGTTAAAACTCTTTCTGATTCTGGCATTTTGATTCTGTAATCGATACTCTGCACTTTAATACTAGTCTTGTTTCTGATCTGGTTATAGTCTCAAACCCCATAGGGGTTACGACTCATCTGCTGGTGATAGGTTGGGGTTTGAGAGATATCTGTGTTAGGCGTCAAGTAGGACGCATTCATTCTGGGTTTTATCATGCTTAGTTTTCTAAGAATTATTTGGTAATCTGATCTGTACTAGTAGTCTGTAAATATCTGAATATCTCTGATAAGGTTAAGATTTCCAGTTTTGACATTGTCTAAAGAGGGTAATCCTCTGAGTGTCAATCTGATATTGATTTCGGTCTTTGGGGTTGATACTTAGGGGAATTATTCTCTCAACCAATGTCTAATGGGAACCAAGTTTTTGCTTTATCTGTACTCGCTTCCATCGTTCGACTGTATCCTATCGATCGAAACTTCGAACATTAGGTAGAAACTAATGGGTTAAACATGTGTTTGAGACATGTTATGTTTGATGGTTGCAAGTGGATGCAAGTGGTTGCTCGTGGATGCATATACACACACTAGGCACTAAATCGGCTCGAAAACACTCTCATACTGCATATGGATGTGTGAGCATTTTCAATTTTTGAGGATGCAAAATGATTGACTCAGCACATGGATGTTGCATTTGGATGAATGGTTATGCACTCATATAGAAATGATGTGTATCAAATAGGATTTCTTGCATACATATTTGGACTCATGACACTAACATGATTCGCACTAAGGAGGTCAACTGGATCAGTAGACCGCCTGATTTTGCATTAGATAAGAAACATATACACACACTTTGCATATGTTCATACGGCATTAGAAACCTTTTAAGGACAATGGATGCCTGTGATTGAATGGTTGAGTAGATGAATGTTGGATGTTAGGATACATTCTTCTTAACTTGAAGATTTCGGGGACGAAATCCTTTAAGGAGGGGAGAATGTAACACCCCATATTTTCTGAGAATATTAAAAAAAATGGTTAATTATGAAGAAGTTATTAAGCCTTGAAGTTTGTATGCATATGAGAGAAATATATATAGATATATGTAAAAATTAAATAAATAAACATGCAAAAAAGGTTCAAAACAGCGAATTGGGAGGGGGAATAACCGAACCGGCTCATTTTTGAGGTCGACCCGAGCCCTGTTGGGTCGACTAGGGGTTAATCCAGGGTGTTTGGCTATCATCCCGTGGGTCGATTCGCTCAAATGCAGATTTTGCATTTGAATGGTTCTCATGATTCAGGGTTAATCTAATGGTCCTAAATAACTTCCTACACCTATATATACATCCCTAACCTAAACCTAAATCTCATATACAATTCTCTAGCCTCCATTGCTCTCTTCCTCTCTAAAAATAAATAAATCAATGGCGTCTCTACTCAGCTGAAACCTAAGCTAGGACTTGTGCTTCTTCTTCCTCCAATTCTGATTAGGATTAAAAGAAAACAGCTACAACACCTTTTTCTTTTAGAATCCAACCAAGGCAAGTGCAGTTATTTTCCGATATAAACTTTAATCATAATTGTGACATGATTGTAAATCTGAATTTGAGATTGTGTATGTTCTGTTCTGATCTATTTTATTCTGTATCTCTTCTTCTTTCTGTTCAATAGCCAGGCTACTACGAGCCTGCGCCAATCTCCTAACAGATTAACATACGCTAAAATATTTGGGACAATAAAATGAATAATGCATGAAATGGGCATGACCGATATGTGACTGAGTTGAGGAAAGAACATAGGTTGAACTTGGAACTTAGAACATAAATCTAAGGCATATAATTGAACCTATGACTTGAGTTTGTGGCATAAAGAATATTGAACATACGAGTTGAGAAGTTGGTTAATCTGTGACTGATTTAAGAAAAAGGACATAGGCTGTAAACTAGAATTAGATATATGCATATTTTGTGAATTGGAAGAAGAGGAACCATGGTATGTTAACATATGACTTAAGACAAAGAAAATATGGTTTAGGTATAAAGATTTATATTAAAGTAGGATATCTATCAAATGTGAATAATACCTAAGTAGGAGATTTTTGTCAATAGCTATATTTGGTATAATTTATATGTGTATCTTTTGTACTAGGCAAGTTGAACTAAGTTGGGACATGTAAATTATGACCTTAATCTGTGACATGCAAATTTAATGCAAACATAGGGTATATGATCATATTGTGAATCATGACTATTATTTATGCATGTGAACTTAGGCAAGATTTATAATTAGGCAAGATATGTTGTGAAACTTTAAGGAATGATTAAATCTGTTATATTTGCCTAATTTGCTAGTTCTGCTATATTTGCCTAATCTGCTAGTTCTGTTATATTGCTTAATCTGCTAGTTCTGCCCTACTGCCTAGTCTGCTAGATCAGTTCATCTGCCAAATCTATCATCTGCTAATTCTGTTAAGAATGCCAACCTAAATCTGTTGAGATGCCTAATCTGTTATCTGCTAAATCTGCTAGTTGCTTAATCTGCTGAATCCGTTAAGCCACCTAAACCTGTTATCTGCTATGTCTGTTAAGTTGATATATTCAGTCTGTTATTGACAAAATCTGAATTAGCTATGAATAATTGACATGTATATTAGGCGTGGGTATAAATGGTAAATCATTAATTAATTGGCCGCAAAGATAAACATGGCTAACTCGAGGTTATAATGAGTTTGCGGCGTAATTCTGCCCGGAACCGCCCGGCATATTCCAGTGGCCGCAAACAATAGGTTCTAATGTGAGAAGTTAGTCATAACGTGCTTGAAACCCGAGGTTAGACTCAGTTTGCGACAGAAATCTGCCCGGAACCAACCGGCCTAACCAGTAGCCGCAAACTGTCAGTCTAATGTGAGAGGTCTAGGCATTAATAATTAATTAATGAAAATCTGAGATAAACATGATGTCTAAAACGTGTTGGGCGGATAGGATTAAACCCACTAGACTGATGAATTTAATAAATCTGTTCCGTGAATCTGTAGGCCCAATTACAAAGTTAGAAAATCTGTAAGTCTGTTAATCTGTAACTGGTTAATTGGTAAGTCTGTTAAATCTGTATATCTGATCCGTTAGTCTGAAAACTTGTCTGTGAACTGGTTGATCTGAATTCTGTATGTCTGAACTTGTAAACAAGTTAATCTGAAATCTGTTAGTCTGGGGACACAAGGTTAGGAGGGGAATTACTTGTGTCATCTGTTGTTTGGGACCCATATTAGTCAGTAACCCTTTCTGGTATCAAAACTTTGACCCAACAGTAGGTAGGGTCCGGGCACGCTTACTGAACTAATTATAAGCGGTTCATTCTGATAATGGCGAGGGGTGTTGATGGTGCGGTCCAACCGGGTCATGTGCGTGAATGGATCCCGGTCTGCCTCTGAGGATGTAAGACGTCGTGACATCTGTAAATAGGTCTATGCCAATTGGTTGTCACTTTAGGGAGTGATACACCCTACTGTGGGGCCGACACAGGATATTTATGTATTAGGGAGCCGATCGCTTGGGGTAGGGTTTTAGGGTACACTTAGTTCTGTCTGTTTCTGTTGGTACCGTCTGTTTCTGTTGGATGGTAACACCTGTCTGTTTCTGCGTGGTACCGTCTGTTCGCGTGGTAAAGGCCCATTACTAGTGTACACCTAATTCTACATTCTGTTTCCGTCGGGATTAATCTGTTTCTGCTTCTGTCTGTTTCTGATCGGGAAGTAAAGGCCCATTATTAGCATTCTGTTTCTGTTAAATTATTCTGTACCCGTTTTTGTTTAGACATTAGGGTGACACCTAATTCGGTTATACTAGTATTAGTGTAGAGAAGTGTAAAGCAATAGCTTATATCATTCTGTTCTTCTGTTATATCTGCTACATCTGTTACAGTTATCTCTCATCCAATTTTATTTTCATGTCATGTTATTATTATCTGTTCATAACTGAAAATCACTGGACTTGCCAGACTTTTGTCTGACCCTTGTTGTTTCGCCTCCTTTCTTCCGTTCCCCCCCAGGTTTTGTAGAAGGGAACATTCTAGCTTGATCCAGATTTCTTCCGCTTGCAGTGCTTAAAGTATGGCTTGTCTTCTTCTGTGGGGATTATGATTTTAAACTATGCATTCTGAAGGCTTTTGTACAAGACTGATATTTTGTACTTGAATTCTGATATTGTGATTTGAAAGGATGTAACGAAGCTTCTGTTTGAAATAAAGTTATAATTTTTCAAGTAGTGTTTATCTGTCTTGTAGTATTCTGTTTCTGTTTACTAAAATGCTCCAGCAAAGTTAAGGCATTCCCTTTGTGAGTGACCTTAACGGAGGTGGGGTGTTATAGGAAGACCATCACTTAGGGAGATCTCCACCGGAGAAAAAATACCGGATAGCCAAGCAACAATAAGCTTGAATAATAGGCCAGACACTATGGTAAAAAACCCCGTTGAATCCGTCCGGACCACTCGCATTGTCTTTGCTTAGTGAGAACACACCAGAACGAGTTTCCTCATAAGAGGGAAGGCTGACAAGCCCTTCACTCTCGCTGGGTATAAACAGTCTAGGTATAAATGACAACAAGGATGGGTCATCGCAAATAACCAAGGGAGAACCCAGAAAGGATTGAAAATTGGAAAGGGTTGTCTCAGTTACTCCCACCAGTGTAGAAGCTAAAGATTGATACGAGTGAAAAATCTGAAGAATAGAAAGAAGCTTATTCTTAATAATAATAGAAGAATGACTTGGAGTTCTAGTCACCATCAAATAGCTACTTGATCCTAGATTTCTTGTGAAGGAAGTCGTTCTCGATGCGAAGCTCACAAGAAAAGGCGAGTTAGGCAAGAGCCCAATCCTCTTTATTGCTAGTGGAAGGGTTCTTCATCAAACAATGATTCCGCTAAGATAAGCATCTCTTTTGCTACCTTAAGATGATAAAAAATGTTTGTGAAAACTTCCACATTCCAAATCTTGAGACAAGATTTAAGATGCTTAATTTTACTTGAGAACACTGCAAAAGGGGACCCAAAAACTAGAGAAGCTCAAGAGTTCTCAACCAGAAGGTGTAACGAATGTTGAGACCGCAACATGACTTGGAGTTGGAACGACGAAGGTCCCGAGGCAGCTAGAGGTGCACATCTAAAAACCATCAGAGTGTGGTTCGATGTGGTGCGGTGAAGATGGGAAACTGAAAAGGAATAGGGGAGAGCAAACCACCCCTTTTAACCAAAAACAAGGTCAAGATGAGAGAGAATTCGACTGTGACCTTCCTGGTTGTTACACAAAGTAAACGTTGACCAATAAAGGAGATCTAAGTCAAACTTGACTCAATAATCAACATGTTAAAGTCTCCAATTGTAGCACAGTTAACGGAGGAACCCCCACGTTTCTCCACTTGGTAGGAAACCACATTGAAGTCATCACCAATGACCGAGGCCACAAAGGCTAAATCTGTGAGAGAAATAAAATCGGACCAAAGTATCTGCCTGTCAATCCAATCGCATTTCGCTTAAACAACCAAAAAATGGAAATGCTCAAAGAAAGGGGACATCGAGCAAACAACAGAGAAAAGTTGAGCAAAATCGAAGATGGGGCTAATGGAGACGTCTTTAGCCCACAGTATCCAAATCTTATTGGAAACATTAGCAATCCCACCCCCAAAGCCAAGAGAAAGGATAGAATTGGAGGTCATCACAGAACCAATGAATGGCTCCAGTAGTGCCATCAAACGAATATAATGCTTCTTGACAATACGTTTCAGCCTTGCCAAAGAAGCATCGTTGTCGATACCTCGAAAAGTTCCAAAACAAAACGTTCGACATTAGACCCATAAGAACATACAACCGATATATGACAAAAGGAAACCCAAAACCAAAAAAGGGACCAACCTCAGACAAGACAGAGAGAGTGTCGAGTAGATCGAATGATTAGCTCGTCGTTACTATAGAGCGAGTACAAATGGTGCATGAGGGTACGGGTCACAGACCTGGATCTCCCACGCGATGATCTAGAGATAGAAAAATGGGGACAAACGAATGATGTAACACCCCGTATTTTCTGTTAATGTTATAATAACCAATCAAAGAATAATTAATTTCAAATGTGAGAATTAAGGGATATGGGTTTCGCCATTGCATTCTTCTCGGAATTCTGCTTGAAATAGAGTCCGAGTTTGCGTAAAACGGACACCGTATGAAGGAGATATGGACGAACGAAGTTAAGCAGAAAACCAGAAATCCAGAAAAAAAGAAAAAAAATATATGCACTTCCACACTTGGGAAGTGCGCCAATACCAAAATTGCACTGGCACACCTGCCAAGTGCGCCCTGGCCGAGCAGAGAGCCTGCACAGCTTTCTGGTGTGATCTGATCCATACTGTGAGTCATTGCTGAGTCCTTTCTGACTACTTGCTGAGTCATTAGGGTTGAGGTGTCACCCTATCCTGACTGAATGGTTATGGTTAACTCTAGGATCATCTGACGGCTCAAATTAAATTAAAATTATATATAAACAACCCAATGCTCAAACCTAAAAATCACACAAAAATAATCCTGGAACTATCATGCCGTCAATAGAGAACTTGGAGTAGCCATCACCGATTCAAAGACAAGATAAAAACTGAATCGAAATCAAATTAAAAGTAATCAAATTCAACGATCTACATCAAAGGCGAGCTTACCAATTTCAGAATTCAGATTTCAGAAATCAGGAATTTCTTTTTAGTTTGTAAGTTGGTTATTACGTAGATTTAAATGTTCTTTCAAATGAATCATGACATGTTGTAATTCGAATATAGAATGATGCTTATGTATAAGATAAATAAATTTTGATTCTCATTTATCTAAAAGTACCGTTGTGATTGATCATGTCTATATGCTTGTGGTGATGAACATATTGTATGTTATTGGAATCTAATATGAAAAGGGTAATGGATTTATTATGCCAACTAAATGGTGAAACATGTCATGTTATAATTTGGTGGTTACTTGCAAGTTTATGATCTAAATCACATGCTTACATGTTAGATCAACATTCATGTATATTTAGAACTATGTTAAGTTGAATCTATTTATGTTGTAAAATTGGATTTGTAGCTCTCTTATGTTTTAACACATAAGTTATCATGCTAAGTTGTGATTCGAATATGTTTATAGTAGCTCTCTTATGTTTAACACACATAAGGTATCATGCTAAGTTGTGATTCGAATATGTTCATAATGGCTCTCTTATGTTTAACACACAACAGTTATCATGCTAAGTTGTGAGTTAAATATGTTTACAATGGCTCTCTTATGTTTAACACACATAAGTTATCATGCTAAGTTGCGATTTGAATATGTTTATAGTAGCTTTCTTATGTTTCGACATACATAAGTTAATATGCTAAGTTGTGGTTTAAAATTGTGTTTATATGTTAAACCTCCATGCTAGACCTTTATCAAGTTCACATGACAATTAAACCCAACTTAGTCACAAGTTCACCTTTACCCATTTAATCAAGTTAATGATACTTCTATGCCATGTTACACGTGATAAGTTAAATATATGCTATATTATGTTTATTTCATGTCCCTTGTTTATTAACCCTTTTTGTTTATGGGTTTGGGCTAATTTACTAGTCCAACATTTTATGGGATTCATGCGTACGTTCCACGGGGATAACGATGGGAAAATATGAAAATTCATGGCATAGATTTGTTCACAAAATGGTATATTTGATATACCATTTATTATGAGCATAATCAAAGGATAATTATGGCATGATTAAATTAAAATTAATTTACATAAAGAAATTAGACATATATAGAAAATATGTGAATTTAGAAAAGACGAATATTCCTAACCCGAGTTTAGAATGAGTTGTGGTGTAAAACTGCCCGGAACCGACCGACATATCCAGTGACCACAACAAGACCTGTCTAATGTGGGTGGTTAGTGCATCAAGCCCAAAAAGAACCTAGGTTAGACTGAGTTGTGGTGTAAATCTGCCCGGAACCGATCGGCATACCCAGTGACCACAACAGGACCTGTCTAATGTGAGTGGTTGGTGCTTTAATGAATAAATTAAAGCTAAGTCAGGTTGGTAGGAAGTCAATTAGGGAAACACTTAACCGATTCAACATGTTAACTAAACGGATTGGTGGGGTTAGGTAAACTTGGACACTTAACCAAACAAACATGTTGATTAGAATACCCTAGTAATGGGGACCCATTTCAGCAGTAACCCACATAGATGTATCATGGTACCCTGAAACTAGGCAGGGTGGGGCACGATTACTGGGCTGATTATAAGCGGTCAAAACATCGGCGGTTGGTGCGTCAGTGTAGGTTCCGACAGAGTATGGGCGTGCACGTACTCCGGAGTGGAAAAAGCAGGCACTGGGCATCAGTAGTATACACTATGCATCTTGAATCGTGTCGGGTTGCCACCAAAGAGACAGATACACCCCATGGTGGGACCAGCTCAGGTATCTATAGTCAAGCGGGGCCGAATGACATAGGATATGAATGCATGCGAGTAGGAGCCGATCATTAAGGGGATCGTTTGTTATCCACACGTGGGGGCTGGTTGAACCAATGGTTAAGTAGGTGCAGAGATTATAGAAATGGGTGCGATCACATGTTCCTCTTATCTTTTATTAGGTATTGTCCTATGTTCTGTTATTACTGTCATGATACCATTCCTTTTTTTAAATACTAGTAATCACTTAACTTACCAGACTTATTGCCTGACCCATTTTCTTTCGTCCTCTTTTCTTTCGTTCCCCCCTAGGTCCACAAGGAGGGAATACTCCATCTTAGTCATACTTTTTGCAAGCTTCAAGAAAGTAGATGTATGATTGGGACTCTCTCACCTTGGCCATGGCTTTTGAACACTACACTTGGGGATTTATGCAGTTTTATTAAGGGTTTATGCTTCTTTATTAAATAATCAAGACAGAAATTATGGTGTAATGTTTTGGAAGTTATTTTGAGACAATTTGATGTAATGCTTTTGTATTGAACCACATATGCAATAAATATTTGAATTTCGCTACTTACATTTATCTGTCTTGTAAATTTTTCTGTGTCTTGTACCTATAACCCTCCACCAAAGTTAAGGCATTCCCTCTGTGAGTGACCTTAACGGAGGTTGGGTGTTTCACTTGGTATCAGAGCAAAGGTTTACCAGACCAGATAAGAGTTTTTGAAAACTATTTTCAAAAAGAAATATAAAGAAGCATTTTACAAGAAAAAGTGTTGTTTTAAATTTAAAATGGCATAATCCCCAAAGCCATATGCACTATCTTTCTATCCTTCGTTTTGAATCTTTTCTTTTTCGTTTCAGCATGTCTGGGAATCTTAACCTTCCAGAGGGTGTACCGGTACTTGGCTGGTTCAGGTGGTACTTAGAGGCTAGGGCCAACGACGCAGGCCTAGCAGATATTCCTCCATCAGCTGCAGCGGTTCCTCCTCCCCCTCCTCCTCGTGCAAATGCTTTCTCAAAGATTTGTAGAGACTTTAGGGACATGGGTGGAAATGATTTCAAGGGAACTGAATCATTCGTAGAAGCAAGGAACTGGCTCAAAGAAACTGAGGATCTGTTCGTTATCTTCGAGGTGGATGATAGGCATAATATACAGTTAGTGGTATGGTTGTTCAAAGATGAAGCTTCCTATTGGTGGGAAGTCACTAACGCTGAAAGACCAGTTGAAATATGGATGGATTTCAGAATAAGGTTTGAGATGAAATTCCAATCACAAGCAGAACGAAGTTTACAGCTGGAAAAGTTCTTATCTCTTAAGCAAGGAAGTATGATGGTCAAGGAGTACGTCAACCAATTCAATCAGCTGGCCCGATTTGGACTGGACTTAGTGAATACTCCTCATAAGAAGGCTCTCCGTTTTGTCAAGGGATTGAATGAGCCACATCACAGCTTGGCTATGACCCATGTACCGATGGGGGCTACTTACAAGAGGTTAGTGGACGTGGAACTCTTACATGAGGAAGACAAGGGCTAGAAAGAGGCAAAAGCAGAAGTGCCTCAAGATAAGAAGGGGGAAGGGTCACAGAACAAGAAGGCTGATTCAAAGAAAGGCGGGAAGAACAACAAACCCCGTGACAAGAGAAAGTTTAATTTCTGTGGCATTCCTGGACATCTGATCAAAGACTGCAAGAAGAAGAAAAGGAAGATGGGTGCTGATTCCACTGTGGTGATACAGGACACATGGCTAGGGCCTGCCCAAGGAAGCAAGGGCAAGGAGCTGGACCTTCTTCTGGAGGACAAGTTCACGCTCTCACGGCACCTCCGCAAGAATGAGGTAGAAATATTTCTGTCGAAAGTCTAGTCTATCTTTTTTATCATCCTGTTCGTACATTATTTGATTCTGGCGCATCACACTCTTGTATATCTACTGCGTTAGTGGAATCTCTGCACCTAGACACCAATATAGTAGAGGATCCCATGGTTGTTTCAAATCCAATTGGGGGATCAGCTTATTTGTCAATGGTTTGTTTGGATTTGAAAATATCTATACTAAGCGTTGTGTTTAGATGTAATGCTTTTGTTTTGGGCTTCACGGGCTATGGGTTGATTCTAGGCATAGACTGACTATCCAGTAATGGTGTCGTCCTCAATTGTGAAAAGAGAGTGGTTAGACTCATGACTCGCCTCGGTAACACTCTCGAAATTTCTTGTAATCACATGAACTCCGTTATGCTTAGTTATCTAGAACCTCTTGATGCGTCTGTTGAGAACTTGCAGTCTGTAAGGGTAGTCCGTGAATACTCGGATGTGTTTGAAGAGGTAAAGGGCTTACCTCTGAAGGGGAGATAGACTTCCTCATATACCTCGTTGACAACGAAAAACCCGTTGCTTTACCAGTTAGACACATGGCTCCAAGGGAGAGGAAAGAACTCATCAAGCAAGTTAAAGAATTACTTGAGAAGGGGTTTATAAGGCGGAGTATTTCTGAATGGGGTGCTCCAGTAGTGTTCGCAACCAAAGCAGACGGTTCGCTCCGCCTGTGCGTTGATTACAGGAAGCTAAACAAGCTGACCAAGAAGAATAGGCACCCACTCCCAAGAATAGATGATTTGTTCTATTAGCTTGTAGGTGCATCGGTCTTCTCCCAATTAGATTTAGCCACTACAAGAAAACGCATATTTGATTGCAACAGAGGAGGGCGTTTTAACGGTTCTTGCTGTCCTTGGCTCCCAGTCTTATTAAAATAGCGTTTACGACTCCTTCCCCCAATAACAAAACATAAAACCAGAAGGCGGTAATATTTTTCGTTTCCCTCTCATTTACCTCTTTCTACGTTTCACTTCCAAAAGCCTTTTGCCCCCTTCCCCAATGAAATCTTAACAATAACAAATCTTACTCGATCCAGGCTTCAAATCATCGATTGAAGCCCTAACATCTCCTTTTTCTGCCAAAGGAAACCCTTGCCAAGGTAAATTATTTTCTCTTTCGTGTTTTTTTATTCATTTTATTCAATTGATTGATTTTTGTAATCCTTTTGGTCTATTAATTTAGCCTATTCGGTTTTATCAGTCCATTTAGTGTTTTTGCAAAAAAAAAATCCGTGTTTGCCAAGCTTGAAGAATGAGATGTTGTCTATTACCTAATAAGTTTTCCATGTTTTGCATTATCAATTGGTAAAAAGATTATGTCAAAACATTCTAATGTTCATTGTTTGAGTTTTCATTTGCTGAGAGCAATATATTTGCTACGTTTACAATTTACGAATGATTTTGGTTTTCAGTTTTTGTGTCTTATGTATTATTATCAGATGCAGCTAGAAATACACTAATGTTGCCATTTAATTTCGGAAGACAGTGAGTTATTCCATTTGAAAATTATATAGTAATCTTAGGGAAAATTAAAACCAGTTACCATTTTTCACTCTCCTTTAGAAGAGGAGTTGAAAATTAGAAGGGACGAAGTGAAATTTCTTTGGTATTTTGCCAGAGACAACACACAACATTTAAGGGAGTGGAAAGGGAATATTAAAATAGATAAGAGTTAACGATTTTGAGGCTCATTATATAATGGTATTTTCTGTTGTCAAGTGAACATGTACAAATTTGGTTTATTTTATCACTTTACATTATTGTTTATTGCTACATAGTTGTTTCTTTTAGGTTATTAATATATTTTGATCTTTGAAAATCATGCTTCTCTCCTTTAACAGGAGCAATAACATATGAATCTCAAACTGTTTGAGTAGTAGTTTACCAAATAGCCCTTTGCAAAGCTCTTTTAAGATCAGACTTCAAGTAATTTATCCATCTCAGTCTATAGTTTTTTCAATATCTTTGCAAACCTAAGATGTAAAAATATCGCTGAAGCAAAGCTAAAAAATTCGTGGTTTTCTTGCATTATGTTCTTTATATTCATATTTAAAAACTCTTATAGTTATACTACCTGCATGTTTATGAACAGAATCCCAGCAACCATAGCCATTTTTAGTTATACATTTCAATAGCTTCTCATCTTCTTCAGGCAACCATAGCCCTTTCCTTAGCTTTTTCTTGTAGCAACAAGAATGTCCACCCATATCTATGTGTTGTTTTACTTTAACAAAAGTTGTTTTTTATCTTTTATTTGCAGAAAGGTAATCAAGAATCAAGAAGCTTAAAAAGTTGAGGAAATATATGAAGTGATGAAAGGGAGTAAAGGGAGAAAAAGGAAGAGGAAAGTGGGGGGTGGGGGAGGAATATTTTAAAATTCCTAGATCCGAAACTTTTCCTGCTGCTTGATGCCAAGACTAGTAGTTGCCACTTGCAACTTGACTGGATCTGCATTTGAATGTTGTTGCCAGGAGATGTAATTGGTCTGGTCTTGGTGATGCCTATGTCTACCATTCAGATTTGGAATGCCGCTCTGCCTATTATGCAATGATTCCACCTGAAAACTGAGGCTGCAGCATGCATTCCCTGAAACTTGCATCGATAAGGTAATGAATTGCAGCACTTGATTTGCAAGTTGAGTTTGGTACTAGTCTTCATTTTAAGGGAGTTGGAAGAGAATATTGAAGTACTCATTTTAAGTTTGATGTATCTCGTTCTTCATCATCACATTTACTGCATTGTGAATTACAATCGTATTTTAACTACTAAAATCCGGAGTGTAGTTATTTAATATATATATCTATATTTAGATGCATCTATATTTAACGAGATTTGCACTTCTACCATTTAAAACAGCAAACAAAATAAAATTTAGCTTTCAAAAATTTTAAACTTGGAAATAATAATTGTAAACTTGAATTTTACTAAATTCTGAAAACATTTAGTATTAATTATATACCATTTTGAGTTTTGAAAATATTGTATTTTTGGATTGTGATTCTCATTTGTGTTTTTAGTCGATGCAGATTTGTTGCCTTGTCTTTTTCCTTGTTTATGGTACATGGACACCAATGGCTTGAGATGTAAGTTTATTATTCTTTTTGTATTATGAATTTTGCTGCTTAAGTATTTTATGAAATCAAAATTTTATGCTATGACAGATAGAGGATTCTACTGCAAACACAAAACCAAATGGATACCAAAGCCTTTACATAATAGTTGCACCGTTTATGTTTGAGAGCATGTTTCAATTAGACGTTTTAGGTGAATACATCAGTTTTTATTACATATGGATTCAACTTTACTGTCAAATCAATATGAATAGGCCAGATCATTCATCATGTGACCCATTATTTCATGCAAAGTGAACTCAAACATGAACAAACTCTTTAACTCAGAGCACATGATTACACAAACGTTTGCTTTCACACACACGCTTTGCATGTGCAAACGCTCACACACTCAAAATAATACATAAAATATAGATATATTCGTAAACTAAACCACTTTGCAGAGTATATGTTATAATTAAATTTTTATTTCAAAATTACTAGGGATAGGAACTTGGAGAAAAACGCAAGAGTGACGATGACGGCTAAAGACAACAACTACACTACTATATACTTATTAGGTGCATTTTTATTTCAGTAAAAGAGGTTATAATAATTTCTTATATAAACGGAGTAGATGTGAATGTAATCGTTCAACCCACCTAACTCTAAATGACAATTTTACTGTCCTTTCAAGCTATTTACATTTTACAGATATAATACTTTCTTCATAATGTTATGAGTTATTCGCAGTTTAAACTTTTATAAATGGGATCAAAACCTCATATAGTAAGAACTAACTTTTGAATAAACTTCGTGCTGGATATTTCGATTTAAAAAGAGGATATAATCCTAAGTCTTTTTTATCTAGAATTCAAATATACTCATCCAAAAATTATATGATAATTTGTTCATAACCTCACAATTTGCCTATTTGTTCCTCAATTAAATTATATTTTTTGGTATCTGTTCGGCTTATAATTAATTCCTTAAATATGACATCTCCATAAACTCTAAACCATGAATGACACTGAGTATATAGGTAGTTTTTTCATTGTTATGACTGGACTAAAATGTGCTAAACTGTACTGAAGCGTGATGCAAAGAATGCTTTAGTTGTAACTAAAGCACTGTAGGCTCAGAAAATAAGGAGACTGTTGAACCGGACCTGATGCAATAGTTGTAGAGTGATGGACTATAAGTGTTAAGCCTTGGCTTCCCAAACTGAATGGTCGAACTAGCTACTGAGC
Source organism: Allium sativum (assembly GCA_030737875.1). Taxonomy (NCBI): domain Eukaryota; kingdom Viridiplantae; phylum Streptophyta; class Magnoliopsida; order Asparagales; family Amaryllidaceae; genus Allium; species Allium sativum. The sequence continues at coordinate 313,876,806 of CM060925.1, forward strand.
ATACTGAACGCAGTTGAAAGGATTAAAATCATTTTGAGGTAATGTTTGCATATTGGTTTAATCATTGGAAGATGTCGAACTTGTACTGGGCTTGGCAAAACCAGTGAGTGCTATTTTCAACGTTTATAAAATCTTGAAGTTGTTTCCAAACAGTAAATTCTTTAGAAAGTAGAATCTTTTGAATTTTTCTTCAATTTTGAGTATTATTTCTATTTCTCTTAAATGTTATTGCAGTTTACGGAAATTTCAATGCATATTGCCATCCATCACAATAGGAGTTGGCAAATTTCAGTTAGTAAATCGATAGTAAGCACAATGTTGAGTTCAAGTGCAAATCTTTGTAGTATCGAATGTGTTTCTCTGGTGCACTAGGTTGGTCTTCTGCTGAACCAATCATATTTGTCTCTTCTTTTTCAGTGAGTGGACAGTCGGCTGACTTTTAAGTCAGTTGATACCTCATGACAAAGAAGAATTCACTACTAACCATTTGAAGCCACTCAAGGTATGGTAATACTAGTATATTTTTAAACTAGGCTCTACTTATTATTTATGGTAGCAACCATTAATCCTTACGGTGGGCATATGGAGCTCAAGGTGCCAATTGTTGTGCAATTCAACAAGGGCGTAAATCCATAGGTTGTATTTACTCTGCATCTGACTGTTTTATTGTTCAACATTAAACCTAATTGTTACTTACATAAACGAGCTAAGTTGTTAAACAGATGATATTCTAAGTGGGTAAATGTTAAACAGATTGAAACATCCTATGTTTGCGCAAGGTCTGCCAAATAATTACTCTGAACTGTTAACTTCTGATACAAATTATGTAAACTAATATGTCTGCATATAGGTTTGCGACAATTACTATTACATCAGGAGCATACTAGCTGAAAATTAAGGAAAACATGCTCGAACATCATACTGTAAAAAGGCGGAAATTTTAGGCTTAAAAAAAATATCCTGTTGATTATGTTTTCTTGTTGGTTCAACAAAATGTTCCGCCATGGTGCACTTAAATTGATGTCTAAAATTTTGCGTTAAATTTGTTGCTACTTACCGTCTGCAACGACTACCGTAGTGCTTCGCTGTCGACTGATTACCCATCACACTAGTATGCATGCCAACTTTTAAATGTGTCATAGTTTTCAATTTTTTTAGCAACCTGAAATCGGTAAGCTTAATTTGTTGTAAATCTATGTTGGGTTTGTGGAATGATTACAACTTTGGTTGTTAATTTTCGTTCTTACTATTGTTTGTGAATTAACATACGATGTCAACTATGTTGATGTTTATTATTTCTCTGATAATTATGCATCACGCCACCAAATTTCACGCCATGGCATTTCTACCCATGTTGATCCTTGTATCGTGAGTATATACGAGCAGACAATTTCACATGCATATGCATGATCATTTTATACAATTTGGATGTTAATACTATGTTAAATCGTAGGAAAATTCAGTAGTTTGTGGTTTGAATCCGAGATGTCCATGGAGGCGTAGGAGGAAGGCCATTGGATGATGGTGCTTTTCAAGGTGTTAAAGGAGTTGTTTGTAGAAATGAAGATTGTATATTCTCCATATCCGTTAAATATGATCGGAATGGGAAATCATTGTTTTCTACTATGCATGGAGGTTCTGGTGGTAAGATTTAGAACTAGGAAACTACTGAGAGTCATTTGTGTTTCATAATTGTGAAGGTTTTACTACTTGCCATAATGTATGTATCAACATGTAGGTCAAATTTTACAATTATCCTGAAGAGTATCTAGTGCCCAAGGATTTTATGGAGTAGTCAACGAATATGAAGTCATGAAGTCACTGACGTTTTATTCAAAATAAAGGGAAATATAGTTTTAGGAGAAGAAGCTGGTAGGTTCTTTTCTTCAACTGCAGAAGGAGAAGTTGTTGAGTTTTTTGGTAGAAGCGACTGTCTGTTGGATGGGCTGGGGATTGGCTTCTTCGATGCTGGTTTTCAACCAAAATAGGGTCAGAAGGACATACCAATAATGCCAAAGGTACTTTATTTTGTCAAATATTACTGTGACCGCATTGATATTTAACCATGTGCCAACTGTCAGGTGCTGTTAGTTATTGTAGTTTGTAGTTTCATCTTTTTTTTACCTCAAACTAATTGCTCCCTGATCTGAATTATTATATTTCTACATAAACAAAGAAAACAATGCTAGCCGCCTCTAAACAATTAAGGGTAATAAAGGAAACTTTGATTAATAACCATCGTTCACTATCAAAAGTAACCGGCCATAAAAAACGAACACCTGTTAGTCTTTATAATAAACTTTGTCCAAGAAAACAATTTCTCCTTGATCTGAATTATTATATTCTGTCCTGGTACAGTGATTAATAATATATTATTTCATGTCTCAATTGTTTTTGAAACAAAAAAGAAAAGAAAACGAACCCCCTTCTTATTACACTATCATTAGCATTTCTTTTAAATGCACAAGTGCAGGTGAGGAGTTTTTAGGTCTGTGACCTAATTGTACACCTCAAACCTGAGATGTAAGCTTTTTGAATAAAAATAGTGTGGTGCTAAGGGCACTCCAATATCAACTTTCTAAAACCACGACTAAAAAATATCACACCATTTAGTATTACACTTTTCTTAATACCGCGCACTTAAAAAATAGGGGCTACCATGCTGTTAACCTTATTTCTGCTTCGATCAATTATCATTCCTCCTCATTTCGAAGACCAATCAAGCCTAAACCCTAGATCTATAACCGATCAACGAAATCGATGTCGTGATGCCGAGGAAGAAGACAACTACTGATATGATGTGTCTCATCTTTGAAGTAAAAAATCCGCAATGGTCATGTCTTTGAAGTAAAAAAGACGCTTCTACAGAATGAGTGGAATTTAGAGTGACTTATTCAATCATCCCTTATCAGGCACATCTCGTAATTTGTTTGTTGTTTTAATATCCAATACCCAAAATATTTCTGGTAATGCATGTATGGTGTGTCTGAATAAATGTAAATCCATCTTTTTCCTATTGTTCTTGTTCAACTGACTTGTCACCTGAAATAAATATGAAAGCCTTCGTGTCATCCATCTTCATTTTCATGTATCGTGATGCATTCTTTCAACCATGATTTCTTTGCTTCTTTTTTTTCTCAAATCATTTTTCGGTCTTCTTTTTATCACCTATTTATACCATGTTTTTTGCTCTATTTCTTTTGTTTATATATCAGAGAAAGGGATGCTAGTTTATCCCAAAAAAATATATATTCATTTTTCATGCATCAGTGCAAACATCCAGTTCGGCCACAACATACCGTACAAAAACATACTGGTTGGTTTTTCTCACCAATTGAAAAGGCTACAATAATTGAATTGATTTTTGTGTTCTGGTCGGAGACCAAACACCGAAGAAATCAAAACTGGTCGGTTATAACAACCGAACAGAGAGATAACTCACGATTTTAAACCACCTTACTCAAAATAGCGAACACTCAACATTTGTCTTATCCCTTCGGTGGTGATATGCCGTTTGGAAACATAGGTCACGGTGATTCACCACCGTTCTTGAAAGCACTGTATTATATTATCAGTTCGGTCGGTGGTGCAACACAGAATTTTTTTCAACCATTCGGTGCGCAACCACCGTTAAAATAATTTAACTTTCTGTAACTTTTTTCCGTCATGTTCTGTGTTGTTCCATCGAAGAATTATCATGTATGATTACCGTGTTCAAACTTGAAATTTTCCACGGAAAATGCTAAGGAGACAACGATTCAATTGGGGAAGAGAGATTAGTGTTTTCAAATTAGGGCTGAGTACGTGACTAGCTCGGTAAATAATGGTTGAGTGAGAGATTATAATGAAGAGGTAATGTGGTATTAGGAAACACACAAAATTAAATGAATTTTATTTTTTTAATTGCGGTATTAGGAAGAACAGTCCTGGTGAAAGTGAATGCAAGCACATGAGGCATCCTTGTCAGGCAAGGACAATCAAAGTGGAGCTTAATTCGTAACAAAAATTCCAATGCAGGCGATTGCTTTGGCTTTAAGAGGTCAGGACACTGAAAACTCTCAGTTAATTTAATTGCTAAAGTATATGTATTAATTAAGTTTTTCTACCCTTCTCCATGCGTTCAATGATACAAAACAATCCTCTTTATCTTTACTTTATGAAACCTTTGTTGCGAAAATAATGGTGGCTTAACCCCTCAATTTCTTTTGCTTCTAATTCTCTTTTGCTTCTTATTACTTATTCTATCCCGATAATTCTCTCTTATCTAGCCCTCATCACTTTTCAGTTCCCGTCGACTTTGCTCGATCCAGAGAGCAATGATTTAGATCTAATTAGATGCATCTCCAGAGTGGAACGTGTTAGCGAAAGAACGGATCAGCTTGTTGAATGGTGTAGAGACTGTCATGGGCTGCCTGGAATGATCTCCAGTAGAATTCAAACACAGCTCATTTAGGGCATCAGGTTTCGACCAGAAACTACTACGGTTTGCATTTGAATGCACAGATGCACCAAATGTTGAAGTCTGGTCCAGTTTAGTGATGTTAGGCAGTCAATAATTCAACAGGTTAGTTAATTTTAGCGGTTTTTGGCTTCATTTGTTTTGCAAAATTTCTTGCTATTGGGTACACCCTTCTATCCTAACTTATGGCTTTGCTAGGTTTGTTTCTTTACCATATTACTAGGTTTCTACATACATAGTTAATACATTTTCATTACTTTGACCTATGTTGAAATGTTACACATGCACCTGACATATATGCTAGCTTGCTATATTTCCACAGCTGTAGTGGAACCGTACAACAGTGCTCTTTACACCCATTCTTTATTTGAGCACATGGATGTTTTGGTACTACTGGACAGTGGCTTTTGAGCCTCTCTTATTTTGAGCGTACAAGATGTTTCAGTACTACTGAAAAATGAGTTTTAAGCCTCTCTGTTTTTGAGCCTATCTGTATTGAGTTTCAGTACTACCGGAAAATGTACGCTTTTTTCTTGTTTTATTTATAGCAATTAACTTTTTTTAACCACATTTGTTAACTAGTTTTGAGCCTCCCTCTGTTTTTTTCCTTTTCTATTTTAATTTATAATTGTCAGTAAAACTTCTGGATACTTCAAGTGAAACTATGTTTAAATAATTCAATTAGTGGCTTACTGTTATACCATTTATTTGTTAAAGCGAATATGTAAATTTCTATATTAGTTACTGGTATCATTTTCCTGAAATTTAGTAAAGAGTGTATGATGGCAACATCAAGCATTTACTTTTGGTACCCAGCCAGCAATGACATGTTATCTTGCAGCCTTGGTCTTTTCAAGTGATTACCAGCTAAACAGGAGCTTCATGTAAGCATTCAAATTTGTCAAACTATCAGGAACTTTCCAGCCTTTGAAATGATCAAGTGTGATATCAAGATGATACAACTTAGGTCCCAAACTTAAGTCAGCAGCAGAGATGCTCTCACCACCAATAAGTAGCCCATGTGACTTCAGGTGGTCATCTAAAGATTGTAGTTCTGCAAGCAAAGCCTGCTCTGTTTCATCACTAGGATCCTTGCTTTTTAATAATTTGATGAAAGAAGAAAATATACTTGACCCCACTGCAGAATATTCAAGTGGGGTAACCAAAGATGGCTCAGGAAACTTTTCTTCAATGGTTTTGGTGATCACATCAGAATCTGAAATCCACTTTCCTTCATCATCTTTGTACACTGGTACTTTTCCATCTGGATTGACTACCAAGAACCAGCTGGGTTTATTGCTGAGATCAACTGGCTTATAATCATATGGAATTTTCTTGTCCTCGAGAGTGAGAGTAACTCTTTGACAGAAAGGACCTATATGGAAAAGGGACAAAATTTTAAAGATCAGAATGGAATTTCATAGTCTATTCAGAAACTTACAGTCTCCGAGGGTATCAGGATGACCAGCGGTGGCTTTGATGAACAATTCGACAGGAGCCATTGAGGGTGATATTTGGCGTGCTTCTGGAGCCGTGCAGGTATGTTTTGATTATTGTCTGTTTTGGTTCAAGTTTGCAAATTACTTCAACACAACTTTAAAAGTCTTCCAAACATCAGGATTCTTCTTCATCGTAATTCAACTTTTTGGACTTGTCTTTTTTTATTTTTTTTGGGATGATTATTTTCTGTTTTGGTTCAAGTTTGGAGATTACTTCAACACAAAATATAGAAAGAATTGGCGGCACAATAACTGCGTGTTTGAAATTTTTGTGGAGGTTCGATGAGTTATTGTGAAAGCAATGCATGTTTTGGGTGTTTTCACTAAGGAGTGTTTAAGGGATAGGTAAGTGTATTAATGATGACCGAGGAGGAGGTTGAGGAAACATTTTGTCAAACGAAAAAAAAAATCATGTGAAGCAGTGCATTATTAAATAGCACCCCAAAGCTTTCCCGAAAGCTAAAAAAGTTGAGCCTGTCTAAACAAAGCATGCCTCCTTTACTTATTTGCTGACATGGTTTAGGTGATATTTTTTCCTCACTGATTTGCAGTTTTAGGTTTTGAAATTGCATCTTGCACTGATTTTAGCTGAATCCCTAAAATTTTCTGTTCTATAAATTCCAGTGGGTTAAAGATATATACATATGGAATCCAATCTTCTACCTTGTTCCGTTTTGGCATTTTAATCATTCAACAACTAACTTAAAAATGATATGATCATGTTAAATAAAACAAGATAGGCTATAGAAATGTGTTAGTGTTTGTTGCTAACCACGTTTTGATGCATTTGTATGATAGGTGGTGTATGATGATGATAATGATGCTGGGATTGCTACAAGTTGGATGGAAAAATGCTTATATTAACGTATTTTGTATCAACGTTCATAGATCGTTGTTTTTAGTATGTATCGTTTTGGTTAGCTACGATTCATTGTATGCATGGTTACTTTTGGTCATAAATATATAGATGTTGAAAACTATGTACGAAATATTATGGATATATACATTGTGGTTTGGCTTTGATTATGTGCATTATAATGTCATAATTGTGGCATTTTGAAATTTGTATTGTATCATTAGATTTGCAATTTATAAGCTTGACTGTATATGACAATCTGATATGATAAATAGTCATAGCGTTTTAGTCATGCTATGAAAAGGTTGTTTTTTCAAGTTTTCATATACTATAGCGTCATGTTGTTGCAATAAAGAGTTATCATAGCAAGTATATAACGCTATAAAAAGTAAATTAAACTTTACGTGGTGTTTGTATGGCATTTATAGTTGCTGTAATAATCAGGTTCTGAAATTTCTATAGCATCTGTAGTTGTTATAATAATCAAGCAATGTTTATCTACAGCGTTTATAGTTGCTATAAATAGCAGTTAAATTACGTCATAAATATTAGTAGTATAAACCACAACTTTACGTAAAAGTTTTATAGCAAGCAATAAACGCTATAGATAGGAATTTGTATTGTACAAATCATGTATTTAATAGCAATGCTGAAACGCTATAAGTAACATCATTTATAGCATGTTTTTATAGCGATTATTAGTTTGCTGTTATATACCCCTGACATATTACAACATGTTGATATATAGCATTTATAAAAACGCTATCGTATCCTTTTATAGCATTTTTAAACGCTATAAAAATGTCTTTTTCTTGTAGTGAGCTACCGGGTTTCGTCAGCTAAGAGTGGCTGAAGGCAGCATTGATAAGACCGCGTTTAGAACTCCAGATGGTTTCTTCGAGTGGCTTGTCATGCCTTTCGGCTTGACAAATGCACTTGCTTACTTCGTTGATTTAATGAGCAATATGTTCCGAGAGTTCCTCAATAAGTTTGTGGTGGTCTTCGTAGACGATATTTTGATCTTCTCAAAGAATGAGGAAGAGCATGCTCAACATCTATAGGAAGTCATGGATACTCTCCGTGCACATCAGTTGAAAGCTAAATTCTCCAAATGCCATTTCTGGAGAGAAGAAGTTATGTTCCTTGGACACGTGGTGTCCAAAGAGGGGATAGTTGTGGACCCTTCAAACGTGGTTGCTGTGCAAGATTGGAAGGTTCCTCAAAACGCAACCGAAGTCCGAAGCTTTCTCGGGCTAGCAGGCTTTTATCGAAAGTTCGTCAAAGATTTTGCAAAAATATCAGCTCCACTTACAAGGTTGACAAAGAAGAACCTAGCTTTCAATTGGGATTTGGATTGCGATATTGCTTTCCAACGTTTGAAAAGGGCTCTAACAACAGCCCCAGTTCTGACATTGCCTGATGGAAGCAAGATGTTTACAGTATACACATATGCATGCGGAATGGGACTAGGCGCTGTTCTGATGCAAGAAGGGAAGGTAGTGGCTTATGGTCGAAGGCGGTTGAAAGTACATGAGAAAAACTACCCAACCCACGGCCTTGAGTTGGCAGCCATCGTTTTTGCGCTTAAGTCTTGGCGCCATTATCTCCTAGGTGAGAAATTTGAATTGTATACTGACCATAAATCTTTGAAATACCTCTTCTCGCAGAAGGATCTCAACTCGAGGCAGCAAAGATGGATGGAGTTTCTTGCCTCGTACGATTTTGAGATTTCCTGCACTCTTGGAAAGGGTAATGCAGTAGCAGACGCCTTGAGTAGAAAGAAATTGACCTTAAGCCCTCTCTTTGTGGAAAGGAAAAGCTTGGATTTCATAGCAAGCTTTAACTTCATACCCTCCTCTGACTTTGTACCTGGCTTGCTAGCAACGTTAGAAGTGCGGCCAACTCTATTAGACTCAATCGGAGCCGCGCAAAGAGAAGACCCTCAGCTAGCCGATGTGGTGGACAAGTTAATTAGGGGTGAGACTTCTAGTCACCTCAATAGGTACTCTATTAATGCCAAGGGATGGTTGAGAAGAGATGGAAGACTATGTGTCCCACAAGCATGGGATTTGGTAAAGGCGGTTCTAGAAGAGGCACACCATTCCAAGCTGACCATACACCCAGGCGGAGAAAAATGTATAAAGACATCAAAAGAGTTTTCTTTTGGAATGTCATGGAGCAAGACGTAGCTGAATTTGTTTCTAAGTGTTTAATATGCCAACAAGTCAAGGCGGAGCAGAAGAAACCTGGTGGTCTGCTCCATCCTCTAGAGGTCCCACAGTGGAAATGGGATAGCATCTCGATGGACTTTATAGATGGGTTGTCTAGGTCAAGAAGGGGCAATACCAGCATTTGGGTAATAGTGGACAGGCTTACTAAAAGCGCTCACTTTATACCCGTCAAAAGTAGAAGGACTGCCTCATCTCTAGCACCCATATATCTTAAAGAGATAGTTCGACTCCATGGGATACCCTCCAGCATAGTGAGTGATCGAGACCCTATCTTCACGAGCGAGTTTTGGAAGAGTTTACAAGAGGCTATAGGCACACAGTTATGCTTAAGCACGGCCTATCACCCTCAAACCGATGGCCAAACGGGAAGAGTCAACAGAGTATTAGAAGACCTCTTGAGATTATGCATTATTGACTTCGGAGGTACATGGGAGGATCATCTACCTTTGGTGGAATTCTCTTACAACAATAGCTACCAAGCCACCATAGGCATGGCGCCTTTCGAAGCTTTATATGGAAGACCGTGCAGGTCACCAACTTGCTAGTGGGAGTCCACAAACAAGCTCATACTTGGACCAGACATGATTAGGGAAACTTCAAAGAAAGTAGACTTGATACGAAGAAGAATGAAGACTGCCCAAGGTAGACAGAAGTCCTATGCAGACAAAAGAAGAACTGACCTTGAGTTCGAAGTTGGAGACAAGGTGTTCCTTAAAGTATCTCCTTTGAGGAACGTCGTTCGCTTTTGATCCGCAGGAAAGTTAGCACCAAGATTTGTAAGACCATTCCCTATCAGCGAGAAGATTGGAAAGATGGCTTATAGGGTACAGCTGCCCGAAAGATTGGTCGAGGTTCATAATGTCTTTCATGTCTCTCACCTGCGGAAGTGCTTACACGAGTCTGCGGAAGTGGTAGAACCAAGCATGCTAGAGGAATTAGAAGTTGAACGAGAAGCAACAGTGAGGAGAGTTCCAACCCGTATCTTGGGAACAGAAGTCAAAAAGCTACGCAACCGTGAAGTTAAGCTTGTCAAAGTTCAATGGAGCGACGCCGAGGAAGACGCGACTTGGGAAACTGAGGACAGAATATGCGCAGCCTACACTTTTCTTTTTGAGGGTACATCCTTGATCTCTTTTTCCTTAAGTTTATGCTCGTATCTACCTTTTTAGGTATATCTCCTCGATCCTATCCTTTATCCTTAAGTAGAAACCCATTTGGATGAAAACATGTAATTGAAACATGTTATGGTTGACGGTTGCAAGTGGTTGCTAGTGGTTGCTCGTGGATGCATATACACAAACATTAGGTATTAAGATCGGCTCAGTCACTTTCATATTGCATATGCATATATGTATTTGTATATGTATTGAAACTTAATGTGTTATCATATGGACGTTGCATTTGAATGAATGATTGTGCACTCATATAGGAAATTTTGAGTAGAAAAAATTGCATTCATAATGGACTCATGGCACTGACATAATTTGCATTAAGGAGGTCAACTGAATCAGTAGACCGCCAGATTTTTCATTAGATAAGGACATGTACACACACTATGCATATGATCATGAAACATTAGAAATCTTTTAAGGACAATGGATGCCCGTGTTTGATGGTTGAGTCGATGGGTGATTGGATGGTAGGATATAAGTTCTTCTCTACTTGAAGATTTCGGGGATGAAATCCTAAAAGGAAGGGAGAATGTAACACCTCGTATTTTCTGTTAATGTTATAATAACAAATCAAAGAATAATTAATTTCAAATGTGATAATTAAGGGATACGGGTTTCGCCATTGCGTCTATCTCGGAATTCTGGTTGAAATAGAGTCCGAGTTTGCGTAAAACAGACACTGTATGAAGGAGATATGGACGAACGAAGTTAAGCAGAAAACCAGAAGAAAAGAAATATATATATGCACTGGCGCACTTGGGAAGTGCGCCCGTACAAAAGTTGCACTGGCGCACCTGCCAAGTGCGCCCAGGCCGAGCAGAGAGCATGCACGGCTTTCTGGTGTGATCTGATCCATACTGTGAGTCATTGCTGAGTCCTTTCTGACTCCTTGCTGAGTCATTAGGGCTGAGGTGTCACCCTATCCTGACTGAATGGTTATGGTTAACTCTAGGATCATCCGACGGCTCAAATTAAATTGAAATTATATATAAACAACCCAATGGTCAAACCTTAAAATCACACAAAAATAATCCTGGAACTATCATGCCGTCAATAGAGAACTTGGAGTAGCCATCACCAATTCAAAGACAAGATAAAAACCTGAATCGAAATCAAATTAAAAGTAATCAAAATTAAAGATCTACATCAAAGGCGAGCTTACCAATTTCAGAATTCAGATTTCAAAAATCAAGAATTCCTTTTTAGTTTGTAAGTTGGTTATTACGTAGATTTAAACGTTCTTTCAAATGAATCATGACATGTTGTAATTCGAATATAGAATGATGCTTATGTATAAGATAAATAAATTTTGATTCTCATTTATCTAAAAGTACCGTTGCGATTGATCATGTCTATATGCTTGTGGTGATGAACATATTGTATGTTATTGGAATCTATTATGATTGGGTAATTGTAACACCCCGTAATTCTGTTAGTATTAATATTCACAAATTAAAGAATAACTAATCTCAGATGTGAGAACTGTGGGAAACAGGTTGCGCCATTGTGTTCGTCTCGGAATTCTGGTTGGAATAGAGTCCGAGTTTGAGTGATTTGGACTTCGTATGAAGAAGTTATGGCCATTGGAAGTTTCAGAAAATTCAAAATTCAAAATACGAAGTCAAACAGGCCAGGCGGGAAATTTCCCGCCCAGCACCCCAGGTCGACTGGGCAGTCGACACCCCCAGGACAAGGTCGACTGCCTAGTCGACTTGGGTGTCGACCTGGTCCAGTCGGCCAATTTTGGTAGAGCCCAATCTTGAGCTGCTGATGTGTCTTTAGGGCTGAGTTGGCTAATTTAACGGTTCAGGTTAGTTCTGAGTTGATCTGACGGTCTAAATAAATCCTAAACTCTATATATACCTAGGTAGTCTCCCACTCTAAATTCACATGAAAAATAGAATAGCCGCCGTCATGCCATCGCCATGGAACTCAGTGTAGCCGCCGCCAACTAAAAAGGAAGAAAGCTAATCAAAACTCTAATTCTACCCAACTCTAAAGCAAATCAAGACTCTCTTTCTTTTCTAATTGTGAGTATGATGATCTTAATAAGATTATTAGCAAACTAATTAGATTAAGATGTGATATGGATCATAAGAAAATGATGTGAATTGTCATATATGTTGTTGTAAACCTTATGCTGTCATGTATGTTGTAAATCCTATGTTATGTGATGATGATATCCTATATGTTGTAAATCATGCTATGATGATATTATATATGTTGCAAGTTTTTATGCTAAGTTGCGATGTTACAAAGCCATGATGTTATTATGTTGTAGTTAGCTTATGAATCATGATGTTGATTATATATATTTGGGCTATGATGATTCACATGATAAATCAAATGTACCTATGCAAGTTTAGATTTATGAGTATGTATAATCTCACATATTGTATGACATCTATTTAGATCTAGAATTATGACATCTATTTAGATATTGAATTATGCTATGACATGTGTGAGTTCTATGTGTTAGATGCTAGTTCACACCATCATTATGTTGCATAAACCACATATGCAAGTTTATACATGAACTTGGGTTATGATCATATTATGTAAGTTGTGACATTTAACCAAACAAGTTGACACCTTTAGATCCATGATATGTGTAGTTTTATGCAAGTTTCATCCCTATTATGATTAGATTTATTTTATTTGTCTATATGTTGTGATAATTTATCTTTGTGCTATGAGTTAGACTATTCGAGACTAACATATATTTTGCGTTGACTAAGCGAACTATAGCGTGGGGTAGGGGTAATATTAAGGATTTAATATTAAGAAATTGGGGTGCAATTGATATGATTTTGCATACCATAAGTGGATGGCCATAATTGAGTCAATTATGGACATCATTTAAATTGGAATTAATTAATGATTTGAATAGGGATATATTTAAAACTGGGGTAAAAGATTATAAGTGTTAATCAATGCTTAGGACACGAGGTTGGACTCGTTTGTGACGTAAAACTGCCCGGACCCGCCCGGCGAATCCAGTAGTCACAAATGTCAGCCCAATGTGAGAGGTCCTAGGCCCAAATTAAAGCATAACAGTTGTAAAGACACGAGGTTAGACTCTTTTATGGTGTAAGACTGCCCGGACCCGCCCGGCGAATCCAGCTGCCATAAATCCCAGTCTAATGTGAGAGGTCTTTATGAGGTTATGGCCTTAATGAATTAAGAAATACTTAACCAGATAAACATGTGAGGTGGGACATGGGGGTTAAGTAGGTGCATTGGGTGGCATGAGGAATCTAGTAAGTGCATTTAGTGGCATTTGAAATACGATTAGTAAGACTTAACCAAACACACATGTAAATAGTGGGGGCCCATTTCAACCAGTAACCCAAACGTATCTTTGTAGGTTCGACCCAAGTCGAGGACGGGACACGCATACTGGGCTTGACTATAAGAGGCCAAACGGGTTAGCGGTGGCAACGCAAGTCCAACGGGTTTCATATGCGTGTGTGGACCCGGGCTGGTAGATAAGACGTTGTTGCATCGTGTAGGTATAAGCCGTGCATCCTCAAGTTGTATCAGGTGGCCACTTTAGGGGAGTGATACACCCCACTGTTGGGCCAGCACGGGTATCTACGAGTAGGGAGCCGATCGAAAGTGGGTAGTGGGGAACACCTAGCGGAGATAGGGGCAGGCGGCACCTATGTAGTCAGCTAGGGGTACACGAAGTTATTTATAAAATTTCTAAGTGAAGCAAGTGGGATCAACCTTTAGGGTGACTGGTGTGGTGCAGTGTAGTAATGATTCGTTAGTATTAGGTGTGCCTTTAACGTTATCTTTATCTGCTCTTCCATACCCAATAGTTCATAGACATTTCCTTGTTTTCCAGCTTGTGCCTTAGTCTAGTTATTTTGATAATAGTATTGTTAGAATTATCATACTCGCCAGATTTTATGTCTGACCCCCCCTCTATTTCTATCCTTTTCCCCCTCCAGGTCCTCAGGGTGGGCCCAGCTCTAGTGGAGCTTGAATGGATTGCTTTATCTCTCTTTTGGAAAGCTTGGACCGTTGAAGTAAAGTCCAGCTTGTTATCTTCTTTAATGGCTATTTATGTAATGGGATTATGTATTTTGTTTTATCAGATGGATATTGTACTTGACTCTGATTTATGGTTTTATGATGTAACAAACATGTTTAATTTCCGCTGCAATGAAATAAAGTTTTAGATTTCCAAGTACTACTTATTATCTATCTTGTTGTAATTTTTTTGTTCTATATTCGCTTAAAACCTCCATGGAAGTTAATGCATTCCCTTTGTGAGTGACGTTAATGGACGTGGAGTGTTACAGTAATGGATTTATTATGCCAACTGAATGGTGAAACATGTCATCTTATAATTTGGTGGTTACTTGCAAGTTTATTATCTAAATCACATGCTTACATGTTAGATCAAGATTCATGTATATTTAGAACTATGTTAAGTTGAATCTATTTATGTTGTAAAATTGGATTTGTTGCTCTCTTATGTTTTAACACATAAGTTATCATGCTAAGTTGTGATTCGAGTATGTTTATAGTAGCTCTCTTATGTTTAGCACACATAAGTTATCATGCTAAGTTGTGATTCGAATATGTTCATAATGGCTCTGTTATGTTTAACACACAATAGTTATCGAGAGGTCAGAGTAGTCAACGTGCAATGGGGAGATGATGAGAGCAACGCTACTTGGGAGACAGAAGCGAAGATGCGTTCGTTGTACCCTTTTCTTTTTGAGGGTATGTCTTTTAATTTCTCCTTTATCGCTTAGCTTGTACTTATCTTATCTTTAGTATGTCCTCTCGCTAGTTTCTTTGACCTTTAGTTAGGATAATCCTATGGTTGAAACATGTGTTTGAGACATGTTATGTATGATGGATGCGAAGTGGATGCAAGTGTTTGCTAGTGGTTGCTCGTGGACGCATATACACACACTATTAGGCACTAGATCGGCTCAGTCACTTCATATTGCATATTGCAAATTAATGGATGTATTTAGTAAAATTGATGTATGATGATTGTATTATCATATGGATGCTGCATTCAGGTGATGATTGTGCACGCATATAGAGATAATAATAAGCATTATGGAACTTTTGCATACATAATGGACGCATGGCACTATCATGATTTGCATTAAGGAGGTCAACTGAATCAGTGGAACGCCTGATTTTGCATCAGATATGGACATATACACACACTGTGAATTTAAACATGAAAGCATTAGAAGTCTATAAGGACAATGGATGCCTGTGTTTGATGGTTGAGTAGATGGACGATTGGATGTTAGGATATACATTCTTCTTGACTTGAAGATTTCGGGGTCGAAATCCTTTAAGGAGGGGAGAATGTAACACCCCATAATTCTGTTAATATTAATATTCACAAATTAAAGAATAACTAATCTCAGACGTGAGAATTGTGGCAAATGGTTGCGCCATTGTGTTCGTCTCGGAATTCTGGTTGGAATAGAGTCTGAGTTTGCGTGATTTGGACTTCGTATGAAGAAGTTATGGCCATCGGAAGTTTCAGAAAATTCAAAATTCGAAGTCAAACAGGCCAGGCGGGAAATTTCCCGCCCAGCACCCCAGGTCGACCGGGGAGTCGACTGGGCAGTCGACACCCCCAGGACCAGGTCGACTGCGCAGTGTCGACCTGGTCCAGTCGGCCAGGTTTTGGTAGAGCCCAATCTTGAGCTGCTCATGTGTCTTTAGGGCTGAGTTGGCTAATTTAACGGTTCAGGTTAGTTCTGAGTTGATCTGACGGTCTAAATAAATCCTAAACTCTATATATACCTAGGTAGTCTCTCACTCTAAATTCACATGAAAAATAGAATATCCGCCGTCATGCAATCGCCATGGAACTCAGTGTAGCCGCCGCCAACTAAGAAGGAAGAAAGCTAATCAAAACTCTAATTCTACCCAACTCTAAAGCAAATCAAGACTCTCTTTCTTTTCTAATTGTGAGTATGATGATCTTAATAAGATTATTAGCAAACTAATTAGATTAAGATGTGATATGTATCATAAGAAAATGATGTGAATTGTCATATATGTTGTTGTAAACCTTATGCTATCATGTATGTTGTAAATCCTATGTTATGTGATGATGATATCCTATATGTTGTAAATCATGCTATGATGATATTATATATGTTGCAAGTTTCTATGCTAAGTTGCGATGTTACAAAGCCATGATGTTATTATGTTGTAGTTAGCTTATGAATCATGATGTTGATTATATATATTTGGGCTATGATGATTCACATGATAAATCACATGTACCTATGCAAGTTTAGATTTATTATTATGTATAATCTCACATATTGTATGACATCTATTTAGATCTAGAATTATGACATCTATTTAGATCTAGAATTATGCTGTGACATGTGTGTGTTCTATGTGTTAGATGCTAGTTCACACCATCATTATGTTGCATAAACCACATATGGAAGTTTATACATGAACTTGGGTTATGATCATATTATATAAGTTGTGACATTTAACCAAACAAGTTGACACCTTTAGATCCATGACATGTGTAGTTTTATGCAAGTTTCACCCCTATTATGATTAGATCTATTTTATTTGTCTATATGTTGTGATAATTTATCTTTGTGCTTTGAGTTAGACTATTCGTGTCTAACATATATTTTGCGTTGACTAAGCGAACGTATAGCATGGGGTAGGGGTAATATTAAGGATTTAATATTAAGAAATTGGGGTGCAATTGATATGACTTTGGATACCATAAGTGGATGGCCATAATTGAGTCAATTATGGACATCATTAAAATTGGAATTAATTAATGATTTGAATAGGGATATATTTAAAACTGGGGTAAAAGATTATAAGTGTTAATCAATGCTTAGGACACGAGGTTGGACTCGTTTGTGATGTAAAACTGCCCGGACCCGCCCGGTGAATCTAGTAGTCACAAATGTCAGCCCAATGTGAGAGGTCCTAGGCCCAAATTAAAGCATAACAATTGTAAAGACACGAGGTTAGACTCTTTTATGGTGTAAGACTGCCCGGACCCGCCCGGTGAATCCAGCTGCCATAAATGCCAGTCTAATGTGAGAGGTCTTTATGAGGTTATGGCCTTAATGAATTAAGAAATACTTAACCAGATAAACATGTGAGGTGGGACATGGGGGTTAAGTAGGTGCCTTGGGTGGCATGAGGAATCTAGTGAGTGCCTTTAGTGGCATTTGAAATACGATTAGTAAGACTTAACCAAACACACATATAAATGAACATGACTAAGAAAAGGGTTAAGTGGGATATACTAGTGGGGACAAGCTTAGGTGGATAGCTTGTGGTAAATAGTGGGGGCCCATTTCAACCAGTAACCCAAACGTATCTTTGTGGACTCGACCCAAGTCGAGGACGGGACACGCATACTGGGCTTGACTATAAGAGGCCAAACGGGTTAGCGGTGGCAACGCAAGTCCAACGGGTTTCATATGCGTGTGTGGACCCGGGCTGGTAGGTAAGACGTTGTTGCATCATGTAGGTATAAGCCGTGCATCCTCAAGTTGTATCGGGTTGCCACTTTAGGGGAGTGATACACCCCACTATGGGGCTAGCACGGGTATCTACGAGTAGGGAGCCGATCGAAAGTGGGTAGTGGGGTACACCTAGCGGAGATAGGGGCAGGCGTCACCTATGTAATCAGCTAGGGGTACACGAAGTTATTTATAAAATTTCTAAGTGAAGCAAGTGGGATCAACCTTTAGGGTGACTGGTGTGGTGCAGTGTAGTAATGATTCGTTAGTATTAGGTGTGCCTTTAACGTTATCTTTATCTGCTCTTCCATACCCAATAGTTCATAGACATTTCCTTGTTTTCCAGCTTGTGCCTTAGTCTAGTTATTTTGATAATAGTATTGTTAGAATTATCATACTCGCCAGACTTTATGTCTGACCCCCCCATCTCTATTTCTATCCTTTTCCCCCTCCAGGTCCTCAGGGTGGGCCCAGCTCTAGTGGAGCCTGATTGGATTGCTTTATCTCTCTTTTGGAAACCTTGGACCGTTGAAGTAAAGTCCAGCTTGTTATCTTCTTTAATGGCTATTTATGTAATGGGATTATGTATTTTGTTTTATCAAGATGGATATTGTACTTAACTCTGATTTATGGTTTTATGGTGTAACAAACATGTTTAATTTCCGCTGCAATGAAATAAAGTTTTAGATTTCCAAGTACTACTTATTATCTGTCTTGTTGTAATTTTTATGTTCTATATTCACTTAAAACCTCCATGGAAGTTAATGCATTCCCTTTGTGAGTGACATTAATGGACGTGGAGTGTTACACGTGGTATCAGAGCTTAAGGTTACCATAACAGATAATTTTTTTAGAAAAACTATTTTTCTAAAGTATTTTTGAAAGAAGTGTATTCAAAAACATGTCTTGATGAGTAATTTTAAGAGAAAAGTTTTGATGAAAAACATAATCCCCAATTGCCATATATCTTTATCTTTTGAATTCTCCATTTTGAATCTTTCCTTTTTCTTTTGAGCATGGCTGAAGATCTTAACCTTCCAGAGGGTGTAACGATACCTGGATGGTATAGGAAGTTATTAGAGGCTAGGGCCGCTGCAGGTCCAGCCAATGTTCCTCCACCACAAGTTGCACCCGCTCCTCCTCCTCCTCCTCGCGTTGATACTTTTGCAAAGACATGCAAGGAATTTAAGGCTATGGGTGGAAAACCTTTTCAAGGGTCAGAAACGTTTGTGGAAGCTAGAGATTGGCTTAAGGAGGTGGAAGAATTGCTTGAAATCTTTGAAGTAGAAGAAGAAAGGAAAGTCAAAATAGCTGCTTGGTTATTGAAGGGAGAGGCCTCGTTTTGGTGGGATGTCACTAATGGGGAGCGTCCTGTTGACTCTTGGGCGGATTTCAGGCGTAGGTTTGAGGCGAAGTTTCTCTCAAGGGCAGAAGAGAATCTATACATGGAAAGGTTCTTGACATTGAAGCAGGGAATCTATCAGTGAAAGAGTACGTCAACAAATTTAACCAATTGGCAAGGTTTGGCTTAGACTTAGTGAACACGCCGGAGAAGAAGGCTCTGAGGTTCGTTAATGGCTTGAATGAGCCATTGCAGGGGTTGGCTATGACCCACATCCCTATGGGGGCCACCTTTGAGAAGCTAGTAGACATGGCACTCATGCATGAGGAGAAAGGCGCTAATGCTAATAAGGCACCCGAGAAGAAAGGAGATCAGAAGAAACCACAACAGCAAAACAAGAAGGGTGGTAAAGACAATAATGGCAAAGGAAAGAAAAGATGCTTTAACTGTGGGACACCAGGCCATCTCAGCAAGGATTGCAGAAAGAAAAAGAAGACTGGCTGTTTTCACTGTGGTGAAGCGGGACATCTAGTGAAGGACTGCCCAAAGAAGGGGCAGAGGGCAGGGTCCACCTTGGGAGGACAGGTGCAGGCTCTTATGGCACCAGGGCAGGCAAGGGGACAAGTTCAGGCTCTCGCGGTCCCACGGCTGCAAGAACGAGGTAGAACCATTTCTGTTGAAAGCTTAGTTTTTCTGTTTGATCATCATGTCCGTACCTTATTCGATTCGGGCGCATCACATTCATTTATCTCTACATCATTAGTTGAATCACTGCACTTAAACACCAGTTTAATAGAGGATCCCTTAGTTGTTTCGAATCCAATTGGGGGCTCAGCTTATTTGTCCATGATGTGTTTAGATTTGAAAATTTCTATACTTGGCGTTGAGTTTAGATGTGATGCTTATGTTTTGGGCTTCACGGGATATGGGCTAATTTTAGGAATGGATTGGTTATCCAAGAATGGGGCCGTTCTTGATTGTGAAAGGAGAGTAGTTAGGCTCATGACTCGCCTTGGTAACGCTCTCGAAATCTTTTGTAATCCCATAAATTCCGTTATGCTAAGTTATCTAGAATCGCTTGACGCGTCTGTGGAGAATCTATGATCTGTTAGAGTGGTCCGAGAATACTCGGATGTGTTTGAGGAGGTGAAGGGCTTGCCTCCGAAGCGGGAGATAGATTTTCGAATATATCTTGTGGATAATGCAAAACCAGTATCTTTGCCAGTACGCCACATGGCTCCTCGTGAAAGGAGGGAACTCAATAAGCAAGTGAAGGAGTTGCTTGAGAAGGGGTTCATAAGACGAAGTATATCGGAGTGGGGTGCTCCAGCAGTATTTGCCACGAAGGCGGATGGGTCCCTTAGACTTTGTGTGGACTATAGAGAACTTAATAAGCTTACTAAGAAGAACAGACACCCACTGCCGAGGATTGACGATCTCTTCGATCAGTTAGTTGGCGCCTCAGTGTTTTCGCAGTTGGACTTAGCCACTGGTTTCCATCAGTTGAGAGTGGCTGAGGATAGCATTGGCAAGACTGCCTTTAGCACTCCGGATGGTTTCTATGAGTGGCTAGTGATGCCATTCGGTTTGACAAACGCCCCGCATACTTTGTTGATTTGATGATTAGGGTGTTTAGGGAGTACCTTAATAAATTCGTGGTGGTCTTTGTAGACGACATCTTGATCTTTTCTAAGAATGAAGAAGAGCATGCCCTACATCTTAGGGAAGTGTTGGAGACTCTACGAGCACATAACCTTAAAGCTAAATTTACTAAGTGTCACTTCTGGAGAGAGGAAGTGTGATTCTTAGGGCACGTGGTTTCCAAAGAAGGGATAGCTGTGGATCCCGCGAAGGTGGTGGCCATCCAAGATGGGAAGGTCCCTAAAAATTCTACCGAAGTAAGGAGTTTCTTGGGGTTGGGTGGCTACATTAGGAAGTTTATCAAAGACTTCGCAAAAATATCAGCTCCATTGACACGCCTGACGAAAAAGAACCTAGTTTTCACATGGGACGTAAATTGTGATGATGTGTTCCAACGTTTAAAGAGAGCTTTGACCTCAGCTCCAGTCTTAGTGGTGCCAGACGGGAGTAAGCTATTTACTGTTTATACCGATGCTTGTGGGATAGGTCTAGGCGCAGTCTTAATGTAAGAGGGTAGGGTAATAGCCTATGGTGGAAGGCAGTTGAGAGTGCATGTGAAAAATTAACCTACGCATGACCTAGAGTTGGCCGCAATTGTTTTTGCGCTTAAGTCTTGGTGCCATTATCTTCTTGGCGAGAAATTCGAATTATTCACTGACCACAAATCTTTAAAATACTTATTCTCTCTGAAGGACTTGAATTTAAGACATCAAAGGTGGATGGAATTCTTAGCGTCCTACGACTTTGAAATAGCATATACCCCTGGCAAGGGTAACGTGGTGGAAGACGCCTTAAGTAGGAGAAGGTTGTCCTTGAGTCCGTTGTTTGTTGAACGGCGAAACTTAGAATTCATCTCTATGTTTGATTTTAGACCTTCCGTTGACTTTGTACCCGATTTGCTAGCATCCTTAGAGGTCAGACCTACGCTTTTGGGACGGATTGGAGAGGCACAGCGAGACGTCCCACAGTTGGTTGAGTTAGTGGAGAAGCTCAAAAGAGGGGAGTCATCAAGCCATCTCCGTAGGTATACCCTAGATGATAAGGGTTGGTTACGTAGGGATAGTAGACTTTGTGTACCTCGAGGCGAAGGTTTGAGGAAGGCTATTCTTGACGAAGAACATCATTCGAAGAAGACCATTCATCCCGGTGGGGACAAGATGTACAAAGACATGAAGCAAGTTTTCTTTTGGGCCGGTATGAAGAGGGACATGGCCGAGCATGTCGCTAGATGTTTGGTGTGCAGTAAAAGCGGAGCAAAAGAAACCCGGTGGGTTGCTTCACCCATTGGAGGTTCCACTGTGGAAATGGGAAAGTGTCTCGATGGACTTTGTGGATGGATTACCAAGATCAAGGAAGGGTAATACGGGGATTTGGGTTATAGTAGATAGACTTACTAAAAGCGCCCATTTTATTCCCGTGAAGAGTAAGAGGACTGCTCTATGGTTAGCTTCTGTATACGTCCGAGAGATAGTTTGTTTGCATGGTGTTCCTTCTAACATAGTAAGCGACCGTGATCCTATCTTCACTAGCGAATTTTGGAGGAGCTTACAAGAGCGGTAGGGACTCAGTTATGTTTGAGCACCGCATATCATCCTCGGACGGACGGCCAAACCGAGAGGGTGAATCATATTCTAGAGGACCTTTTTAGGCTATGTATCCTAGACTTTTGGGGGTACATGGGAAGAGCATCTTCTATTGGTGGAGTTCGCATATAATAATAGCTTTCAGTCCAGCATTGGCATGGCACCTTTCGAAGCTCTTTATGGACGACCTTGTCGTTCACCTACATGTTGGTGGGAATCTACGGATAAGATCTTACTTGGGCCCGATATGATTAGAGAGACTTCAGAGAAGATTGATTTGATTCGAAGAAGGATGAAAGCAGCGCAAGATAGGCAGAAATCTTATGCGGATAAGAGGAGTACAGATCTTGAGTTTGATGTTGGGGACATGGTCTTTATCAAAGTGTCTCCATTACGGAACGTTGTTCGCTTTGGGTCCGTTGGGAAATTAGCACCAAGGTTCGTAGGGCGTTTCCTATTAAGGAGAAGATTGGACAGATGGCAAATAGAGTGGAGTTGCCTGAGAGACTTAGTGGTGTACACGACGTATTCCATGTATCACATTTGAGGAAGTGCTTGCACGAGACCGCGGAGGTGGTAGAGCCGAACTTGTTTAGAGAGGTGGAGATAGAGTGTGATGCGACGATTCGACGAGCTCCTACATGCATTCTTGTGTCAGAGATCAAGAAGTTGAGGAATCGAGAGGTTAGAGTAGTCAAAGTGCAATGGGGAGATGATGAGAGCAACGCTACTTGGGAGACAGAAGCGAAGATGCGTTCGTTGTACCCTTTTCTTTTTGAGGGTATGTCTTTTAATTTCTCCTTTATCGCTTAGCTTGTACTTATCTTATCTTTAGTATGTCCTCTCGCTAGTATCTTTGACCTTTAGTTAGGATAATCCTATGGTTGAAACATGTGTTTGAGACATGTTATGTATGATGGATGCGAAGTGGATGCAAGTGTTTGCTAGTGGTTGCTCGTGGACGCATATACACACACTATTAGGCACTAGATCGGCTCAGTCACTTCATATTGCATATTGCAAATTAATGGATGTATTTAGTAAAATTGATGTATGATGATTGTATTATCATATGGATGCTGCATTCAGGTGATGATTGTGCACGCATATAGAGATAATATTAAGCATTATGGAACTTTTGCGTACATAATGGACGCATGGCACTATCATGATTTGCATTAAGGAGGTCAACTGAATCAGTGGAACGCCTGATTTTGCATTAGATATGGACATATACACACACTGTGAATTTAAACATGAAATCATTAGAAGTCTATAAGGACAATGGATGCCTGTGTTTGATGGTTGAGTAGATGGACGATTGGATGTTAGGATATACATTCTTCTTGACTTGAAGATTTCGGGGTCGAAATCCTTTAAGGAGGGGAGAATGTAACACCCCATAATTCTGTTAATATTAATATTCACAAATTAAAGAATAACTAATCTCAGACGTGAGAATTGTGGCAAATGGGTTGCGCCATTGTGTTCGTCTCGGAATTCTGGTTGGAATAGAGTCTGAGTTTGCATGATTTGGACTTCGTATGAAGAAGTTATGGCCATCGGAAGTTTCAGAAAATTCAAAATTCGAAGTCAAACAGGCCAGGCGGGAAATTTCCCGCCCAGCACCCCAGGTCGACTGGGGAGTCGACTGGGCAGTCGACACCCCCAGGACCAGGTCGACTGCGCAGTGTCGACCTGGTCCAGTCGGCCAGGTTTTGGTAGAGCCCAATCTTGAGCTGCTCATGTGTCTTTAGGGCTGAGTTGGCTAATTTAACGGTTCAGGTTAGTTCTGAGTTGATCTGACGGTCTAAATAAATCCTAAACTCTATATATACCTAGGTAGTCTCTCACTCTAAATTCACATGAAAAATAGAATAGCCGCCGTCATGCAATCGCCATGGAACTCAGTGTAGCCGCCGCCAACTAAGAAGGAAGAAAGCTAATCAAAACTCTAATTCTACCCAACTCTAAAGCAAATCAAGACTCTCTTTCTTTTCTAATTGTGAGTATGATGATCTTAATAAGATTATTAGCAAACTAATTAGATTAAGATGTGATATGGATCATAAGAAAATGATGTGAATTGTCATATATGTTGTTGTAAACCTTATGCTGTCATGTATGTTGTAAATCCTATGTTATGTGATGATGATATCCCAATGTTGTAAATCATGCTATGATGATATTATATATGTTGCAAGTTTTTATGCTAAGTTGCGATGTTACAAAGCCATGATGTTATTATGTTGTAGTTAGCTTATGAATCATGATGTTGATTATATATATTTGGGCTATGATGATTCACATGATAAATCAAATGTACCTATGCAAGTTTAGATTTATGAGTATGTATAATCTCATATATTGTATGACATCTATTTAGATCTAGAATTATGACATCTATTTAGATCTAGAATTATGCTATGACATGTGTGAGTTCTATGTGTTAGATGCTAGTTCACACCATCATTATGTTGCATAAACCACATATGCAAGTTTATACATGAACTTGGGTTATGAACATATTATGTAAGTTGTGACATTTAACCAAACAAGTTGACACCTTTAGATCCATGATATGTGTAGTTTTATGCAAGTTTCATCCCTATTATGATTAGATTTATTTTATTTGTCAATATGTTGTGATAATTTATCTTTGTGCTATGAGTTAGACTATTCGAGACTAACATATATTTTGCGTTGACTAAGCGAACGTATAGCGTGGGGTAGGGGTAATATTAAGGATTTAATATTAAGAAATTGGGGTGCAATTGATATGATTTTGCATACCATAAGTGGATGGCCATAATTGAGTCAATTATGGACATCATTTAAATTGGAATTAATTAATGATTTGAATAGGGATATATTTAAAACTGGGGTAAAAGATTATAAGTGTTAATCAATGCTTAGGACACGAGGTTGGACTCGTTTGTGACGTAAAACTGCCCGGACCCGCCCGGCGAATCCAGTAGTCACAAATGTCAGCCCAATGTGAGAGGTCCTAGGCCCAAATTAAAGCATAACAGTTGTAAAGACACGAGGTTAGACTCTTTTATGGTGTAAGACTGCCCGGACCCGCCCGGCGAATCCAGCTGCCATAAATCCCAGTCTAATGTGAGAGGTCTTTATGAGGTTATGGACTTAATGAATTAAGAAATACTTAACCAGATAAACATGTGAGGTGGGACATGGGGGTTAAGTAGGTGCCTTGGGTGGCATGAGGAATCTAGTGAGTGCATTTAGTGGCATTTGAAATACGATTAGTAAGACTTAACCAAACACACATGTAAATAGTGGGGGCCCATTTCAACCAGTAACCCAAACGTATCTTTGTAGGCTCGACCCAAGTCGAGGACGGGACACGCATACTGGGCTTGACTATAAGAGGCCAAACGGGTTAGCGATGGCAACGCAAGTCCAACGGGTTTCATATGCGTGTGTGGACCCGGGCTGGTAGATAAGACGTTGTTGCATCGTGTAGGTATAAGCCGTGCATCCTCAAGTTGTATCAGGTGGCCACTTTAGGGGAGTGATACACCCCACTGTTGGGCCAGCACGGGTATCTACGAGTAGGGAGCCGATCGAAAGTGGGTAGTGGGTAACACCTAGCGGAGATAGGGGTAGGCGGCACCTATGTAGTCAGCTAGGGGTACACGAAGTTATTTATAAAATTTCTAAGTGAAGCAAGTGGGATCAACCTTTAGGGTGACTGGTGTGGTGCAGTGTAGTAATGATTCGTTAGTATTAGGTGTGCCTTTAACGTTATCTTTATCTGCTCTTCCATACCCAATAGTTCATAGACGTTTCCTTGTTTTCCAGCTTGTGCCTTAGTCTAGTTATTTTGATAATAGTATTGTTAGAATTATCATACTCGCCAGATTTTATGTCTGACCCCCCCTCTATTTCTATCCTTTTCCCCCTCCAGGTCCTCAGGGTGGGCCCAGCTCTAGTGGAGCTTGAATGGATTGCTTTATCTCTCTTTTGGAAAGCTTGGACCGTTGAAGTAAAGTCCAGCTTGTTATCTTCTTTAATGGCTATTTATGTAATGGGATTATGTATTTTGTTTTATCAGATGGATATTGTACTTGACTCTAATTTATGGTTTTATGTTGTAACAAACATGTTTAATTTCCGCTGCAATGAAATAAAGTTTTAGATTTCCAAGTACTACTTATTATCTGTCTTGTTGTAATTTTTTTGTTCTATATTCGCTTAAAACCTCCATGGAAGTTAATGCATTCCCTTTGTGAGTGACGTTAATGGACGTGGAGTGTTACAGTAATGGATTTATTATGCCAACTGAATGGTGAAACATGTCATCTTATAATTTGGTGGTTACTTGCAAGTTTATTATCTAAATCACATGCTTACATGTTAGATCAAGATTCATGTATATTTAGAACTATGTTAAGTTGAATCTATTTATGTTGTAAAATTGGATTTGTTGCTCTCTTATGTTTTAACACATAAGTTATCATGCTAAGTTGTGATTCGAGTATGTTTATAGTAGCTCTCTTATGTTTAGCACACATAAGTTATCATGCTAAGTTGTGAATCGAATATGTTCATAATGGCTCTGTTATGTTTAACACACAATAGTTATCATGCTAAGTTGTGATTTAAATATGTTTACAATGGCTCTCTTATGTTTAACACACATAAGTTATCATGCTAAGTTATTATTTGAATATGTTTATTGTAGCTTTCTTATGTTTTGACATACATAAGTTAATATGCTAAGTTGTGGTTTAAAATTGTGTTTATATGTTAAACCTCTGTGCTAGACCTTTATCAAGTTCACATGACAATTAGACCCAACTTAGTCACAAGTTTACCTTTACCCGTTTAATTAAGTTAATGATACTTCTATGCCAAGTTACACGTGATAAGTTAAATATATGCTATTTTATGTTTATTTCATGTCCCTTGTTTATTACCCCTTTTTGTTTATGGGTTTGGGCTAATTTACTAGTCCAACATTTTATGTGATTCATGCGTACGTTCCACGGGGATAACGATGGGAAAAATATGAAAATTCATGGCATAAATTTGTTCATAAAATGGTATATTTGATATACCATTTATTGTGAGCATAATCAAAGGATAATTATGGCATGATTATATTAAAATTAATTTACATAAAGAAATTAAACATATATAGAAAATATGTGAATTTATAAAAGACGAATATGCCTAACCCGAGGTTAGACTGAGTTGTGGTGTAAAACTGCCTGAAACCGACCGTCATATCCAGTGACCACAACAAGACCTGTCAAATGTGGGTGGTTAGTGCATCAAGCCCAAAAAAAACCCGAGGTTAGACTGAGTTGTGGTGTAAATCTACCTGGAACCGACCGGCATATCCAGTGACCACAACAAGAACTGTCTAATGTGAGTGGTTGGTGCTTTAATGAATATAGTAAAGCTAAGTCAGGATTGGTAGGGTTAAGTCAATTAGGGAAACACTTAACTGATTCAACATGTTAACTAAACGGATGGGTAGGGTTAGGTAAACTTGGACACTTAACCAAATAAACATGTTGATTTGAAAACCCTAGTAACGGGGACCCATTTCAGCAGTAACCCACATAGATGTATCATGGTACCCTGAAACTAGGCAGGGTGGGGCACGATTACTAGGCTGATTATAAGTGGTCAAAACGTCGGCGGTTGGTGCGTCAGTGTAGGTTCCGACGGAGTATGGGCGTGCACGTACTACGAAGTGGAAAAAGTAGGCACTGGGCATCAGTAGTATACACTGTGCATCTTGAATCATGTCAGGTTGCCACCAGAGGGACTGATACAACCTATGGTGGGACCAGCACATGTATCTACAGTCAAGCGGGGACGAATGACACAGGATATGAAAGCATACGAGTAGGAGCCAATCATTAAGGGGATCGTTTGTTATGAACACGTGGGGGCTGGTTGAACTAATGGTTAAGTAGGTGCAGAGATTATAGAAATGGGTGCGATCACATGTTCCTCTTATCTTATATTAGGGTATTGTCCTATGTTCTGTTATTACTGTCATGATCCCTTTCCTTGTTTAAATACTAGTAATCACTGAACTTACCAGACTTATTGTCTGACCCGTTTTCTTTCGTCCTCTTTTCTTCCGTCCCCCCCCCCCCACAAGGAGGGAATACTCCAGCTTAGTCAGACTCTTTGCAAGCTTCAAGAAAGTAAATGTATGATTGGGACTCTCTCACCTTGGCTATGGCTTTTGAACACTACACTTGGGGATTTATGCAGTTTTATTAAGGGTTTATGCTTCTTTATTAAATAATCAAGACAAAAATTATGGTGTAATGTTTTGGAAGTTATTTTGAGACAATTTGATGTAATGCTTTTGTATTGAACCACGTATGCAATAAATATTTGAATTTCGCTGCTTATATTTATCTGTCTTGTAAATTTTTCTGTGTCTTGTACCTATAACTCTCCACCAAAGTTAAGGCATTCCCTTTGTGAGTGACCTTAACGGAGGTGGGGTGTTTCAAATGAATTCTTAGAACAGGAAAAGCCAATGGCGTAATAAGATTCCTTCATTCGTCAGCTAAAGAAGAATTCATATTTTTATTATTATTTCTGAAGATAGACAAGGGCAATAAAGACTCTCTTGAGAACCGACGAGCAAAGTCAGTGTATAATTCTTTGTAAGGCAAGATAGACGATCATTAATGATCGCTATCTCCTCCTTACTCGGAAGAGGGACAGAGTGCAAGAAACAAGAAGAAATGGGCCTCACATCCGGAAATGTAGAAACACAACTAACATGAGTTTCACCTTGATGTCAGCATCCTCTCAAAGTCGAGCTATCATCAAATTGATAACCCATAACATAAGAGAATATGCTAAACCGGCGAGAAAAGAAACATCGACATAATGCTAGACGAGGACCAAACTCAAAATAAGGCACATAGTGAAGGTTTCTCTTACTCCACGTATAGTCATCAACAATCGTGGTGACTATACGGCGATGATAGAGAAGGACCTACACCTGATCCAGCAAAGCAACCAAATGAGAAATCCCAATGCCAACCATCAAAGGACGCATAAAACCCGATATTTGAGCTGCTACATCTGAGCCACACTCGAAACTAACCGAACATGTAGGCCAAAAAAGGTCTCCAGGAATTACCAAACAAAACACAGGTAACCGTGCCGAAAACAAAGATAGGATCATCAACAAACACAAAAGCTCGAAACTGTTGACAATCACAAATACCCGAACCTCGTCAATAGTATACTAAGCCAAAAGAAACAAGCACAAGTAGCCAACCCCACAAGAAATAGCGGACTGCAAAACCCACAGAACACAACACAAGGGGGAAGGGGCAGCCAAAAAGGCTAGACGACGAAGGTGAAAGCACATCAAAAAAAAAACACCTGAATTCCCACTTGGAAACCTTCACAGATCCCCCCTATAGGAGAAAACGCCTTCGAAAACCGAAGATGGGAGGTAGTCTGACTGAGTCGGGGTTTTGTGCACATCCTAAGATAATCCGTCAAACAAGAACGAACACAAACCACAACAAGAACCAAGCATTATGAAGGAAGAAAAAATAGAAGGACGAATAACCTGCACAAAGCGATAACCAACCAGTACCAAACTAAGCTGAGTATGTGTCCAAACGGTGACAAAACGGATTGTTCTTCCAGTCAGAAACCAACGGATCACCACCAAACTACAACTGATTCAATGCCCCACCATTTAAACAAGGAATCAGAAACGTTGAAAGGACCAAGCTGACAAACACAGTATCCATGCCTACTCCGTCTCGGAGAGGTAGTAAACAACATCGTGCCAGATCCCATCTACGAGACCTAAGGGAAGCACAAGAATTGCTCCTCCTCACCGCAACCAGCTCCAATAAAGCTGGCGCATAGGGGTCAGAAGAGGATAGCACAATCTCCTTCCTCGTCCTCGACAAATACAGATTTAAGAACGACAAAGCTATTACAAATGCTCGACACTTGAAGAGCCTGAGCGCAAGCACCAACTCAAGGGAAACCAATGACAATTTGCAAATCACTATGCGAAATCATGATATGGACCAACCGTAACAGCTTTCTTTGAACGTCGATAAAGACGTCAATGTCAAAGCCTAGGAATAGGTTACCCACGAACCCCTGACTTCGTTCTAGAAGACGCATAAGTATAGAGAGAAGACGACCTTCAAGGAAGGCATCAAATATGGGGTATTAACTCCCTACACAAACAACCTCCACCAAAGGCTTAACCCTCGCAGCAGAACAAGGATAAACCCCATAACACATAGAGCCAACCAAAAAGCTGAAACCTGGATTTGCAGACCCATCCACAACACACCCAAACAGCAAGCATGGCACAAAAGGGGTGATGAAATCTCTTGGCCATGATAAGTTGCAAGAAAGCCAGTAACACCCTGACCAATAACCGATGATGAGTATCCCCCTCCACAAAGGAGGTAGAGAAGGCATAGCAAGCTCACTAGCATAATAAGGAGATAATTCCATAAACAATCCAGAACCAGAAAGAAACGATGTCGCAACAGAGCCTTAAATGAATCCAAAGATTCCAACATCAGAAGAACAGCCAAAGCACCGACAATGGAAACCGCCGTCGGTCCTCCGGAAACAACCGAGATGGCCTCTGAAATCAAATGTACTTCAGAGATTGGTTTGAGAAAAGAACCTCGAACAAGGAAGCCGCCACTACCGACAATCAAAGCCATGACCCTAAAACCAATCAGCAAAACTGAAAGTAGCGAAGCTCCAAGAAACGAAATCGATAGAGAAATAAGATCAAGATCCGGAAATAAAGCAGTAATAATAAGCGTAGAACTGACGAGCTAGAGAAAAGGGGATTAAATCAATTATTTTTAGAAGACAACACCATTTTTTACTGTTAAATGAAGATCTTTTTAGGTTTTCAGGGAAATTGATTCATATGTAGTAAAACAAACTGAAATGTTACCTTTTAATGTTGACTATCTCGATTTCATGACACTAGATGAATCAAACTTGCCATAGTTTTAGCGAATAGGAGATGAAATCGAACTTGTGGAAGCATCGAACAAGAGATCAAATCGAATTGGGAAAGCACCAGAGCAACACTGTATTTTTTTTCTTTTGTTTCACTGATTCCGCTTTGAATCGGTGAAAAAAATAGGGCAAGCTTAGGAAATCCCATTTCTCAAGGCTTCCACATGATCGAGGCTTTTTCATTGACCTCAAGAGAAGCAGCAACATAACTGGGGAAAATTTAGCATGTTTGACTTTTTTTTTAATGCCGACAGAATAAGACCTCGGTTTTAGGTGAGCAGATATGGTAATAGGAAAAGGAAAATATTGGACAAAAAATGGTTTGTTCATCTGTTTAATCCGGTTTGTGTTGGGCATCATCGGAAGATAAAACGAGTATGGGTTGCAGTTATTTTATTGATAAATTTAATGTGCATTGGTCACTTTTTAAACGTGTAAAAGTTATATTTATAGAACAGCGTGATAAATATTGAATAACATGTTGTTATTTCAGACGAAATAATTAATAGCAAAGGGGGAAAAAATCCAATATCGAAGTTAAAACGGAATTTTCAAAATATCCGGAACGGTACAAAAATTTTGAGAAGAGATTTTTAGTATGAAGAACAAACTTAATTTTATTTTATTTTGGTGAAAAGTATAAAAAGACTGATTTTTAGGTAGAATGACATATTTTAGTGCAAAAGAGGAATTTAGGAGACTCGCTATCATTTTTCCTTTTACACTAAAATGTTTCATTTTGGCTAAATTTCAAATTTTGTATACTTTTCATCAAATTTTTGACTAAATTTGTCCTTCAATCTATCAAGTGGTCACAACGGCACCGAAAACCGGAATTTCACACATTGATATATACCTTTATTTTTACTAGCACTTGGCTATGTTGAACAAAAGGAAATCTTTTTTGTACAATTAAGTAACCAACATATACTGTTTGAGCCTTCTACAAAATTGGGGAGTATAAATTACGAAATTTTCTTGATAAGATGCTAAAAATTCCCTTGTACATTGTGCCAGGTAAACTATAAGTGAAGTTTATGGAAGGTATCTATGTAAGATCCTCTTCGATTAAAGTTCAAGTATCAAAGAAGAAGACAGCATTCTATATTAGATTTCTTGAAGAAATGCGTGGTCTTCTTTGATTATGTTTAAATATTAAAAAACCAAGAAATTTAGATATTTTACCTTGAAGTGGTAGCACACTCCATTTGAAATAGTTTTCTAATGTAAGGTTATTATATTGCTTCATTGTGCATGAATGATCTAAGCTTGATAAATTTTTTGTATGTTTGATTACTATAAATAAACAAACTTGGTAAATTTTTAGTGTTAGAATATTTGTGAAAATTGATACTTTATTAACATGTGAAAGATACATGGTTTTTTGTATATTGTCAAAACAAGTGTGACACAATATTCAGTACCAGAAAAACACCTGTACTGACAAACAAAATACAATAAAAGAGGAACCATAAAATATCTAGTAATGGTACTTTTTTGTGGCATCTTTTTGCACTCCGATAATAGTAAGTGGTTTATATTTAAATAATATGTGAGTGAGAGAAAGTAAGTGGGAGTAGAAAGAAATGTGACTATGTGATGAAAACCATAGAGCTAAAGAGGTATTGCACTATTTAAGATATTAAAAGATTATCGGCCACTTCTTAATATTTGATTAATTTTTATCTTTTTTTACGTGAATATAAATATTGGGGCGATGCTAGAACGATCAGTAAATTTTCAGTTAAATTCACCGTATCATGGAATGGACGAACGCAGTTCACGGGTGGTGGAGATTCAAAGAAAATTGGGCGGCTTCTACTGCAGCATCATTTTTTTGACTCACAAAATTTCTGTTGCAACAACATTTCCATAAATATTAATATGTGGTTAATATCATATAGTACTAAATGATGTAGCTAATAAGGTGCTGCAGATCCTAGCTGTAGGCGCACACATACATATTTCATTATGTCTACATGAACATTGACAAATTTAAAAACATATTTCAAAGAACACTTAATGCGCACACATACATATTTCAAAGAACACTAGCAATGTATTTTCTTTTATAGGAATCGGATAAAAACATTGAGATTTAATGTGCTTGAAGCATCCGACACATCGGAGGCTAGTCGAACGGGAATGTTTCCCTTCTCCTTTTTCTACCCTTTCCTTTTCCTTTTTCTTTTTCTTCCTTTTTTCACATTATTTCGTTAAGAGAACCCATTTCTTTTTATTCAATTTACCTCTTTCTCAATCCTTTTAATATTCTTTTTTGTATTACCCTTTCCGTTCAAAAAAGAAGGGAACTTTCATATTTTATCTGAACCAGCAGCTTACATTGGTGCGGTTAATATTATTGTTATGACAGTCGTCCACAAAATAGTCTTTATTTGCCAGAATCCATGAAAATACTTAAAATCTTTTATAATTTGGTTCAACTATTAAATATCTTGTTTGTGCTGCATAGTTAAAAAGAAAACCATGTTAAACTGAAGTAAGGAATTTTAACAGTTGGAAAAAATGCTCATACTGACCCATAAAGATTTCATGTACATGCATATTTAAGCATATGTCATATGATAATGTAGAATTTTATGGATATGGATAAATTTGTAGATGATCTTTAAACAATTAAAGTTACGTCTCTTTTGGAGTTTTGTAATAATGGTTTCGAATAGTTTATTTTTCTCCCATGAGTAGACTTGCAGAGATGCCACAGCTGAACCGTCCTAAGCTAGGTGGTGGGTTTACGAATATAACTAGAGATATCCTTTCTAAAAATGGTACTTGAGATGCACACAACTGGAAAGTTTTCAGGCCTTTAATTATATACTCTACAGAGATATCATATCAGCCAACAAAATCTATAAACTACATAAATCTTGAAGAAAATCAAAAGAAGAAAAATACTAGCTCCACATCATTGAAATAAAATGCCATATATTCTCTCTTGTTCACTTTAATTTTGATCATGTATTTTCAGAACATTCTACATGAATCAACTTGCACTTTTCCCTTTTCCACGGTTTTGATTAAGCATTTTTATTCAAGCAAGTCTCACGCATGCACACGTTGGCTTTTTAGAGATGAAATACGATTGATATGGCATGTTACTCCAAACATGTTATATATATATAATCCTTGATGGATGAATTTTTTTTTCATTTCAGGGCAAAACGCATAGTTGTGTGCATTTTTGTTTTTTTAAGTGTATGTGCATTCAAGTACATACCCGCCGAGTGGGGTCCGACGCTCCCATGATATTTTAATATGGTATATAACCCCATAATTTGATGTTGAGAAGCATCTATGCTTCTAATATGAAAATTGCATATTTAAGGATTTTGGGTGAATCAGTAAAACACATAATCAAAATTCACATAATAGTTTTCGTACCAAAGAAGACCAAAAGGAACCATGTAATAAACGGTGAAAGAAGAAGCTGATTGGTTTAACTGCATTTTTTTTCTTCATAAAATGAACAATAGGATATTTCCAGTATGTTCACAGGTTATTTAATTAAAACATGTAATTTACCATTCAAAGCACTAAAGTACTTTTGCTTTTAGCATTCTCCATTAGCTTTGTTCTATTGATAAGTAGGTACAAAATAAAAATCACCCTTTAAGTTTAAATCAATGCACAACATCCCATCATTTTTCACTATTTTTCTTCGGTCAGAACTAGTATCACATTCAAAATGAATTATTGGATACCATGATATAATATACATATGACAAATTTAAGTAACATTATGTAATTTATACCTTGGTATACTGAGTAATAACATAACTAAAATAGTAGATAAACAATTTGACACATATTTTATACTTATTTATTTCATGCAACAATATTTTTTTATGGATTATCTAATTTTTTTATGCTACAAGTCTTGTGTGTATATACTAGCATATCTCTAATATGAAAAATTACACTCTTTCATGTTATGTTCTTTTCCCCCACTCGTTTGGATTTCTGCAGACGTCACCATTTGTATTTGTGACGACCTGAAAATTCCTATTTTTTAAATCGATTATAAGCCACATAAGTTCGATCCAAAAGTTAAAAATCCTCGAAGGTTATGGGACAACACATCAAAACAAAACACAAAAGAACATTTTATTGTTATTATAGCAATTTCACATCAGGGTACATATTATATTAGAGTAAATCGTGAATATCAGAGAATAATACAATACAACACAATACACAACGAAAACATAATTACATTTAGCGGAAGACTATTAAATGCTCTGAACACAGCTCTAGCTTCAATCCAGAATCTTTCTTTAGAAAATATCTTCAAAACCGAAACTACTAGCTGCCCAAGTAAAAAATATGGGCACCCAGAGTTTAGTTGGATAACAATAAATTCCGAGTCAGTCATGAGATTAGTGTGAGAACCAAAACAGTTATTGTACTTTATTTTAAAGTTGGGAAAATCATGAGACCATGTCGTATAACACGGAACAAGTTTTCTCCACATTAATACCAACCATAAAAACTCGTAATGCATTTTGAAAAATGAAGCTATTATAAGACTCAAACCACATCACACAATGCAACGCAAACCGGAGGATAAAGTTTCACCTTATAATAGCAAAACATGTTTGATACACGAAATTTCTCTTTTATTATCACTAGTGCATAATATGGAAATCAATTTCACAAATAAATGTATCAATCTTAGATGGCATAACACCTCATCCTATTATGTCCCCATATAGGTTTACAACAACTGAAAACGCAAAGCTCGTATTGGAAGTTAGATTTCCATCAATGACCAAGGCAAATGATCTTCCTTAATTAACTGTTTGGATCATCTCTAGCAAGATGTCCATGAATCACATGCACCTAATCCTCAAAGCAGTAGAGCTAGCCCACCAATTCCTGACGAATTCGGATTTCTCCTAAACATAATGTTCCCGGGTTGTGTCTGACCATCATCTTGGTCGTTGTTTGACCATCATTCGAGGTGCCTCAATCCATCATCCACATAAGTAAATTGCCTAGGCTCCATACCATAGCATCACTTTTCAGTTAGAAGGAAACGTTAGTCCTTACTCTGTTGTCCATCATCTTATTTTCGGCCATTCACTAGTTGTAAGGCTTATCGAAGTCACGTTTCAACACAAAGTTACGCTATATCAGCCATGCTTTGATCATCATCCACAAAGCTCTACTTTTCAACAAAAGCATTGATCTATCAACAACTTAGCATGCCACATTGTAAATTCACAACATATAATCAGTGTCTATTAATATGTAACCCTCATGGGTTCATTAGTCTCTGAGGAGGGTGTTAAGCTAAGAAAATAAATTCTCCGCCAACAACTTATATAACATCAATAGACATCAATTTATTATGTCAAAACTTACAATGTCAGACACACGTCCATTTACAAGTTTGTTCTCAGTCTGAACGAAACGAATGCACCTTATTCCTCGTCCAATAAAGGAGAGAGGCCCTTCCCGATCAATCTTCAGGTACGTTTGGATGACCGCCACTTATTACCTCGTCTTGGGTGTACCTCCCAATCGAGACGTCAGCAATAATCCAAACGATGAGAAGATCTCCAGTCTTCAACCACCGTCTTCAGTATCTTCAACAATCGTCATATAATTATTAAGAATGGGTTGAAACCCGGTCTTTTCAAATAACTAGCGCGTCTTTAAAATCAAGTGATATATACGAACATATCATAAGTCTTATTTCAATTTGGATTATTCTTTGATTTCAATTTAACCCTGAATACAAAGGTTATTACCCAAATCAAAATCTCATTCACATTCTATTCATCCCATGGAGCAAAACTGGTGATACTACATATCTAATTCCCTCGTATTTTAGGCAAGTTTACATACCATCTTTAATTTCAGATCTAACTGAAAGATTTATTAGGACTCTAACTTAGTTTTAATTTCTATTTCATTCATTTAAATCTTTGTTGAAACATTTACTAAAACTCTAACATACTTTTAATCTTTATTTCATCCAATCAAATCTTTATTGAAAGATTTATTAAAACTCTAATATAGTTTTAATCTCTATTTCATTCGATCAAATCTTTATTGAAAGATTTATTTAAAACTTTAAAATAGTTCTAATCTCCAAAAATCATTATTCAATGATTACTTAACTTTGGAAACAAATCTTATCCTTAGTCGGGTAAAAGAATAGATGTTATTCAAGACATCATTCACAACAAAACCCAAAATCCAATTTGATATTAAATATAAGGCTCTAAATAGAAATCATATCGACTTATATTCAACATCTTTGAACTCAACAAATACCGTATAAGGAATAACGATATTTATATTTTTCAAATTCTTCAAACAGTATCCATATAACTACAGAATCCAATATTGAAATATTCGAAGATTATTTCCATTCAAATCCAATGAATTTAAGTTTGAAAACTTTTAGTTTATCTTCAAACTAAATTTTAAAATATTGATTTATTATGTTAAGTAAAATCAAGTCAAAAGTCCAAAAATTCAAACCACAGTTTAAAACTTCACAATTCTTACTTGAATCATTTTAAAATCATTAATAATGATTTATCACGATTTGTTTTTCATATTTTTAATAGTTTTTATAAGGTCGTTTCAGTCGGTTTCCAAATTCGGTCACCGAACTGCATTTATAGTGACCTTTTCAAAAATATAGGTTCACATGCTAGGCCATGTAGACTTATTTATAGATGTCCAGAAAAACAACTTTTATTAGATATATATTAATATAAATCCCACCATTTAAATCAAAACATAATTCGAAAACCATGCTTAAAAAAGTTTTCATGCCGACATGGGTCGACCCATATCCATGCCTGGCTCGTCGCATGGGTCAACCAACTCCCAATATAGGTAGACCCATGGGTAGACCCATGCGATTTATTTTAAATCGCTAGGTCACCTGTTCTGTGTGATTTACTCGTTACTCGTTTTGCTTGATTACGTGTTTATTTCTGTACCGTTTTTGTTTGTTTGTATACTTTTATTATTTTCTTTTCCAATTTTTACATGCGCACAAATTCAAACATGTAATTTATTTGCATGTATACTTCGAGATTACTTTATGTGTATTCACACAAGATTTTGAATGTTATTTTTAACGTTTTTTTTAATTCCTACTTTATTAAATGCGCATTAATATTGATCCGTTTTAACATGCGATTAATTATGATTTTAAACGTGTACCATTTCTAGAATTAATACGTGCATACTCGTTTTAAATTAGAATGTCACTTAATGTCATTAATTTCCTCATAATTTAATTCTGTTTGTGAAGCACGTTTATTTTCAAATTCAAACGTGCGTCATATCTGATATTTATGTATATATATATATATATATATATGTATGTATGTGTGTGTGTCAACATTCAAGAATTAATTATGTACTTCCAACTTTGACGTGATTTTCATTTATTTCTCTTTTAATGTAATTAATGACACACATTGTTAATTAAAGGAATTTTGCAATTTAATAATTACTTTTCCTTTCTTGATTTAATTCTTTCAATCACACGCATTTGTTTTCAAATTTCAAATGCACATTACTCACATTATTTTGATAATTTTATTACTTAAAATGCAGGATGTTACTTTAGGCCTCCTTAATAGAGGACCCATTGTCATACATAGCTAGAACCAACCTCTATCGTGGAAGTATACCTCAAACTTAGAGATAAGAGAAGGCACATAATCTGAGGAGTCATTACAATATAAAGATAATTGGTCTTACATGTCATCTTCCAGGAGAGTTTCATTCTTTTCACCAAGCTACCCAAAAGCATATAAAGATAGGTCTTCTTTCATCACTTGATAATACAACCATCTATTACTTTTGTGCTAATCTATATACTTGTAAAAAGTTGCATACTTAGGATTTTATACCATTCCAGAGTCCTCTTGCAACCAAGCATGCTCAGAAAGGGACCGAATAATATCAGATGCAGGCGGAGCAACGGTCTTAGCCAAGGCAGCTACAATAGGATTGTCACTTGAAGGAACTATAGTTGGAGGTTTTGGAACCCAGTGCATACGACGAGAGCGAGGAAAATGGGTTTTCTCAGGAATGGGAAGAGGTGAGATTGGCAAGGGAAGAGAAGAGGACGGTTACAATCTTTAATCGAATGACCAAAAGATTTGCAGTGCTCGCATATGTCTGGAACCCAACTATAACAAATTAGAACATCTACGTAGTGCCCAACAGCAGCCTGAACTGTTATTTGTTTCAGTAAAGGTTTATCAGGGGAGACCTCAAGCAAAGCATTATCATGTTGTAACACCCCACGTCCATTAATGTCACTCACAAAGGGAATGCATTAACTTCCATGGAGGTTTTAAGTGAATATAGAACAGAAAATTTACAACAAGACAGATAATAAGTAGCACTTGGAAATCTAAAACTTTATTTCATTGCAGCGGAAATTAAACATGTTTGTTACATCATAAAACCATAAATCAGAGTCAAGTACAATATCCATCTTGATAAAACAAAATACATAATCCCATTACATAAATAGCCATTAAAGAAGATAACAAGCTGGACTTTACTTCCCCGGTCCAAGCTTTCCAAAAGAGGGATAAAGCAATCCAATCAAGCTCCACTAGAGCTGGGCCCACCTGAGGACCTGGAGGGGGGAAAAAGATAGAAATAGAGGGGGTCAGACATAAAGTCTGGTGAGTATGATGATTCTAACAATACTATTATCAAAATAACTAGACTGAGGCACAAGCTGGAAAATAAGGAACTGTCTATGAACTATTGGGTATGGAAGAGCAGATAAAGATAACGTTAAAGGCACACCTAATTACTAACGAATAATTACTACACTGCACCACACCAGTCACCCTAAAAGTTGATCCCACTTGCTTCACTTAGAAATTATATAAATAGCTTTGCGTACCCCTAGCTGACTACATAGGTGCCGCCTGCCCCTATCTCCGCTAGGTGTACCCCACTACCCACTTTCGATCGGCTCCCTACTCGTAGATACCCGTGCTGGTCCCACAGTGGGGTGTATCACTCCCCTAAAGTGGCAACCCGATACAACTTGAGGATGCATGGCTTATACCTACACGATGCAACAACGTCTTACCTACCATCCCGGGTCCACACACGCATATGAAACCCGTTGGACTTGCGTTGCCACCGCTAACCCGTTTTGGCCTCTTATAGTCAAGCCCAGTATGCGTGTCCCTTCCTCAACTTGGGTCGAGCCCACAAAGATACGTTTGGGTTACTGGTTGAAATAGGCCCCCACAAGCTATCCACCTAAGCTTGTTCCCACTAGTATATCCCACTTAACCCTCTTCTTAGTCATGTTCATTTACATGTGTGTTTGGTTAAGTCTTACTAATCGTATTTCAAATGCCATTAAAGGCACCCACTAGATTCCTCATGCCACCCAAGGCACCTACTTAACCCCCATGTCCCACCTTACATGTTTATATGGTTAAGTATTTCTTAATTCATTCAGGCCATAACCTCATAAAGACCTCTCACATTAGACTGGCATTTATGGCAGCTGGATTTGTCGGGCGGGTCCGGGCAGTCTTACACCATAAAAGAATCTAACCTCGTGTCTTTACAACTGTTATGCTTTAATTTGGGCCTAGGACCTCTCACATTGGGCTGACATTTGTGACTACTGGATTTGCCGGTCGGGTCCGGGCAGGTTTACGTCACAAACGAGTCCAACCTCGTGTCCTAAGCATTGATTAACACTTATAATCTTTTACCCCAGTTTTAAATATATCCCTATTCAAATCATTAATTAATTCCAATTTTTAATGATGTCCATAATTGACTCAATTATGGCCATCCACTTATGGTATGTAAAATCATATCATTTGAACCCCAATTTCTTAATATTAAATATTTAATATTACCCCTACCCCACGTTATACGTTCGCTTATTCAACGCGAAATATAAGTTAGACTCGAATAGTCTAACTCATAACACAAAGATAAATTATCACAACATATAGACAAATAAAATAGATCTAATCATAATAGGGGTGAAACTTGCATAAAACTACACATGTCATGGATCTAAAGGTGTCAACTTGTTTGCTTAAATGTCACAACTTACATAATATGATCATAACCCAAGTTCATGTATAAACTTGCGTATGTGGTTTAGGCAACATAATGATGGTGTGAACTATCATCTAACACATAGAACCCACATATGTCATAGCATAATTCTAGATCTAAATAGATGTCA
This sequence comes from Allium sativum, assembly GCA_030737875.1. NCBI lineage: Eukaryota > Viridiplantae > Streptophyta > Magnoliopsida > Asparagales > Amaryllidaceae > Allium > Allium sativum. The sequence goes on from CM060925.1 coordinate 313,918,379, forward strand.
TACAATATGTGAGATTATACATACTAATAAATCTTAAACTTGCATAGGTACATGTGATTTATCATGTGAATCATCATAGCCCAAATATATATAATCAACATCATGATTCATAAGCTATCTACAACATAATAACATCATGGCTTTGTAACATCGCAACTTAGCATAGAAACTTGCAACATATATAATATCATCATAGCATGATTTACAACATATAGGATATCATCATCACATAACATAGGATTTACAACATACATGATAGCATAAGGTATACAACAACATATATGACAATTCACATCATTTTCTTATGATCCATATCACATCTTAATCTAATTAGTTTGCTAATAATCTTATTAAGATCATCATACTCACAATTAGAAAAGAAAGAGAGTCTTCATTTGCTTTAGAGTTGAGTAGAATTAGAGTTTTGATTAGCTTTCTTCCTTCTTAGTTAGCGGCGGCTACACTGAGTTCCATGGCGACGGTATGACGGCGGCTATTCCATTTTTCATGTGAATTTAGAGTGAGAGACTACCTAGGTATATATAGAGTTTAGGATTTATTTAGACCGTCAGATCAACTCAGAACTAACCTGAACCGTAAAATTAGCCAACTCAGCCCTAAAGACACATCAGCAGCTCAAGAATGGGCTCGGCCCAAACCTGGCCGACTTGACCAGGTTGACACCCAAGTCGACTGCGCAGTCGACTCCCCAGTCGACCTGGGGTGCTGGGCGGGAAATTTCCCGCCTGGCCTGTTTGACTTCGAATTTTGAATTTTCTGAAACTTCCGATGGTCATATCTCCTTCATACGAAGTCCAAATCACGCAAACTCGGACACTATTTCAACCAGAATTCCGAGACGAACACAATGGAGCAACCCTTTTCCCACAATTCTCATGTCTGAGATTAGTTATTCTTTAATTTGTGAATATTAATATTAATAGAATTACGGGGTGTTACATTCTCCCCTCCTTAAAGGATTTCGACCCTGAAATCTTCAAATCAAGAAGAATGTATATCCTAACATCCAATCGTCCATCTACTCAACCATCAAACACAGGCATCCATTGTCCTTATAGACTTCTAATGCTTTCATGTTTAAATGCACAGTGTGTGTATATGTCCATATCTAATGCAAAATCAGGCGGTCAGCTGATTCAGTTGACTAATGCAAATCATGATAGTGCCATGCGTCCATTATGTATGCAAAAGTTCCATAATGCTTAATATTATCTCTATATGCGTGCACAATCATCACCTGAATGCAGCATCCATATGATAATACAATCATCATACATCAATTTTACTAAATACATCCATTAATTTGCAATATGCAATATGAAGTGACTGAGCCGATCTAGTGCCTAATAGTGTGTGTATATGCGTCCACGAGCAACCACTAGCAAACACTTGCATCCACTTCGCATCCATCATACATAACATGTCTCAAACACATGTTTCAACCATAGGATTATCCTAACTAAAGGTCAAAGATACTAGCGAGAGGACATACTAAAGATAAGATAAGTACAAGCTAAGCGATAAAGGAGAAATTAAAAGACATGCCCTCAAAAAGAAAAGGGTAAAATGAATGCATCTTCTCTTCTGTCTCCCAAGTAGCGTTGCTCTCATCATCTCCCCATTGCACTTTGACTAGTCTGGCCTCTCGATTCCTCAACTTCTTGATCTTCGACCCAAGAATGCATGTAGGAGCTCGTCGAATCGTCGCATCACGCTCTATCTCCACCTCTTTAAACAAGTTCAGCTCTACCACCTCCGCGGTCTCGTGCAAGCACTTCCTCAAATGTGATACATGGAATACGTCATGTACACCACTAAGTCTCTTAGGCATCTCCACTCTATACGCCATCTGTCCAATCTTCTCCTTAATAGGAAACGGCCCTACGAACCTTGGTGCTAATTTCCCAACGGACCCAAAGCGAACAACGTTCCGTAATGGAGACACTTTGAAAAAGACCATGTCCCCAACATCAAACTCAAGATCTGTCCTCCTTTTGTCTGCATAAGATTTCTGCCTATCTTGCGCTGCTTTCATCCTTCTTCGAATCAAATCAATCTTCTCCGAAGTCTCTCTAATCATATCGGGCCCAAGTAAGATCTTATCCGAAGATTCCCACCAACATGTATGTGAACGAAAAGGTCTTCCATAAAGAGCTTCGAAAGGTGCCATGCCAATGCTGGACTGAAAGCTATTATTTTATGCGAACTCCACCAATGGAAGATGCTCTTCCCATGTACCCCCAAAGTCTAGGATACATAGCCTCAAAAGGTCCTCTAGAATACGATTCACCCTCTCGGTTTGGCAGTCCGTCTGAGGATGATATGCGGTGCTCAAACATAACTGAGTCCCTATAGCTTCTTGTAAGCTCCTCCCAAATTCGCTAGTGAAGATAGGATCACGGTCGCTTACTATGCTAGAAGGAACACCATGCAAACGAACTATCTCTCGGACGTATACAAAAGCTAACCATGGAGCAGTCCTCTTACTCTTCACGGGAATAAAATGGGCACTTTTAGTAAGTCTATCTACTCTAACCCAAATCCCCGTATTACCCTTCCTTGATCCTGGTAATCCATCCACAAAGTCCATCGAGACACTTTCCCATTTCCATAGTGGAACCTCCAATGGGTGAAGCAACCCACCGGGTTTCTTTTGCTCCGCTTTTACTTGTTGGCACACCAAGCATCTAGCGACATGCTCAGCCACATCCCACTTCATGTCGTCCCAAAATAAAACTCGCTTCATGTCTTTTTACATCTTATCCCTGCCGGGATGAATGGTCATCTTCGAACGATGTGCATCATCAAGAATAGTCTTCCTCAAGTCCTCGTCTCGTGGTACACAAAGTGTACTATCCCTACGTAACCAACCCTTATCATCTAGGGTATACCTACGGAGATGGCTTGATGACTCCCCTCTTTTGAGCTTCTCCACTAACTCAACCAACTGTGGGTCGTCTCGCTGTGCCTCACCAATCCGTCCCAAAAGCGTAGGTCTGACCTCCAAGGATGCTAGCAAATCGGGTGTAAAGTCAACGGAAGGTCTAAAGTCAAACATCGAAATGAATTCTAAGCTTCGCCGCTCAACAAACAACGGATTCAAGGACAACTTTTTCTACTTAAGGTATCTTCCACCACGTTACCTTTGCCAGGGTTATATGCTATTTCGAAATCGTAGGACGCTAAGAATTCCATCCACCTTTGCTGCCTTAAGTTCAAGTCCTTCTGAGAGAACAAGTATTTTAGAGATTTGTGGTCAGTGAACAATTCGAATTTCTCCCCAAGAAGATAATGGCGCCAAGACTTAAGCGCGAAAACAATAACGGCTAACTCTAGGTCATGTGTAGGGTAATTTTTCTCATGCGCTCTCAACTGCCTTCCACTTCCCTCTTGCATTAAGACTGCGCCTATTCCTGTCCCACAAGCATCGGTATAAACAGTAAATGGCTTACTCCCGTCTGGCAGCACTAAGACTGGAGCTGAGGTCAAAGCTCACTTTAAACGTTGGAACGCATCATCACAATCTATGTCCCAGGCGAAGACTAGGTTCTTCTTCGTCAGGCGTGTCAATGGAGCTGATATTCTTGCGAAGTCTTTGATAAACTTCCTATAGTAGCCAGCCAACCCCAAGAAACTACTTACTTCGGTAGCATTTTTAGGGACCTTCCAATCTTGGATGGCCACCACCTTCGCGGGATCCACAGCTATCCCTTCTTTGGAAACCACGTGCCCTAAGAACCGTACTTCCTTCCTCCAGAAGTGACACTTAGAAAATTTAGCTTTAAAATTATGTGTTCGAAGGGTCTCCAACACTTCCCTAAGATGTAGGGTATGCTCTTCTTCGTCCTTAGAAAAGATCAAGATGTCATCTACAAAGACCACCACGAATTTATTAAGGTACTCCCTAAACACCCTACTCATCAAATCAACAAAGTATGCGGGGGCGTTTGTCAAACCGAAGGGCATCACTAGCCATTCATAGAAACCGTCCGAAGTCCTAAAGGCAGTCTTGTCAATGCTATCCTCAGCCAGTCTCAACTGATGGAAACCAGTGGCTAAGTCTAACTGCGAAAACACTGAGGCGCCAACTAACTGATCGAAGAGATCGTCAATCCTCGGCAGTGGGTGTCTGTTTTTCTTAGTAAGCTTATTAAGTTCTCTATAGTCCACACAAAGTCTAAGGGACCCATCCGCCTTCGTGGAAAATACTACTGGAGCACCCCACTCCGATATACTACGTCTTATGAACCCCTTCTCGAGCAACTCCTTCACTTGCTTATTGAGTTCCCTCCTTTCACGAGGAGCCATGTGGCGTACTGGCAAAGATACTGGTTTTGCATTATCCACAAGATATATTCGAAAATCTATCTCCCACTTCGGAGGCAAGCCCTTCACCTCCTCAAACACATCCGAGTATTCTCGGACCTCTCTAACAGATCGTAGATTCTCCACAGACGCGTCAAGCGATTCTAGATAACTTAGCATAACGGAACTTATGGGATTACAAAAGATTTCGAGAGCGTTACCAAGGCGAGTCATGAGCCTAACTACTCTCCTTTCGCAATCAAGAACGACCCCATTTCTGGATAACCAATCCATCCCTAAAATTAGCCTATAGCCCGTGAAGCCCAAAACATAAGCATCACATCTAAACTCAACGCTAAGTATAGAAATTTTCAAATCCAAACATATCATGGACAAATAAGCTGAGCCCCCAATTGGATTCAAAACAACTAAGGGATCCTCTACTAAACTGGTGTTTAAGTGCAGTGATTCAACTAATGATGTAGAGATAAACGAATGCGGTGCGCCCGAATCGAATAAGGTACGGACAGGATGATCAAACAGAAAAACTAAGCTTTCAACAGAAATGGTTCTACCTCGTTCTTACAGCGGTGGGACCGCGAGAGCCTGAACTTGTCCCCTTGCCTGCCCTGGTGCCATAAGAGCCTGAACATGTCCTCCCAAGGTAGACCCTGCCCTCTGCCCCTTCTTTGGGCAGTCCTTCACTAGATGTCCCGCTTCACCACAGTGAAAACAACCAATCTTCTTTTTCTTTCTGCAATCGTTGCTGAGATGGCCTGGTGTCCCACAGTTAAAGCATCTTTTCTTTCCTTTGTCATTATTTTCTTTACCACCCTTCTTGTTTTGCTGTTGTGGTTTCTTCTGATCCCCTTTCTTCTCGGGTGCCTTATTAGCATTAGCGCCTTTCTCCTCGTGCATGAGTGCCATGTCTACTAGCTTCTCAAAGGTGGCCCCCATAGGGATGTGGGTCATAGCCAACCCCTGCAATGGCTCATTCAAGCCATTAACGAACCTCAGAGCCTTCTTCTCCGGCGTGTTCACCAAGTCCAAGCCAAACCTTGCTAACTGATTAAATTTGTTGATATATTCTTTCACTGATGAGCTTCCTTGCTTTAATGTCGAGAACCTTTCCATATATAGATTTTCTTCCGCCCGTGAGAGAAACTTCGCCTCAAACCTACATCTGAAATCCGCCCAAAAGTCCACAGGACGCTCCCCATTAGTGACCTCAATGAGGCCTCTCCCTTCATTAACCAAGCTGCTAATTTGACATTCCTCCCTTCTTCTACTTCAAAGATTTCTAGCAATTCTTCCACCTCCTTAAGCCAATCTCTAGCTTCCACAAACGTTTCTGACCCTTGAAAAGGTTTTCCTCCCATAGCCTTAAATTCCTTGCATGTCTTTGCAAAAGTATCAGCGAGAGGAGGGGGAGGAGCGGGTGCAACTAGTGGTGGAGGAACATTGGCTGGAACTGTAGCGGCCCTAGCCTCTAATAACCTCCTATACCATCCTGGTATCGTTACACCCTCCGGAAGGTTAAGATCTTCAGCCATGCTGAAACGAAAAAGGAAGGATTCAAAATGGAGAATTCGAAAGATAAAGATATATGGCTATTGGGGATTATGTTTTTCATAATAAATTTTCTCTTTAAAATAACTCATTAAGACATGTTTTTGAAAACACTTCTTCCAAAAATACTTTAGAAAAATAGTTTTTCTAAATTTTTTACCTGTTTTGGTAACCTTAAGCTCTTATACCACGTGTAACACCCCACGTCCATTAATGTCACTCACAAAGGGAATGCATTAACTTCCATGGAGGTTTTAAGTGAATATAGAACATAAAAATTACAACAAGACAGATAATAAGTAGTACTTGGAAATCTAAAACTTTATTTCATTGCAGCGGAAATTAAACATGTTTGTTACATCATAAAACCATAAATCAGAGTCAAGTACAATATCCATCTTGATAAAACAAAATACATAATCCCATTACATAAATAGCCATTAAAGAAGATAACAAGCTGGACTTTACTTCAACGGTCCAAGCTTTCCAAAAGAGAGATAAAGTAATCCAATCAAGCTCCACTAGAGCTGGGCCCACCCTGAAGACCTGGAGGGGGGAAAAAGATAGAAATAGAGGGGGTCAAACATAAAGTCTGGCGAGTATGATGATTCTAACAATACTATTATCAAAATAACTAGACTGAGGCACAAGCTAGAAAATAAGGAAATGTCTATGAACTATTGGGTATGGAAGAGCATATAAAGATAACGTTAAAGGCACACCTAATTACTAACGAATAATTACTACACAGCACCACACCAGTCACCCTAAAAGTTGATCCCACTTGCTTCACATAGAAATTATATAAATAGCTTTGCGTACCCCTAGCTGACTACATAGGTGTCGCCTGCCCCTATCTCCGCTAGGTGTACCCCACTACCCACTTTCGATCGGCTCCCTACTCGTAGATACCCGTGCTGGTCCCACAGTGGGGTGTATCACTCCCCTAAAGTGGAAACCCGATACAACTTGAGGATGCACGGCTTACACCTACACAATGCAACAACGTCTTACCTACCAGCCCGGGTCCACACACGCATATGAAACCCGTTGGACTTGCGTTGCCACCGCTAACCCGTTTTGGCCTCTTATAGTCAAGCCCAGTATGCATGTCCCGTCCTCGACTTGGGCCGACCCCACAAACATACGTTTGGGTTACTGGTTGAAATGGGCCCCCACAAGCTATCCACCTAAGCTTGTCCCCACTAGTATATCCCACCTAACCCTCTTCTTAGTCATGTTCATTTACATGTGTGTTTGGTTAAGTCTTACTAATCGTATTTCAAATGCCACTAAATGCACCCACTAGATTCCTCATGCCACCCAAGGCACCTACTTAACCCCCATGTCCCACCTTACATGTTTATCTGGTTAAGTATTTCTTAATTTATTCAGGTCATAACCTCATAAAGACCTCTCACATTAGACTGGCATTTATGGCAGCTGGATTCGCCGAGCGGGTCCGGGCAGTCTTACACCATAAAAGAGTCTAACCTCGTGTCTTTACAACTGTTATGCTTTAATTTGGGCCTAGGACCTATCACATTGGGCTGACATTTGTGACTACTGGATTTGCCGGTCGGATCCGGGCAGGTTTACGTCACAAACGAGTCCAACCTCGTGTCCTAAGCATTGATTAACACTTATAATCTTTTACCCCAGTTTTAAATATATCCCTATTCAAATCATTAATTAATTCCAATTTTTAATGATGTCCATAATTGACTCAATTATGGCCATCCACTTATGGTATGCAAAATCATATCAATTGCACCCCAATTTCTTAATATTAAATCCTTAATATTACCCCTACCCCACGTTATACGTTCGCTTATTCAACGCGAAATATACGTTAGACTCTAATAGTCTAACTCATAACACAAAGATAAATTATCACAACATATAGACAAATAAAATAGATCTAATCATAATAGGGGTGAAACTTGCATAAAACTACACATGTCATGGATCTAAAAGGGTCAACTTGTTTGGTTAAATGTCACAACTTACATAATATGATCATAACCTAAGTTCATGTATAAACTTGCATATGTGGTTTAGGCAACATAATGATGGTGTGAACTAGCATATAACACATAGAACCCACACATGTCATAGCATAATTCTAGATCTAAATAGATGTCATAATTCTAGATCTAAATAGATGTCATACAATATGTGAGATTATACATACTAATAAATCTTAAACTTGCATAGGTACATGTGATTTATCATGTGAATCATCATAGCCCAAATATATATAATCAACATCGTGATTCATAAGCTAACTACAACATAATAACATCATGGCTTTGTAACATCGCAACTTAGCATAGAAACTTGCAACATATATAATATCATCATAATATGATTTACAACATATAGGATATCATCATCACATAACATAGGATTTACAACATACATGATAGCATAAGGTTTACAACAACATATATGACAATTCACATCATTTTCTTATGATCCATATCACATCTTAATCTAATAAGTTTGCTAATAATCTTATTAAGATCATCATACTCACAATTAGAAAAGAAAGAGAGTCTTGATTTGCTTTAGATTTGAGTAGAATTAGAGTTTTGATTAGCTTTCTTCCTTCTTAGTTGGCGGCGGCTACACTGAGTTCCATGGCGACGGTATGACGGCGGCTATTCTATTTTTCATGTGAGTTTAGAGTGAGAGACTACGTAGGTATATATAGAGTTTAGGATTTATTTAGACCGTCATATCAACTCAGAACTAACCTGAACCGTTAAATTAGCCAACTCAGCCCTAAAGACACATCAACAACTCAAGATTGGGCTCGGCCCAAACCTGGTCGACTTGACCAGGTCGACACCCAAGTCGACAACGCAGTCGACCTGGTCCTGGGGGTGTCGACTGCCCAGTCAACTCCCCAGTCGACCTGGGGTGCTGGGCGGGAAATTTCCCGCCTGGCTTGTTTGACTTCGAATTTTGAATTTTGAATTTTCTGAAACTTCTGATGGCCATATCTCCTTCATACGAAGTCCAAATCACGCAAACTCAGACTCTATTTCAACCAGAATTCCGAGACGAACACAATGGCGCAACCCATTTCCCACAATTCTCACGTCTAAGATTAGTTATTCTTTAATTTGTGAATATTAATATTAACAGAATTACGGGTTGTTACACGTGTACTAGTTTCTCTCTAGCAATGATATTAACATCAAAACATCAACATAGCTCGCTAACCAATTTAATCCTATCAATAGCTACAAAATAGACTAAATTTCAGAGAAATAGGTCTACGTAAGGATAGATAAAACTTGAACTCTAGCTGTAACACCCGACATTTTACATATCGAAATATCGTAAAATATTTTTATTTAATTCCCTGAGGGTTGGATCATTCTCATATTTTAATATGTTGCTTACGGGGATGTGGGACTTGTCCATAATTTTTATCAATTTTGTTTGTACCCATTTTTCCTATGTTAGTCTTGTACATAACATAACTTTTGACTCAGGTCGAATCAAAGGGCAAGACCTGTGCCATTGGAAAGTAAATGATGATTGCTTGTTGATAAAGTGGTTACATTAAAGATTTGACTCAGCGGTTTGGGAAGAATCGTTGTTTTAAGGTTTTTTAGTTTACTGTTCATGTTTTGGGAGCCTTAATGGGTTGATTTGTAGAGGCCCATTAGTGGGCTGGTGGAATGCTATAAATAGCGGTGGGAGGTATGGAGAATAGTTTACTTCCATTATTCTCTCATTTGGTGGGTTATGCTCCTCCTTTCTCTAACACCTTTCCACCATTAAAAATTGGGATATAAGGAAGGAAATCAAGATCAACACCATTTGAGGCTAGACCTACACCGTTGCAAAGGAGAATTCATCGGATCTAAGGATTTGGATCAAGTTCTTTGCTTTTCAGAATCTTATTTCACTGCTTTTGCTTTGATTTGGAGAATTGGTGAGTGGTTTGCATCTCTCACATGGATTCAATGAAGTATATGAATGTTTGGTCATGTTTTTCATCAAACTCAAGTTGTTTTCCATAGATCTACATCATGGTAGGTCCTATTTCATATGAATCACCTTAGAATCTGATTTAGTAAGTTAAAACCGGTAATTCCTATGCTATTTCATGCGTTTATGCAAGTTAGATCTATCATTTTTGTTCATATGATCATTTATCATGATTTGGGAGTGGTTTGCATAATTTTGGTGAAAACCGTCATATTCATGTTGATAGTGGTTTCATAACATGTTTTTGGTTGTAACTGATGAATTGAATGAATAGATTTCATCAAGATAGTTGATTGGTGAAGTTTTGGTTGAAATTGGGCTTGAATTGGAGCTGTGCAGGTTTCTGGTCAAGTGTACAGGCCACAGGTCGAGCGCAGTACAAGTTTAATACAATGCGGTACAAGTTTAGTACAATGCAGTACAAATTTGTGGTCTGGTCATGCATGTCTGGTCGTGCATATCTGGTGATGCATGTCTGGTCGTGCATGTCTGGTCATGCATGTCTAGTCGTGCATGTTAAGTCATGCATGTATGTTTAACATGTCTGGTCATGCATGTCTGTTCGTGCATGCAGGTCGTGCATGTCTGTTTAACATGTCTGGTCATGCTTGTCTAGTCGTGCATGTCTGGTCATGCATGTCTATTTAACATGTTTGGTCATGCATGTCTGGTCGTGCATGTCTGGGAATGCATGTATGGTCATGCATGTCTGTTTAACATGTCTGGTCATGCATGTCTGGTCGTACGTGTCTGGTCATGCATGTATGTTTAACATGTCTGGTCACGCATGCATATCTGGTCGTGCAAGTCTGGTCATATATGTTTGTTGATCGGATGTAGGTCGAGTACCCTGGGTATCGGTTGAAAAGGCCAAGATACGTATCTGTTGCAAGGCATATGTTTTTTTTGCTAGAACCGGGTTATAATTAGCCCATGATGGATGGCAGTATGATATGGCTAGTCATACGATTAACGATGGTTTCGAAGCAGGATTGGCGGTGATAACTAGAGTCTGTCATGGATGATTGAATGCTTGGATGCTTTGTTTATACCATCTTACGTGGATTATCCAACGTCGAGGGAGATGTTTCTTGAGTACTTGACTGATATTGGTTTAGGCCTCTGGGCATAGTGCTTGAGGAATGTTAATATCGATTAGGATTGTTTACGTAAGATATATGTATTCTGGATGTTATGAATGTTATTGATGGGTGTTATGATTTCCATGGGTGTATTGATTTGAAGAGGTACAAAGAGCTACGTATGATATTCTAGATTAGAGGTTGATTATTTGGTGTTTTAATAGTATTGCTTATGTTAAAATCTATCCTCAAATAATCTCGCACCTCAAATAATCGATATATGTACGAATATATATATATATATATATATATATATATATATATATATGTATATATATATATATGCACATTGATTATGCAAACTGAGCAGAATCGGTCGATCGCCCATAATTGGACCTGTCGACCGTTTCTACCCAGAATGCACAATAAACGTGCACATATGAATATAACGTATATATACTTTCAAATTCTTGTCTACCGTTTCTTTTTGACATGTCAACCATTTTCTTTTAGAAAGAAACCTTTCGAAAAGACACTCCTTTTAATCAAGGGTTGCATCTCTTTCTCTTCACCAATAATCATGGCTATTGTTTGTTACTCTTCACAAAGGGTTACAAATATTTATTCTCTATATAAACACCATGAGATCATCATTCATTTTATCGAATTTAACTTGATTACTATTTCTAATTTCTTGATCTCATTTCTATATTCTCAAGCGCTCAAATTGCTCATAATCAATCATATATCGTTTGAATCCTAGAATCCATTCAATATTCCTTTGATACAATACGATATCCACTTCCAAATCTTCATATACGCAAATATTCTATTTGAGGATAAGATTATAGGAAGGTTGTACGACAAGTGACAAAGTCGTGTCATGAAGAACACATATTGTCAACAACAGTTGTATTCATCTTAGTTGAAGTCCTCGTGTTGTAAGAGGAACATGTTGAAGTCCTTGGTGTTGTTAGAGGCGTGAAATCCCGTTCGTCTGCTCGGGAGTTGTAAACCTGTTCCTCCGGGTGAAGTGAGGTGGTTGTTAGTGAAAATCCAGATAGAATTCTGGGACTGGACGTAGGACGGTGCTCCGAACCAGTATAAAAATCCCTAGTGTGATTTTTCTATTTTTATTTGCATTTACTGTTACATATCTGTGATTAGCTGATATTTATATCATCTTATATTCTCTTTCATAGATGTTGTATATTTGTGTGTTATACACCATATTACACGCTGTACTAGCACGTACGGAATCTTCGTTTGGTATCAGAGCTCGGTCATCATATAACCGTAACACAATTATTTGATATTCAAGTAATATGGCAAATAACATAAGTACTAGCACTTTCACTCAAAACATCACTTACGCGTAAGGTCAATCGATACAAAGACCTACATTCTTCAATAGTCTCAACTATAGCTATTAGGCAACACGTATGTCATTCTTTATGCAATCAAATAGTTATGATGCCTAGAATGCTACCAAAAATAAATAGTGAATCCAATAATTGATTATACAGAATGGACACCGGCTGAGAAAATGGCAGCAGCTATAAATGTGAAAGCAATAAACATGTTGTTTTGTGTATTAGACCAAAACGAATATAACCGTATTAGTATCTGTACCACCGTATATCAAATTTGGCAAACCCTAAAAACTACTCATGAAGGTACTAACAAGGTAAAACAAGCCAAAATAGCCATACTGAAAAGTCAATTTCAAAATTTCAAGATGTAGCCAAATGAGACAATCAATGATATGTATTCACGATTTCAAACTATTCACTATTCTCTTATAGGATTTGGACAAAAATATTCTGATTTTGATGTTGTTTCAACAGTCCTACATTCTCTGACTAGTGAATGGGAAGAAAAAGTATTAGCAATTAAAGAAGCTAATAACTTTTCCATCATGAAGCCAGATGAATTGATAGGAAATTTAATGTCCTATGAAGCTAATTTGCAGGCTAGAAAGGAACAAAAAGAAGAAAAGAAAAATGTGGCATTCCATGCTGCAAAAGATGAAGATGAATCAGATTATGAAGACGAAGATCTGGCATTCATTGCAAAAGATTTCAAAAAAATTCCTGAAACAACGTAAAGCCAGTCGTTATAACAAAAGGAAAACTAGAGCAAATAAACCATCATCATCCGCTATAGAATGTTTCAACTGCCACAAAAAGGGGAACATGCATAAGGATTGTCTAGAGAAAAAGAAGAAGTGAGAAAATGACAAATTCAAATACAAAAGGGACAAATCAAAGAAATGAGCATTCTCAGTGACATGGGATGATTAAGACTCGTCTTCATCAGAAAGTGAAAGTGATACAGAAAACGAACAAGCAAATGTTGCTTCATGGCAGCAGAAGATGAGGTACAAATTCCTACATTTGATGAAGTACTTGATATTAATGCTGAATTGATAGTTAAATATAAAGACATGAAACGAAAATTCAGAGAAGCCAAAGCTGATTTGAGTTGAGTAGAGTTTGAACGAGATATGTTACAAGACGAAAAGAAAATATTAGAAGAAGAACTTGGAAAAAATTCAAGAATCATCATCTAATATTGACTCTTAATTATCTCTTTTGAGTCAAGAAATTAAAACTCAAAAAGAGAAGAACGATGCTCTTACTACTGAAAATCATGAGCTTAAGGCAAAAGTCAAAATTCTGGACCAAGAAAAAACTAGTTTACAAACCAAGTTAGATAATATTACTCAAAATGTTTCTGACTTCAACAAAGGTCGAGAAAATTTGACAAAAATCACTGAGAGTACACAATCTGCTTCAAATAAACAAGGTTTGGGATATAAGAAACAAGAAACCAAGAAACATCTCGGTTATAAAGGGAAGAAAAAAGATGTAGTAGTAGATAAAAATGAAGCTAAGAAAAATCTTAGTTTGTTATATTCCAAGCCAAAAGCAGTTGTGAAATTTCAAAAGGAAAATGTCAAGACTATCAAGATATGGGTTCCTAAAACAAATAACAATTTGATTAGGAACAAATATACTCAGCATTTCATGAATATTGTGCATCTTAATTCTAATTATTTATATAAAGGGAATACCGGACCCGTATGAGTTTGGACTCCTAAGACCTAACTCTTAGGACCCTATGAAAAAGTGGGTACCATGGACTTAATTTTATTCTTTGCAGGTCCCACTTAAGAAAAGAGGAAAGTGGATATTGGAAAGTGGTTGCTTGAAGCACATGACTGGAGACAAGAGCTTATTGACAAATATTACATACTCAGATGGTGGCTCCGTTACTTTTGGAGATAATTCAAAAGGCTATATCATCGGCAAAGGCGATGTGAGCAATTGCGGTACATCTAACTTACCTCTTATTACTAATGTCATGCTAGTTAAGAATCTGAAACACAATTTACTTAATATTAGTCAGTCATGCGATATGGGATTTACCATTTCCATTTTCAGATAATAAGTGTTGTATTTTAGATAGAAATCATAATTTAGTTTTCGAAGGTTATAGAGACAAAAACATATATATTCTAAATATGAACATAAATCATAATTCAGATTTGTGTCTTATGTCTAATGATAATGATCCATGGCTATGGCACAAACGCTTCTATCACATAAACTTCAGAACTATCAACAAGCCAGCCAAAAACGATCCAGTTAGAGGTTTACCCAAAGTAATCTTTAAGGTTGACAACATTTGTGACGCATGTCAATTGGGAAAATTGACTAAATCATCTTTTAAATCCAAGAAAGTCATATCAACATTACAACCACTTGAGTTACTACATATGGATTTATTCAGACCAACTCAGGTTCAGTCAATAAACCATAGTCAATATGTGTTTGTAATTGTTGATGATTACTCTCCTTACACCTGGACAATTTTCCTGAAAAACAAAAGTGACACTTTCCAACAATTCAAATCTTTCGCTAAAAGAATTCAGAAATCGAAAGGGCTTAAGGTCAAAAATATAAGAAGTGATCATAGCGGAGAGTTCGAAAATAATGAGTTTGAACATTTTTGTACAAAGAAAGGTATATATCATAATTTTTCATTTCCTACAACTCCACAACAAAACAGAGTTGTAGAATGGAAAAACCCGACCTTACAAGAATGTGCAAGAACATTATTAAATGGAACCACTCTACCATAACATTTCTGGGTAGAAGCTGTTGCAACTGCATGTTATGTTTTGAATCATGTGTCCATTCGACCTCTCACCAAGAATATGCCTTATGAATTATTTAATAAAAGAAAGCTTAATATCTCGTACTTCAAAGTCTTGGTTCTAAGTGCTTTATTTTAAATACGAAAGACCAGCTCGGCAAATTCGATCCAAAGGCCGATGAAGGTATATTTGTCGGTTATTCGGAACAGAGCAAGGCCTATCGTTTATTTAATAAACGAACCAAAATTATTGAAGAATCACTTCATGTCTCATTCGATGAATTCTATCAGCACCCTCATAATACATCAGATGATGACGAAACTATAGTCACTAAAAATCCAATCATCACAAATATTGATTTTGACTCTAAAATAGTTATTGAATATATTCCTCAAATATGCGAGTTACGATCTCTACCAAGAATATTAAGAGACCATCCGACTCAAAATATAATCGGAGAAGTAACATCACAAGTCAGAACAAGAAGTCAACTCCATAAAATGGGTCATGTCGCGTTTCTTTCAAATATCGAACCTGAGAATCCAAAAGAGGTTGCTGCTGATGATTACTGGATCATTGCCATGCAGGAAGAACTAAATTAGTTCAGCGCAATAATGTCTGGGAACTTGTTTCATGACCAACTAATCAATCAGTTATTGGTGCTAAATGGGTTTATAAAAATATGGCTGATGAACAAGGTAATATCACCAGAAATAAAGCCAGATTAGTAGCACAAGGATATAATCAGGAAGAAGGTATCGATTACGAAGAAACTTTTGCGCCAGTTGCTCGTCTAGAAGCTATTAGAATCTTATTATCTTTTACTTGTCACCACAATTTCAAACTATATCAGATGGATGTCAAGAATACATTCCTCAATGGATTTTTCAGAGAGAATGTATATGTCGAACAATCTCCTTTGTTCATACATGAAAAATATCCTGACTATGTTAATAAACTTAAAAGGGCTCTGTATGGTCTAAAACAGGCACCCCGTGCTTGGTATGAATGACTATGTAGCTATCTTATTAATTTAGGATTTCAAATAGGCAAAGTCGACCAGACTTTGTTTATCAAACATTCATGAAAAGATATTCTAGTTATCCAGATATATGTAAACGACATCATTTTTGGTTCAACAAACGATAAACTCTGCAAAGAGTTTGCCAATATTATGACCAAAGAGTTTGAAATGTCTCATACGGGAGAATTATCATACTTTCTCGGACTACAAATCAAACAACTTCCAAACGGTACTTTTATCAATTAAGAAAAATACTGCAAAAATCTTATCAAACGCTTCGGATTAGAAAGTACGTCTGGTAGATCTACTCCCATAAGTACAACCACACATCTTGAAAAAGATGAAAATGGTAAGAGTGTTGACCAGAAACTATATCGAAGCATGATTGGCTCTCTTCTTTGTCTCACAACTAGTCGTCCCGATATAATGATGAGTGTTTGTCCATGTACACGAATTCAAGTGGATCCAAAAGAATCACACCTACGAGCAGTGAAACGTATAATTCGTTATCTTAATAATACCAAAGATTTCGGTCTTTTCTACCTAAAAGAATGTCCATTCGAATTAGTATCATATAGTGATGCTGATTTTGGAGGCTCTCGAATGGATAGAAAGAGTATGAGTGGTACATGCCATTTTATTGGAAAATCACTTGTCTCTTGGTTTAGTAAGATACAGAATTGTGTTTCACTATCAACGTGTGAAGTTGAATATATATCAGCGGCTCTTTCTTGTACTCAAGTAATATATATGCAACAAACACTTCAAGATTTTGATATTCAATTATCAAATTATATTATATACTATGATAACACCAGTGCTATAAATTTATCAAAAAATCATGTGAACCACTCTCGAACCAAACACATTGATATCCATCATCATTTTCTAAGAGACAATATCGAAAAGGGAAATATATATCTCGAGTATGTCCAAACCGATAATCAACTAGCGGACATTTTTACTAAGCCTCTACTTGAGTCTAACTTCATAAAATTACATAGAGAGCTTGGTCTTATCTCCAGAAAAGAACTCGACAGTTTGTTTTATCACTAATGTCATTTATTTTGGGTAGTTCTTTTCACTTTTGGATTATATTTGTAACACCCTGTAATTTTAAAACATGACATAAGGGGAAATTAAAGAATACTTAGTTTTCAAAGAAGAATTAAGTGAAATGGGTTATGCCATTGCGTTCATCTCAGAATTCTACTTGAGATAGAGTCCGAGTTTGCATAAAATGGAAAAAGTATGAAGGAGTTATGGACGATAGAAGTTTGGAAAAACAATCAGGAAATGTGCCAGAATAACTGGCGCACTTGTGAAGTGCGTCAAAACAAAAATACACTAGCGCACCTGGGAAGTGCGCCCAGGCCGAGCCCAGATCTACAAAATTCTGGATAGTACCCTGATGACGTGTCTTTTTAATCTGAGTGGTTCTGATGGTTTCTAATCTAATCTAAAGGTCTTAATTCACCTAAACATCTATAAATAAACACCTAAACCTAACCCTACTCTCATTCAACCCTAATCCATGGCGCCTCCATGCTGCTGCCCCATCTCAAATTAATTTAGCTTTTCTTCTTCAAATCAAAGAAGAGGTTATTCAAGATCAGATCTACAAACAACAAAACCTAATTCTCTTCTTTTAGATCCAACCAAGGTGAGTTTATGTTACTTTCGCATATAATTAAATTAAAAAGTAATTGTGATAAGTTTGTAAATTGGATCTAATGTATATGCCTGTAAATAAGATGAATCATATCAAATTTTATAATTTGTTATCCTTCAGATTCATACTCAATTGCTATTATCATATGCCTATCTGATCTATTTTGTCGTTGTTCATTTCACATGCCTATTTATATGTTTATGCCAATTTTGATGTTTTGATTCTCTCCCCTTCTTCTTTCCCTTTTTCCTTTTGTTATTAGGCTAACTTCGAGCCTAAGCATATTGCGTTGAGATTTACGTACGAATAACGTTGGAATGATTGAGAAAAGTTTAGGAAATATGTAATAAAATGAGATTTGGCATAAATTGTTGATAGCTATGGAAATTGGTTTGGACATGATTTGGTATAACTTGTACACATGAAATTATAGGCATAATTTGGATTAAAATTATAAACATAATTTAGATTGGAAATTATGCTTGATTGGAATATATTATAATCCAAGATTTGAAATTGGGACTTGAATCAAGAAAGTGAAAATGAACGCCTAAGACATGAGGTTAGATTCGGATTGCGGTATTAGCCTACCCGGAACCGCCCGACATATCCAGCAACCGCAAACGGTATTCTAAGATGAGAGGTCAAAGGCAGAAATTAGATGTGTAGTAATTCAAAGACACGAGGTTAGATTCAGATTGCGGTATAAGCCTGCCCAGAACCGCCCGGTTTATCCAGTAACCGCAAAACGGTAATCTAATGTGGGAGGTCTTGCAAGATTACAGTTATAATGAATTAATGAACATTTAACCAAGATAAGACATGTGATAAGACATGGGAATAATAAAGGGTTAAGTGGGTAACATGGGTAGCATGTGAAACATAATTAAAGCACTTATCAAAGATAAGACATGTGATAAGACATGGGGATAAAAGGGGTTAAGTGGGAATTCTTAGTCGGGACCAAGCTTAGGAGGGAAGCTTGTGTCAAGTGTGTGGACACTTTTCAATCAGTAACCCATTTTAGTATCTATATAAGCTCGAACTAGGTCCAGGACAGGGACACACTTACTGGGGTTGATTGTAAGAGGTCAATAAAGAGTTAGCAATGCAGTGCAAGTACAACAGAGGCATGTGCGTGCATGGGTCCGGGCTGGTAGGTAAGATGCTATTGCATCGTGTAAGTATAAGTTGTGCATTTCAGCAGTATCAGGGTCGCCACCTTAGGGAGTGATACACCCTATTGTGGGACCAACACAGGTATCTACGAGGTTAGGGAGCCGATCGAATGGGAAGGGTGGTGGGTATAACTAGTGGTGGTAGGAGCAAGTGGGCACCTACGAGACCAGCTGGGAGTACACGAAGCTACCATTATTATGATTAGTAGGGAGGGATCATCTTTTAGTATGTAACTAGTATGTTGGTACGGTGTAGAGCATATCTTATAGTGGTTAGGAGCGCAGTCGATGTTCTATCTTGCTTACCTTGTTGACCATGTCATATATGCTTATTGTAACACCCCACGTCCATTAATGTCACTCACAAAGGGAATGCATTAACTTCAATGGAGCGTTTTAAGTAAGTATAGAACAGAAAATCACAACAAGACAGATATAAAACAGTACTTGAAAATTCAAAACTATATTTATTGCAGCAGAAGGTAAATATGTTTGGTTACATCATCCAAACCATAAACCAAAGTCAAGTACATCATATCCATCTTGATAAAACAAAGTACAAAATCTGAAAGACATAATCTCCAACATTTAAAATAGCCATAATTAAAGAGAAGCTGAACTTTACTTCAGCGGTCCAAGAAATCTTCTAAAAGCAGTCCAAAATCAAGCTCCACTGGTGCTAGTTCCAACCTGAGCACCTTGGGGGGGGGGGGGAGGAAAGAGATGGAAAAAGGGGGATCAGACATAAAGTATGGCGAGTGCGATAATTCTAACAATATAATTAACAAAGTAACTAGGCTAAGGCATAAGTTGGAAAATAAGGAAATGATCATGAACCATTGAGTATGGCAGAGTAAATAAGGAAACAAGATGAACAACGATATCGTTTAAGTGCACCTAAACCCGCTAAGATAATTTACTAAACTACACCAACACTATGAGATAATTGCTATACTGCACCGCCACTAGTATACTACACCACCACTAGTCACCCTAAGGTTGAACCCGCCTACAGACTTAATAATAATATTGGTAGTAGTTTCGTGCACCCCTTGTTGCCTTCATAGGTGCCGTCTGCCCCTATCTCCACTAGGTGTACCCACTACCCCCAAACGATCGGTTCCCTAACTCGTAGATACCCGAGCTGGCCCCACAGTGGGGTGTATCACTCCCCAAAGTGGCAACCCGATACCACCAAGAATGCACGGCTTATACCTACACGATGCAACAACGTCTTACCTACCAGCCTGGATCCACACACGCATATGAACCCATTGGACTTGCGTTGCCACCGCTAACCCGGTTTGGCCTCTTACAGTCAAGCCCAGTATGCGTGTCCCGTCCTCGACTTGGGTCGAGCCCACAAGGATACGTATGGGTTACTGGTTGAAACGGGCCCCCATTACTTGACACAAGCTATCTACCTAAGCTTGGTCCCCTCTAGTACATCCCACTTAACCCACTTCTTATTCATGTTTCAATTACATGTTTCATATTTTGGTTAAGTGTTTCTAATCATATTTCCAAATGCCACACAAGGCACCCCCACTAGATTCCACATGCCACCCAAGGCACCCACTTAACCGCCTTATGTCCCATTACATGCTTATCTAGTTAAGTGTTTCTTAATTCATTAAGACCGTAACCTCATAAAGACCTCTCACTTTAGGCTGACATTTGTGGCAGTTGGATTTGTCGGGCAGGTCCGGGCAGTCTTACACCACAAAAGAGCCTAACCTCGTGTCTTTACAATTGTTACGTATTTAGTTTGTGCTTAAGACCTCTCACATTAGACTGGCGTTTGTGGCAGCTGGATTTGCCGGGCAGGTCCGGGCAGTCTTACACCACAAAAGAGTCTAACCTCGTGTCTTAGACGATTAATTACTCCTAATTAATCATTCCCCAATTTGAGTTACTTTCCCTATTCAAATTATCAATCAATTCCAAATTTAACGATGTCCATAATTGACTCAATTATGTCCATCCATTTATGTTATGTAAAATCATACCAATTTTCACCACAATTATATTTTATGCCTTTTAAGGCATTTATTCCAATTAAATCTTTTTAATATTATCCCCTTTACCCCTCGTAGTACGTTTGTTCGTTTAACGTAAAAATATACGTTAGACTCGAATAGTCTAACTCATGAAATAAAAGAAAACATCACTATATATACACATAATTAAAACATAGATCTAACATAGGGGTGAACTTGCATATATGAATGATGTTCTACATCTAAAACTTGCATAGGCCAAGATTACAACTTGCATAAACAACGTATGTCATGGATCCAAATTTAAAGGTGTGAACTTGATGAGAAAATGGCCACAAACTTGCATAAACATCATATGTCATAGATCTATATCTAAAGGTGTGAACTTGATGAAATAATGGACATAAACTTGCATAGGTAATAACATAACATGATTCATATCCAACTCATAAACTCACATATGTGATCGCAACAATGGTCTAAACAAGTATCTAACATGTAAGTTATCATATAGAATTTAGCATATGTCATAGCCTAACTTTCAATTAAATTTCACATAAACTAGGTGCCATAGCCATGTAAGGTAACATATAATTCTACCCAAACTTATATATGGTTCATGTTTGAATCAACATCTAAACTTTCCTACATATGATTTACCATATGAATCAATATCACAAACTAGCATAAGAAACATGACGGTTTGATTGTATATAAAATTACAGCATGGATGATAGCAACATAACTTTACATCGTAAATGATAGCATCATAACATAACATCATAGATATTTCAATCATAATCCTACAACATAATTACAACATGCAATAAATACTTCATATCACATCCATACAATCTGCGTTATAACTTAATCTAATTAAATTACTAATTATTTTGCTAAAACTATCGAACTCACAACTCAAAAGCAGTCTTGAGTTCTGAATTCTGATTTCTAGAGTTGAATTAGTGCTCCTTTCATGAAGATTCGCTGTTAGGGTTGAGTAGTTCTGATTTGGTTGTTGTTCTTCCCCTTAATTTTGGTGGCGGCTGCTCTAGGGTTTAAGACAACAACATGACGGCCACAGTTTTAGTTTTAATTCTGATTTAGGGTTTGAGTCTATGGGTCTTTTTATAGAGTTATGAATTAATTTAAGCCGTCGGATGATCTAAGTGTTAATCAAAACCATTCAATCATGATAGGTTGATGAGTCAGCCCTAATGACTTAGTAAGGAGTCAGAAAGGACTCAACAACACGGGTCAGCCTGAACCATAAAGCTGTGCAGGCTCCTGCCTTAGCCTGGGCGCACTTGGCAGGTGCGCCAGTGTAAATATGTACTGGCACACTTCCCAAGTGCGCCAGTGCATTTATTTATTTTTTATTTTTTTTCTCTTTTTTTCTTACTTTTGCCACCAATCTTCGTTCGTCCATAACTCCTTCATCCGGTACTCGTTTCCCGCAAACTCGGACTCTATTTCAACCAGAATTCCGAGACGAGCACAATGGCGCAAACCAATCCCCATAATTCTCACGTCTGAGATTAATTATTCTTTAATTTAGCTAATTCGATTATTCAAAAATCCGGGGTGTTACATTCTCCCCTCCTTAAAGGATTTCGTCCCCGAAATCTCCAAGTTAAGGAGAATGCATATCCTACCATCCAAACAACCATCTACTCAACCATCAAACAAGGGCATCCATTGTCCTTATAAAATTTCTAATGCTGTATGAACATATGCAAGAAGTGTGTGTATATGTTCCTTATCTAATGCAAAATCAGGCGGTCTACTGATTCAGTTGACCTCCTTAATGCAAACCATGATAGTGCCATGCGTCCATTATGTGTGCGAAAGAACCCTATGATACATATTATTTCTACATGTGTGCACAACCATTCACCAAAATGCAACATCCATATGATGGTACAACCATTATACATCCATTACTTAAATATGTACACACATTTATATGCAATATGCAACATGAAGTGACTGAGTCGATCTAGTGCCTAAAGTATGTGTATATGCATCCACGAGCAAACACTTGCATCCACCTTCATCCATTATACATAACATGTCTCAAACACATGTTTCAACCATAGGACTATCCTATCTAAAGGTCAAAGATACTAGCGAGAGGACATACTAAAGATAAGATAAGTACAAGGTAAGCGATAAAGGAGAAATTTAAAAGACATACCCTCGTAAAGAAAAGGGTATAATGAATGCATCTTCGCTTCCGTCTCCCAAGTAGCGTTGCTCTCATCATCTCCCCATTGCAATTTGACTAGTTTGACCTCTCGATTCCTCAACTTCTTAATCTCCGACCCAAGAATGCGCGTAGGAGCTCGTCGAATAGTCGCATCACGCTCGATCTCCACCTCTCTAAGCAAGCTCGATTCTACCACTTCCACGGTCTCGTGCAAGCACTTCCTCAAATGTGATACATGGAATACGTCGTGTACACCACTAAATCTCTCGAGCAACTCCACTCTATACGCCATCTGCCCAATCCTTTCCTTAATAGGAAACGACCCTACGAATCGTGGTGCTAACTTCCAACCGGACCCAAAGCGAACGACGTTCCGTAATGGAGACACCTTAACAAAGACCATGTCCCCAATATCAAACTCAAGATTTGACCTCCTCTTATCCGCATAAGATTTCCGCCTATCTTGTGCCGTCTTCATCCTCCTTCGAATCAAATCGATCTTCTCTGAAGTCTCTCTAATCATGTCGGGTCCAAGAAAGATCTTATCTATAGACTCCTACCAACATGTAGGCGAACGACATGGCCGTCCATAAAGAGCCTCGAACGGTGCCATGCCAATGCTATACTGAAAGCTGTTATTATATGCGAACTCCACCAATGGAAGATGTTCCTCCCATGTACCTCCGAAGTCTAAGACACATAACCTCAATAGGTCCTCTAGAATATGATTCACCCTCTCGGTCTGGCCGTCCTTCTGAGGATGATATGCGGTGCTCAAACATAACTGAGTCCCTACCGCCTCTTGTAAGCTTTTCCAAAATTCTCTAGTGAAAATAGGACCGCGGTCGCTCACTATGCTAGAAGGAACACCGTGCAAACGACCTATCTCTTGAATGTGTACGGAGGATAACCATGGAGCAGTCCTCTTACTCTTTATGGGAATGAAATGGGATCTCTTAGTAAGTCTATCTACCACGACCCAAATCCCCGTATTACCCTTTCTCGATCTCGGTAATCCATCAATAAAGTCCATCAAGACGCTTTCCCACTTCCATTGTGGGACCTCCAGTGGGTGAAGCAATCCACCGGCTTCTTTTGCTCTGCTTTTACTTGTTGGCACACCAGGCATCTAGCGACATATTCGGCCACGTCCTTCTTCATACCTGCCCAAAAGTAAACTCGTCTCATGTCCATGTACATCTTGTCCTCGCCAGGATGGATGGTCATCTTCGAACGATGTGCATCATCAAGAATGGTCTTCCTTAGGTCATCGTCTTTTGGTACACAAAGTCTACCGTCCCTACGTAACCAACCCTTATCATCTAGGGTATACCTACGGAGATGGCTCGATGACACCCCTCCTTTGAGCTTTTCTACTAACTCAACTAACTGTGGGTCGTCTCGCTGTGCCTCGCCAATCCATCCCAAAAGCGTAGGTCTGAACTCTAAGGATGCTAGCAAACTGGGTACAAAATCAACGGAAGGTGTAAAGTCAAATGTAGAGATGAACTTTAAACTTCGCCGCTCAACAAACAACGGGCTTAAGGATAACCTTTTTCTACTTAAGGTGTTTGCCACCACGTTACCCTTGCCAGGGGTATATGCTATCTCAAAGTCGTAGGATGCTAAGAATTTTATCCACCATAACATATCACCCTTCCCTAGAGACCACATGCCCTAAAATCCTCACTTCTTTCCTCTAAAAATGGTATTTTGGAGAACTTAGCTTAAGCTGGTACACTTGTAGGGTCCCTAAGCTTTCCCTAAGATGTAGGGCATGCTCTTCTCTGCTTCTAGAGAAAACCAGGATATTATCCTATGCAAAATTGTCACAACTATCCATCTCTCACGCAGACCATCTTAGTCGAACTCGACATCCCCCAAGTGCAAGCCCCAAAGGCCTAAACCAATATCAGACAAACACCCAAGGGACACCCCCTTCGAATTCAGACGACCTACGTGAGATGATACTAGTAAGACGGTCAATCAATTGAGCACTTGACCGACTCTGGCTGACCTTGCCAGTCTTGCTCCAAAACCACCGCTGATTACATAATTGGCTTTGCTTAATCTATTAAGCACATACGAAAACTTATTTCGCGCCTCTGGGTAAACCCCGCACTTTATCAGAGACATCTCCATACTCACGGACCACACAAACAGATTCCCAATCATCGTTGGATGCACCGGAAGATTCTAGACAGCTAAGCATCACTGAACCCCTATGGTCGCAAGAAATATTAGGGTCTTTCCATAACGAATCAATAGTCTAACTACCCTCCTTTCACAATCTAGGATGGCACCCCGCCTGGCTAGCCAACCACCCCTAGAATCAAACTATAGCCCGTGAAACCAAGGACGAAGGCGTTGCATTCAAATCCAATGCCCAAGATAGACACTCTCAAATCCCGACAAATCATAGAAAGATGAGCCGAACCACCGATGGGATTTGAGACTACTAAGGGGTCAGTAACTGGACTAGTATCAAGGTGCAGTGTTTCAACTAATGATGTAGAGATAATCGAATGCGATGCGCCAGAATCGAATAAAGTACGGACAGGATGATCAAACAGAAAAACTAAACTTTCAACGGAAATTGCTCTACCTCGTACTTGCAGCGGTGGGACCACGAGACCTGAACTTGTCCCCTTGCCTGCTCCGGTGCCATAAGAGCTTGCACCTGTCCTCCCGAGGTAGACCCTGCCCTATGCCCTTTCTTTGGGCATTCCTTAACAAGATGTCCTGCTTCGCCACAGTGGAAACAACCTGTCTTCTTTTTCTTCCTACAATCTTTACTTAGATGGCTTGGTGTCCCACAGTTAAATCATTTCTTCTTCCCCTTAGCATTGTTGCCTTTGCCACCTTTCTTCTCGGGTGCCTTATTAGCATTGGCGCCCTTCTCCTCTTCATGCATGAGCACCATGTCAACCAGTCTCTCGAAGGTAGCCCCCAAGGGAATGTGGGTCATAGCTAACCTATGAAGCGGCTCGTTTAAACCCTTAACAAGTCTTAGAGCCTTTTTTTTGGAGTATTCACTAAGTCTAAGCCAAACCTTGCCAATTGGTTGAATCTGTTAACGTACTCTTTCACCGATAGATTCCCTTGCTTCAGTGACAAAAACCTTTCCATGTATAGATTCTCTTCAGCCCGTGAGAGAAACTTCGCCTCAAACGTCTACCTAAAATCTAGCCATATGTATCGACTGGACGTCCCCCATTAGTGACCTCCAACCAAAACGAGGCCTCATCCTTCATTAGCCATGCAGCTAGCTGGACTTTTATTCCATCATCCACTTCAAAGATTCTAAACAATTCTTCCACCTCCTTTAGCCAGTTACGAGCTTGAACAAATGTCTCTGTCCTGTGAAAAGGTTTTCCACCTATTGCTCTAAAGTCCTTACATATCTTTGCGAAATTATCGACACGAGGAGGAGGAGGAGGAGCATTGGCTGGACCTGCAGTGGCGGCCCTAGCCTCGAGATATTGACGAAACCAACCGGGTACATGAACACCCTCTGGTATCTCAGATGCTTCAGACATGCTGAAACTAAAAAGGAAGGATTCAATACAAAAGAACCGAAGGAAAGATATATGGCTCTTGGGGTTATGCTTTCTAAAATATACTTTTCTCTTGAAAATACTTTCCTTAAAATGTACTTTTGAAGGTACTTCTTTATAAAAAAATGCTTTGAAAAATAGTTTTTCAAAAATTCATATCTGTTCTGGTAACCTTCAACTTTGATACCACGTGTAACACCCCACGTCCATTAATGTCACTCACAAAGGGAATGCATTAACTTCAATGGAGCGTTTTAAGTAAGTATAGAACAAAAAATCACAACAAGACAGATATAAAACAGTACTTGAAAATTCAAAACTTTATTTATTGCAGCAGAAGGTAAATATGCTTGGTTACATCATCAAAACCATAAACCAAAGTCAAGTACATCATATCCATCTTGATAAAACAAAGTACATAATCTGAAAGACATAATCCCCAACATTTAAAATAGCCATAATTAAAGAGAAGCTGAACTTTACTTCAGCGGTCCAAGAAATCCTCTAAAAGCAGTCCAAAATCAAGCTCCACTGGCGCTAGTTCCAACCTGGGCACCTGGGGGGGGGGGGGAGGAAAGAGATGGAAAAAGGGGGTCAGACATAAAGTCTGGCGAGTGCGATAATTCTAACAATATAATTAACAAAGTAACTAGGCTAAGGCATAAGTTGGAAAATAAGGAAATGATCATGAACCATTGAGTATGGCAGAGTAAACAAGGAAACAAGATGAACAACAATATCGTTTAAGCGCACCTAAACCCACTAAGATAATTTACTAAACTACACCAACACTATGAGATAATTGCTATACTGCACCGCCACTAGTCACCCTAAGGTTGATCCCTCCTACAGACTTAATAATGATATTGGTAGTTTCGTGCACCCCTAGCTGCCTTCATAGGTGTCGTCTGCCCCTATCTCCACAAGGTGCACCCACTACCCCCAAACGATCGGCTCCCTAACTCGTAGATACCCGTGCTGGCCCCACAGTGGGGTGTATCACTCCCCAAAGTGGCAACCCGATACCACCAAGAATGCACGGCTTATACCTACACGATGCAACAACGTCTTGCCTACCAGCCCGGGTCCACACACGCATATGAACCCGTTGGACTTGCGTTGCCATCACTAACCCGGTTTGGCCTCATACAGTCAAGCCCAGTATGCGTGTCCCATCCTCGACTTGGGTCGAGACCACAAAGATACGTATGGGTTACTAGTTGAAATGGGCCCACATTACTTGACACAAGCTATCCACCTAAGCTTGGTCCCCTCTAGTACATCCCACTTAACCCACTTCTTATTCATGTTTCAATTACATGTTTCATATTTTGGTTAAGTGTTTCTAATCGTATTTACAAATGACACCCAAGGCACCCACTAGATTCCACATGCCACCCAAGGCACACACTTAACCCCCTCATGTCCCATTACATGCTTATTTGGTTAAGTGTTTCTTAATTCATTAAGACCGTAACCTCATAAAGACCTCTCACATTAGGCTGACATTTGTGGCAGCTGGATTTGCCGGGCGGGTCCGGGCAGTCTTACACCGCAATAGAGCCTAACCTCGTGTCTTTATAATTGTTACGTATTTAGTTTGTGCCTAAGACCTCTCACATTAGACTGGCGTTTGTGGCAGCTGGATTTGCCGGGCGGGTCCGGGCAGTCTTACACCACAAAAGAGTCTAACCTCGTGTCTTAGATGATTAATTACTCCTAATTAATCATTCCCCAATTTGAATTACTTTCCCAATTCAAATTATCAATTAATTCCAAATTTAACGATGTCCATAATTGAATCAATTATGTCCATCCATTTATGGTATGTAAAATCATACCAATTTTCACCACAATTATATTTTATGCCTTTTAAGGCATTTATGCCAATTAAATCTTTTTAATATTATCCCCTTTAACCCCACGTAGTACGTTTGTTCGTTTAACGTAAAAATATACGTTAGACTCGAATAGTCTAACTCATGAAATAAAAGAAAACATCACAATATATACACATAATTAAAACATAGATCTAACATAGGGGTGAACTTGCATATATGAATGATGTTCTACATCTAAAACTTGCATAGGCCAAGATTACAACTTGCATAAACAACATATGTCATGGATCCAAATTTAAAGGTGTGAACTTGATGAGAAAATGGCCACAAACTTGCATAAACATCATATTTCATAGATCTATATCTAAAGGTGTGAACTTGATGAAATAATGGCCACAAACTTGCATTGGTAATAACATAACATGATTCATATCCAACTCATAAACTCACATATGTGATCGCAACAATGGTGTAAACAAGTATCTAACATGTAAGTTATCATGTAGAATTTTGCATATGTCATAGCCTAACTTTCAATTAAATTTCACATAAACTAGGTGCCATAGCCATGTAAGGTCACATATAATTCTACCCAAACTTATATATGGTTCATGTTTGAATCAACATCTAAACTTTCCTACATATGATTTACGATATGAATCAATATCACAAACTAGCATAAGAAACATGGAGATTTGATTGTATATAAAATTACAACATGGATGACAGCAACATAACTTTACATCGTAAATGATAGCATCATAACATAACATCATAGATATTCCAATCATAATCCTACAACATAATTACAACATGCAATCAATACTTCATATCACATCCATACAATCCGCGTTATAACTTAATCTAATTAAATTACTAATTATTTTTTAAAACTATCGAACTCACAACGCAAAAGTAGTCTTGAGTTCTGAATTCTGATTTCTGGAGTTGAATTAGCATTCCTTTGATGAAGATTCGATGTTAGGGTTGAGTAGTTTTTATTTGGTTGTTGTTCTTCCTCTTAATTTTTGAGGCGGCTGCTCTAGGGTTCAAGACAACAGCATGACGGCCATAGTTTTAGTTTTAATTCTGATTTAGGGTTTGAGTCTATGGGTCTTTTTATAGAGTTATGAATTAATTCAAGCCATCGTATTATCTAAGGGTTAATCAAAACCATTCAATCATGATAGGGTGATGAATCAGCCCTAATGACTCGTCAAGGAGTCAGAAAGGACTCAACAACACGGGTCAGCCTGAACCAGAAAGCTGTGCAGGCTCCTGCCTCGTCCTGGGCGCACTTGGCAGGTGCTCCATTGTAAATATGTACTGGCGCACTTCCCAAGTGCGCTAGTGCATTTTTTTCCTACTTTTGCCACCAATCTTCGTTCGTCCATAACTCCTTCATCCGGTACTCGTTTCCCGCAAACTCGGACTCTATTTCAACCAGAATTCCGAGTCGAGCACAATGGCGCAACCCAATCGCCATAATTCTCACGTCTGAGATTAATTATTCTTTAATTTAGTTAATTTGATTATTCAAAAATCCGGGGTGTTACACTTATGTTACAGTCATCTCTTATATCCAGTTTATGTTCCTATCTTGTTACTTTACTGATTATATTGTTAAAGTCACTAGACTCGCCAGACTTTATGTCTGACCCTTATTGTTTCGTCTCTTTTCTTACTTTTTCCCCCCAGGTCCTCAGGGTGGGATTAGTGAAGCTCGACTCGGATTTCTTTCTTCTTGAAGTGCTAGGAAGTGTTCAAAGTAATGCTCAACTTTATCTCTTTTTCATTATGGCTATTTGGAGTGGGATTATGGTTTTGCTTTTATGTACTCTGATAATAATTTTGTTCAAGATGGATATTTGTGTACTTGGCTTTAGTAAATGGTTTCGATATTGTAACCAGACATGTTTTGCTTTTCCGCTGCATTGAATAAATTTTGAATTTTTAAGTACCATTTTATATATATGTCATATGATGTTTTGATCTATACTCTTATAACGCTCCATGAAAGTTAATGCATTCCCTTAATGAGTGACATTAATTGACGTGGGGTGTCACACGTGGTATCAGAGCTGAAGGTTACCAGAACAGATAAAAGATTTTGAAAACCGTTTTCAAAAGCATTTTTAAGAAGAAGTATTTTCAAAAACCTGTTTTAAAGAAGGTATTTTCAAGAGAAAGGTTTATTATGAAAAATATAATCCCCAAAGCCATATGTCTTTCTTTCGATTCTCTTTTTGAATATCTTCCTTTTTCCTTTCGGCATGTCTGGGGAATCGGATATACTCAAGGGCGTACAGATACCAGGCTGATTCAGAAGGCATCTAGAGGCTAGGGCTACTACCACAGGCCCAGCACACGTTCCTCCACCCCCAGCTACAGCCGCTCCTCCTCCTCCTCCTCGTGTAGACGCTTTTTCTAAGATATGCAAAGACTTCCATGCGATGGGCGGAAAACCGTTTTATGGAATTGAGACGCTTGTTGAGGCTCGGAATTGGCTCAAGGAAGTGGAGGACTTGTTTGGTATCTTTGAGATAGACGATGGAAGGAAGGTTAAGCTAGCTACTTGGTTGATGAAGGATGAAGCTTCATTTTGGTGGGAAGTAACTAATGGACGACGTGCAGAGGAGACGTGGATGGATTTTAGAAAAAGGTTCGAGTTGAAATTTCTTTCACAAGCAGAGAAGAGTTTATACATGGAGAGGTTCTTGGCTTTGAAGTAAGGGAGTTTGTGTAACACCCCTAAGTCCCACATCGTGGAAGCCTGTGTGAAGTGGGTACTTATATAGTAGAACCCATCTCTTACTAACGCCGAGGCCTAGTATGGAAAATCCTACACCTAAGAGGTGGCAAAGTAGGGACAATATCGGTGTTAGTAATGAGGTTGGCTCAGCCTGTGTGGCAACACCATGTGGTGGCGGATCTCGAAACTTAGCCGAGGCCTTTTGAGGAACAAAACCTCACACCTATATGGTGGCTAAGTTGGGGACAATATCTTGCGTGAACGGAGGTGCGGGTTGTTACAGTGGTATCAGAGCCAATACCCAGCCGGAATTGTGGCTCCCGTGTGGACCACAGCGCCTGGGTGAGGTGTTTGTGAGCCAACGGGGACGTTGGGCTCTGTAGGAGGGGAGAATGTAACACCCCTAAGTCCCACATCGTGGAAGCCTGTGTGAAGTGGGTACTTATATAGTAGAACCCATCTCTTACTAACGCCGAGGCCTAGTGATGGAAAATCCTACACCTAAGAGGTGGCAAAGTAGGGACAATATCGGTGTTAGTAATGAGGTTGGCTCAGCCTGTGTGGCAACGCCATGTGGTGGCGGATCTCGAAACTTAGCCGAGGCCTTTTGAGGAACAAAACCCCACACCTATATGGTGGCTAAGTTGGGGACAATATCTTGCGTGAACGGAGGTGCGGGTTGTTACAGTTTGTCTTTGAAGGAGTACGTTAACAAGTTTAACCAGTTAGCAAGATTTGGTATGGAATTAGTTAATACACCACGTAAGAAGGCCTTGAGGTTTGCCAAAGGTCTGAATGAACCACTACACGGGTTGGATATGTCCCCACATTCCTATGGGGGCTACTTTCGAGAATCTTGTTGATATGGCGTTGATACATGAAGAGGAGAAAGGTGTTGATGTGGATAAGGCACAGGATAAGAAAAGGGATCCAAAGACGGTACAGAAACAACAAAAGAAGGGCGGTAAGGATAACAAGGGTTTAGAGAAAAGAAAGTGTCACAATTGTGGAATACCTGGCCATTTGAAGAAGGACTGTAGGAAGAAGAAGAGGACATGATCTACTTCTGGAGGGCAGGTTCATGCTCTCATGGCAGCTACGCAAAAGAGAGAAACATTTCTGTTGAAAGTTTGATTTTCCTTTTCGATCATCCTATACGTACTTTGTTTGATTCTGGCACTTCACATTCGTTTATATCTGCTTCTGTTGTTGAGTCTCTGTAGCTAGATACTAGTATAGTAGTGGATCCCATTGTTGTCACAAATCCTATTGGGGGTACGACTCATCTATCTATGTTATGTCGGGATTTGAGAATATCTGTGCATGGCGTTGAGTTCGAATGCAACGCTTATGTGATTGGTTTCACGGGCTATGTGTTGATTCTAGGAATGGATTGGCTAGCCAGGTATGGTGTCATTCTCGACTGTGAAAAGAGGGTAGTTAGACTGTTGACTAGTTTGGGTAACACTCTCGATATCTCATGCGACCCTAAGTGTTTTGTTATGCTTAGCTGCCTAGAATCTCTTGACACATCTATTGATGATTTGCAATCTGTTCGAGTAGTCCGTGAGTATGCAGATGTCTTTAAGGAGGTTAGAGGATTACCTCCAAAACGCGAGATAGATTTCCATATATACTTGGTGGACAATGCAAAGCCAGTTGCATTGCCTGTGCACCACATGGCTCCAAGAGAAAGGAGGGAGCTTAGTAAACAAGTGAAAGAGTTGCTTGAGAAAGGGTTCATAAGAAGAAGTATCTCAGAGTGGGGTGCTCCAGTTGTTTTTTCCACGAAGGCTGATGGTTCGTTTAGATTGTGCATAGACTATAGGGAGCTGAATAAGCTTACGAAGAAGAACAAACACCCATTGCCGAGGATAGATGACTTGTTCGATCAATTGGTTGGTGCTTCGGTTTTTTCGCAGTTGGATTTAGCTATAGGATTTCATCAGCTAAGGGTAGCTGAGGACAACACAAATAAGACTGCATTTAGAACTCCAGATGGTTTCTTTGAATGGATCGTCATGCCTTTTGGTTTGATGAATGCACTTGCATATTTCGTGGACTTGATGAGTAGGACGTTTAGGGAGTTTCTAAACAAATTTGTAGTCGTCTTTGTAGATGATATCCTGATCTTCTCAAGAAACGAGAAAGAGCATGCCTTACATCTTAAGGAAGTTTTAGAGACCCTTCAAGTACATCAACTTAAGGCTAAGTTCTCCAAATGCCACTTTTATAGGAAGGAGGTAAGATTCCTAGGGTACGTGGTCTCTAAAGAAGAGATAACAGTGGATCCCACGAAGGTGGTAGCAATCCAAGATTGGAAGATTCCTAGAAACGTAACGGAGGTAAGAAGTTTTCTTGGTTTGGCGGGCTATTATAGAAAGTTCATCAATGACATTGCTAAGATATCAGCCCTTCTTACTCGGTTAACAAAAAAGAATTTGACCTTTCCTTGGGATGTTAACTGTGATGATGGTTTTCAATGTTTGAAGAGGGCATCAAAGACAGCTCCAGTTTTAGTTTTGCTAGATAGGAGTAAACCATTCACAGTATATACCGATGCTTGCAGGACATGGCTGGGCGCAGTTTTGATGCAAGAGGGAAGGGTGATATGTTATGGTGAAAGGCAGTTGAAGGTCCATGAGAAGAATTACCCTATCCACGACTTAGAATTAGCTGCCATAGTTTTTGCGCTTAAGTCTTGGCGCCATTACTTGCTTGGTGAGAGGTTTGAGTTGTATACGGACCATAAGTCACTAAAATATATGTTCTCTCAAAAAGATCTAAACTTGAGTTAACAGAGGTGGATGGAGTTTCTTAGCATCCTATGATTTTGAGATTGCATATACCCCTGGCAAGGGTAACATTGTAGCTGACGCCTTGAGTAGAAAGAGGCTGACTTTGAGTCATTTGTTTGTCGAGCGGCAGAGTTTGGAGTATGTATCTACCTTTGACTTTAGACCCTCTATCGATTATTTACCCGGTTTGTTGGCATCATTACAGGTGCGACCTATGCTTTTGGGACAAATAGGTGTGGCACAACAAGATGACCCATAGCTGATAGAGATAGTAGACAAGCTCATAAGAGGGGAGTCTTCGAGCCATCTTAGTAGGTATACTATAGATTGAAAAGGTTGGTTGCGTAGAGATGGGAGACTGTGTGTCACGAGACGAGAGTTTGAGAAGGACAATCCTTGAAGAAGCACATCATTCTAAGATGACCATACATCCCAGTGGTTACAAGATGTATAGGGACATGAAGCGAATTTTCTTTTGGGCCGGAATGAAGAAGGTTGTGGCTGAGTTCATTTCTAGATGCTTAGTGTTCCAGCAAATCGAGGTTGAGCAAAAGAAGCTTGGTGGTTTACTTCACCCTTTAGAGGTTCCACAGTGGAAATGGGAAAGTGTTTCCATGGATTTCGTTGTCGGGATGCCAAGGTCAAGAAAGGGTAATACGGGGATTTGGGTAGTAGTAGATAGACTTACCAAGAGTGCACATTTCATTCCCGTTAAGAGTAAAAGAACAGCGGCATGGTTAGCATCTGTTTATCTCTGAGAGATAGTTCATCTACATGGCATACCTTCTAGTATCGTAAGCGATCGAGATCCCATTTTCACTAGTGAGCTTTGGAAGAGCTTGCAAAAGGCGGTAGGAACGCAATTCTGTTTGAGCACCGCTTATCACCCTCAGACGGACGACCAAACAGAAAAGAGTGAATAGGATTCTAGAAGATCTTTTGAGGTTATGCATCTTGGACTTTGGAGGAACATGGGAGGAACACCTTTCATTAGTAGAGTTCGCCTACAACAACAGCTATCAGACTAGTATTGACATGGCACCTTTTGAGGCTCTATATGGACGACCTTGCCGATCACCGACTTATTGGTGGGAATCTACGGAAAAGATTTGGCTTGGGCCCGAGATGGTTAAAGAAACTTCGGAGAAGATAGAATTGATTCGAAGACGCATGAAGATGGCACAAGACCGACAAAAGTCATACGCTGATAAGAGACGAACCGATCTTGAGTTCGATGTTGGAGACACGGTTTTTATTAAAGTATCACCATTGATGAATGTAGTTCATTTTGGATTTGTAGGGAAATTGGCACCAAAATTCGTAGGGCCATTCCCTATTACAGAAAGAATTGGACAGATGGTCTATAGAGTGAAGTTGCTTGAGGAAGTGTTTACATGATATCGTGGAAGTAGTAAAGCCGAGCATGCTTAGAGAAGTGGAAGTAGAGCGAGATGCCACGGTTAGACGAGTTCCTACATGCATCCTTGGATCAAAGGTCAAGAACGAGAGGTAAAGTTGGTTAAAGTCCAATGGGGAGATGATCAAGGAGACGTGACTTGGGAAACAGAAGACAAGATATATGCGTCGTACCCTTTCCTTTTTGAGGGTACGTTCTTAACTTCTCCTTCTTCTACGCTTTGTTTATACTTGTTCGACCGTTTAATGTATCCTCTCGATTATATCTTCTATCTTTAGGTAGAAAATCCTATGGTTGTAAACATGTGTTTGAGACATGTTATGTTTGATGGATGCAAGTGGATGTAAGTGTTTGCTAGTGCTTGCTCGTGGATGCATTTACACACACATTAGGCACTAGATCGGCTCACCCACTTTCATATTGCATATGGATGAGTGTGCATATTTAAATTAATGGATGTATATTGAATGTGTTATCATATGGATGTTGCATTTGGATCAATGGTTATGCACTCATATAGAAATGATATGTATCATTAGGATTCTTTTGCATACATAATGGACGCATGACACTATCATGATTTGCATTAAGGAGGTCAACTGAATCAGTAGATCACCTGATTTTGCATTAGGATAAGGACATATATGCAAACTTTGCACATGTTCATGAAAGCATTAGAAATCTTTTAAGGACGATGGACGCCCGTGATTTATGGATGAGTAAATGGATGATGGATGGTAGGACACACATTCCGTTCAACTTCGAGATTTCGGGGGCAAAATCCTTTAAGTAGGTGGAAATGTAACACCCCGTAATTTTAAAACATGACATAAGGGATAATTAAAGAATACTTAATTTTTGAAAGAATAATTAAGTTAAACGGGTTATGCCATCGTGTTCTTCTCGGAATTCTACTTGAGATAGAGTCCGAGTTTGCATAAAATGGATACAGTATGAAGGAGTTATGGACAACAGAAGTTTGGCAAAACAATTAGGAAATGGGCCAGAATAACTGGCGCACTTGGAAGTGTGCCAGAACAAATAAGCACTGGCGCACCTGGGAAGTGCGCCCAGGCCGAACCCAGATTTGCAGAATTCTGAATAGTTCCCTAATGACGTGTCTTTTTAATTTGAGTGGTTCTGATGGTTTCTAATCTAATCTAAAGGTCTTAATTCACCTAAAACATATATAAATAAACACCTAAACCTAACCCTAATCTCATTCAACCCTAATCCATGGCGCCTCCATGTTGTTGCCCCATCTCAAATTAATTTAGCTTTTCTTCTTCAAATCAAAGAAGAGATTATTCAAGATCAGATCTACAAACAACAAAACCTAATTCTCTTCTTTTAGATCCAACCAAGGTGAGTTTATATTACTTTCACATATAATTAAATTAAAAAGTAATTGTGATAAGTTTGTAAATTGGATCTAATGTATATGCCTATAAATAAGATGAATCATATCAAGTTTTGTAATTTGTTATCCTTCAGATTCATATCCAATTGCTATTATCATATGCCTATCTGATCTATTTTGTCGTTATTCATTTTACATGCCTATTTATAAGTTTATACCAATTTTGATGTTTTGATTCTCTCCCCTTATTCTTTCCCTTTTTCCTTTTGATATTAGGCTAACTTCGATCCTAAGCATATTGCGTTCAGATTTACGTACGAATAACGTTGGAATGATTGAGAAAAGTTGGGGAAATATGTAATAAAATGAGATTTGGCATAAATTGTTGATAGCATAGAAATTGGTTTGGGCATGATTTGTTATAACTTGTACATATGAGATTATAGGAATAATTTGGATTAAAATTATAAACATAATTTAGATTGGAAATTATGGGTGATTGGAATATATTATAATCCAAGATTTAAAATTGGGACTTGAATCAAGAAAGTGAAAATGAACGCCTAAGACACGAGGTTTGATTCGGATTGCGGTATAAGCCACCCCGGAACCGCCCGACATATCTAGCAACCGCAAACGGTAATCTAATGTGAGAGCTCAAAGGTAGAAATTAGATGCATAATAATGCAAAGACACGAGGTTAGATTCGGATTGCGGTATAAGCCTGCCCGGAACCGCCCGACATATCCAGCAATCGCAAAATGGTAATCTAATGTGGGAGGTCTTGCAAGATTATGATTATAATGAATTCATGAACACTTAACCAATATAAGACATGTGGTAAGATATGGGAATAATAAAGGGTTAAGTGGGTAATATGGGTAGCATGTGAAACATAATTAAACCACTTAATCAAGATGACACATGTGATAAGACATAGGGATAAAAAGGGGTTAAGTGGGAATTCCTAGCGGGGACCAAGCTTAGGAGGGAAGTCTGTGTCAATTATGTGGACCCTTTTCAACCAGTAACCCATTTTAATATCTATATGAGCTCGAACTAGGTCGAGGACAGGGACACGCTTACTGGGGTTGATTGTAAGAGGTCAATAAAGAGTTAGCGATGGTAGTGCAAGTCCAATGGAGTCATGTGTGTGCTTGGGTCCGGGCTGGTAGGTAAGACGTTGTTGCATCATGTAGGTATAAGCTGTGCATTTCAGTAGCATTGGGGTTGCCACCTTAGGGAGTGATACATCCTATTATGGGACCAGCACAGGTATCTACGAGGTTAGGGAGTCGATCGAATGGGGAGGGTAGTTGGTACAACTAGTGGTGTTATGAGCAAGTGGGCACCTACGAGAGCAGCTAGGAGTACATGAAGCTACCATTATTATAATTAGTAGGGAGGAATCATCTTTTAGTATGTAACTAGTATGTTGGTACGGTGCAGAGCATATCTTATAGTGGTTAGGAGCGCAGTCGATGTTGTATCTTTCTTAACATGATTACCTTGTCATATCTTCTTATGTTATAGTCATCTCTTATATCCAGTTTATGTTCCTATCCTGTTACTTTACCGATTATATTGTTGAAATCACTAGACTCGCCAGACTTTATGTCTGACCCTTTTTGTTTCACCTCTTTTCTTTCTCCCCCCCCCCCCCCCCCCCCCGCAGGTCCTCAAGGTGGGATTAGTGAAGCTTGACTCGGATTTCTTTCTTCTTGAAGTGCTTGGAAGTGTTGAAAGTAATGCTTAGCTTTATCTCTTTTTCATTATGGCTGTTTGGAGTGGGATTATAGTTTTTCTTTTATGTACTCTGATAATGATTTTGTTCAAGATGGATATTTGTGTACTTGGCTTTAGTGTATGGTTTTGATATTGCAACCAGACATGTTTTGCTTTTCCGCTGCAATGAATAAATTTTGAATTTTTACATACCGTTTTATATATCTATCTTGTGATGTTCTGTTCTATACTCTTATAACGCTCCATGAAAGTTAATGCATTCCCTTAATGAGTGGCATTAATGGACGTGGGGTGTCACAATATTTACTCAAACATTAGCTATTATTAGCTATTGTTAATTTGAGTAAATTAATTATGAGCTTTATATTATTCCTATGGCCAAGCAATTCTGAATTTTTTAAGCCTTAGCTATATATAGAAATAAAAAATCCTATATAAACTTGGCATACAATTCCCATCTTATCTCGCCCAAGCTTATCTTAAATCCTACATAGTTCATATATTCTGTTTTCAGATGGCACACATATGCGACCAATGTGCTCAATATTCCCATATCTCTATCACTAATTTTGAGACGGGAGATCATTACTCTCCAAAAACACCCACTCCTGGACACACATCAGGATATCACCAATTGAATCGTACTCCCGGCACTACGCCAACTCCAAAACGCTCAAAGAAAGTTTTGTTTTTCTCACCTCGTACCAAAGACAAGATCGATGAAATTCACCATTACCAGAAACATCAAATTGATCTTCAAAGGAAGATATATTATGAGCAAAAATTGTCCTCAGATCGACTATCTCTTCTGGAAAGAATGACAATGTTCCTTTGTGGCTCAAACAAACACGACGTACCCGAGCCTATG
This sequence comes from Allium sativum, assembly GCA_030737875.1. NCBI lineage: Eukaryota > Viridiplantae > Streptophyta > Magnoliopsida > Asparagales > Amaryllidaceae > Allium > Allium sativum. The sequence continues at coordinate 313,957,948 of CM060925.1, forward strand.
CCAAACATGCCTTCATCCTCTAGGAGCCCGAATTCATGGGAAAGAAATTATAATAGGAACGAAGGAGCGAAAGAGAATTGGTCACCATGGAAAACACGTATTAACGATATCAAAGAAGAATCTACCGATCACAATTCATCAAATTCACAATAGATTTATACCGTGGTTATATTCTCTTGTATCACTCATGTAGTAATATATATTTGGTAATTTTTATGTCATATGAACCGTTCAATATCAGAAATGAAGCGAAAACCATCAAAAATAGCCCAGAACCCAACCAGTCAACTGGCTAATTTTCAACCGGTCAACTGTTTTAGCTTATGGCTAAAAACGGTATACTGGTGAAATCATAGCGATCGGCCGATTTCAGAGTATCTTGTTTTTAAAACGCACATATACGGTCATTTCTCTACTCCATTACTTCACTTTTACTTCAACCGTTCCCTATTCCAAAAACTCACAAACCCTAGAATTCAATTTTTTTCTTTCAACTTCAACAATATCAATCAAATGACTCCTCCAAAGAAAAAATCAAAGCAAGCTTCAACTTCTGAACCTTAACCAATTGATGTCTCAATCAAGAAGTGACTAATTGATCCAATTGCTGTTAAAAGATGGAATGATATGAAAGACTTCACAATTCATCCGGGTTCGTTCATTAACTTCTCTGATTTATCTCAATATCGCATTCTCAACTTAGCAAGGAGTTCAAATATTGAATCCCTAATTGATTTTGATCAAAATAATGTTGAAATAAACCATATTATGATCGATTTTTTCTACGCTAACTTGAATTTGGAGAAGTAGAAGCCCGAAAATCCCGCACAATGTCTTTGGTCTGTAGTCTGTGGCAAGCAATTGTTTATCTCGTGTGATAGAATGGCAAGTATCCTTGGAGTTCCTTTTACTGGTGAAAAATTCTCAAACAACTTTTGTAATATCCATATCTGTGATCGTATTAGCCATGAGTTCATTGAAGACGATATGGATAGCACAGAATCCAAAGGATAAGACCCACTGCAAGGATTATTCATCACACTCTCATGCATTCTCTACTACCAAGATTAGGTAATTTTGATGTTGTTATAAAGAGAACTTTAAGGCATTATATGCAATATATGAGGATGTTCATGTTAATTGGATTGGTATGATTTTTGATAAGATTTTGCAAGTAAATGATTGCACTAGGCCTCATTTGTTTTATAATGAATACATCATGCGCCTATTGCTCGATTGTAACATTGAACCCCCCCCCCCCCCGAATCTCCTGTTTCAAAACCCAAAGTCTTTGACAAAGCAACGATTAAACGGATGAAACTCCCCGATCCATACTTCAATATTACACCTTTTGAGCAATGCCAAGAACGTGGGCATCAAGGAGCTTCAAAACGATCATCCCGGCCACGACCTGAGGAAGTCAAACTTCTAGGATCGCCTTCCTTGACAAAGTAATCACTAGACACCATTTCTTGCAACCAATTTCTACTCGAAGCAAGGCTTAAGTGTATGGATACAAAGATGGACAAACGCTTCAACAAGATTAAGTCTTTCTTCGGAACGTTATGGGAAGCAATGTCGTGTGGTGCATCATCATCCATGCAAGCTCAAGACCCCAGCAAACATCCAGCTTCTCCTACTTTTGATTGGACATCATCGGAGGAGGGTACGAGCTTGGGAACTCGTCATGGACTTGATCGCGGAAAAACACAAGTTGTTGAAGAGGAAGAGGAGGAAGACGAGACGGAATCGCAATCTGAATCTTCTTAGTTCACTTCCTACATTTATCATGCTACGTACCTATCCTATCTTTTGCTTTAAGACTTGATTTGGCACTTGTATATAAATGGTGTCATGTTTATAGTAGTAGTACTAGACTTTTGGTTGTGTATGACGTTATTTTGTGACCCTTGACATGTTCGATGTTACTAGTTTATGTTGCTTATTATTCTGATAGTATCATTGTTAATTATTCACTTATTTACTCCTTTTTGTCGATGACAAAGGAGGAGAGATTGGTACTAACAGCATTATGTAGGAATATATAGTTCATGTTCATATACAGGCACAATCTCAGGGGGGAGATCATATATAGGGGGAGATTCTGAACTATGTTGTCATCAATCAAAAAGGGGGAGAATGCTGAGTCAAGAGATTATGGAGTTTGGATTTCTGACAAAGAAATAAGCTGTGATCGACAAAAAGAAGATATTTATTGGTTTGAAGAGGTACAAAGAGCTACATACGATATTCTAGATTAGAGGTTGATTATTTGGTGTTTTAATAGTGTTGCTTATGTTAAAATCTATCCTCAAATAATCTCACACCTCAAATAATCGATATATATATATATATACACGAATATATATATATATATATGTGTGTGTGTGTGTGTGTGTGCACATTGATTGTGCAAACTGGGCAGAACTGGTCGACCGCCCGTAATTGGACCTGTCAATCGTTTCTACCCAGAATGCACAATAAACGTGCACATATGAATATTACATATATATATATATATATATATATATATATATTTTCAAATTCCTGTCTACCAGTTCTTTTTGACCTGTCAACCGTTTTCTTTCAGAAAGCAACCTTTCGAAAAGACACTCCTTTCAATCAAGGGTTGCATCTCTTTCTCTTCACCAATAATCATAGTTATTGTTTGTTACTGTTCACAAAGGGTTACAACTATTTATTCTCTATATAAACACCATGAGATCATCATTCATTTTATCGAGTTTAACTTGGTTACTATTTCTATTTTCTTGACCTCATTTCTATATTCTCAAGCGCTCAAATTTTTCATAATCAATCATATATCGTTTGAGTCCTAGAATCCATTCAGTATTCCTTTGATTCAATACGATATCCACTTCCAAATCTTCATATACACAAATATTATATTTGAAGATAAGATTATAGGAAGGTTGTACTACAAGTAACAAAGTCGTGTTATCAAGAACACATATTGTCAACAACAGTTGTATTCGTCTTAGTTGAAGTCCTCGTGTTGAGGCATGTGTTGAAGTCCTCGGTGTTGTTAGAGGCATGAAATCCTGTTCATCTTCTCGGGTGTTGTAAACTTGTTCCTCCGGGTGAAGCGAGGTGGTTGTTAGTAAAAATCCAGATAGAAGTCTGGGATTGGACGTAGGACGGTGCTTCGAACCAGTATAAAAATCCCTGATGTGATTTTTCTATTTTTCTGCATTTACTGTTACATATATGTAATTAGCTGATATTTATATCATCTTATATTCTCTTTCATAACTGTTGTATATTTGTGTGTTGTACACCATATTATACGATAAGTGTGTACTGTATTAGCACATACGGAATCTTCATTTCATTGGTTGTTGGATTATAAAGGCTTTCACTGTCCGATGTAGGGAAGATGGTAGTAGCATTCTTCTCTGGTGTTGTGGGTAGACTAGCTTGTTTATTTACCCATTCTCTTATACTTTATTGATGAAGTTTGCTAGCTATTTTATCGCTCACTAAGACTGTTGTCTGACTCAAGATTTTATGTTTTCCTCTTTTTACCTTAGCCTGTTCATCCATTTTTGGATGGGCAGACTAGGTGATAGGTGATAGCTTACTAAGGACGTCGTAGCAATTCGGAGATGAGCAGGAGGTTGGCGTACTATCTCTCTTACTATATAGTATTTGGGTTTCCGTTGTTTGTTATTCAACTCTGAGTACTGTAGTGAGGCAAATTTGTATAGATTTATGTTGGAACCCTGGTGTGAGGATATATTCCTTGTTGTTCTGAATATTTGAGATTTCTACTCAAATATGCTTCACTAATATAACCTGTTGTATATGTTATATTATATTTTATCCTTGCACTGTGAGATTTATGATAGGTTCAGCTTGTGTTTATCTACTCTGATGATCTTCCATAACTGACTGGCACATCGTTCAACACACTTCTTCTCTTGTTTAGTGCAGGGGTTATGGGCGGTCGTCACATTTGGTATCAGTGCTCTGGTTAATGATTTTAGCTAAAGTTAGAGGATGTAATCACATATGAGAGACGTACTTGTATATTTCAGTTGGATGTATACTATATGATACTATTTAGTATAGTAGCATTGGTACTTCTTTAGCAGCTTATCTGTATGTGGACTAATCATTACATTTTAGATTTAGAATGAGTCGTCAAACCTCTAGGAGTGAGCCTGAGCTGGAAGGGTAGAAGATGGAAGCCAATTGGAAGCTTTAATTATTGCACCGGAATATCTGGTTATGTTCGGGGCAGCCATGATGGCAGCAGTTATGTTAAGGGTACCCATTCCATAAGCGATAGTGTTGCGCGGTATTCTTGTGCAAGTGCCTAGAAGGAATTATGCTAAGCAACATAGGGAATGTTCTCCTACAGATGAAGAAACCTTTATTGTCCCCAATGCTACAAAGAAGTTAAATAAGAAGAGGAAGCATCAACAACAAAAAGGAAAAGACGCCCAAAAGAAGAAGAAAAGGTGAAGTGACTTGCTACAACTACTGGCGTAGGGGCCATCTTTCTAAGGATTGTAAGAATCCCAAAGCTGAGAAGAAGTGCTATAAATGTGGCAAGCCTGGACATGAAAAGAAAGATTGTCTATATTTTCTGAAGGGTAAGCAACCGAAGGAAGCATGTGCTGTGGAAGTTACTCTGATCTCTTATTGCATTCCTAATGAGGATTAGAGAAGATATTGTTGATTAGATATGCTTTCTACTAGTGGAGTTTGATAAAGTTCAGTTTGGTACTAGAGCATTGCTTTCTTTTGGCTAATATAAGATTGTATGTTGAATAAGTTTGGAACTTGGAACCGTGATGGACCTTTGGTTGTATATAATCTAGTATGCGTTCACCTGCTCTTTTGGTATTTAGTTATGATTTAATGTTGGTTAATCATGGTTGCTCCTTTAGATAAGATTGCTTGGAGTTGAACTTCGTTGGGCTTGAGAATATCTTGAGCATTGATTAGCTCAAGAGGTATGCGGCAAGAGTGAATGGCGAAAAGCTGGAGGTGAGAGTCAGGGATGTGGAAGGGCGAAAGATGTTGATTTTGGGTAACCCGAAGATGGTGTTTTCATGAGTAGTTATATTCGCTTGGAGTTCCACAAGAAGGCTTGTCACCCATGCTAATCGTAAATAAGTTTGAGGATGTCCTTGAAAAAGTCAAAGAGTTGTCGCCACATCATGAGATTTACTTTAGAAGTCGATTTGGTCAAGGATGCTAGACCAATTGTTATGCCTCATAGGCGGATGGTGCCTAAGGAACAACGAGGGTTAGAGGTGCAAGTTCGTGACCTTTTAGAAAAAGGGGATTCATTCGGAGAAGTATTTTCGAATGGGGTGCACCAATGGTGTTTGCAACCAGGGCAGACAACTCGTTAAGATTGTGAGTGGACTATCATGAACTGAACAACGTAACCGAAAAGAACAAGTATCCGTTGTTGAGGATCGATGACTTGTTCGATCGGCTTCACGAAAACAATGTGCTTTTATAGATGGATTGGGTAATGAGATTTCACCAGTTGAGGGTGGCAAAGTATAGGGTTGTGGCCTACGCAAGTCGATAGTTGAAACCGCATGAAAAGAATTACATAACTCATGACTTGGGGTCGACAGCAAGTGTGCTTGCTCTGAAGATATGGAGAAATTACTTGTTGCGAGTCCGATTCGAGTTGTTTACGGATCGCAAATAATTAATGTATCTTTTCTCCCAAAGATATTTAAATCTTCGGTAGCAGAGAGGGTTAGAGTTTCTGGCATCTTATGACTTTGGTATAGCCTATACTTCTGGCATGGGGAATGCAGTTGTGGATACGTGAATCAAAGACACACAAGTTTGGGAGCGATGTTTTTGGAATGGAAGAGCATCGAGTATTTGGCAAGGTTTGATTTCAGGCCAAGATGCGAGTTGGAACCTGAGATATTGGCAAGTTTATCAATAAGACCCACTCTTATCGAAAGGAATGGCGAGAACCAAAAGTAAAATGCGAAGCTTATCGAGTTTATCCAAAAAGTGAAACCAAAGGATAAAGAGTTCGAAGTCGATCGAGAAGGTTGGCTTCGAAAGCAAGGGCACATTGCACTTTTGGTCAAGCCAAGAGGGTTAATCGGATGTTGGAAGGCCTCCTAAGAGCTTGTGTGTTGGATTTTGGGGGATCATGGGAAAACCATCTACATCTAGTTGAGTTTGCATATAATAATAGCTACCAGACTAGCATTGGGATGGCACCACACGAGGCGTTGTATGGTAGGTCGTGCAATTTCCCAGCATGTTGGTTAGAAACTGGGGGTAAGATGATACTTGGGCCAAAGATGATTAGAGAGACCTCGGATTATATCGATATCGTTCGGCAATGAATGAAGGCAGCCTAAGATCGTCAGTAGAGTTACGCCGATAAGCGTCGTAAGGATTTGGAATTCGATGTTGGTGATAGGGTTTTCGTGAAGATCTTACCGTTGAAGAATATGGTTTGATTCGGAAAGAAAAGATAGTTAGCTCCTAGGTTCATTGGACCATTTCCGATAGTCGAGCAAATTGGAAAGCTCGCGTATAGATTAGAGTTACTTGAGAAGATGTCGTGTGTGCATAACACTTTTCATGAATTGTTTTTATGAAAATACGTGCATGATCCAGATGTGGTAGTGCCTCTGGAGCAGTACGAAAACCTAGAAGTCGAGGCCGCAGTTACGAGACTTTGTAAGCTATTTCGTGTTGTAGCGGACGACACGAAATAGCTTAGGAGGAGGACGGTTAAGTTAGCCAAGTACAATAAACTGAGGAGGACGACGATTGTACGTGGGAGACGGAAGAGAGTATATAGACGACCCTTCTATAACTCTTCGTCTGTATGACCCATTGATATCAATTCATTATCACATCATTTTTACTTATTCTTATTATTGTTACGCGCTGTTATTGTTTTTCTGATTGTTGTTGTTTGACAGAATTTCGCGTGCTAGGACAAGGCTATAGATGCATGGCTTGATGATTGCTATGGATGATAGAATTGGCTTCTCATGGATGGTAAGCATACGGAATTGTTGTGGTTGCTTGTGTTTGCTTGGATTTTCGGGGGCGAAATTCTTAAAAGGAGAGAATGTAATAGCCCGCATTTTACATATCGGAAGATCGTAAAACATTTTTATTTTATTCCCTGAGGGTTGAATCGTTATCATATTTTAATATGTTTATTATAGGGATATGAGACAAATCCATAATTTTTACCAATTTTGTTTGTGACCATTTTGCCTCTGTCAGTCTTGTAAGGGGAATAATTTTTGACTCAAGTCGAATCAGAGGGTGAGACCTATGCCATTGGAAAGGAAATGATGATTGCCTTTCCGTAGAGTGGTTACATTAAATATTTGTCTTAGCGGTTTGGGAGGAATAACTGTTTTAAGGTTTTTCAGTTTGTTGTTCATGTTTTAGGAGCCTTAATGGGCTGATTTTTAGAGAGGGCTGGTGGAATGCTATAAATAGGGGGTGGGACGTATGGAGAATAGTTTACTTCCTCCATTCTCTCATTTGGTGGCCTATGCTCCTACTTTCTCTTACACCTTTCCACTATTAAAAATTGAGATCTAAGGAAGGAAATAAAGATCAACACCATTTGAGGCTAGATCTACACCGTTGCAAAGGAGAATTCATCGGATCGAAGGATTTGGATCAAGTTCTTTGCTTTTCAGAGTCTTATTTCACCGTTTTTTGCTTTGATTTGGAGAATTGGTGAGTGGTTTGCATCTCTCACATGGATTCAATGAAGTATATGAATGTTTGGTCATGTTTTTCGTCAAATTCGAGTTGTTTTCCATAGGTCTACATCATGGTAAGTCCTATTTCATATGAATCACCTTAGAATCTGATTTAATAAGTTAAAACCAGTAATTCATATGCTATTTCATGCGTTTATGCAAGTTAGATCTATCATTTTTGTTCATATGATCATTTATCATGATTTGGGAGTGGTTTGCATAATTTTGGTGAAAACTGTCATATTCATGTTGATAGTGGTTTCATAACATGTTTTTGGTTGTAATTGATGAATCGAATGAACAAATTTCATCGAGGTAGTTGATTGGTGAAGTTTTGGTTGAAATTAGGCTTGAATTGGAGCTGTGCAGGTTTCTGGTCAAGTGTACAGGCCATGGGTCGAGCGCAGTACAAGTTTAGTACAATGCAGTACAAATTTGTGGTCTGGTCATGCATGTCTGGTCGTGCATATCTGGTCATGCATGTCTGGTCGTGCATGTCTGGTCATGCATGTCTAGTCATATATGTCTAGTCATGCATGTATGTTTAACATGTCTGGTCATGCATGTCTGTTTAACATGTTTGGTCATGCATGTCTGGTCGTGCATGTCTGGTCATGCATGTCTAGTCGTGCATGTCTGGTCATGCATGTCTGTTTAACATGTTTGGTCATGCACGTTTGGTCGTGCATGTCTGGTCATGCATGTATGATCATGCATGTCTGGTCATGCATGTCTGTTTAACATGTCTGGTCATGCATGTCTGTTTAACATGTCTGGTCATGCATGTCTGGTCGTATATGTCTGGTCATGCATGTACGTTTAACATGTCTGGTCATGCATGTTTGGTCGTGCATGTCTGGTCATGCATTTCTGGTTGTGCAAGTCTGGTCATATATGTTTGTTGAACATGTTTGGTCGAGCGAGGGATTGGTCTAGTGAGGGATCGGTCCCATGAGGGATTGATTAGTGAGGGATCGATCTAGTGAGGGATCGGTCCAGTGAAGGATTGGTTAGTGAGGGATCGGTCAGTGATGGGTTAATCAATGATGCTGTTGGTTCATGAGCAATGATGGTAGCTTCGATGAGAGTCCAGATGAGGATATTCGAAGTGATGTGATTTGTTCGTTGTTTGTTGTATACAACGAATGTGTGAATGACTCAGGGATGTATTGAGTTCATGGGAAAGAACAACTCAAGGATGTATTGAGCTCGTGTGAAGTAATGGTTGCTATAAAGTGTTCTGAGCTTATGGATAGTTGCAAGTGAAGATGACTGGAGATACTGAAGGCCGAGGAATTATCATTGTCGTAGGTTCTAGCGGGCTCAAAGCGGGGGTATAATATGGGCATACCTAAAAGATCGGATGTAGGTCGAGTAACCTGGGTATCAGTTGAAAAGGCTTAGATATGTATCAATTACAAGGCGTATGGGGTTTTTGCTTGAACCGGGGTTACCATTAGCCCTTGATGGATGGCAGTATGATATGGCCAGTCATACGATTAATGATGGTTTCGAAGCAGGATTGGCGGTGACAGCCAGAGTCTGTCATGGATGATTGAATGCCTGGATGCTTTGTTTATACCATCTCACATGGATTATCCAACATCGAGGGAGATGTTCCTTGAGTGCTTGACTGATATTGGTTTAGGCCTCTGGGGATGGTGCTTGAGGAATGTTAATCTCGATTAGGATTGTTGACGTAAGATATATGTTTTCTGAATGTTATTGATGACTGTTCTGATTCCCATGGGTGTATGGTTGTTCATTGGTTGTTGGATTGTAAAAGATATCATTGTCCGATCTGGGGAAGATGGTAGTAGTGTTCTTCTCTGGTGTTGCAGGTAGATTAGCTCGTTTATTTACCCATGCTCTTATACTTTATTAATGAAGTTTGCTAGCTGTTTTATCACTCACTAAGACTGTTGTATAACTCAAGATTTTATGTTTCCCTCTTATTACCTTGGGCTGTTCATCCGTTTTTGGATGGGAAAACTAGGTGACAGGTGATGGCTTAGTAAGGATGTCGTAGCAGTTCGAAGACGAGTAAGAGGGTGATGTAATATCTTTCTTACTATATGGTATTTGGGTTACCGCTGTTTGTTATTTAACTCTGAGTGTTGTAATGAGGCAAATTTGTACAGACATATGTTGGAACCCTGGTGTATAGATATATTTCCTTGTTGTTCTGAATATTTGAGATTTCTGCTCAAATATGCTTCACCAATATTACCTGTTGTATATGTTTTATTATATTTTATCTTTGCGCTGTGAGGTTAACGACAAGTTCCGCTTGTGTTTACCTACTTCGATGATCGTCCATAAGTGCCTGGCGCATTCCGTTCATAGAAATACCTCGGTGTCCCTCTACAAAGAGTGCTAGTGTGACGACCGCCCATAACTCCTGCACTAAACAAGAGAAGAAGTGTGCTAGACAATGTGCTAGGCAGTTATGGACAATCACTGCCTAGCACATTGTTCAGCACACTTCTCCTCTTGTTTAGTGCAGGAGTTATGGGCGGTCATCACACTAGCACTCTTTGTAGAGGGACACCGAGGTATTACTATGAACGGCTTACTAGATAATAATGAGGGTTTCGATTCAAGGACACGCTGCATGTCTTCCGCCTTAGAAAATTTAAAGAAAAACATCAAGTTATCATATGGATCTGTATACCACTCTTAAGCTTGCGTACATGTTCGTAGTGAAATGGAAGGTTGGAGTCCAAGAAGAAACCACATGATAGTTAGACCAAAAAGTTGCAGCATCAGTTTTAATTTCAACAGGAAGAACAACAACCCCGTTTGATTCTTTAATAGTGATTTCACGAATATCACAGCAAACAACATTCCTTGGCAGTTTTTCAAATACGAAGGTCGAATTGAGTTGTGTATTGGGGATTGGCCGATGGAAGCTTGTTCAGAAGTTACCACAGGCCTAAAAGGTACATGCACCATTGGGGGATTATGACGAACACCACACTTGAATGATTCAACTCCATAAAATTGACATCCTCAACAGAATTACATACAATTTCCAACTATATTATCTGTCTCATTACCCACTTCGCTCACCGGACCAACGTTCTCCACAATCAGGTAAAAGAAGTTACCATCTTTATTAGATTTACCAGAATTTAACGATGTTGGGTCGCGAGCCTTTCGGCTATCGATATGAGTTTTCTGTTAGGAGTTTATTATTACTAATAGTGTGTTTCGTTGGTTATGTTCCGCCTTGAAGAAGCTTGAATCGATCGAATCACAAGGCACGACAGAGTGCCGACCCTCTATTGGTGTCCAACTAAACATCGTTTTCGATCGAATCAAAGTAAAGAGGAAGTCAGCGGTGGTAGCTGCCATTTCTAATCTTGATTTAGGGTTTTATAATCATTCCAGATTATCAACTAAAGCTATGAAATCATATTTACTATGGTGAAACATAGATCTAGAGATTATCCATCATAACAAAACTTAATATCTAATATTAAATAAACATTATCTTTATCAGTAAACAGTTTAGAAATATATATCAAAGTTTTCAACAGATATATTTCAATTTTTTTAATAAAATTGAACTCAGGAAGCCTGAAGGATCAATCAGATTAATTATTGCTTAATTAACATGCATACTTGTTTGATTTTAGTCTGATCAAAACCATTAAGTCATCAATACTTGACTTTCAATATATTGACTTAGTGTCTAACAGTATGTTAATCAGATTTAAACATATGTACATATATATACACTTTATATATATATATATTATATATAAAACAACAATTAATCAATCCTTTCTGATTAAACAAGCAGGAGAAGGGGGCTTTGTTCCAATCGTCGTTACATATCAGTGGTGTCAGAGCCGAAGGTTATGGATTGGGTAATGCATGCAGGGAAATGCTCTCAAAAGATACTCGTAAAATGCGAGTCAAGAGGGAGACTATTAGGATTGCCTCGCATGTTGTTAAGGTTGGAATTATGGTTTGAATAAATATTCCCACATCACGAAATAAATTGAAGGATTGGGGTACAAATATGGGTTTGTGCGATGTAACATTTTGGATTCCTTTTGTTACAAGGATGTGTTTGTCAACTCGTATTTGTGCGCCCTACGCGAAAGGAGGGGGCTTTGTTCCGACTGTCATTACACAACAGTGGTATTAGAGCAAACTGATCCATGAGATATCAATCGAGAGTGAAGCATAATGAGTGAAGAAATGCCGCTCGCTAAGAGTCCTCTTTTTGATGGACACTACGATCACTGGACTGAACTCATGGAGAATCTTCTCCGTGCTAAGAGCTTATGGAACCTTGTTGCTGAAGGATTTACAGAATCAGATGATGGGGCTCAAACTACGATGGCACAACGCAAACAATTGGAGGAATTGAGGGTGAAAGACGACCAGGTAAAGCATTTTCTTTTTCAAGCCATTGACAGAACGGTTTTTGAGAAAATTTTGGACATATGTACTTCAAAAATTATCTGGGATTCTATAAAGAGAAAATTTGGTGGGAATGAGCATGTGAAGAGATCTTTGCTTAACTCTTTGAAAAAGGAGTTCGAGATACTTGTCATGAAAGAGGATGAGAAAATCGATGAGTATTTCAAGAGGGTGATGACAGTATCAAATAGTATGAGGAATAATAGAGAGGAGATGTCTGATTCGAAGATTGTTGAGAAAATACTTTAAACACTAACTGATAAGTTCACATATGTTGTGATTTCAATAGGCGAATCTAGGGACATAAGGAATATGACAGTTAATAAGTTACAAAGCTCTCTGTCTGTTCATGAATAGACATTTAGAGGATCTAGATCTGGATCTGGTTTCTCAACAAGATGATGATGATCATGTGCTTAGTGTTAGGGTTCGTCGTAGAGGCTCATATAGAGGTCAAGGAAGAGGCTGGGGTAGGGCATACAACAAGGCTATGGTAGAGTATTATAACTGCCACAAACTCGGCCACTATCAGTATGAATGTCAAAATGAGAAACAAGGGGTTCATCACACTGAGAATGATGAAGAAGTGTTATTGATGGCCTATATGGAACTGCAAGGAACACAAAAACAGAAGGTTTGGTTTATTGATTCTGGATGCTCTAATCACATGTGTGTTGAGCGCAACATGTTCACAAGTCTGAACTCACATTTTAGTCATAAGGTGAAGCTTGGGAACAATCAAAGTGTTGTTGTTCATGGCAAAAGGGAAGTAAAAATTATGCTCAAAGGTGTGAAATATGTCTTGACTGATGTCTACTTTTTCCTGATCTAAGGAACAATTTACTAAGTGTAGGACAACTCCAGGAAAGAGGACTGGATGTTCTATTTAAAGGCGGAGAAAATTTGACTTGCATCATCTATCATCCCAAGAGAGGTAAGATTGCAGAGTCAATGATGAAGATAAATAGGATGTACATGTTGTTAATAGAATCATGCACTAAATCCGAATAAGAAGGATGCTTTCAAGTTAATGTGTCAAACAAGGCAGAGCTATGGCACAACAGATATGGACATTTGAGCTTCAAAGGACTGTACACTCTACAAGAGAAAGCCATGGTGATAGGGATGCCTGCATTTGGTACAGAGAAGAGCATTTGTGAATCATGTTTGAAAGGAAGCAGCATCGCCAACCTTTCCTAAAGCACAGTTCATGGAGATCTGAAGTTAAATTGCAGCTTGTGAATTCTAATTTATGTGGTCCAATCTCACCTCCCTTAAATAGTGGCAAGAAGTATTTCATAAGCTTCATTGATGACTATGCCATGAAGACTTGGGTGTATTTATTATCTGAGAAATTGAAGCTTTCAACTATTTCAAAATGTTCAAGGCTTTAGTTGAGAAGAAGACATGATCATCGATCAAATATCTCATGACAGACAGGGGAGGTGAGTATTGCTCAAAGGAATTTAAGGAGTTTTGTGATAGAAATGGTATTAGGAGACAACTAACAACATCATTTACACCACCGCAAAATGGTGTTGCAGAGCGCAAAAATCAAAGCATAATGAATGTGGTGAGAGCTGTATTGACAGAGAAGGGAATACCAAAGATATTTTGCGCAGAAGTAGTGAAGTGGACAATTCATGTTCTTAATAGGTGCCCTACGATTTCTTTGCAAGATAAAACTCTAGAGGAGGCATGGAGTAAACTGAAACCATTAGTGGAATACTTTAGTGTGCTTGGATGCATTGGTCATGTACATATCACAGATGTCAAGAGGATGAAACTAGATGATAAAAGCTTAAAATGTGTTCTTCTTGGATACAGTAGTGAATCTAAGGCTTACAGATTATATGATCCAATTGCAAAGAATATTCACACGATCGAGATGTTGTGTTTGAAGAAGCTTTGTCATGGGATTGGGAGTTATTTTCCGCGTAGGAACATATTGATGATCTCCACTGGAAAGAATCTCATCAAAATTCTAGAGATGCACTTGAAGCTGCACATGAAAGTGATGGGTTTGATAGTGGAACATCTGCTAAAGTTAGCGACATTCCTTCTTAGGTTAATCAAGATGCGACTGCCTCACCCAGTATCACATCAAGGGAGGGAAGAATTAGAAATCCACCCTCATGGATTGCTAATTATTTTCTAGGTAATTGTAGATTTTGAGGATGAGGTAAATTTGAGCATTGTCGATCCTGTGTGTTTTGAGGAGGCTGTCAAACACACAAAATGGAGGGAGGCCATGGATGCAGAAATTAGACCAATTGAAAAGAATGGAACTTGGGAGTTAATTGGGCTACCTGAAGGAGCAAAGAAGATCGGTGTGAAATGGTTTTTCAAGACAAAACTCGATGAGTTAGGTGAGGTGGATAAGTACAAAACCAAGTTAGTTGTGAAAGGATTCTCACAGAAGTATGGTGTTGACCAAGGTTTTAAATCTCGGATATCGGTCGCGTTTCATCTCGGAGATTTTATAGACTCGGTCTTATATCGGGGGAGATCTCGGACGAGATGAGTCTAACTCGGGAGTTTGTTTCGGATTTTCATCTTGGGTCTAAAAGTTCATATCGGAACAATCTCGGGGTACATGATATGTTAAAAATGATATTTTAACAAAATTATTTTTATGAATGCTATTAAAAACATAGTAGCTTAAACTTAAAATGCAAAATAACTTTATTACTCTTTATTTTGCGAAAGATCATTCATACTCTAAATCGTAATATGCTTAAAATAGAAATATTGATAGACAAGAAATATTAAAAGGATCGAAAATATTAAAAAATTCAGCATAAATACGCCATATAATACATAATTTCATAAGTAACATGTATGTAAAAAGACGAATATGAAAATCATAAGCATTGTAAAACATATACGAACATACAATATAGTCATTTAACATGCAAAATGTAAAATAACAAAAGATTGTTATGGATAGATTTGAGTTTTTTAATTATAGTTCTAGTTAAGGCACAAATTTAACTTTTAACCAAAAAAACTAAGATCTCAGACGATATTCCAGTATTTCGTCTCGGTCGATATATCTTTCGATATTGCAATATCTCGGGCGATATATTCGAAAGGAGATTTAGAGTTATATTTGCTGTTCATTTCAGAAGGAGCCCAAAATGAGATCTCGGAGGAGATCTCGAGCGATATTTGCGAGATTTGAAACAGTGGTGTTGACTATACTGAAGTTTTTGCTCTAGTTGCAAGACTTGATACAGTTAGGATGATCATTGCACTTGTTGCTCAGAAAGGCTGGGAAATACATCAACTTGACGTGAGGTCATCTTTCCTTCATGGTACCTTGCAAGAGGAGGTGTTTCTGGAACAACTTAAGGGTTATCAAGCTGCTGGGAAGGAACACATGGTATACAAATTAAATAAAGCTCTTTATGGCCTAAAACAGACATCGAAAGCTTGGTTTAACATAATTGAGACATTCTTTCTCAGAGAAGGTTTCATTAGTAGTCAAAATGAGCACACCTTGTTTGTGAAGCATGAGGAAGGGAGAATTCTGATTGTGAGTATCTATGTTGATCATCTACTTTACACAAGTGATGATGCCACTTTGCTGCAAGAATTTAAGTGTTCAATGAAGACTGAATTTGACAGGACAGATTTGGGAAGAATGAGATTCTTCCTGGCGATAGAAGTAATGCAGAGAACAGATGGAATTTTCATCTGCTAGAAGAAGTATGCAACATAAGTTATTGAGAAATTTGAGATGCAAGATTATAATGCTGTGGGTAATCCAATGGTCCCTGTTCAGAAGCAAGGGAAGGATGAGACAGGACTGCAGGTTGATCACACCCTCTACAAACAGATGGTGGGAAGCTTGATGTATCTCACAGCTACAAGGCCAGATCTGATGTATGTGGTGAGCCTTATAAGCAGATACATAGCAACTCCCAAACAGCTCCATTTGCAAGCAATCGAAAGAGTCATGAGGTACTTGAAAGGCACATTTAATCTTGGGATTTGGTACAAACATGGAACTGAAAGTGGACTTACTGCATACACAGACAATGATTATGCGGGGGTGAGAGTGATAGAAAGAACACGTCTAGCTATGTGTTTATGATGAGTGAAGGTGCAGTTGCATGGTCATCTAGGAAACAATCTGTTGTTACCTTATCCAGCACAAAGGCAAAGTATGCGGCTGCAGCTACATGTGCTAGTCAAGCTGTATGGATGAGTTTGAGAGAAATTGATTGATCACAAGCTGAGGAAATGATGATGTTTTGTGACAACACTTCTACCATAAAGTTGTCCAAAAATCATGTTTTTCATGGAAGGTCCAAGCATATTCGAGTAAGATTTCACTTCTTGAGGGATTTCTTTTGTTACAAGGATGTGTGTGTTAACTCATATGTGTGCGCCCTAAGCAGGAGAAGGGGGCTTTGTTCCGCCGTCGTTACATAACATTTTCGTCCATCTTTCTAATCCACAAAGACAAGCAACGACTAAAAGTGGTCAAATGGGTGAGCTGAGATGCAGAGATAGGCATAGTACCTCTGAATCTAGAAATGGTAGAAAACGGATTGGTAGTAGCAATACATGCAACTTCCAACTCTAAGGAAGATGGCTTGGACACAACGGGGCTTGATGGAGGGAATTCGAGATCCTTGGCACTGAAAAGCGGTGGCTTATGGTTAGGCTTGGCGGTGCCATACTGCTTGTCAGATCTTGTGGTGGAGGGTGACATCAGGAGGGAGCGCAAAATGAAGGGGAGAAGTGCCAAGGGGAGCGAAGCAGCGAGGATGACCAAATCATTTAGTGAAAATGGAATAAACGCTCTGCCATTATTCTATTAATTAATGATTCTTTGGGGATATGATTTTAGAAAAAATAATATTTTCAATTTTTTTTGTAATATTACATGTTAAAAATATAATTCTTGAATACTAAGTACAAAGGATAAATATTATTTTTTTGATTCTCAAATATTGTTTATTAAGTATTATAGCCTTAATTACTAGTTACATATTATTCAACAATAATAATTAATTATTAGATGTCACTTCTTATTTATCGAATATTACTTGTTGCTTCTTAGTTGTAATTTATAGCACTTATTAAATGTTGATTATTAACTATAATTTATCAATAACTAATTATTAATAACCGATATCAATAACTAACTATCATATATTTAATATTAACTATTACATGTCAAATATTAATTATTTATTAATATTTTAATTAATAACTAACTATTTTTAAATATATTAATTATTACTTGTTAAACAACAAATACTGAGTATATGATTGAGTTATTAAAAATATGTTCATTACAAGTGTCAAGGAAAATCAGTTGTTAAAAATATGCAATGTTGAGTGTGTGATTATTAACTAATATAACATAATTGAAAACATATTCCATTATGTGTTAGAGAAGATATTTAAATCTAAAAGCTTGTACATGTGCATGAGAATAATAACTTGTAAGGTAATATTTGTATTTTGGAAGTCTTCAATATTTTTAAATTTTCTTATTTCTTAAATTTTGAATACTTTACAAAAATTAATATTTATTTAAAAATTATGATAACTTCAAAAGTTTATATTTAAACTTTATGGAAAAAATGTAAATTTATTTTAGAAAGTACCAATTTTTTTATTTTTTTAAATACTGCATATTAATATAATTATCAATTTTAATTATTAATTGTTAGACACTAAATAATAATAATTACTTCTTAATTATTAATGATTACTTACTAATCATCGATTATTAAAGTAGATTTAATTAAATAGCTAACATTAGTCTACATTATTAATTATTACCTCTTAATTATTTTATAGTAATTATTAATTAATCAACATTAACTATTAAATATTATTACTATATATTTTTTATAATTATTTATTTTTTGTTATTAATATACTATTACTAACATCAATTATTTAAAATTTATTTCTATTATCAATTGCTTAGTAACAAAATAACGATAACATATTTTTCGAAGAATCGACATAACCAGCCCTTGCAAATCCTTGGAAATCTACTGTAGAATAGCTTCAATGAATAGTTGTTGGAAAACTATCTCCATTTGCAACGGAATTTAGTGATGAAACATTTCTGATGGTAAAGTGTTGCAATTTACAATAGTTTAGCGATGGTAAACTAAAGTCGAAACAAACTGAAATAAAAAATCCTAAATATTATCCTTTACAAATTCCACAAAAATCCGCTGGTAAATCTGCTACAGAATTTTCCATTGCTAAATCTGCAGTTGTTTACAACTTTTCTTATATTGAAAGTAGATGTTAAAATATATACATTTTGGGAAGTTCTATTGTGGTGATGGAGGACAAAACCAAAGATGTGAAACAAAAATTCATGGAAATGCTTTGAAGGTCTCAACATTGGGTAACAAGATCAATATAAAAGAGAAAGTTTGGATGATATCGCTCTTCCAATCGAAGCACGTAAAATACAATGATTGGAAACTTTAATAGGAGTCACAAAACCATGTTTTCGATGGATGTTGTAAATAAACTTGGTTTTGGTTAACGTGATTATTTTGGTTAAAAAATTATTATGCATACAGTTAATATGAAGAGAATCATGTTATGCTAAAATTTAGGCTTGTGAAGAGATCCGAGTTTGACTATCTAATCGAGAGAATTCAAGGACATCTTGTATGAAAATTTAAGATAAAATCAAAGAGTAAGAGTTATACGAAGTTCCAAAAAATGAAAAGTCTAGACATTATACTCTATTGTGAACATAGATGTATTTTTTCATTTAATGTTTATAAGAAAATTGAAGCAATTGTAAGTATGCAAGAAAGAAAAGTTTGTTCCCGCCTTAAAATTTCGAACTCGTCCAATTTCGCAAATTATTATTACCGCTTCTTCTAAAATTTACCAAACATATTTTCGGCACAGGGATGAACTTTAGAAAAAATTAGACTGAAGGACACCAAGTTCTTTTTTATACTAAATGACAAATTTTAAAAATATTAGGCTGAAAGATAATGCTAAATACAACTAGCATTTTGTATAGTGTAAAACTGAATATAATGCTAGTTGAATCTAGCATTTCCGTATAGTGCAAAAACCGAATATAAAATGCTAGTTGTATCTACCATTTTCTTTAACTTATACTTTTTTAAAGTTTGTCCTTCAGCCTAAAAATATAATTTTTTGTTCTTCAACTTTTTTTTTTTTTTTAAGTTTGTTCTTCTTGCTAATTACCTTTTCTAAATATTTTCTAATGGATTACTCTATATTAGTAAAATACAAAATTAAGTTTATATTCAACATGGCATCTTTATGTGGTCTGCTACAATAATGGTTTAAGTTTGATCTGTTGATTAGTTTCATATATTATTGAATTGCAACTTGGAGTTCCAAGATATTAATATTATCTTGTTTTGCCCATGAATTTCGATCCATCATTTCTTATTTTAGCTAATGAATATAGAGGTATGGTTTCTATATTTACAACCCGTTTAGATCAACTTATACGAGTCATTTTTTAACTTTTTGAAAGTCAAAGTGAATTGTCTTTTTGTTCTAAAAAGTTAAAAAATGACTTATTTTATTCGGTCCAAATGAGTTCTTAGACTATCCTGTTATCCAAATTTTTTGGGCCATTAATATTACCAGTCCACCCCATCAAGGAAAAATTAGAAACTTGGAAATTTTCCATCAAACTGTTAGTCTATTATATTGCTTGTATGGCTTCTAGGTCTTTTATGGTAATGGTAAATTTACCAGTACCATTAAGGGTGAGCATTATTTGGTTAAATCAAATAAACCAACCGAACCAATTTATTTTGGTCGGATCGGTTTGGTTTTTGAAATTAGACAGTTTGTAAACGGTTCGGAAAAATATTTAATTTGGTTATCGGTTTAACCAAATTAACCGAACTTTTATTATATTTTTGAAATTATCGATATTACAATAAATATGTAAGGTTGGATTAGTCATCCAAGTAAATTTTAATCATCATGTATATGTCAAAATTACTTTTTTTTTTTTTTTTTTTTTTTTTTTTAGGAAGATGTCAAAATTACTTTTAGAAAACATAAGAATCATAAATAATAATACTCTAATAATATATTTATGATTTATTTCAAATTATAGTTAATATTATAAACATAAAGTCTAAAACATTTTTAGTTCGGTTAAATCAAATAACCAACCGTACCAACCAAACTTAATTTGGTTGGTTTGGTTTGGTTTTATTTTTTTATCAGTTTTAGTTTGGTTTGACAATTTTCATCATCGAATAAACCAAACCAACCAAACGCTCACCCCTAAGTAGCATACCAATACCAAGTAATTGGTAAAAAAAATTGAGCCACTTTGGTTTATCAATGTTATCGGTATGGTAACGGTAAATTTACCATTGTTAACGGTAAATATAGCGGTAAAGAAAAGTCAAAACCAGTGGTAATGGTAAATTTACAAATCATATTAAATTTATTTTTCACTATTAGATCAAACTTTAATCATAGTCAATTTTAACGATATGCCGTGTTTTTTAAGAAGATTTTGTAGTTTTATTTATGATGATGATTCATTTTAAGTTTTGTTAGGCTCAAAGTTTGAGATTATAAATGTTATTATGTAATATTATTGTAAATAAGCTGTGTTAGATTAAGAAATACTTAGATATCAACTAAAACATGTCGTAATACTAATACAAATATCATAGAGTAAAAATAAAAAGCAAGATAATTGCTTTTTTCCAAATTTTAGTGCAACAAAATTTGAATATTTGTTGTACTGTTAAATTTCCCATTACCAACCAATGATATACCAGTTTATCGGTATACCAACAAATATTTTATTATTGGTAACGGTAAATTATCAGTAGCTAATTTTGACTTACCAGTAGTACTGGTACGATAATGATTCTCATGTATCGGTAGCGGTTACCATTACCATAACAACCCTAATGGCTTCATTGTATGTGAACAAATAATACATGAAAATTTTGTTACATGTTTGATTACTATAAGCAAACAAACTTGATAAATTTTCCTTGTTAGAATATTTGTATTTACTATCAATTGGAAAATAGCAAATAATGGTATATTTTCATTTGTTCACGTGTTTCATCCATTCTCAGAATCTCATCAGTATATGGCCGCTATATGAACTTCTTCCTTTTATCATGTGTGTTTATCTATTATTCTTAAATCCTGTTAAGAATATATATCTGAAAGTTACATTTAGCATGTGAAAGAAGGGACTGGATAAAAATAGTAAATACTGATAAATTTTTTTAGGAGGACTTTTTTTTTTTTTTTTTTTGGCTTCCACTATGACCAGTGTCATTCAATTCAATTTGTTTCCATGACTTATTTGATTCAAATACTGGAATTTAAATAAAAAATATATATAGATTAAAAGGACTTTGCAGGCTCTTAATTTGAGCTAGGCTGAAGATCAGCAACTGACTTGAATATTTCTTTTGGATCAACTAACTTCACTGCAGGTAATATTATAAGTTTATAACAACAGTCGATCACAAAAGGGCCTTTTTTTTCCTCTCTATCTTCGAAATCCATGAAAATAGTCAAATACACGACATCTTTTTGTGATCTGGTACAATTATTAAGTTGCTTGTTTGACTTTGAGCTGCATAGCTAAAAAGAAAAGCTATCCCACACGAAATTAAAGCATGCAAAACTGTAGCAAAAAAATGTTCACACTGACCCATAAAAATGTTCTGCACATGCGTATTTAATCGTAGGGAAATGAATAACTTTAAGAATACTGTGCTGCTATTCACACCCCAATTTCCTCTTCTGGCCACCAAAACTAAAGACCACCATAAAGAATATCATTTTCTTTTTTCAGCTACCGTACGTTAAAAATATTAATATGAACAGGCACCCCACTACGGAACGAAAGCTTCGGTTTCTTCCCGCCGAATTTACAATCATATTTCGGTTGGTAATAGCCGTACGGTTGCTTCCTGCCGAATTCATATTGTTAATTCGGTTGATTATGGCCGAACGAAGAAAAATGATGTGGTGGCCAGAAGTGTAAAAAATACGATCAAGTTTATTAAATTTTGTGTGGTGGCCAGAAGAGCAAATTGGGGTGTGAATAGCAGCACACTAAGAATATGGATATATTTGTAGGCCGCAACCATAAACAATCCAAGTTACGTCTCTTTTGGGGATCTATCATAATTACTTTGAGTTGTTACTTTTTTTCATTTATGAATAGGCTGGAAAATCTTCAAGCCTAAGTTATATTGACTAAAGAGGTATTAACCAACAAAATCTGTAAGATTTATATATATCTTGAAGAAAATCAAAAGAAGAAAAATACTAGCTCCACATCATTGAAACAAAATGCCACACCACCCATTGATATGCACATATATTCTCTCTTTTTCCCTTTTGATCATATATTTTTAGAACAATCTACATGAATCAGCTTGCACTTTTTCCCTTTTTCGCCTTTTCGAGCATTTTTAGCACTGCTTTATTCAAGCCACTTCTCACACATATATGTATATGGATTTTAGAGGTCAAATATGATTTGATATATGCCATATTATTCCAAACATGTGGGTTGCATATGTATATGACATTGCCTCGACTATGAACTATATCCTTTGTGGATGAAAAAGTGAAAGATCATTTCTTGAGCTTTATTCGCTGTAGTGGAATAAAGGCCAATGAAATGATATTGAAGTGAGCAAAGTTCAGCCATGAAAAAGATACTGCAAAATTTTCAAGTCGGCCATATCTATACCTAGGCTGGCAAATGATACACCAATAATGGCTTTGACCGTTCGTTTTTATGGCCTTGATCACATGGCCCAGAATGATATATAACCTTCATGTTTTTTTTCATGTCCCCCACATATACTTGTGAGTTTTTGAATATGTGGACTGGAAAAGAACTATCAGAGAACATTCTACAGTAAAGAATATGTGAATTTACTTACACTCTCGCATTTCTTTTTTCAAAATAGTTATAAATCAAAGTGCATGAAATAATTAAGGATGTCTTTTTGACATAATACTTGTGTCAATGATTCTGTTTTTGAGGTGTTGAGAAGAGATTTAATAGTTGTTGTTTTTCTAGAGTTTTGACATAGTTTATATAGTTAAATTGTCTGTCTAGAGGTTTGAGATTGCCTTTTTTTTGTCTTCAATTAGTAAATATTTTATTTTTGTAATAAGTCGGGTTGATAATTTTTCCAAAGTTTTAGTTATAATTTTTTTATTAGAAGGATTTAATCATTGAATTTCCTCTTATAAAAACATTGCATAGTTACTAATTTGTCATTACTTTGGTTATGTTTTCTTGATTCCACCATAACACTTTTTTGCAAATCTCTCAGTTTCATAACTCTACCAATTCATTCAGTAATTTCTATTCTCCGTTGTAGGAAAGACTATTAAAAATTTGGAAGTGGTACTCATTATAAAGACATGAAAAAGTTGCACAACTTTAATAATTCCATTGCAATACAGATATATATCAAGCATGAAACAAAATATATAAGCAAAATAAATAACTTATATTTACATTTTTTTTTTTTTAATTATCTGTTACATTGATGGATACGCATAAGTATCATAAGTATATACAAAGGTTCAAAAAATAAAGTTTATTATCAGATTACTTAATTTATTGATCATGTGCACATTTTGTTTGATATGAAACGTAAATATTGAAGACATACAGTTGGAGGGAAGCAACAAAATTATGGATGGGATCAAACTGCAAGTCGCATGTACAATGAATATGACTCTTGCAGTTGTTAATAAATTTGAAAAGCGATAATAATCAATCCATAAAATAGTACGAATAGAATATGTGGTGATGAAACACACGACGATCCATTCTGAATTTAGAAAGACAAGTTTCCACTCAAGCCACATGTTTTTTATTGCTCTATCGCTCTCTCAAAACAGATAATAAAACGATATCAACATTAGTAGCTAAATTGAATGATTTATGGGTCTAAGAAAAGGTCATCTTTGTCATTATGTATGAGTGCAAATAGTCAAGTTTTCATAAAATAAAATTAAGTAGCATTCCGCTATAAAACACCCATTCTCCTGTCATTATCAATGTAAACATTGGAGAATGGATCATTATCATTTTGAATTAGTAGGTTGAGTGAAAATTTGATTCCTTGCTTTATTTCGAAAATTGATATGCAGAAACTCTATCGAGCAATATGTTTTAAACTACATCATTGCTTCTGGTTTCGGTTAGAAAAAAGAAAGGGGATTTTATTGCGAAGGACAAACATCAAATTTTTTTTTTAAAAAAAACCTTAAGGACCAGCTCTTGAAAACTTAGTGATAAGGACAACACAATAAAATGAAACTATACAGTATCAATATATGAAAAAGTTATGCAAAATTGTTACCATGTACATTATCCTTCTCATCGATTTTTTGTTCTCATGATATATTTAATTGAAAAGTTTGTACTTTTCGCTAAAAAATTAAGAGAACTTCCTTAAGACTAAATAATTGATTAATTTTTTTCTTTGCACTATTTTGCTGAAAAGGGAATATCTTTTTTCGTTTGAAATTAAATCAAAATATAAATTTTATTTATCCACTGTTTTTTTTAAATTTACAACTATTTTTGAATAAATCTTTAAATAGTTGCAGAAAATATTGCAAATATATGTAAATACTTTAGCAAATACCAAAGGCACAATAAGAGAATTGTAAAAGTTGTTTTTTGTTTATTCTCAATAATAATGTGATGTTTCAAAGTTGCTACATATTTATACAAAAAAAATGAAATATTTGTATATGGGTCTGAAATACACAATCCACAAGCTAATTTTAAAGGGATTGTAATATACACAACTGAGCTCTCCAATATCATTATTTCCTCCTTTCGGAAATGTATAGGGGTTTTGTAACGACCCCACCTATTTGCCGGTTCAAATCGGTAATTAAACCGACTCAAAACGTTCATAAAAACGGGTTGTTATGGGAACTTACAATTTGAAACAGAACAAAATGAATTTTTCATTATCAAAACAATTATTTTACATTAGAGCTACAATGATCATCATAGTACGATGGATACACAACAGAAAAATATATAAACTCTCAGCGGAAGAATATTGATCCATGATATAACTCCAACTCAAATGCTGAACCTGCTCTAACCGACCCCAAGACTGAATCTGCAAAAGCATAAATACTACGTTGCCCGTGTAGAAAATTATGGGCACCTAGAGTTTATGTGAAGGAAACAATAAACTCTAGGTTAGTCGTGGAACTAGTGTGAGAAACTAAAACAGTTATATTTAGGTTTATTTTAAAGTGAGGTAAATCATAAAATTACATCGTATAACACGAAACGGGGTTTTCATGTATGAATACCAATGCAAGAAATTCACAATGCTTTTTAGAAAATGAAGCTACCGTAAGGTCTCGCGACACACACACATTGCTAATGCAGACTTGAATGAGGTTTCCCCTTATGATAACAAAAAATGCTTGATACGCAGAAAATCCTCTGATAATATTATTGGTGAATAGTGTGAAAAACCATTTTGCAAGTAAATGCATCAATCCTAGCAAGTATAGGTACCGTATACTATACAGACATAATAGTATTCAACTTAAATCATATCGGATCATAGTGGATAATTGGATTTCCAACAAATGACCAGGCCAAGGAACTTTTTTATCTGATGGGTACACCTTTAGAGGGATGTTTCCCGAGAACCAACTGGCTCTCTACTAACGCAAGGTCGGGTTATTCCTTAACTGGATAACTTAGAGCATACCTGAGTATGCCATCTCCCGGTTGTTACCAACCTTTAACCGGACGCCCGCAACATCAGAATCCACATAGGTAGAAGTTTCCACATAAGTA
The DNA here is from genome assembly GCA_030737875.1 of Allium sativum. Classification (NCBI taxonomy): domain Eukaryota; kingdom Viridiplantae; phylum Streptophyta; class Magnoliopsida; order Asparagales; family Amaryllidaceae; genus Allium; species Allium sativum. Next base: position 313,984,006 of record CM060925.1, read on the forward strand.
ATACTTGGGCTCCATAACATGGTATACTATTTATCTAGAAGGAGACAACACACCCATATCCTTGTTGCATTCTTCTTGTGTTGGCCATTTCAGGGGTGTGAGGCTTGCCGAAGTCTTGTTACACAAAGCTACGTTCACTCCAAAGCCATGCTTTGATCATCAATTGCTTATCACTTGGTATGCCACACTGTCATTTCATAACATATAATTGATAATCACTAACCATATCACCTTTGAGCTCATACGTCTCAAAGAAGGATGTTAAGCTATGTTAACAAATTCTCCACTACCAATCAGGAATATATTTAGTAAGAACCAATCGATATATTACAAAACACACTATCATACACATATCCATACAAGTCCATTCTGTGGGTCTGAACGAAATCGAAGGTGCTTTATTCCTCACCCAATAAAGGATAGAAGCCCTTGCAAATTCAGAAAATCTCCAAGTTCGTCAGAATCACTTCTACAAATAACCTCATTATGGGATGCCTTCCAACAGAGACATCAACAAGCAGTCCCTTCGATGTGAAGATTCCCAGTCTTCAACTGTCGTCTTCAATTGCTCCATTACACCGTATGATTATTCGGAACGGTCTTCGGATAGAGATATAATCCCCGTCTTTCCGAATAATTAGTGCAATTTTAAAAAAAAACAATTATGAATTATATCAGATCTTAATCAAGTCTCCCTTTATTTAATTTGGTTAACTAAAACCTTCTTTTAAACTCTTCTCAGTTTCTTGTCTTTTAATAAAATCCATATTCAATAATAATTTTTTAATACACTTCATTCCTTTAAGATTCAATATTTCATTGATCGAAACTTAATCATGATTTCTTTCTTTAGATCCTTACTTAATTTAAATTCTTCCTTTAAAGATTCATTTCATAAATCTTTCTTTTAAAAGCATTCCCTTTAAAACTGAAGTGATTAAGACTTGTAAGTCTTAAAAATCTTTCTTCCTAACTTTAATTACTTTTAAATCAATATTTTTAAAATCTTCATGATTAGAATTTATTTAATTCCAAAACCACTTGATATCAAATATAAGATTTGCATAGAAATCATATTAACTTATATTTAATACCAATTCTCGAAATCAATGAATACTATAAGTGGAATATCGATATAACATCTTTTAAATTCCTTAGATAATATACATCTAACAACGAAGCTCCATATCAAATATCCGAAGATCATTTCTATTCAAACTCATTCTAAAAATCTTTGTTTTAGTTAGCTGAAACCATTTAATGTAAGAACGGGATAGAAATTATATCAGCTCATGCTTGATGTCAATTCCCGTATTCGGCCGATACTATTAGCGAAATAATGGTAAATCTACCTTTTAAATTCCCGAAATAGCATAAGTTTTATCTACATAGTTAATATCAACATTCGAAGACCACAATCAACCATTTTCAATTTTGTTAATAACTTTTAATCATAAAGTAAACTAGATTTTATTTAAAACTAATATATTTGAGTATAATAAATCTCCAAAAATATTCCATATATTATTTAAAAAATGATTATTTAAGATTCAAATAGTAATCAATAAGTTTAAAACTTCAAAACATATTGTTTCTAGAAAACGTTGCAAAAGCGTTACAAAAGTGTTGCTAAATAGCTAGTCTGATCAAAATAACCTTTTAATTATCCAAAACTTAATATTTTCAACACAAATCACTTTCAAAAAACCAAGTTGCTAACAAAGGGGAAGGTTTTCATTCTCCGGGATAAGGTTAGCCTTTCGATCTCTGTCCCAAGAAAGCATTTGTATCATTCCGACAAAGGGAAAGACAAACCTCTTACCTTAGGTACCACCTGGTAAGGCCTCTATTGCTTCTGTACCAATTTGGTCAGGCCAATGAATAACAGAATGATCACGTGGATCTCGAGAGCCCATATCCCTATGTGTTTGCATGGAGTTCAATCCCGTAAAAGCTAGAGCTGCAACCCTAACGGACGAGCCACCAACAACTATATCCTTGTTTCTTCGCTTAGAGCGAATAATGCAAGGAGGAGGTGCATAGCAATTTCCCGATTGAGCTGTGTAAGCGAAGCGTAGTAGTACTGACCTGTTGTTCTTGTTGGCCTTCAGCTCCATGTAACTCCGGACGCGTAAAATAATTAATTATGATTTATCATAATTTTCCATATTTTTAACAATTTTATAAATTCGTTTTTCCAATTACGGTCATCGAACTGCAAAACAACGATTTAATTTGAAAATAGATTTGAACATAACTTGAAATTTATACATTGAAATTTGAAAACGTCTTTTCCATTTGAAAACTATTATTATTAGAAAGGAAATGTGTTTCGTTTCACGTCAGTCTGATTTGAATTGTGTTAGTTATAAACGATTAAAGTTCATGGCCAAAATTCGCGAACTACCGCAATGCGACTAGTTATATTCAGACCATATTAGGACTTAAATATAAAATCCATCTGGTTTACATTCAACATAATTATAAACCTTTATAAACATATATAAACTCATTTAAAACAATATTTTCTAAAATTTCACATCAATTTCAAATTAAAATTGAATATTATAATATTAATAAAATAATATTATTTTTCAAAAATTAATCCGATGAACTTCAAATTTGCAGAAATCAAATTAGATATTATATAAGACTATTGAAATAATTAGTTTTAGTTTAAACTATCGTTTACATACCTAACTTAACTTCAATTTTGAAATTCAGTGCTCAAAATTGATTTCAAACTTGAACATGCCATTTATAATCAAAATTGTTTTCAAATACGTTTCCACCTTTATAAAAATTGTTTGTATATATTTTAGTTTCATTTGCAAACTGTTTCAGATATTAAATTTCAAACTTCATTTTTGGACCTTATTCTTAATATTAAATTAATATAAAAATCATTTATGTTCTAATTGAAAAGGAGACCCATCCAATCACCTATATAATTCCATAATTAAGGTGTGATAGGTGTGCAGTAACATACAGGAAGAAACTACCAATATACGAACATTCATAACAACCATCAACAATATCATCAATATGTCACTCTCTACGTGCAAGCATTATGTTAATCAATGCTTATTAGTGTACATATGTTGCTAACTACACAACCATTCATCCAACATTACACACATATGATTATCATTCATAATTAAATGTATATAAAAATGTGTAGAGTTTCTCACTGATATAATTGCTCCTTAAATCTTCATGGTAAGTGAGCCTAACTAACTGCAACCGATCCCGGATGGACAATATTTCCCCGCACCACATCTTCGAAAATAATATATATATATATATATATATATATATTATATCCTTTTTTAAGTAGGAGAGGGAAGGGTCCAGGCCTAGGGAAGGTGGAGGGAGAGTGTACGAATGGTGGAGGTGGGTTAGGTGCTCAGGTTGGTGTTGGTGGCGGGTTAGGGAGGTGGTGGTGGCCTGCGTGGGTTGGGTGATAGCGTTGGGATGAGAAGGGGGAGCTTGGAGGGAGGTAGGTTAAGCTTGGGGAGTTGGAAGGAGGGGAAGTGGAAGGAGAAGGAGAAGGGAGGCCATAATTTTGGCCGGAGGAGGAAGCTAAGGGTGGTGGCTCTTAGGCTGAATAGGAGAAGAGGAAGGAGGGGAAGAAAGGAAAAGAAGGAGAAGCCATAGCTATGGAGCTTAGGAAAAGAGAAGTGGGAAATGAGATGGAGTGAAATGGTGGGTGAATGCCTCCTTTTATAAGCTAATGAAAGAGGTATAAGTGTAAATGTGTACGGGGCACATGTCATAAACCATACATGCACAAATCCATGGTAATGGAAAACCATGAGCCATACATATGGTTTAAGTTTGAAACACTTTGGAAACACTTCTAAGGTGTTTCAATTTAACTACACTTATATATATCTCAAAATATCCAATTCTAGGTTATCGTTTATCTATTTTAACAACCAACGATTAACGTTATCAAAACCGAATGATGTTATCAACTTATTTAACATTTCAAAAATAACTATTTAATTTTATTATCTATATTTAAATACATTTATTTTAGCTAGAAATGATTACGTTTAAAATAGTTTTGTAAATACATACTTGGAAAACTTGTTGTAACAAAACCTGATAAATTGTTACCAAAATTATACCATTATATTATGACAAAATTAAATATCTATTTTATTACTTAAACATATTTATATTAAAACTATATTAATTTTTTTCTGAACGGTAAGCGCGAAAAATTTATTAATCAACAAGAGAATTACAAAATAACTATACAATACACAAGCTAGTATAAACCAGCATACACGTAACCCAGTAAACGATCACTATACATATACTCACTAAAATTTATATGACTAGCTGAAGACATGCAACTACTACAGCAAAGAATTTATGACATTCTAAAAACAACAATCTGATCTGAAACTTTGCTCCAACCATTATCATAAATTCTTGAAACTATGTCCATTGAATTATCATAACAAACTAGTAACCATATCCATTGAATTCTACAGCAGAAGACCATACCTCCTAAAACTATCGTGAATGGCCCACTCAGTGATTAACCATTACTAGCCAAGCAAAAGACCATACCTCTTGAAACTATAACGAATACCCCGCTCAATCATATAACCATTACTAGCCAACCTATCAAATGAACCAAACAATTGTAGTAACAAAACTAGTTGCAAGAAGATGCAACCACATTGACCACAAAACTCCATATAGCACTATATAACTTCAGGTTCAAATAAGGTGCAAATGTCCATAGCATACAAAAGATACGTATAAATCTCAGGAAAGAGTAAGATCATACATGGGATTATTTCGCGTATGTCTTTTAGAAGATTTCATATTACTGCTAAGAGGAAGCACATCCTCTTAATTATATTCAATACCTTCATCTATATCATCCCAAAACATACCTCTCAACCTATTGCTCTTTGATTTAGAAGTCGAGCTAGAAGATGCCAAAACAGTATTCACATTGGGAAAAGTCAGACTAGATCCATATACAGGTGGTAACTTGATATGTGGAGATGGCTTCAAATGAGCATATGGTGAGGACTTAGCTTATGGTGAAGCAGAACTTGAACTGCCTACCTTATTACTGACAGTAGAAAGAAAACAGAAGCTAAAAGTTGACGAACAAGACATAGTTGAAATTGATGAAGCAGTGTTGCTCAAACTAGCGACAACAACAGACGATATCCCTGGTGAAACTGATGATGCAGCAGATGTACTAGTTAATGGCTCTTTAGTTATATGAGCAGTATCAACATTATCCAAAATTTCATCAAAAAGATTGCCAACAAATGTTACTTCGTCTAACGATTGATCCCCATTATCAGACTCATTCACCTTATTGGCTTGCGCATCCAATCCAAAAACATCACCAGTATTATTTCCATTTATCTGATCTACATCCTTACAATTAACTTTCTCTAAAGGATTTAAACTGTCCACTTCATTAATCACTTCAGTAGTACGGTTTTCATTATATTCAGTTTCTAAAACATCAAATGGATTAACATCATCAATAGGTACATCACTATTAACAACATCATTAGCCTCATTATTATTCTCACCCTTCTTCCTCCATATCTTTTTTGTTTTTGGATTAACAGAAGTCCAATTACTATGATTGGCATTATAAGAGGGCTTCCTATTATACCGTCCCGCTTGATCATTAGTTCTGGAATGATAATTGTGATCAAAATCCTCAACATGGTCCTCACAATCGAAGTCTACCTTAGCATTGAATTCACAACTACTAGTCTCATGGTCCAAAACCTTGCAAAAGTACAAATTTTAGTTCACCAGTCATATGTTAATCGAACTGAAGGGAAATCTTTACCTAAACCGTCTACCACTATTTTATCAGGAAGATCAAACTCAGATGAAATCTCTATCAAGGCCTTTGCATATCTAAATCGTTGTAACTTTTTCATACTACTATAAAAACATATTAATCTCCCAATATGACAAGCAAGCCAGTTTATTCCCAATAAAGTCCAGAGAATAATAGGGATTCTATAAAAGTGAACCCAAATTGGTACTTTTTAATATGAGCTTGATTATTTCCTATTGATGGATCCCATCTAGTTATAATGAACATACATCCTCTTATAAAAAATGGATCAAATTTTAAAATTCTTTCTCTATCCGATTCATTTGAAAAAATTGAAATAAAAGTGAACACCATCGGGTTTTATGCTGACTTCACCTTCTAATTTCCAAAAATGATTTAAGAATTTACCACCGAAGGGTAAGATGAAGTGTCATCCAAAATGAAGCCTACCAAGAAGTTGCTCAAGTATTTCACACCTTCAGTCTTGACCAAATCTGGAATCTTCTTCAGCATACTATCCTTCGAGATATCAAAGTGCTGAGGTTAGAAAATACCATCATTCTGCGGGAGTGAATTAAAGAGGGATGCATAGTCCTTTTTCGTAAATAAGGGAAATAAAGCATTTGACGAATTATGATCTGCCAAGTTGACATTAGGATCGACAGAATTTTTAGATCTGAAAGTCGAATTTCATGGATCTGGGAGAACAGTTACAGAACCTAAATTTATTTTATATTTAATCCAAATTAAATTCATTTTATATTCCAAAAAATTTAATTTTTATATTTGAAATCCAGGTTTTAAATTGGTCAAAATTTCTAGATTGTTACAGTTTTTTTTTCTTTTTCTTTTTTTCTATACAGCCCATCAAAAAGTTCCAGAACTGTCTTCAATCGCGTGAAACTTAAGAGGATAAGGCTTTAGTTAGAACGTCTGCACGTTGATAGACGGCAAGAACACGAGTTACTTCTAATTTCCCTTTCATGATTTGTTCATTAACAAAATGGAGGTTGATCTCTATATATTTTGTTCGTGAATGAAGAATAGGGTTAACTGAGAATAAAACAGTGTTGAGATTATCGCACCAGCTGATAGGCTTTCTGATTGAACAGATTCCAATTTCAGATAGTAATGATTCTATCTAGATGATTTCAGCAATAGTGTTTGCAATGCATCGATATCCAACCTTCATGCTTGAACGAAAGATTGTTTGTTGCTTCCTAGTGCATCAGGAAATTGGATTACCACCTAAGTAAAATCAACAGAGCTTAATCTTCGATCATTTGAGTCTAAAGCCTAATCAACGTAAGCTTGTGTAATTAGATCTTTACTTGCTTTCTTTTGTATTCCATGATCAATTGTGCCTTTCAGATATCGAAGTATACACTTTCTTGTTTTCTGGTAATTATCTAAGGGATTTTGCATGAAGTGACAAACATTATTCACACTATAATCAATGTCAGGTATAGTGATAGTAACATCCTATAATGCTCCTACAATATGTTGATACTGCTTGTCATTAGTTATAGGTTCTCCCTTAAATTTGGATGGATTCAAGTTACTGACTATGAGTGTAGGTAGAGCTTTGGCCAAGTTCATCTTAGCTTGTATAGGTATCTCTAATGCATTTTTCTTCTTTTAGCCTCTATGCCTAGAAAATAAAATAGGTCACCAAGATGTTTAATTGAGAGTGCCAGATCCAAAATGAATTGTTCTATATAATTCTACCATGTCATTGACAATAATAGTTATATCAACTACATATACCACTAAAGTATTGTTTCCCTTGATCTAAATTTAAGTATGGTGAATTATCTGAATTGGTTGAACTAAACCCTACCTTGTTAGTGTGAGCTTTAGTTTCTCATTTCAAACTCTTCATCCATGTTTAAATCCATATATTGCTTTAAACATATTGCATACAAGATCTGAGTTATTATTTTGAACATAACCTCTGGATTATTCCATGTATACCTCTTCATGCAAGTTTCCATTTAGAAATGTGTTGTCAACATCCAGTTTTCTGATTTTCTACTGATTATGAAATGCAGTTGCTACAACAATTCTTATAGTAGTTGGCTTTACAACTAGTGAAAAAATCTCATTGAATTCAAAATCAAATTATTGTATGAATCCCTTAGCAACAAGTCTTGTTTTGTACTAAAATATATAGCCACAAAAATGATTAACATCCTAGAATAGTGAAATCTTTGTAGAACTCTTAGATAAGTTGGATTCCTTGAATTGTACATTTTGATTTAAGAGAGAACTTGATTTACCATTAAAGGCAAGTGATATATTTCCGTATTTTTAAGATGAGTTTTTCAATATCAGTGACCTCTTATAATGATGTCTTGAGATTTAAATGCTTTCCGAAAGCGTGATTTTTTTGAAATGAAAGACGTGAAATTAGATGATTGAATTTCAATCTTAATGTACCTTTAGTTCTAAAGATCTTAATTTGAATGCTTTATGCAGTTTAGGTCTTACCATTTTAATCCTAGAGATTGTGATAAGATCCTTTTGCTTCCGTAGAATCATCTTATACCTTGGTTTGGTGATTGTCGCAATACTTAATGCTTAGTTGAATCCCTTTAAGGTTAGTAGATAACGACCATTGTATTATTAGGACGAATGTCCATGTATATTAGAGTTTCTTATAGGGAATCTGTAGCTGTTAATTGGGTTCATTCCTTTAATACATGGCTTTCGGTCAAATCTTAAGGTATCAGATTCTTAATTCATTTTAATTATAGCCTATTATAAGGGTAGGTATCTTCAATTGATGCTCTTGATTGGTAAGTTTCATGCTACCTGATGGGTTTCGAACATCTTTGATAACATACGATAATCTTAGTATTCAAAGGGTTTCGAACATCTTTGATAACCTACGCTAAGCTCAGGCCTCAGAGGGTTTCGAGTTAGATATTTTTAAAGGGTTCAAATAATTTATTCAATTTGGTATCCCATTTAAGGGTTACCTTTAGAAACCTTCAAAGCTTAGAGTTGAAAGGTTAAGATATATAATAATTTAAAAATTACCTTTATATTATATTACCTTGATCAATTGAAATGAGGTTCCTTTTTATTAATGACTTCTCCTAATATAGAGACTTGAGAATTCCTATTCCTAGGAATTCCTGAATTAATTTAGGAATTATGGTTTACAACTTAGGAATTAAGACAAAAGTTAAAGAATGAGAAATTCGGCCTCAATTCCGGACCCTGGTGTTGTATTTATAGGTACGGGTTAACCCGTATCCACCTTTATGTTGTCGTTTCAATGCATTTGCAGCAGTTAACTTGGAGGCTTAGAGGATGCAATTCTATTGCTCTATACTCTGGCACTTTTCATGTAATATGGAGATGGAAATGAGCTCTTATATGACTCTTTGATAAGAATTCCTTAGTATGGCCTTCACTCCTATCGAGGGTAGGGCATAATCTAGATAGAACTCTAGTACTTGTATTGTCAAATATTTCTTCAATGATCTTTTTCCTTTGGGACTCCGAAGTGATTCTGTCTCCAGGATGAAACTTTCCTCATGCGATGGGGATTTTTCCTGAGGTCACATGGTCACTCCCTTTCAATTATATCGAAGGGCATGTTTGGTATGAAGTTTGCGATTTGGCTCTCCTCCTAGTTTGTTCAAAGGCCATTGCCATGCTGTAGTAAAAATAGGTGTGCCCTTCGATACTGTCAAAGGAGATTTTCTTTGTTGACGGCTTCTTCTACTCTTATTATGTTTTTTAGGAGTTTCATATTGACGGAATTCCCTTGGTTGTTCCAAAATATTTGTGCCTTCAACATCCCTTAACTGTTACCTTTCTACTGCTAAAGTTGTAATGATTCTCTAGCACTAGAGCTTTTCGCCTCCCCCTTTCCCAGGCTAGTGAAGGGGTGTTCTTGACTTTTTAAGTTAACATATCCAGCTGGCAGCTTCTTCATATGTCTATTAATTTTTCTCCCTCTTAATATTCCTATTTGGGTGATTAGATTTAATTTGACGGTTGTCCTTGTTCTAACATTTCTTTATAAGTAGCTCGTTCTTTCATCTTCTCCATTCACCCGCATTTGAAAAAAATACGAGCACTAGAATTGAAGCTCCCAAAAGATCAATAAAGTTGTTTTAGCATGTTTCCGTTGCATTCAGGGTAAGCATTTACTTTAATTTAAGACTTGAATTTACAATCGACCCAGAATTTTCCATTTGTAGGATTTAAGGTTTATGACTTTTATTCTGAAATTCTAAATCATTTTTTTTTTCTGATTCACTCGCCATGAATGCCACAAATATTCATGCATCTAACTGAAATTATGATCGATCATGGATGCCAATCCGATATTCCCTAAAAATTTGATATATTTTCGTTTATCGGAGAGGGTTTCAAGGCCGAGATTTGATCCGCCTAATTTCAATTTGGTTTGACATATGGTTTTTGGGATAATCGGCCCTATATCCACAGTATAATAAAACTAGGCATAACTATCGGGAAATGGTAAATTGATTTAAAAGTAGAACCCCTTTAGATCTTTTTGAAACCCCTTTTACTCACTTTAGTTAGAGAAGATTTAATTAATGTGTTGATATAAAGGAATAATTAGTGGAGGTATCCAAAGTGTTTTGGTATAGCTAAAGGGTATTCTAGTTTGCATAAGCAACTTGGCGGTTTTAATTATGTCGAAGGTCACATATTTTTCTGTCTCCTCCCCCTTTGAAAGTGTGGAAATAGCTGGGATGTCATACATTTATTTCTTTCCTTTAGATTCTTTTGAAGGGGATTGGGATTGGATTCTTCCTAAGGAACTTTTTTAAACTCTATTTTGTTCTAATCATTATAGAATAGTATAACCTGGTAGTATGATGGTCAAAAAGAAAAAGGCAACAAAGAAATTTGGTCTTGATGTTCCTTCTTCTGGCTTTGATGCACCTTCTTTCCCTAAACTAGAAGAGGCGTCAGACTGCTACTATTTTGGAGCATTCTTTATAACAGCCCAAGGGAAGGTTGTTCAGATATTGATGGATTTCGGGATAATAAGGGTCGAGGCCATTCTCTATGGTGCTAAAGATACTATAGGCAACCCTCTTGAAGGGTTCTTTGCTTATACTACCATTCACACCTAGCACACGAGCCTCTTCCCTTTCTAGATTTTAATTTTTGATTTCTCAGTCACCTCAACATTGCTCCAATCCAGCACTTGCCTAATGCGTATACATATTTACTTGGATATGGGTTTTTCGAAAGGCAATTTTATTATATTCACCCATATATACAAATTACAATACATGTCTCATATCAATATTCATATACATCACCTCATATTACCACAAAAACTACCTATATCTATACATTCCTGTAAGGAGAAAAAACAATATAACTAACCCAAAGAAAATAGAAAAAACTCATTATAGAAAAGCTTTGCCATATTTATGTTAATAGACTTCACCGCAAAAACATGATTTCATGATCCTCTTCTAGTCCCAAGATCCTTCACATTTCTCTTATCAATTAGAGTATAAAGTTCATGCATATTCTTCGAACCTACCATAAATACTCTCTTATTCCGTTCTTGCCAAATTGCGTATATAAATCTTTTGAGTATCTTAAGCAAAAAATTTGATTTTTTAGATCTCCGCCTTGTCCCTTTGAAAATATTGAACCACTCCAACATGCTAATCCTTGAAGGTCTATGCAAACATCCATTCATCAAAATCCTATACCATAGATGATAAACAAAAGCACATTAAAAAAAATGTGTGTATAACATTAATCCATACACCAATGGTGGTTCCTCTCTAAATTCCCTTGCTCTTGAAGATTGATTCACTTGGCAGAAGTGAACCACATTAATCCATGAATTTTTAGAGCGAATTCTAATACACAGCTGATTGAGGAAGGCATTACAAAGGCTAAGAATTAGGAAAACCATTTCTTTTATATTTGATTCCCTTCTGGCATTACTGGCACTTTCTTTTACCTGGGTAATGACCTTAAACCTTCTTGTCTTTGCATATCGTTTTCTGTTTTATTCATCAAATGCCCTTATTTTTGTTATGATTATTCGTTTTGCAAGTACCATTCCCAAAAGTCCTAGCTCAGAGACGAAGGAGGTCATTGACAAGGTAAAGGCGGCTAGGCTGGAAAAAAGGAATACCTTATTAACCACTAGCATTTTAACAAAGAATGTTATTGCTCCCGCCAGGTAAGAGGATCCTTGGGAAGCCTCCTACAACACATCTTTTATCAAAGGGAATATTGCGATGATCATCATACACCAATGTTGCTCTTTTAACCAAATAGCTCGTTGTATAACCACCCGACCGATGTAAAATGGTTATCAAGGGAAAGAAACAAGAGAAATGTTAAAAAGGGAGATAATAAGAAAAGAAGAAAACATAATAAAACCACACAGAACATCTCACAACTCATCTGATAACATATAATAGTAACAATCACAAATATAAAATAGATGAAACAGTAATAACTATATAAACCACATAATTAGAGAAGATAAGCTCATACAGTTATGCAAAATAATAATAGAGTTTGTACAAGTGATAAATAAATTGAAACTAATAATCTGTCTTTAATAAGAATACATAACACTATCAAGGCTCCACAGTGTCACACAGCGGAGTCCATCTCTGGACTGCCTACAAGACTCTCATCTGAAGTTGTCCCTCAATCAATCAAATCATTGGCAGTTTGGAATGTCAACAAACTCTACCAACTATCACTATGTCATAACGTCATTGACTGTAAGTGATAAATCAACCACTTTTGACAGTCACATTAGTACGACCAAATGTTTCCTTTTCTTCATCTTGGAGAAGAACCACCTATCGCGGAAGCCATGCTTTCCATCATGGAGCCACCATCTTAGTTGATGAATCACAACATAGAAACACTACATTCTTTATTTACACAAAAGCCATCGATCGAGGAGCTACCATATCCAAACCATATATCATGTTTCTCGAAGTCATGCCATCGTCCATATCAAATATGACAAAGTGGCCAATAACAATAATAGTCGATATCGACCACTCCATAATAATCGAAAACGAACACTCGAATCATGCATTTAACAGGTACTAGTTAAATACACATCCAAGGAAAATGCTCAGCATTACCCCGAAATCCATCCTGTCTCAAAGTCAGTCCTCTATTTTTAGATCTGGCGCCAATATTTATTGTTGCTCCATCTTTAAATCCTTCGTCGTATCCTAACGCTACCCCACTACCATACTCGTTGTCAAGCACCGCTGCTGCTCCATCGTGGAATCCATTCAAGCAGTATAAAGCTTCTTCATGAATTTATCTCATCCATTCCAGTATTTCATCTTTATACATTCAGTCTGTATGCGCCAATGTATGTGTTTGATCGATAATCACCCCCAAAATTCTAACAAACGAGATTTCCTAATATTACATTGCCTACTAATGGCGTTTTTAGCTAAAACCAAATAAATAGTTCAATTATGCGACCAATAGTCATACAAATTGCTAAACAAGCATACAAGCATCCATAATGACATTAAAAATTAAATAAAGCCCATCTATAATAATCAGAGTGTAATAAATGTCCATATAGCCTAAATCTAGCAACATGATCAAAATAGCATGTAATATCGCATAAACAAGTAAAACATGATAATTAGGTTAAAATGACTTAAATCACTTTAATCTTTTATTAGTTATTTACAAGGTTCGACTATCCTAAAAATTATGTTTTGTAATTAGAAATCAGCTTAAAAACATCAAATTTATATTGTACAAATTAATACAGCTCGGTAATCGATAATATCACTTACCTTAATCAAATCATTTCAAACCAACTCCACAATGTAGGCTCGCCCAATACATCTCTTAATCAACCTACTACAGGCCTGTACATTCTCAACTCCACGTTCGTGCACCATTTCCGATGATATGGAGCTCCGATCAATGAAATTCGAAATTTCTTTCACTATTATACCCGTCGTCTCATACTCGATCTATCTACATCCAAAACTTTATCGCCCTAGCCCCCTTGTGAATCATGGCATGTCATGGCAACCCAGTTTTTAGGGATTCTCCCTTAATGTTGCAATCATCAAACATGAATCAGATTTTCCAAACCCTTCCCTCTGATGCGCTTCGCCACCGAAAGTTTGATTCTGGCCTCAAAATTTCCTATCTTCGAAACACCGACATAAATAAGTTAAACCTTAAATTTAAACACCTTATTTTGATAGTCATCGATCATGCACAAACTCATACCGATTGTGGTGTTCTTCTGTCGGAGAACAACAAATCATATGCCAAGATTTATCGTGGAGTTTATGAATTGATTTGATTTCTAGAGGCAGCCATGAATAGTATTCATCAATTTGGGAGAAAGACTCCGCGGGTTGGGTCTACCTTATTATAGCATGGGTTAATTAGTTTATTTTTTAAAATGTTAATTAGATTTAAATTAAAACGATCATGCGTTTAGTTCACTACGATCAAACTATACGTAACGTCTGACCCCGAGATTGTAACACCTCATATTTCAATACACAATAATTATATTAAGAAGATAATAAAATGAGTATCAATTAATAAAGTATTTAGAATTGGATAGAATGGACATACCTTGCGTTCATTACGAAATTATTGTTCCGATAGACTCTTAGTTTTCTTAAATCGGATTAAATATGAAGTAGATATGAACTAAAGAAGATTGAACATGAATACATATATATAATAAGAATAAACAGCGTAGAAAGCAACGGTCACTAGGCGACACAGGGATTGACCCAGGTCTAAGGCAGGTCGACCCTAGTGTCGACCCAGGTAAAGGTGGGTCGACCCACCTGCATGCAAGGCAGGTTTGTGCATTCAAATCTGGACTTTTTATATTTCATGTTTGTACACTGACTCAACCTTAGGTGTACGATTGGATTGGTAAACCTAAAATTTAAAGGTTTAGAATTATCCTAGCTAATCTATAAATAGGCTAACAACCTTACTTTTTTCCTACACATAAACATTTTTCATTCTTCTTCCCTCAAACCATTTCCGAATAAAAATAAGAAGATGCTAAAGTGCTGCCAAAACCAAGATTAAGGGGAATAATTCTATTTTTTCTACAACAACTCTAAAAAGACATTTTCTGGATCTTAACCTAACCACTATGAGTTCTAGTTATTCCAGATCTGATAACTAAAAAGTACTGTAATAGTAAATAATCTGAATTTGAAATCATATAGTATTTATATGTTATTGTTTTACTTCCAATTCCCAATTTAGTTTTTAGTGATTACTTGTTACGTGTACATCCTTATTATCCCATTTTCTATCTTATTTTTATTTACAGTCTTATGCCTGTTCATTCAATTTTCGTAATTGGATCTATATTTTCTCCTTTATCCGGGTTAAGAGAGGGCGTGATAATGAATTCCGAAGAGGAGCTTCGGGATTGGACGTAGGGCGGGAAGTCTGAACCAGTATAATATTCCCGGTGTTGTTTCTTATTGCATTTACATTTGATATATTTCTATTACTAAGCTTTTATCTGCTTAACTATTACATATTATCTAATTAGTATATCATCTATATTTCCACTATATCATTATTGATCCTGCTTAAGTCGTACAAATCGATTTTTTTTCAATCAATGCTTATCAGTGTACATGTGTTGGTAACTACACAACCATTCATCCAATGTTACACACATATGATTATCATTCATAATTAACCGTATAAAAAAATTGTAGAGTTTCTCACTAGCATAATTGTTCTTAAATCTTCATGGTAGGTGAGCCTAGCTAATTGCAAACGATCCCGGATGGACAGTATTTCCCCACACCAACTCTTTGACGAAATATAATATTAATATATATATATATATATTATATCCTTTTTTTAATAGGAGAGGGAAGGGGCCAAGCCTAGGGAAGGTGGAGGGAGGTGGTGGAGGTCGGCGTGGGTTGGCTGGTAGTGTTGGGACGAGAAGGGGGAGCTTGGGAAGGTGGTAGGAGGGGCATAGGAAGGAGAAGGGAGGCTAGAATTTTGGCCGGAGGAGGAAGCCAATGGTGGTGGCTCTTAGGTCAAATAGGAGAGGAGGAAGGAAGGGAAGAAAGGAAAAGAAGGAGGGGGAGAAGCCATAGCTGTGGAGCTTAGGAAAAGAGAAGAGAAGTGGGAAATGAGATGGAGTGAAATGATGGGTAAGTGCCTCCTTTAATGAGCTTATGAAAGAGATATACGTGTAAATATGTATGGGGCACATAAACTGTACATGCACAAATCCAAGGTAATGGAAAACCATGAGCCATACACATGGTTTAAGTTTGCAACACTTTGGAAACACTTCTAAGGTGTTTCAATTTAACTACACTTATATATGTCTCAAAATATCCAATTCTAGGTTATCGTTTTGCTATTTTAACAACTGACAATCAATGTTATCAAAACCGAATGATGTTATCAACTTATTTAACACTACCAAATAATTATTTAATTTTATTATCTATATTTAAATAAATTTATTTTAGCTAGAAATGATTACGTTTAAAATAGTTTTGTAAATATGTACTTGGAAATCTTGTTGTAACAAAACCTGATAAATTCTTACTAAAATTATACCATTATATTTTGACAAAATTAAATGTCTATTTTATTACTAAAACATATTTATATTAAAATTTATTTTATATTTTACCCAAATTAAATTCATTTTACATTCCAAAAAAATATAATTTTTATATTTGAAATCCAAGTTTTAAATTGATCAAATTTTTTGGATTGTTACAGCTTTTTCTTTTTTTTTTCTTTATAGTCCATCGAAAAATTCCAGATTTGTCTTCAATCGTGTGAAACTCAAGAGGATAAGGCTTTAGCTAGAATGTTGCACACTGATAGATGGCAAGAACATGAGTTTCTTCTAATTTTCCTTTCATGATTTGTTCATTAACAAAATGGTGGTTGATCTATATATGTTTTGTTCGTGAATGAAGAATAATGTTAGCCGAAAATGAAACAGTGTTGAGATTATTGCACCAGCTGATAGTCTTTCTGATTGAACAGATTCCAATTTCAGAAGCAGTGGTTTTATCCAGATGATTTCAGCAATAGTATTTGCAACGCATCGATACCCAACCTTTGTACTTAAATGAGATATTATTTGTTGCTTCCTAGAGCATCAGGAAATTGGATTACCACCTAAGTAAATTCAACAGAGGTTGATCTTCGATCATTTGGGTCTAAAGCCCAATTAGCATAAGCTTGTATAATTAGATCTTTACTAGCTTTCTTTTGTATTCCATGATCAATTGCGCCTTTCAAATATCGAAGTATATGCTTTATTGTTTTCCAGTAAGTATCAAAGGGGTTTTACATGAATTGACAAATCTTATTCACACTATAACCTATGTCAAGTATAGTGATAGTAATATCCTATAATGCTCCTAAAATATGTTGATACTGCTTGTCATTAGTTATTGGTTCTCCCTTAAATTTGGATGGATTCAAGTTACTAACTATGAGTGTAGGTAGGGCTTTGGCCAAGTTCATCTTAGCTTGTATCAGTATCTCTAATGCATTTTCTTCTTTTAGCCTCTATGCCTAGAAAATAAAATAGGTCACCTAGATTTTTAATTAAGAGTGCCAGATAAAAATATTGAATTGTTCTATTTAATTCTTCCATGTCATTGACTATAATAATTATAATAATTATACCACTAAAGTATTGATACCCTTGATCAAAAATTAAGTATGGTGAATTATCAGAACTGGTTAAACTAAACCCTACCTTGTTAGTGTTAGCTTTAGTTTCTCATTTCAAACTCTTCATGCATGTTTAAATCCATATATTGCTTTGATAGACTGCATACAAAATTTGAGTTATTATTTTGAATATAACCTCTGGGTTATTCCATGTATACCTCTTCATGTATGTTTCCATTTAGAAATGTGGTGTCAACATCCATTTTTTATTTTCTATTGATTATGTAATGCAGTTGTAATGACCCGCATTTTCAGTGGTGTAATAATTAATTAATTTAATTACTTAAAAGGTGATTAAAGGATTTAATGGTCATGGAATTAAATAATGGTAAATATTTAATTTAAAATAATAAATTAAATAATATATTTAATCATAAAATAATCAGAGTTTGCTGAAAAGGGCGATATGGTGTGAACTGTATCATCTGTGATATTTAATACAGCTTGGAATTTAATTTGAATAACGAATATATTATATAAACGACAGTTTGAACGTATAATTATATTATAATTAAAATCGAGCTTGAAATGGCGCTGTAGTTCGTAAATTGGCGATTCGAACTTCAACTGAATGTACATGATTCGTTTTAAGTCGGATTTCTGTGAAACAAGAAACGTGTGGAGCTGGTGGAGTATATCTTTCTAGTGGAAGAGAAAAATCAGGATTTCGTCGTGTAGATTTTGATTTACTTCCAAATCAAATTTTAGAAAAGTCGCTGTGGAATTCCTTTATAATTTAAAAAGGAATTATTTATATTTTAAAAAAGGAAATTCATTTTAAATCGAATATCGATTTAAACGGGATGTGAAGTATCGAGTTATAAATCTCAGTGGAGCTACATGATATTCAGTTGTGAATATATACGATAATATTAATTTATTAATATTTTATTTAACTATATTTAAATATATTTAAATATATTTATATATTTAAATGGGTCAACCAGAGCTTTAAAAAATAGCCACTTTTGCAAACGAAGTCAGAATTCGACAAAACTAATTTTGTTGGATCCACAACATCAAATTATTGTTAGATTCCAAGTTCCATGATTTTTAGAGTCACTGTGTGGCCGTACGGATTTTTAGAGTGGAAAACAGTCAGTATTTCGACGGTTAAAAATACGCTGTGTGAGCATACGGAGTCGGAATTCGACGAAACCAGTTTTGTTGGGACCATAATGTCGAACTGAAGATGCATGTCAATTTTCATGATTTTTGGGAATCGTATGTGATAACAGGAATTTTAGAGGACAAGAAAATATTACGTTTGCTTAAAATCTAATATAATAATCGATTTAAAAATTATTATAAATATTCTATAAATACCAAAATTCATCCTAAACCTAATTTCAGGCTCAGTTTTTGCGCCGTTATTTTTGTGCATCCTCAAAAGGAAACGTCAGGAATGAAAAATCAAAATAAATTCAAGGGAAATCTTATAAATGCTCTAATGAATATATATAGATTCGGCAAGGGGATAGCTCCATTTCCATGTGGGTTTTCCTCAGCTCGATGACGTTGGGTTCGTGGGTTTTGGTTAACCGTAAGTCTAGGGTTAAGGATTGGGGGCGATTAAAGCATTGGCTCACGAATGCATTGTTGAAATCGAACTCGTGGCAAGATTTTGAGCGTTGTGTGAATGGTTGGTTCGATTTAGAGTGAAAAAAGTTCGGTGGATTTAGGGTAGTACGTGAGGGAGCCTGGGGTTCGCATTCTAGGTTGAGGATGCGGATTAGATGTTCTTGAGTTGGTTATGAAGTTCTTCGAGCAAGGAATTCAACGGTGTAGGAAATTTCAGAAATCATGAAGAACAGGAAGAGGACGGGGGGTTTAAAGTTTGGGAAATGGCCAGTTTAAATTACCAGAGCACGGTATTTCGTTCGGGGAAGACGGGTAGGAGTGGAGCGGGCTTAAATGGGAACTGGGCCGTGATTTTTAATGGTAAGGGCCCATGTAAATTATTTACTTAAAACTCAAGTTTAATTTAAATAATGTATAAAACTTGTTAACGTGATAACTTGCTCATACGACATCAGAATTTGACAAATCAAGATCCATTAGGATCGTATGGATGAGAGCTCCACCATGGAACTAACTGGGAGTGGATTCAAGCTCGTTTGAATTTAAGGCGAAATAAATTGTTTGATTCAAATCAAACAAACAGTTTATCGTTCTTTAACGATGAACTGCCAATGTGAGTAAATCTCACTAACTCTGAACAATTTATAATTTCATGTTGTATTTTTTGAACTGTTAAATATTGGCTGATTGACTGTGTGTTGACTATTTGATTGAACTACTAGTCAGTTAGTGAATTTCTATATTGATTCTGTTTAACAGAATATATCATATGGAGCTGAAAGTGATGTTGATTTTATTGTGTAACATCTGTGGATGCAGGGAAATAGGTTGGAGGAATCCGACTGGATTCCTCCACAGTTATTTTATTGTTTTTCATATATTTTGATATATGATGTGAATTATAACCTGTTGTTGATTGTGTCTGTATGGATGATATTGGACATCGTAAAAATTGATATGTTAAACACCATAACATACTGGGATTTGGAGAAAAGGGGAATTTGTCAAAATGAATACTGAAAAGAGAATATTTATAAAATCAAAGGATTTTATAAAAGAGAATATTTATAAATAGAATATTTATAAATAGAAATATTTATAAATGGAATATTTATAAATAGGAAATACGTTTAAGTGGAATTATAAATGAAGGCAAATCTTTATAAATGGAATACTTATAAGTGGATTATTTATTTGTTAAATAAATAAGATAAGATAATGGATTATTTATTTGTTAAATAAATAAGATAAGATAGTGGATTATTTATTTGTTAAATAAATAAAAGATATTAAATGAGATATTTATTTGTTAAATAAATAGAAGATTATAAAGGAAACATTTAGAATAAATAAATAGAATAAAATAAAGGAGATATTTATTTGTTAAATAATTAGAGTAGAATAAATAAAGATATACAAGGAAATATTTGTAAACCAATTACAAATAGGATTGAAAAGGAAATAATGTAAAACCATAATCAAATAGATGATAAAGGAAATATTTGTTTAGAAAACAAATAGGTTATAAAGGAAATATTTATCTTTGGATAAATAGATATATATATATATATATATAAGTCTAAACTTATATATGAAGAAGTAAACAGATAAAAGGAACAAATTGATTTATAAATGATATTTATAAATTAAGTTAAATATTTATCATTGGGATAAATAGAATATATAAGTCAGGACTTATATAGAGGAGTAAGAATCGATTTCAACATCGATGTTTGAAACTGAATAAGGATAAAGAGTTAACCAGTTAGGTTAAACCATTTGAGTTAACCAGTTAGGTTAAACCGTTAGAGTTAAACCAGTTAGGTTAAACAGTAAAGTTAAACTAGTTAGAGTAAACCAGTTAGAGTTAATCGATAGAGTTAAATCGAACTAGAGTTGAAATGAGTTAATCGAATTCAGTTATTCGAAGAAGTAAATCGAATCAGAAATATTCGAAGTGAGATAATCGAATCAGAAATATTCAAAGTGAGATAATCGAATCAGAAATATTCGAAGTGAGATAATCAAATCAGAAATATTCGAGGTGAGATAATCGAGTCAGAGATATTCGAAGTGAGATAATCGAATCAGAAATATTCGAAGTGAGTTGATCGAATCTAGTTATTCGACAGGAGTAAAATCGAATAAGATTTATTCGAAGAAAGAGATTATCGAATATAAGTATTCGAAAGTAAGTAAATCGAATAGAGTTATTCGAATTGTTATTCGAATAGAGTTAAATAAATAAGAGTTATTCGAATTAGTTATTCAAATAGAGTTAAATAAATAAGAGTTATTCGAATTAGTTATTCGAAAAGAGTTAAATACATAAGAGTTATCGAATTAGTTATTCGAAAGGATTTATCGATTATAGTTTAATCGAAAGGAGTTATCGAATTAGTTATTCGAAAGGAGTTATCGATTATAGTTTAATCGAAAGGAGTTATCGATTATAGTTTAATCGAAAGGAGTTATTGAATTTTTTATTTGAAAGGAGTTATCGATTATAGTTTAATCGAAAGGAGTTATCGATTATAGTTTAATCGAAAGGAATTATCGAATTAGTTATTCGAAAGGAGTTATCGATTATAGTTTAATCGAAGGGAGTTATCGAATTAGTTATTCGAAAGGAGTTAAGTAAGGAGTTAAGTAAAAAGAGTTAATCGATTAGGGTTAAATAAATAGAGTTAATCGAATTTAGTTCATTCGAAGAAAGGTTAATCAAATCTAGTTATTCGTAAGAGAGGTTATCAAATATAGTTATTCGAAGGGAGGAGTTATCGAATAGAGATTTATTCGAACGAGAGTTACGTAAGGAAGTGTTAAAGGGTTAAAAGATGAACTTACCCTATTTCGAGATTTGAAATGTTGTTCAGTTAAGGTCTGAGAGGTAGTTATACCCCAACTTAATTGACTTCGCTTTTAATTTAGAAATGGTTAAGGTTCGAGAGTGAAAGTGGTTAAGTGATTTTAGTAAATAAGTATAGTGGTTTGAGTTGTCGTCGCGATGTTGATTTAAACATCTGTTTAAATCCAATTAAAGAAGATTTGGAAATGTTTTCCAAATAGAATCAGAAACGTAATCAAATATTGAAATTGGAAATATGGATTAGAAATGGAAATGTTTTCCAGTGTTAGCGTATATTTTCTAAACATAGAAAATAAGGAAATATGAATATATATATATATATATATATATATATATATATAGATATGTATATGATTAATGATTGATTGATAGAATTTCCATTTGGAAATAATATCGTTGTTTGCACACGTGTTTTACTTCGATAGTTAACTCACCGATTATCGAAGTTTTTGACCATTTTAACGTTGTTAATATGGAGAGACCGGTTGGATTATTATCCAAAGAACCACTCTGTATTGGCATAAGCGTTGCGAATCATATATGCCAAAGATAATTGAAGACGGAGTAAAGTGCAAGGGCTATTGTATAAGTCTTAGATAACAGTGCCTAAGATGGATGTACTGAATAGTGCCTTCGGTTCATCCTGTTCCTGGATGACTTGTATGGATGAATGTCTGACAGAGTATTTCCATAAAGGTCACGTACATTGATTTCTTCAACCGTACCAAGAGTGGAAGCGGAGAAGGAAACTTCTTTAGCTAACACGTAATGTACCGTTGCAGACGTCAATTAGTGATTTTCGATGGATCTGACAATGTAGCATTCGAAGTGAATCTGATGTGATGATAAAGCGTAACCTCTGGCCTCAACAACCAGGAAATGACAAAAATCGAGCAGGCAGCATGGCTAAGTCGGTCGCTCCGAAGTAGGGTGTATAATCACCTATCTAGAGAATATTCATTTGCTTCTTAAATCTATCAATGTTGTCCCATGTATATACGGGAAACGGTTGCTGATCCCAACCGATTGGTGATATACATTCGATACACTCAAGCAAAATGAGTGGTCGGTCATGTGTGGCTGAATTACAAGATGTTCTTGTATAACTCCAGTGTATCGTTCCTAGAGTACACTGATCCGAAGGTGGTTCCATACCTTGTCATAGTTGGAAATCTATTACCCAATACGTACTTGCGGTTTTGATGGTATACTATATATGTAGAACGTGAGATGAAAGCGTTTCTGCTAGATGATTCTTATACTGTGGTTGATAGACATTATTATAATATCAAAAGGTTTTGATATAAAGATATTTTAGATTCTCATAAGGGAAAAACCCGTTCCGTTATACGGCGTGGTCTTATGAGATATCGTTTACTTGTTCGAACTGTTTTAAACTGTTTTTACTCATACCAGTCCCATAACTGACCCGGAGTTTATTTTGTTTTGTTTTCCCTAAACTCTTGGGTGCCCAATTTTGTACGGGCAGTCAAGTAGTCGGGATTTACAGATACTTGAAGAACTGGAGCAGGAGGCTTCAGGATTATATAGCTATTATTATTCCGCTATGTTGTAAGTGTTGTACTTGAAAAATGATTTGTATATGCAAGTAAATCTTTTATTTCAAGTTTCGTTATATTTTATTCGTTCTGCTGTGAGATTCGTGTTACTCTGATGTTGTGTTGTCTTCTTTTTCTTCTATTCTAAGTTTCTATCTTATCTTCCCTCACCCTCTAATTTCTTTCATTAACAATTTGGTTATTTTCGATCCTTGGATGTTCGATATGTGTTGTATATCGGATAATCAAAGTCGACATTTTTCCGGGTCGTTACAGTAGTAGCTAGAACAGTTCTGATAGTAATTGGCTTTACAACTGGTGAAAAAATACCATTGAATTCAAACTCAAATTATTGTATGAATCCCATAGCAACAAATCTTGCTTTGTACTAAGATATAGTGCCACAAAAATGGTTAACGACCCAAAATAGTGAAATATTTGTAGAACTCTTAAATAATTTGGATTTACTTGAATTATACCTTTTGGTTTAAGAGAAAACTTAATTTCCCATTAAAGGCAAGTAATATATTTTCGGAGTTTTAAGATGAGTTTCTTAAAATACATGACCTCTTATAATCATGTCGAGAGATTTTAATGCTTTCCGAAAGCGTGTTTTTGTTGAATTAAAAGACATGAAATTATATAATTGAATTTTAATCTTAATATACCTTTAATTCTAAATATCTTAATCTGAATGCTTTATGCAGTTTAGTTCTTGACATTTTAGTACTGGAGAATCCGGTAAGATCCCATTGCTTCCATAAAATCATCTTATACCTTGGTTTGGTGATTATTGCAATACTTAATATTTATTCGAATCCCTTTAAGGTTAGTAGATAGTGACCTTTGTATTATTAGGATGAATGTCCACTTATATTAGAGTTTCTTATAGGGCATCGATAGCTGTTAATTGGGTTCATTCCTTTAATATATGGCTTTCGGTCAAGTCTTAAGGTATCGGATTCTTAATGCATATTAATTATAACCTGTCATTAGGGTAGGTATCTTAAATTGATGCTATTAATAGGTAACTTTCGTGCTAACTGATGGGTTTTGAACATCTTTGATAACCTATGATAAGCTTAGGCCACAGAGGGTTTCGAACATCTTTGATAAGCTATGATAAGCTTAGGCCTCATAGGGTTCCGAGTTAGACCTTTTTAAAGGGTACAAATAACTTATTCCATTTGGTATCCCATTCAGGGGGTTTAGGTTAACTTTATCAGATAGTGCCTTTAGAAACTTCAGAGCTTAGAGCTGAAAGGTAGATATAATAATTTAATAATTACCTTTATATTACCTTAATCAATTAAAATGAGGTTCCTTTTTATTAACGACTTCTCCTAATATAAAGACTTAAGTATTTCTATTCTTAGAAATTCCTAAATTAATTTAGGAATTATGGTTTACAACTTAGGATTTAAGATGCAAGTGAAAGAATGATAATTTCGGTCATGATTCTAGACCCTGGTGTCGTATTTATAGGTGCGAGTTGACCCATATTCACCTTTATGTTGCCGTTTCAATGCATTTGCAGCGTTAACTTGAAGGCTTAGAGAATGTAGCTCTATTGCTCCATGCTTTGGGCTTTTCATGCAGTCTGGAGGTGGAAATGAGCTTCTTCTGTGACTCTTTGATAAGAATTCCTTGGTATGGTTTTCGCTTCCATTGAGGGTAGTGCCTAATCTAGACGGAACTCTAGTACTTATACTGTCAAATACGTCTTCGATGATCTTTTGCCTTCGGGACTCTAAAGGGCTTCTGTCTCCAGGAAAAAGCTTTCCTCATGCGATGGGGATTTTCCCCGTGGTCAAATGGTCACTCCCTTTTAATTATATCGAAGGGTATGTTTGGTCTGAAGTTCGCGGTTTGGCTCCCCTCCTAGTTTGTTCAAAGGCTATTGTCATGCTGTAGTAAAAATAGGTGTGAGCTTCGATACTGTCGTAGGAGCTTTTCTTTGTTGAAGGCTACTTCTACTCTTATTATGCTCTTCAGAAGTTTCATATTGATGAAATTCCCTTGGTTATTCCAAAATCTCAACACCTTCAACATCCCTTCACTGTTACCATTCTATGGCTAAAGTTGTAATGATTTTCTAACACTAGCGCTTTTCGCCTCCCCCTACCTGGGAAAGTGAAGGGGTGTTCTTGACTTTTTAAGTTAACATATCCAGCTGGCAGCTTCTTTATATATCTATTAAGTTTTCTCCGTTTTATTGTAACTATTTAGGCGATTGGATTCAATTTGACGGTTGTCCTTGTTCTGACATTTCTTTATAAGTAGCTCGTTCTTTCATCTTCTCTATTCACCTACATTTGAATGAATTTGGGCACATGAATCAGAGCTTCCAAAAGACGAACAAAGTTGTTTTATCATGTTTCAATTGCATTCAAGTTAAGCATTTACTTTAATTTAAGACTTGAATTTACAATCGATATAGAATTTTCCATTTCTAGGATTAAAGGTTTATGACTTTTATTCTGAAATCCTAAATCATTTAGGTTTTTTCTGATTTGTACACTTGCCATGAATGCCACAAATATTCATGCATCTAACTGAAATTATGCTCGATCATGGATGTCGATCCGATATTCCCTAAAAAATTGATATATTTTCATTTATCGGAGAGGGTTTCAAGACTAAGTTTGATCCGCCTAATTTCAATATGATTTGACATTTGGTTTTCAGGATAATCATCCTATATCCATAGTATAGTAAAATACATAATTATAGGGGAATGGTAAATTGATTCGAAAGTAGAACCCCTTTTGATCTTTTTGAAACCCCTTTTACTCACTTTAGTTAGAAAAGCTTTAATTCAATGTTTTGATATAAAGGAATAATTAGTGGAGGTATCCAAAGTGTTTTCGTATAGCCGAAGGGTATTCTAGTTTACATAAGCAACTTAGTGGTTTTGATTATGTCGAAGGTAGCATAGTTTTCGGTCTCCTCCCCCTTTGAAAGTTTGGAAATAGCTGTGATGTCATATGTTTATTTCTTTCCTTTGGGTCCTTTCGAAGGGGATTGGGACTGGATTCTTCCTAAAGAATTTGTTTAATCTTTATATTGTTCTAATCGTTATGGAATAGTATAACCTGGCAGTATAATGGTCGACAAGAAAAAGGCAATAAAGAAATCTGGTCTGGATGTTCCTTCTTCTGGCTTTGATGCACCTTATTTACCCAAACCAGAAGAGGTGTCAAAGAAGATTGCTAATATTTCGAAGCATTCTTTTATAACTACCCAAGGGAAGGTTGATCAGATATTGATGGATTTCAGGGTAACAATGGTTGAGGCTATTCTCCATGGTGTTGAAGATACTATAGGAAACCCTCTCGAAGGGTTCTTGGCTTCTACTACCATTCACACCAAGAACATGGGCCTCTTGCCTTTCTGATTTTAATTCTCGATTTCTCAATCACCTCAACATTGCTCCAATCCAGCTCTTACCTAATGTGTATACATATTTACTGGGGTTGCAGGTTTTGTCTTTAGAATTCGGTGGTTCCTCTATAAATTCCCTCACTCTTGAACAATTGATTCGCTTGGCGGAAGTGAACAACATTAATCCATTAATTTTTAGAGCGAACCCTAATACAAAGCTAACTGAGGAAGGCATTAATATGGCTAAGAATTGGGAAAACCATTTATTTTATATTTGTTTCCCTTCTGGCATTACTGGCGCTTTCTCTTACCTGGGTAATGGCCTTGAAACCTTTTTGTCTTTGCATATCTTTTGCTATTTCATTCATCACAATCCCTTATTTTCGTTATGATTATTTGTTTTGCATGTACCATTTCCAAAATTCCTAGCTCTGAGACAAAGGAGGTCATTGACAAGGGAAAGGCGACTTCGGCTAGCCTGGAAAAGGGCTACCCTATTGACCATTAGCACTCTAACAAAGAATGTTTTTCTCCCGCCAGATAAGAGGATCCTCAGACAGCCTCCGAAAATGCATCATTTATTAAAAGGGATATTACGATGATCATCGTACACCACTGGTGCTCTTATAAGCCAATAACTCGCTGTACAACCACTCGACCGATGTAAAATGTTTATCAAGGGAAAGAAACAAGTGAAATGGGAAAAAGGGAGATAATAAGACAAGAAGAAAACATAACAAAACCACACAGAACACAAATACAATCACTAGACTTATCGTACATCTCAGAACTCATCTGATAACATATAATAGTAAGAATCACAAATATAAAATATTGAGAGAATAATAACTATGAAAACCACATAATTTGAGAAGATAAGCTCATACAGTTATGCAAAATAGTAATATAGTCTATACAAGTGATAAATAAATTCGAACTGATAACTGTCTTTAATAAGAATGCATAACACTGTCAAGGCTCCACATTGTCATTTGACTGAATCCATCTCTGGATTGCCTACAAGACTCTCATCTGAAGTCGTTCCTCAACCGATCAAATCATTGGCAGTTTAGAATGTCAAGAAACTCTACCAACTATCACTACGTTATTGACTACAATTTATAAATCATCCACTTTTGACAGTCACATCAATACGACTGAATGTTTCCTATTCTGCATCTCGGAGAAGAACAACATATCGCAGAAGCCTTTCTTTCCAGCAAGGAGCCACCTTCTCAGTTGATGAATCAAAATACAGAAACACCACATTCTTTCTTTACACAAAAGCCATCGATCGAGGAGCTACCATATTCAAACCATATATCATGTTCCTCGAAGTCATTCCATCATCCATATTAAATTGGACAAAGTGGCTTACAATAGTAGTCATCATCGACTACTCCATAATAATAAAAAACGACCACTCAAATCATGTATATAACAGGTATTGGTTAAATATACATCCAAGAAAAATGCTCGGCATTTCCTTGAAATCCATCCCGTCTCGAAGTCAGTCCTCTATTTTTAGATCTACCGCCAAGCTTTATTGTTGCTCCATCTTTAAATCCTTCGTCGAATCCCAACGTTAGCCCACTACCATATTCGTCGTCAAGCACCGTTGCTGTTCCATCATGGAATCCATCCATGCACTCTGAAGCTTCTTCATGAATTTATCTCATCCATTCAAGTTTTTCATCTTTGTATATTCAGCAGTATGCACCAGTGTATATTCAACGAGATTTCCTAACACTACATTGCTTACAAATAGTGTTTTTAGCTAAAACTAAACAAACAATTCAAGTGTGCGACCAACAGTCATACAAATTCCTAAACAATCATACAAGCATCCATAATGGCATTAATAAATTAAATAAAACCCACCTATAACAATCAAAGTGGAATAAATGTCTATATAGCCTAAATCTAGCAACATGATCAAAATAGCATGTATTATCGCATAAACAGGTAAAACATGATAATTAGTTTAAAATGACTTAAATCACTTTAATATTTTTATTTGTTATTTACTAAATTCAATTATCCTAAAAATTATGTTTTATAATTAGAAATCAGCTTAAAAAAAATCAAATTTATATTGTACAAGCAAATACAGTTCAGTTAGCGATAATATCACTTACCTTAATCAAATCATTCCAAACCAACTCCACAACGTAGGCTCAATAACACGAGTACGGAAAAAATAATGTCCAAATCAAATCTTGTATGCATAAGATAAAAATGGTATAAGTTATCGGGTTATCTAACAAATTTATAAACTAAACCACTTGTCACAAACAATTTAATTACCTTAATTATAATCCTAATACATCACTTAATCACCCTGCTACAGGCCCGTACTTGCACAACTCCACGTTCATGCACCATCTCAACTGATACAGAGCTCTGATCAATGAAATTCGAAATTTCTTTCACTGTTAAACCCATTATCTCATACTCGACCTATCTACGTCCAAAACTTGACTGTCCTATTCCCCTTGTGAATCGTGGTATGTTATGGCAACCTAGTTTTTATGGATTCTCCCTTAATGTTGCAATCATCAAACATGAATCGGATTTTCCAAACTCTTCCCTCTGATGCGCTTCGCCGCCCAAAGTCCGACTCTGGCCTCAAAATATTCTATTTTCAAACACTGACATAAATAAGTCAAACCTTAAATATAAACACCTTATTTTGATAACCACGGATCATGCACAAACTTATACCAATTGTGGTGCTCTTCTGACGGAGACCAACAAATCATATGCCATGATTTATCGTGGAGTTTATGAATTGATTTAAATGTTGATTTGATTTGTGGAGGAGGCCATGAATAGTATTCACAAATTTAGGACAAAGGCTTCATGGGTCGGGTCTACCTTATTGTTGCATGTGGGTCAATTAGTTTATTTTATAAAACGTTATTTAGATTTAAATTAAAACGATCACGTGTTTAGTTCATTACGATCAAACTAAATGTAGCGTCCTACCCCGAGAATTTTACACCCCATATTTCAATACACAATAATTATATTAAGAAGATAATAAAATGAGTGATTATTAATAAAGTATTCAGAATTAGGTAAATTGGAACTTATCATTTCGTTCGTTATGAAATTTTGGTTCGGATAAACTCTTAGTTTTCTTAAATCGGATTAAAAATGAAGTAGATATGAACTAAAGAAGATTGAACAAGAATATATATATATATATATATATATATATATATATATATATAATAAATCAAGCAGCGTAGAAAGCAACGACCACTGGGCAATCCAGCCCCAACCGGGTTGGCACAGGTCTAAGGTAAGTCGACCCTAATGTCAACCAAGGTAAAGGTGGGTCAACCCACCTGCATGCGGGGTAGGTTTTTGCATTCAAATCTAGATTGTTTTATGCCACTTGTTCATACGCTGACTCCGCCTAAGGTGTACAGTTGGATTTGTAGACCTAAAATCTAAAGGTTTAGAATTATCCTAGCTAATCTAAAAATAAGCTAGCAGCCTCAGATTTTTTCTACACATAAACATTCTTCATTCTTTTTCCTCCAAACTATTTTTGAATAAAAATAAGAAGATGCTAAAGTGCTGCCAAAACAGAGATTAAGGGGAATATTTCTAGTTTTTCGACAACAACTCCAAAAATACATTTTATGGATCTTAATCAAACCACTGTGATTTCTAGTTATTTTGAGATCTAATAATTAAAAAGTATTATGACAGTAAATAATTTGAATCTGAAACCATGCAGTATTTATATGTTTATGTGTTAGTGTTTTACTGTCAATTCCCTATTCAGTTTTCCGTGGTTACATATACATCCTTATTATCCCGTTTTCTATCTTAGTTTTATTTACAGTCTTATGCCTATTCATTCAGTTTATGTATTTCTGAATTGGATCTATACTTTCTCCTTTTTATTTTGCGCTAAGCCTAGGTCATTGAGTGCCTACGCTATTTCTGTTAGAATTGCATAAATTGGGTTGAAATGGAATAACTTTTAATAATTGTAAATAGGAGAATTATGCATACTGAAACATGAAATCCAATGACTGTATAATTGGGATAATATGCAAAACATGTTAATCCAAATAGGTTGATCTTAATCTAATATTAAGTAGAACATATTGTGAGGATCATATGTAATTAAGTAAACATGTAACTTAATACACACACACACACACATCTGAGCAGGCGCTTGTCTGTTTTGGGAAGGGGTTGTACATAGAACAACATTTATAGGAAATGTCATTTACAGCCATGCTTATTAATGAACTTAAACCTTCTAAGTTAAACTTGTTAATTAATAAGCTAAGAGGTCCCATTTTTTGCTATTTATATCCGGTTTTGAGACTCTTAAAATACTAGTTATTTGGCGGCACAAGGCTAGCGGTTGCTTGTGTCAGTCTTGCTATGTGGAACCGTATCAGTCAGTATCCCTGTTGGTATCATAGAGCGAGGCCTCGCATTAGGTAGGAGCCAGGGCATGCTTTACTGATATGGATTGTAAGAGGTTCATAGGTGGAAGGTGGGTACATGCGTGTTCCGGTGGAGTCATGAGTGTGCATGGGTCTGATGGGAAATTAAGACGCTGTAACACCAACAAATAGGTCTATGTCTTATAAGTTGTCTGGTTAGGGACTGATATCACCTACTATCGTGGCTGGCACATGATATTTGCATAATAGGGAGCCGATTGCATGGGTTGTAATTAAGGTAACACCTAATCATGATATTCTAATTGTTGGTATAGAAAGTTGTTCTAGGAATATGAATGAGAAGCGTACATGATCTTTTTGTTATCTCGTTACCTTGTTATCTCGTTATTATGTTATCTCGTTTACTTCATACTTGATTATTTTACTGTATTTTTATGTTCAATATTATTTATCTATCTTAAAAATCTCTATCTTATCTTATTACTGAAAATCACTAAAACTCACTAGACTTTGTGTCTAACCTATTTTGTTTTCCCTTCTCTCTCTTTCTTTCACCCCTCAGGTTCTTAGAGTGGTAGTGGACAGTAATTGTAACTATGATTCTATTCATCTTGGACGTGGATTGCTTTCCTTTCCATGTATTATTTCAGTTTATTTGTCTATGTTTTATTGTTATGACATGAGAGGGAATATTATTTTATGGTTTTGTACTCTGATGATTTATGAGACAGATATTTATGGTTTTGACATTAGTGGTTCACTTTTGAAATATGTAATGTTGAAATTGATTTGAAATAAGTTTTAAGTTTTTCCGCTACATTATCATATTACAATAAGTCTTTGTATTATTATTGCGCTTCACAGAACTTAATGCATCCCCATATGGATGACATTAAGGGACGTGGGTTGTCAGAGACTAAGGTTACATGATCAGAGAAAAAAGTTTTTGAAAAGTTTTTTTCAAAGAAAAGATTTTCAATAAAACAAATTTTTGATAAGTATACCCCTCATGTCATTTACAATATTTCTTTGGTCCCTTTCTGAATCCTTGTTTCATATCTTTTTCGGCATGTCTAGGGCACCTAACCTCCCGAGGGCGTTCCACTTACGACGTGGTTCTGTAGATACTTAGAGACTACTGTACCTGCCTAAGTGCAAGGCAATGCCTCGCCCCCAGCTGCAGCCGTAGTAGCTCCATCCAATCATGTAGTCAACTTTTCTAAGCTTTATAAGGACTTAAGAACGATGGGAAGCAAGCCGTTTCATGGTACTGATAGTTTTGTAGAAGCACACAATTGGCATAGAGAAGCATATAATGTGTTTGATTTATTGGAGCTCTATGATAGGAGGAAGATTTCGTTGGCCACTTGGCAACTGAAAGAGGAAGCTTCATAATGGTGGGAGGTGACTCAGGTGAGGAAGGCAGTAGCCACTTGGGACGAGTTTAGGCGTAGATTTGAAATGAAATTCTTGTCGCAAGCGGAGGAAGGAATGCAAATGGAGAAATTTTTTGAATTTGAAACAAGGAAATATATCAGTGAAGGGATATGTCAATAGTTTCAATCAGCTAGCAAGATTAGGTTTGGATTCGCATAAGAAGACTTTGAGGTTCGCAAAATGATTAGACTAACCACGACAAGGACTAGCATTGACTCATATCCCAATGGAAGCGACTTTTGAGAGGATACTGGACATGGCTTTGATGCACGAGGACTGTAAAGAGACAAAACAAGTTAAGATTGAGGAGGAAAAACTGAAGGTTGAGAAAAAAATGGTGGCCCAAGAAGGGGGCAGCAAATAAGTGAGGAAATCCCGATAAGGCTTATATCAAGTCAGAGGTTAAATGCCATGGTTGTGGAAGTTTGGGGCACTTAGATTGTAAGTAGACGAAGAATGGTTGTTTCGGTTGTGGTCAAGTTGGACATTTTACAAGACAATACCCTAACAAGCAAGGTCAAATGGTAGGTTCGTCTGGAGGACAAGTTCATGCTCTAGAGGCTGGTAGACCGGATCATGGTAGGAAAGTCACAATCGAATGTTTGATTTCTCCTTTTGACTCTCCTACTAGAACACTCTGTGGCTCTGGTTCTTCTCATTCATTAATATCCAATTTTGTGGTAGATAATCTGCACCTAGACACTAGTATTGTTTCTAATCCTGTTGTTGTCTCAAACCCCATCGGAGGAACGACCCGTTTATCCATGATATGTAGGGGTTTGAGAATTTCTATTATGGGCGTCGAATTTGAATGAGACACATATGTTCTTGGCTTTATGGGTTACATACTGATTCTAGGAATGGATTGGTTATCCATGTATGGTTCCATTTTAGATTGTGAGAGGAGAGTTGTTAGACTTCTAACGTGCCATGAAAGAACTCTCGAGACTTCATGTGATTCACGAGGGTCAGTTATACTCAGTTTCCAAGATTCCCTTGATGCTTCCATTGACGATCTTCGAAGTACCCATAGTTAGTAGTTTTCTGGACGTATTTGATTAGGTTAGAGGATTACCTTCGAGTCGAGAGATAAATTTTTGGATTTACTTGGTGGAGAATGAAAAATCGGATGCTTTACCAATGCATCACATGGCTCCTAAGGAGAGAAGGGATCTCAGTAAACAAGTAGGTGAATTATTGGAGAAAGGATTCATTTGACGGAGCATGTTTGAGTAGGGATCTCTATTCGTCTTTGCAACTAAGGAAGATGACTCTCTCCATCTATGCATGGACCATATGGAGCTGAATGAACTCACCATGAAGAATAGGCACCCACTTTCGAGGATTGATGACTTGTTTGACCACTAGTAGACGCTTCGGTTTTCTCACAATTGGATCTAGCCACGGGATTTCATCAGCTGAGAGTAGTGGATAATAGTATCGATAAGGCAAATTTTAGAACTCTAGACAGTTTCTTTGAGTGGTTAGTCATGCCTTTTAGGCTGACCAATGCCCCCACATACTTCGTGGATGTAATGAGTCGGGTGTTGATGGAGTATCTAAACTAGTTCGTGGTGGTTTTCTTGGATGATATTCTTGTTTCCTTAAAGAGTGAGGAAAGGCATGGCATACACTTAGAGGAGGTTTTTAGTACACTCAGATCGCATCTGCTTAAGGCTAAATTTTCTAAATGCCATTTCTAGAGAAAGGAAGTAAGGTTCCTAGGGTATATTGTCTCCAAGGATGGAATAGCGGTGAACCCTGCTAAAGTTGTCGCAGTTCAAGATTGGAACCCCTAAGAATATGACAGAGGTAAGGAGTTTCTTGGGATGGGAGATTACAGAAATTTCATCAAGGACTTTGCGAGAATATCGGCTCTACTCACCCGTCTGACAAAGAAGAACTTGGATTTTATTTGGAGCATAGATTTCGAGGATGCTTTCCAGAGGTTAAAGAGGGCTCTTACATCAGCCCTTGTTCTGAATCTTCCCGTTGGTAGCAAGGTGTTTACGGTCTACATGGACGCTTGTGGCATGGGATTAGGTGCTGTGCTGATGCAAGAAGGTAGGGTAGTATGCTATGGAAGAAGGTAATTAAGAGTTCTTGAGAAGAACTACCCCACCTATGACTTGGAGTTGGCTGCAATAGTATTCACACATAAATCTTGGTGACACTACCTACTTGGGAAGAGATTTGGGCTATACACAGATCACAAGCCACTTAAATATTTGTTCTTGTAAAAGGATCTCAATTTAAGGCAGCAACGATGGATGAAGTTCCTTGCGTCCTTCGATTTTGAGATAGCTTATACCCCAGGCATGGGTAATGTGGTTACGGATGCGTTGAGTCGGCAAAGGATGACCTCAAGTTTTTTGTTATAGAGAGGAAAAGCTTGGAGTTTATCTCGACCTTTGATTTTAGGCCATATACGAATGTTACGCTTGGTTTGTTGACATCATTGGAGGTGCGAGCCTACTCTCATGGAGCGCATTGGATCCACGCAGCAAGAGGATTAGCAGTTAGTGGACATTGTTGATAGACTCGGTAGAGGAGGGCCTCTACTCACCTGGCTAGATATTCGATGGATGAGAAAGGGTGGCTAAGAAGAGACAGGAGATTGTGTGTTTTTAGAGTTGGAGATCTATTAAGATCGGTTCTTGAGGAGACTCATCACTCTCGGATAACTATCCATCCGGGCGGTGACAAGATTTATCGAGACATCAGTCGAATTTTTCACTAGACTAGGTTGAATCTGGATGTGGTAGAGTTCGTGTCCCGATGTTTGACTTGTCCACAAGTTAAGGCTAAACAAAGTAAACCTGGCGGATTATTTGAGCCCTTGGATATTCCACAATGGAAATGGGAGAGCGTCTCTATGGACTTTATTGATGGACCGCCAGATCGAGGAAGGGCAACATGAGTATATGGATTATAGTGGATAGACTTTTATAGAGCGATCACTTTATTCCAGTCAGGAGAAAGATGGCAATAGCTTGGCTAGCATCGGTATACCTCAGAGGTAGGCAACCTAGCCTCGTCCGGGTCGACACAGAGGTCGACAAAGGTCTAAGGCAGGTCGACCCTAGTGTCAACCCAGGTAAAGGTGGGTCAACCCACACGCATGTAAGGCAGGTTCGTGCATTCGAATCTGGACTTTTTTATACTCTATGTTCATATGCTGAATCAGCCTGAGGTGTACGATTAGATTTGTAAACCTAAAATCTAAAGGTTTAGAATTATCCTAGCTAATCTATAAATAGGCCAGTAGCCTCACTATTTTCCTACACACAAACATTCTTCATTCTTCTTCCTACAAACTATTTCTGAATAAAAGTAAGAAGATGTTGAGGTGCTGCCAAAACCAAGATTAAGGGGGATAATTCTAGTTTTTCTACAACAACTCTAAAAAGACATCTGGATCTTAATCAAACCATTGTGAGTTCTAGTTATTTCTAGATCTAACGATTAAAAAGTGTTCTAACGGTAAATAATTTGAATCTGAAATCATACAGTATTTATATGTTTTGTATGTTATTGTTTTACTATCAATTCCCGATTCAGTACCTGTTACATGTACATCCTTATTATCCCATTTTCTGTCTTAGTTTTATTTACAGTATTATGCCTATTCATTTAGTTTATGTATTTCTAAGTTCGATCTATATTTTCTTCTTTTTCCTTTTTATTTTGCGCTAAGCCTAGGCCATCGAATGCCAAGGTTATTTCCGTTAGAAATGCGTAAATTGGGTTAAATTGGAATAACTTGTAATAACAGTAAAAAGGAGAATTAGGCATATTGAAACATGAAATACAATGACTGTATAATTTGGATATTATGCAAAACATGTTAATCTGAATAGGTTAAACTTAATCTAATATTAAGTATAACATGTTGTGAGGATCAGATGTAATTAAGTAACCATGTAACTTAATATATACACACACACACACATATCTGAGCAGGTGCTTGTCTGTTTTGGGGAAGGGGTTGTAGCAAAATAACATTTACAGGAAATGTCATTTACAACCATGCTTATTAATGAACTTAAACCATCTAAGTTAAACCTGTTAATTAATAAGCTAAGAGGTCCCACATCTTGTTGTTTATATCTGGTATTGGGACTCTTAGAATCCTAGTTATTTGGGGGCACAAGCCTAGGAAGTGGCTTGTGTCACTCTTGCTGTGTGGAACCCATATCAGTCAGTATCCTTGTTGGTATCATAGAGAGGGGCCTTGCTCTAGGTAGGGCCTAGCTTCACTGATCTGGATTGTAAGAGGTTCAAAGGAGGAAGGTAGCTAAAGGTGCATTCCGGCGGAGTCATGAGCGTGCATGGGTTCGATGGGGGAAACTAAGTCGCTGTAACACCAGCGAATAGGTATGTCTCTTATAAGTTGATGAGTTAGGGACGTATATCCCATACTGTCATGGCTGGCACATGATATTTGCGTAGTAAGGAGCCGATCATATGTGTAGTTATTAGGGTAACACCTAATCATGATATTCTAGTAGTTGGTGCAGGAACTTGTTCTAAGGATATGAATGATAAGCGCACATGATCTTTACCTTATATTGTTACCTTATTATCTCGGTATCAAGTTATTTTTTTCACTTCATACTTGATTATTTTACTATATTTTCTTGTTCGTCATTATTTATCTGTCTTGATACTCTTTATCTTATCTTATTGTTGAAAATCTCTTAAACTCGTCAGAGTTTATGTCTGACCTAATTTATTTTCCCTTCTCTCTCTTCCTTCCCCCCTTAGGTTCTCATAGTGGTAGTGGATGGTAGTTGTGACCATGTTTCTATTTTGCTTGGTCTTGGATTGATTTTCTTTCCATATATTACTTCAGTTTATTTATCTTTGTTTTATTACTATAACATAAGAGGAAATATTATTTTGTGGTTTCATACTTCGATGATTTATGAGACAACTATTAATGGTTTTGACATTGATGGTTCACTTTGGAAATATGTAACGTTGAAATTGATTTGAAATAAAAGTTCAAAGTTTTTCCGTTGCATTTTTATATTTTGTCTTGTTACATTTAGTCTCTGTATTATTATTGCGCTTCACAGAACTTAATACATCCTCATATGGGTGGCATTAAGGGACGTGGGGTGTCACAAAGACCCACACTAATATAGATCATCATAGAATAACAATGTCTATTAGAATGGAGAATAGGACTGGTTAGGAATGACCATCCATAATCTTGTATTTGACGAGTATTGAGTACATCGACTAGGTTTATTAATTTTTCTTTTTTTACCTCGAGTGGATCGATATACTCAATTCATTAAATATAAAACTACGATGGCATAGAATCGTATTCATAACAAGTCACAATGTACCGTAATAATAGATCATAGAATAGAATACATACAGGTACAACAACAGAATAAAAAAGATGTGTAACAACCCGAAAAATCAGAGTGGCGCAATGGAAGCGTGGTGGGCCCATAACCCACAGGTCCCAGGATCGAAACCTAGCTCTAATACCACATGTAATGACTCGAAAATTCCCCTCGTGGGAAATCGCCGGATACACTAATTTTGGGCATACAACACATCAGAACAAATAACAGAAGACTTTTATAAATATTTTAATAATGTTACGTAAGAGTACAGAATATCAGAGTATATCGATATAATACAGCGGAAGATAAATTGCAATAAATGTAATACAATGCAGTGGAACAAACAAACTAACACAACAGAAGACAATTAATGCTCTGGACACAGCTTTAAGCTTCTATCCAGATTCCTGCTCAAGATATCTGCAAAATATGCTACAGGACTGCCCGTGTGGAAAATATGGGCACTCGTAGTTTGTTTCACTTGCAAACTCGAGTGCCCATATTTTCCACACGGGCAGTCAAGTAGCTTATTTTACAAATATCTTGAGCAGGATTCTGGATCGAAGCTTAAAGCTGTGTCCAGAACATTAATAGTCTTCCGCTGTGTTAGTTTATTTGTTCCGCTGCATTGTATTACATTTATTGTAATTTATCTACTGCTGAATTATATCAATGTACTATGATATTCTGTACTTTGATGTAACATTTTTAAAATGTTTATAAAAGTCTTCTTTTATTTGTTCTGATGTGTTGTATGCCCAAAGTTAGTGTATCCGGCGATTTCCCGTGAGGGGAATTTTCGGGTCATTACATGATGCATGTTCTACAAACTCAAATGGTTTACACAAACTATACACACATACAACAAATACCAAAAGAATAAATATCTAAAGACAAATACATGCCTATACATCTAAGGTAATAGCTCTAAAGGAATATCCCAATGTGTCGGCTAACCTTGAATCAAGTGCAACTAAACCTAGAGCAACTCAGCCTGACTCAAGCAATAAGTTCATGGGTTAGTCCAGTTTGAATATATCAATATAATAGGATAAAAAAGTGTACTGGCATTAAGATAATAATTTCCTTTCGTAAAAGGAATCTCATAATCAAAAATAAACTCATGAACAAAAAAAATGATTCCTTTTATTAAAAAGGCATAGAATAGCACAGAATAACAAATTTCACAAAAGATAAATTCATGAGTTTATACTCCGATTATTCGTGAACAACATATAAATTCCATTGTAAGACAACATATTAACTTGTATATGAGTTTATTCGACTAAAAGATACCAATATATTTAAATAAGCATCAAAAAAATTCGAAGGACAAAAAAGGGTTTCAACTTCAACAGCCATCATAAATTGGACCCATAGCATCAAACAGCATCAACCCACCAAATCAACATAATAAGGGTCAAAAACTACAAGGTCAACAATTTCAACAGAAGCATCAATATGGATTCATAACAACAAAGTTGCTCATGCATTAATAAATAAATGACTGAAGCATGCCAAGTAATTTTATGTTGAGAGACCCATCAACCCTCAGCCATGGCCCGTTAGCCCGACAACTACATAAATTGAGAGACTCATTGTCTCTTTGTATTAAAACCCAACATCTTGATATATGAATAATAAAACCGACAACCCTTATTTTGACTCAACATCTTTCACCAGACCCGAAGCAACATATATGTATATTTAAAAACATATAGGACCCAACAACCCCAAGTACATGCACAACAAAGAATGTGTCATAAACTTCCAAATAGTAACTCGAAAAGTGATCAAGATACGTCTCATATTGCTCGTTTCATTAATTGATTCACCACAAGTTAGTCCACTTCACATAGGGAAACAACAATAGTAGCTTCAATCAATGAGTCCCATACTAGGATATTTTGCTAGGACGTTTAATTACAACCTTGCATGTTCGAATGGTGCAAAAAGTGTAGTGTTATATGAGAAGTAATTTATAGAAGGTCAAGTTTTATTTTGGAAAATATCGCAAGAAAACGATTTTGAAATTCCTTTACAAACTCATAAATATATCAATATTAGTATAGTTTACCCAGAAATCGCTTTAAAAATATTTTCCTTATAAGGATAAAAATTTCTTATAAAACACCTTTTAAGATGATTAGAAAATAATGCTTGTGCACTCAGAATCACAATGTAATCAAAACAGAATGAGCCAGTAATAATTCATTAAAACCTAAACAATGGATTTGTGATAATCTAGTTTTCTATGTGGCAGAAGCGACCCAAAGCAATCATGTAACACCCCACCTCCGCCAGGGTCACTCTTGCAAGTACACTAGCTTTGGAGGGGTGTTGGGCAAGGTAAACATGCATAAAGATATCACAAGACAGAACATATAAGTAAAATAGAGTAAGTAAAGCAGCGGATAAAACTACTATTTCAAAACCATAGTCAACTTACATCAAAAATACCGAGTCATTATTTTCCAACTACTACAAGTCTAGAAACATAAACTGAAAACTGGAAATAACATAAAGTAAACTATCCCCAAAGTAGACATGGTAAAGCCATAGCGAGCTCAAGTCCAAACCGTACATGAGCTATCCAGTAAGCAAGCTAAAGATCAAAGCTAGGTGCTAGTGTTCCCACCCTGAGAACCTGGGGGGGGGGGGGACAGAAGAAAAGAGGCGAAAGAAAACGGGTCAATCAAAAAGACTGGTAAGTCCTACCTACTATTAGTATAAAAACTAATAAAGTTAACTGGACATGTAAAACAGAGATGAAACATAGGATGATAACTGGCATGGTGAAAAGGTAACAAGATAGATCAAGTGTGGCATCGCATATACAAAGTTAAGTTGCACCAGGTGTACTAGTATTCTAATCCATGTCAAGTATAAACAAGAAATGATCCCTTGGCCCAAAGTTGGCCCTACATCATGAGGTGACCTAAATCAAGGTCCAACTACTCGGTCTAGTCAATCGGCTCCCTATAAGCCTAACTCGTCGTGTATCGGTGTCATACGACCTAATCATGGAATGTAGTTAACTGTGCAAGGTCCACCCTAGGGTGTATCCAGCCCTAAGGTGTAAACCACAGACACAATTCAAGCACGCACAGTCTAAACCTACCAGTTCCCATGTTCAACTCCGGACCTAATGTGCACGACCATGGTCCGCCTGAACAACCGGTGCACCATTCAGCCGTCTCTTTTGGTCTCTTACAATCAGTCCAGTAATCATGCCCCACCCTAGCCTAGTCCAGGGTATCCAGATACTCCCAAGTGGGTTACTGCTGAAAAGGACCATGTAACTAGGATTTCAATCGGGTTAAGTGTGGTTAACCCTATCCTAACCATGTATTGAGTTGGTCAAGTGTATCCAAGCAGTTCATGACTTAACCCTATCAATACATCGTGTTTAATTGGTTAAGTATTCAAGTAGTCCATGACTTAACCCTACCAACCCATCGTGTTTAATCGGTTAAGTATTCATGTGGTCCATGACTTAACCCTACCATGTGGCATTAATTAACTTAATGCACCCAACCTCTCACATTAGACCTTGTTGTGGTTACTAGTTAAGCCGGGCGGGTCCGGGTAGCTTTACACCACAACTTAGTCTAACCTCGGGTTTTAAGTGCAACATGACCAACTTCTCACGTTGGGTCCTATTGTTTGTAGCTACTAGTTAAGCCGGTCGGTTCCGGGTAGGTTTATGCTACAAACTCAACCCAACCTCGAGTTGGCCACTTTCATGTTTTCTACATGTCATGTCCACGTTCATGTTTTCAAGCATAATCACATGTCTTATTTTCAAGTCATGTTTCATGTCATTTAAATTTACCCATAACGTAACCCCATCGCACGTAAGTTCACATCAACACAAATAGATCAAAAAGGGGGAACATAATGATATGACAAGTTGGGCATAAAGTGGCAAAGTCCATCACAAATTTAACATGGTGATATATGAGGCAAAGGTGTTCAACATACGTGCATATAAGGTTATTGGCCTCAAAACATGCATGACATCAACTTAGCAAATAGGGGATAACATGATCTTAGTTGACATAGGGTGATAACTAGTGATTAGCACATAGTTCAAGATCATATGCGAGTTAACATCAAGGTTATAAGATGGTTCTATGTTGCATTTATGCATAACTACCAAGTTGTATGTTGCACTATGCATAACCAACAAATAAAGCTCATAGCTTTCTACCCAAAAATCAAGGTAAATGATACTAGGTTCATGATAGTGCTACCATCATAGATCAAAAAGGTCATACATGGATCTATGCATACAAATGACGCCCAAAGACAAGCATTATACCCAAAAGTCACATTTCGACTTGCTACATGATCATTTTAACTTCATAGTTTAAATCTAAGAGTAGAATAGGGCTTACAAAGCTTGGCTATGAAGACTAGAACAAAATAAAACAAGATTGAGACGAAGCCACACTAGAAATCCCCAACTAAAGATAAGATCCACTCCAAGCCTTGAGAAATAAGAAAAAAGATCCTTGTTTTGATGAAGAAAGATGGCTCTTTTACTAGCTTAGAACACTCAACCTTTCATGAAGAGGATGGAGGCCATGATATGAAGGTAGAGGCCATGATTAGGAAGCATTTTGGCATAATTTAGTTGTAGGAATGATTTGTGTTCATTTAGGCTAGGTATTAGGGTCTTTTTATAGAAGATTAGGTTAGTTTAGACCATAGGATTAACCCTAATTCAGATCTGTGCCATCAAATCACGTCACTAGCCAATAAAACAAGACCCAGGAGCCAAAACAGGTGCACCAAGCCAAACTGGCCGACCGCCCAAGTCGACAGGGGTGTCGACACCACCTGGGGTGTGTCGACTCCCAAGTCGACTCCCCAGTCGACTTGGGGCTGGCGGGAATTTTCCCGCCTGTCCTGCTTGGGCTGAATTTGAATTCTGAATTCAAATTTGAACTGTTTTTGAACTTGAAATTTTCTAAAAACTTTGATGGGCCATAACTGAGTCATACGGACTACGATTTTCGAAAACTCGGACTCTATTTCGCGTATTTTTCCGAGACGAACGCAATGGCGCAGCCCGTTTCTCTTGATTC
This sequence comes from Allium sativum, assembly GCA_030737875.1. NCBI lineage: Eukaryota > Viridiplantae > Streptophyta > Magnoliopsida > Asparagales > Amaryllidaceae > Allium > Allium sativum. The sequence continues at coordinate 314,027,327 of CM060925.1, forward strand.
AGATTTTAACATTTAATTCTACCTTGATTTACGCTATAACATGTTATTCAAAATACGGGTTGTTACATTCTCCCCACCTTAAAGGATTTCGTCCCCGAAATCTTCAAGTTAGGGAGAACGTATCCTACCATCCATCATCCATATACTCAAAACATCATCCACGAGCAGTCATTGTTCTTAAAAGATTCTAAATGCTGTATGAAATATGCAAAGGTGTGTGTATATGTACTTATCTAATGCGAAAATCAGGCGGTTACTGATTCAGTAAACCTCCTTAATGCAAAGTATGTTAGTGAAATGAGTCCATATGTATGCAATGTCCTAACATAATTCATAATCTCTATATGAGTGCACATAACATTCATCCATATGCAACATCCACATGATATCATAACAAGTTTCAGCCATGAATAAGTATAAGCACTCATGTATATGCAATATGAAAGTGTGTGAGCCGATCTTAGTGCCTAATGTGTATCATGCATCCACGAGTATCCACTTGCAAACACTTGCAACCACTGGCAAACATCAAGCATAACATGTTTCAAATACATGTTTCATCCAAAGGGTTTCTACCTAAGGTTCTCATGACAAGGTTAACGAGATAACAAGATAAACATGGATAGCAAAAGAAAGATATGCTAACTAGGAAAAGAGATTGAGAATGTACCCTCAAAAAGGAATGGATAAAGCCCACGCATCTTCTCCTCGGTTTCCCAAGTTGCATCTTCATCGGCTTCACTCCACTGAACCTTTATTAACTTGACTTCTCAATTCCTCAGTTTCTTGATCTCCGTTCCCAAGATACGAATCGGAGCTCGCCTCAAGGTTGCCTCTTTCTCTACCTCCATGTCTTCAAGAAAGCTAGGCTCAACTACCTCGGCTGACTCATGTAGGCACTTTCGGAGATGCGAGACATGAAAAACATTGTGCACTCCGGCCAGCTTCTTGGGCAATTCCACCTTATAAGCCATCTTCCCAACTCTTTCTATAATAGGGAAGGGTCCTACGAACCTTGGTGCCAGCTTCCCAACTGCTCTAAAACGAACCACATTTCGCAAAGGAGAAACCTTCACAAAGACCATATCTCCAACTTCAAACTCTAAGTCTGTCCTTCGCTTGTCTGCATAGGATTTCTGTCTGTCTTGGGCCATTTTCATCCGCCTTCGAATCAACTCAACCTTCTCGGATGTGTCCCTTATCATGTCGGGCCCAAGTATAAGCTTATCCGTCGTCTCCCAACAACATGTTGGTGACTTGCATAGCCTCCCATATAAAGCTTCGAATGGTGCCATCCCTATGCTTGCTTGGTAGCTGTTATTATAAGCAAACTCCACTAGAGGAAGATGATCTTCCCAAGTACCACCGAAGTCAAGAATTCTTAGCCTCAACATCTCTTCTAGTACCCTATTCACCCTTTCGGTCTGGCCATCCGTCTGTGGGTGATAGGCTGTAATTAGATTCAATCGCGTACCCATCGCTTCTTGCAAACTATTCCAAAATTGGCTAGTGAAGATTGGGTCACGATCGCTGAGTATGCTAGAAGGAACTCCATGCAATCGTACTATCTCTTGAAGACAAACAGATGCTTGCCCTGATGCGGTCCTCTTGCTTTTCACCGGAATAAAATGAGTACTTTTCATAAGTCTATCAACTATGACCCATATGCCAGTATTCCCTTTCCTTGATCTCAGCAATCCATCCACAAAATCCACAGAGATACTTTCCCACTTCCATAGCGGGACCTCCAATGGATGCAATAGCCCACCGGGCTTCTTCGACTCGGCCTTCACTTGTTGGCAAACAATGCATCTAGAAACAAACTCTGCCACATCCTTTTTCATCCCATCCCAAAAAAAATGTGCTTCATATCCCGGTACATCTTATCCCCTCCGGGATGTATGGTCATCCTCGAGTGATGCGCCTCCTCAAGAACTTTATTTACTAAGTCTCCCACTCGTGGGACACATAGTCTTCCATCACGCCTTAGCCATCCCTTGTCATCAATAGTATATCTAGCGAGGTGACTTGACGTCTCACCCCAGATCAACTTGTCCATGATCTCAACTATCTGCGGGTCTTCCCTCTGTGAAGCCCTAACTTGATCGAGAAGTATAGGTCTAAGCTCAAGGGATGCTAACGAACCAGTCATCGACTCAATAGCCGGTGTGAAATCAAAGGTTTCCAAGAACTCTAGGCTCTTCATCTCAACAAACAAGGGACTCAAAGTCAACCTTCTTCTGCTTAGCGCATCCGCCACAACATTACCCTTGCCAGGGTTATAAGCTATCTCGAAGTCATATGATGCCAAGAATTCCATCCACCTTTGCTGCCTTAGATTCAAATCTTTCTACGAGAAGAGGTACTTGAGCGACTTGTGATCAGTATATAACTCAAACCTTTCGCCTAGAAGATAGTGGCGCCAGGATTTGAGTGCAAAGACGATCGCCACCAACTCCAAATCATGAGTGGGATAGTTCTTCTCATGAACTTTGAGTTGCCTACCCCCAAAGCATATCACTCTCCCTTCTTGCATCAGGACAGCACCCAATCCCGTGCCACATGCATCGGTGTACACGGTACACAACTTCCTTCCATCAGGTAATACTAGAACTGGAGCTGTGGTGAGGGCTTTCTGGAGCCTTTGAAAAGCAAGCTCACACTCTAAGTCCCATGCAAAGACTAAGTTCTTCTTCGTTAACTTAGTAAGAGGAGCTGAAATCCTAGCGAAGTCCTTAATGAACTTTCTATTGTAGCCTGCCAGACCGAGAAAGCTTCTCACTTCAGTTGCATTCTTCGGAACTTTCCAGTCTTGTACCGCCACCACTTTAGCGGGATCCACAGCTAAGCCCTGCTTAGAAACTATATGCCCAAGGAACCGAACTTCCCTTCTCCAGAAATGGCATTTAGAGAACTTGGCTTTCAACTAATGAGCCCTAAGCGTATCCATAACCTCCTTGAGGTGTGTAGCATGTTCTTCCTCGTCCTTAGAGAAGACCAGAATATCATCCACGAAGACAACCACAAACTTGTTTATCTCCGTATATATTTATATCAAATTCAAATTTAAATTCAAATTAAGTAATAAAAATTCCAATTTTAAATTGGTTAAAAATTCTGGATCGTTACATAGCTGTTGTGTATTGTGATTGAAATGAAACGTGCTTTGATAATATATGCAGCCTATTAGAATAGCATGTGCAAAGATGTTTAGACATTTTTCTACTAGCTCTAGTTTCATGGTTGAGCTCCTTTTTGTAGCTATAAAGATACATACGAGTACAACCCGGGTGCAGAATGTACTAAAGGTTTAAATATTCCAATACTTAGTTTCTAAGCATCTTCAAACCATATATGTTTGTATTTTTATTCTAGTCAAATCAAATTATGCCATATCTTGGCATTTAAAGCCATATCCTTTCAAATGCTTCAAGGTGAAGTGATTAAAGTTTAACTAAAATATTCTTATTAGCTATTTCTATGAAATACTATATTTACATGAATTTTCGCATAGGTTTGAATGTAAGCAAAGCTAAAACAACATTACACTCATACATGTAACGAACCGAACCACCCGGTCCCGAAGAGACGGAGGAGCCCAGACTGCTTTGAGAACACGACGCATCAGACACAAACAATAGAACATTTCATTGCTATTACAACATTTGCATCAGAGTACAAGAATATCAGAGTACAAATAAATAATATTACATAGCTAAAAAATAATATCAGAGATTAAATTACATACCAGTGGAAATAAAATGTATAAATACAAAGCACAGGGGAAATACATCAACTAACACAACTAAATGAAATACATGGATACAAAGCTTTCCGAATATAGCTCCAATTGTAAACCAGGATCATGTTAAAGACTATCTGCAAAACCATATCTACTAGTTGCCCTTGTGGAAAATATAGGCACCCAGAGTTTAGGCGAAAACAATAAACTCCAGGCCAGTCATGGGACTGGTGTGAGAACTTAAAATAGTTATTAAAATTTTAATTTAAAATAGGGTAAATCACGAGACCACGCCGTATGTCACGGAATGAGTTTTCTCTTACGAATACCAAAGCTTAAAATAAAACGATTTATAAACGACGCAAGGATTTTTGAAAAAATGAAGCTATTATAAGACTTGGGTCCCATCACACAATGCAACGTAAGCCGAAGGATAAAGTATTACCTTATAATAGCCAACCATGCTTAGTATGTTTTAAAACAAATCATTTTTGATATTATTATTAGTGCATAGTGTCAAACAACTTCAAATATAAATGTATCAATCATAGATGGTACGAGCGCCCCATCCCATTATGTCGCCATATAGGTTTACAACTAAAACCGAAAAGTTGTTTATTGGAAATTGGATTCCATCTATGAGTCGAGGCAAGGGATGGATCCTCTCCGATTCGAGACATTCTAGCAAATGCCTCAGGATCCCCGGTAATGAACCCTGTGAATAGTAGGACCATTCCACACTTACATTAGTGGATAAATAATTCCTGAACAATACACTTCCCGATCCTATTGGACCTCCAAACAGGTCAGTACGTCGACACTATGAGCATATAGCCTTATATCTGATGCGCCTCGCAATCCGTCATCCATATAAGTAAAAATATCTGGGTTCTATACCATGACACCACTCCTAGATAGAATGAAACTCAAGTTCTCCCTATGGTCACTATCCCCATTTTGACTCATACCGGGTGTAAGGCTCACGAATTAACGTTATACACAAAGCTATGATAATTAAAGTTGTGCTTTGATCATCATCCACAAGACTCTGCTTTTCAACAAAAGCCTTGATCATTGCATCTTAGCACGCCACATTGTCAATCCGTACCATACCAATGATTTCCACCAATATATAACCTCTATGCTCGTACGTTTCAGAGAAGGGTCTTAAGCAAGAGAATAAATTCGCCACCACCAAACAGATAAATATTTAGTAGAGATCAACGAATACAGCACACAATACATGTCAGGCATACAATCCATTTACAAGTTCGTTCTAGGTCTGAACGAAACCGGAGGCACCTTATTTCTTGTCCCATTTGTCCAATCCAGGAGAGAGGCCCTCGCACTTCCGAACAACCAACAAGTACGTCCAGACTACTACCACTGTAACCCTTTTAGGGCAGCAACTCCAATCAGAGGCATCGGTAAAAATCATTCGATATGAAGATTGTCGGTCTTGCATCGTCTTCATCATCGACTTTTTTTCGTCTTAACAGTTATTTAAAGTGGGTTAAACCAGGTCTTCCCGAATAACTCGCGTATTTTATAATCAAGTCATATATAAACACATCATACGCCTCACTCTGTAATGCCCCATCTCCGCTAGGGTCACTCACAAAGGGAATGCACTAGGTTTGGTGAAGCATTATCGAGTTAAACATGCGCAGAGATATTACAAGACAGAACATATATAAAACAGCGGAAGTAAAACAAATTTCATTACCTTATAAAATAAGGTCTAAAGCCTTTTACATCAGAATACATCAAAACCTATCTTGCAATAGTAAAGAAGCATAAAACATTTTCATAAATTATTCCCCAAAATAAAGCGGTGAAGCAGCCATAGCCAAGAGAAGACCAAGCTATACATGATGACCTTCAAGCATAAGAGGTCCGAACTAAACAACATCATTTCCTCCCTGAAAACCTGGGGGGGGGGGGGACGGAAGACAAAGAGGCGAAAGAAAACGGGGTCAGTCATAAAGACTGGTAAGTCCTATCTACTTCCAGTATAAAAACAGGTAAAGGTAACACGACATGCATAAACTGAAAGTAAACATAAGGATGACGGCAAGATAGATAAGCTAAACCAAGATAACTGGATGAACTACTGTAGCAAGATAAACAAAGGTATCATGATAAACTACGGTGTCAAGATAAATCAAGGTATCATATCGTCAGGTTTCTATCAAGTATACAATCCCAAGGTATCTATCATGTATAACATCCCACGGTATTTATCATGTATATTTGCTCTGCACCTCTCGTACTAGTATCCCAACCCACATCATGTGTTAACTATGAATGTCCCTTGCCCAATGTCATGTAATGGTCCATGTCAACCTAATATATAGCATATGTAGGTTTTCCCAACTCGTATGTTTCTTTCCATGTATAAGTTCAGTCCTTTGCCGTAGGCCGTACGGGCTTTCCCATGTAAATTCATACCACCTCAAAGTGGTACCATTTTATCCTTGAAGCTATTTTGGACTGCTACCCTTGATCTAGTTATGTTTTCTTACCATGAACTATCGCGTGTTCACTTAGGATTAATACCACCTAGGACCACTAGGGATTATGCTACCTAATGAACGTTTCCGTGTCTCGGTTTGGGTTCAAGCCACCTAGGGCCACTAGGGATTATGCCACCCGTCAACCATGCCCTTTATCCCGCGTGTGTATCGTGAATCGTTTTCCATGTCTAGACGCACATGTTCCTCAACGTGCCATCCGAGTTCCGTGCCAGGGCAAATCAAGAAATCCGGAACTAGGTCGGGAGCTTTAAGTCGTCTGCTGATGCAGAAATCAAGGTCTGTTTTTGTATCCGTGGCTATGGTCCCACGTGACACCTCCCTCAACTACTGAAAGGCAATCCAAGAAAAATCATGTATGAGAAACACATCCCGGCCCCACTATAGCCCCACTTTCCTATGGGCCAACCTCACCCATGACTCGATAGCAAGAACATGGTCTGTTGGGGGTTCTCTGCCTTTCCGTTCGTACCCGATTGACCAAAGATGGTAGGTAGTCGGCAACGTGCTATCCAGGGCAAAATCAAGTATCGTCGACTCCACGCTAATCCATGCCAGTCTTTAGGTCGCTCGCATAGCAACCAAGGCATACTCTTGGCTCTTCTACCGCAGACCTTAACCTCTGTGAGGCCGGGTTTCATGGACCATCTGCCACCTCACAGAGGGATAACAAGAGTACCCTCACGTCCCCCGAAGCTACAACTTCATCACCCAGTTCATTGGAGCTTTTTATCCAAGTCAGATAAGTTGCTCCTCCTCGTATACCAAGCGATGACCTACCGTATCAGGTTACTCATCTATTTATGAACTAGTCCTATGTCCTTGGCTAAGAATTATTACTTAGTTATACTTAACTAAGGTTTACCACTTAGCTTCTTTTCCCCGTTACCCTTGATTAACTACGATTTTCTACCTAGCTCCTCTAACTTGGGTTTTGTCTATTGGATTAAGTGTTGTTATTCAGGTTTATGACTTAGCCCGCCTACGAATCATGTCAAGATTGGCTAAGTATTTAAGTTCAAGGCTTAGCCCTTCAAGTTGGTTAAGTATACCAAGAAGCGCATGACTTAACCCTATCAAGTCAAATTGGCTAAGTATTGGTTTGTCTTAACCCTATCAGATTATCGTGTTAGATTGATTAAGCATAGATTATCTAAATCACATCAGATCATCGAGTCAGATTGGTTAAGTATAGGTTAGCTTAACCTCATCCACTAATCGTACTACAAGGGTTAAGTATATTCAAAAGGTCTTGTGACTTAACCCTATCAAGTCCACATGTTAGATTGGTTAAGTATAGGTTACTTAACCTCATCAAATCATCATGTATAATTGGTTAATTATAAGTTACTTAACCCCATTAAATTATCATGTTAAGTTGGTTAAGTATTGGTTGCTTAACCTCATTGAATTACCAAGTTTAGATTGGTTAAGTGTTTAACTTAACCCCATCGAATTACCGTGTTTAGATTAGTTAAGTATAGGTTACTTAACCCCATCCAATTACCGTGTTTAGATTAGTTAAGTCTAAATTACTTAACCCCATCTAATTACCAAGTCGGATTAGTTAAGTGTAAATTACTTAACCCCATCTAATTACCAAGTCGGATTAGTTAAGCGTAAATTACTTAACCCCATCCCCTAATTGTCTTGTATGGTTAAGTGTCATTAAGAAATCAAGCCTGGTCCCACTTAACCTACCCATTCGTGTCATATCGGTTAAGTGTCATTAGTAAAATTTACTTAACCTTATCATATGGCATTAATTTAATTAATGCACTCTCAACCTCTCACATTAGACCTTGTTGTGGTTACTAGTTAAGCCGGGCGGGTCCGGGTAGTTTTACACCATAACCTAGTCTAACCTCGGGTCTTAAGCGCGACATGACCAACTTCTCACATTGGATCCTATTGTTTGTAGCCACTAGTTAAGCCGGGCGGGTCCGGGTAGATTTATGCTACAAACTCAACCCAACCTCGAGTTGGCCACTTTCATGTTTGGTCTAGTGTCATATTACACTTACAACCCACACGTGTCTAGTTTCAAGTCCCATGTTTACCCCATATGTCATGCCCACATTTAGGTGTATCATAAGTGCCATATTTCCATGAAATCCCATGTCAAATTATCATGTCATAATCACGCACGTCTAACCTACCCCAAAGCGTGTTTCCAACCCAAGTAAAAGCGAGTCAACATAGTAAGGGCACTATGCTACATATTGGCCTCACAACATGCACGATGTCAAAAAGGGATTGGCCACAAATATGCATGGTATCATAAGGGGTTTGGCCTCAAAATATGCATAGCATCATAAGAGAATTTGGCCACTAGCATGCATAGTATCATAAGGGAATTTGGCCATAAACATGCATAGTATCATAAGGGAATTTGGCCACAAACATGCATAGTATCATAAGAGAATTTGACCACAAGCATGCATGATAACATAAGGGGTTTGGGTTCATTTACATGCATAAGCCCCAAAGTCAAGTCTTTGCCAATGTTTCACAAGTCAAATGGTTCCCAAAGGTTCATGCTAGCATTCCATAGATAAAGATTCAAACTTGCAAGATAAACTAGATTAGTCATAACATGAATAGCATGATTTAGTCACTAAGCATAGCCAAAAGTCATAGGTTCAAGCAAAAGAGTCATGACAAGGTTCATATAGGCTAGCATACTTAGTTTAATCTCGTTTTATTCCATGCCATCATTAAAACTACCGTTTAGATCTAAAAGTAGCTAGAACTTACATAGCATGGCAAGAGATTTAGGAGCATGAATCGTCTTGTCGAAGAATCCATGTTGAGATGATGATCAAAACCCTTGATTTGGTGTAGAAAGCTTGCACCTTCGTCTTGGATCTAGTTTGCAAGCACAAGCTCTTGAATTTGGGGATGGAGGCCAAGATCAATGTAGATTTGGACAGCACTTCATTGCAAAAGTGATTTGTGAGGGTTTAGGGTAGGCTTAGGGGTCTTTTTATAGAGATTAGGACTAGTTTAGGCCCTTGGATTAAGCCTAGGATAGATTTGAACCCTCAAAATCCGTCACAGGCCCATAAAACATGTCTTGAGAAACAAGTCAGGTGCACCCAGGCCAGTCTGGCCGACCAACCAGGTCGACAGGGGTGTCGACTGGGCAGTCGACACCACCTTGGGTGTGTCGACTCCCAAGTCGACTCCCCAGTCCACTTGGGGGTGGAAGGAATTTTTCCCGCCTCTTCTGTTTGGCTGAATTTGAAATCTGAATTCAAATTTGAACTGTTTTTGAACTCGAAATTTTTTGGAAACTTTGACGGGCCATAACTTGGTCATACGGACTCCGATTTTCGAAAACTCGGACTCTATTTCGTGTATTTTTCAGAGACGAACACTATGTCATAGCACGTTTCCCTTGATTCAGATTTTATAATTAAATTCTGCCTTGATTCTCGTCTTAGCATGTTGTAAAAATCCGGGTTGTTACACACTCCAATCCAAAATATTCTTTTATTAAAATATTCATATCATTTTGGAAAGGTTCTCATTAATTTTATCAAAGACAAATTCTTTTAAAATTATCGTTTAATCTTCCTTTAAAAATCATTGCAAAAGATTTTATTTTAACTTTTAACACTTCTAACCCAAATTAAAGTTTATAAAACTAGTCGGTATTATCGAGCCTTACCGAAGTAATCATTTATTATTTTCCAATACCAATCTAATCATTCCAGGGAGCAAAACTGGTAGTGCTCCATATCTAACACTCCCTGTGTTATCGGTAAATTTAATTACCATTTCATGTTCAAATCTAATTAAAGATTTAACTATCGCATGGAGTAAAACTGGTGGTACTCCATTCTCGATCATTTCTTCAATTCGCTAAATTTAGTTACCTCATTTACATTCTGATCTAATTAAAGATTTATTAAGACTCCAATCTTGGTTTTAATCTCAAAAATCATTACATTATGTGTAACACCCCGCCTCCGCCAGGGTGTCTCTTGCAAGCATTCTGACTTTGGAGGGGCGTTTGTACCGGGTAAACATGCATAATGATATATCAAGGCAGAACAAGAACATATGTATATATGTAAACAGAGTAAATAAGATAAATAAAACAGCGGAAGATTTCAAACTATTTCAAAACAAGTCTGGTACAACATAATGTCAACTTTCCAAATACACAAGTCTGGATAAAAACAACATCACTGAAAAACTGAAATACATAAGTACTATCCCTAAAATAAGTGATAACCATAGCTAGCTTCACGTCAAGACCGTACATGAGCTAAAATCCCACAAGCAAGTGATCAGAAATCCAAGCTAAGCTCCAATATTCCCACCCTGAGAACCTTGGGGGGGGGGGGGGGGGGAACGGAAGAAAAGAGGCAAAAGAAAAACAGGTCAGTCAAAAAGACTGAGTAAGCCCTACTACAATCAATGTAAACTGATAAAGTTAACTGGCATGAGAAGCAGGGATGAACATAAGGATAACAACATACTAGCATGATGATTAACTAACAAGGTAGATAAAGGTGTCATCGCATAATCAAGATTAAGGTTTTGCACCACAGGTGTACTAGCAAACTAACATGACTTGAATAAACAAGTATTGATCCCTTGGCCCAAGCTTTGACCCAATAACATGAAATGACCCTAATACGAGGTCCAATAACATGAAGTGACCCTAATACGAGGTCCAACCAAACGGTCTAGTCGATCGGCTCCCTATAAGCCTAACTCGTCACGTGTTGGTGTCAATATGGCCCAAACATAATTGTAGTCAGACTGTGCCGGGTCCACCCTTCGGTTGTATCAAGCCCTAGGGTGTAAACCCCTGGACACCATAAACATAAATGCACAGTCTCGATCTACTGGTACCCGTGCGTGTTTTCTCCGGCTACGGACTATGTGCATGACCATGGTCCGTCCAGAACTACACCGGCATGCCACTCTGCCGTCGTTTTTGGTCACTTACCTCAAGTCCAGTAATCGTGCCCCCACCCTAGCCTAGTCCTAAGGGTCATAATGATACAAACCTGGGATTACTGCTGGAGTGGACCCCCATTGCAAGGATTTTCTAGTGGGTTAAGTACGGTTTAACCCTCTTGCTAATCATGGATTAACTTGGTTAAGTGTAACGATGAGTTCACGACTTAACCCTGATTAATCTACCAAGCCCACATTGATTAAGTATTAAGTGGACCATGACTTAAACCCTAATCATGAGGCATTAATTAATTAACGTGCCTTAACCTCTCACATTAGACTTCGTTGCGGTTAGTAGTTAAGCCGGTCGGTTCCGGGTAGCTTTATACCACAACTTGGTCTAACCTCTGGTTCAAGGTACAACATGACCAACTTCTCACATTGGGTCCTATTGTTTGTAGCAACTAGTTAAGCCGGTCGGTTCCGGGTAGGTTTACGCTACAAACTCAACCCAACCTCGAGTTGGTCACACTTATATTTTCTAAGTGTCATGTCCATTATGTTTCCAAAACATATTACAAGTTTTCAAACATTTGGGTAGAACTAACTTAACAGGTAAATTCCCAATGGGTAGACCTAACTTAATAGGTAAATTCCCAATCTTATGTTTTTTTGTCTTTTAAGTTTACCCAACCCCAAACGCAATCCATCGCTTACATATCGCAATAGCGCATAAAGGATAGAAAGAGGGAACTTGGCATAATCATGACATAAAGGTGTTGAAGCCACAAGTTTAACATGGTGGCATATGAAATGTACATGTGTTCATATATTTGCATATTACATTTTTAGGCCTCAAAAGCATGCATAAAACCAAACTTAGCATATTGGTGATACATGGTGATAAATGACATGTAGAAGTTGCCATAAGTTCGCATTTAGCCTCACATGCAAGTTATTATAAGGGATATGATAACTTACATGTTGCCAAAATGCAACCTTTAGCCTAAAGCTTGAAGCTTTAAGCTCATAAACCCAAGATAAGCTTGCATAACATGATAACATGAGCAAAATGATCAACCCAAACTTGCATAATAACTTGCATATCATATGGAAAACTTGCATATCATAACATAGCAAACTTGCATATCATAACATGATAAACTTGCATATCATAACATATCAAACTTGTATAACATGACATAGTAAACTTGCATATCATGGCAAACTTGCATATCATAATGATCAACCAAACTTGCATCATTCATTTAACTTTAGAGTTTAAATATGAAAGTAGAAAAGCGCTTACAATGCTTATGAAGACACAAATATATATATATATATATATAGATTGAGACTAAGCCCTTATGCAAACAAATAAACCCAAAATGCAAGCTCCAATAGAAAAACCCTTGAGCCAAAATGATCAAAACCCTTGCTTTATGATGCAAATATAGAAACTTGACTTGAATGCAAGCTAATGATGCTCATACAAGCTTGAAAACACTTGTATGCATGGAAAATCTCTCATAGAAATAACTTAGGAATTTTATGAAGAGAGTGGAGGCCATGAGAGGAATGATTTTGCCATAGTTTAGTTGTATGAGTGAATAATGTTGATTTAGGCTTAGGTTAGGGTCTTATTTATAGAGATTAGGATTAGTTTCAACCTTAGGATTAAACCCTAATTCCAATCTCAGCCCTTAAAACCGAATCTGGCCCCCAAACTCAACACAACTCCAAAATGGTGCACCAGGCAAAACTGCCCGGCTGAACCAAGTCGACAGCCAAGTCGACAGGGCTGTCGACTTGGGTCCAACCAAGTCGACTCCCAAGTCGACAGGGCTGTCGACTTGGGTGCTCTGGCGGGAATTTTCCCGCCTGGCCCAATCTGACCCTTTCTCGAATTTTGAACCCGAAATTCGAAATCTGTTTTGAACTTGAAATTTTCTGAAAACTTCATTGGGCCTTAATCGGGTCATACGGACTCCGATTTTCGAAAACTCGGACTCTATTTCGCGTATATTTCCGAGACAAACGCAATGGCATAGCCCGTTTCCCTTGATTCAGATTTTAGAATTAAATTCTGCCTCGATTTACGTTATAACAGGTTATTGAAAATATGGGTTGTTACATTCTCCCCTCCTTAAAGGATTTCGTCCCCGAAATCTTCAAGTTAGGAAGAACGTATCCTACCATCCAACATCCATCTACTCAAAACATCATCCACGAGCAATCATTGTCCTTACAAGATTCTAAATGTTGTATGAACATATGCAAAGGTGTGTGTATATGTACTTATCTAATGCAAATATCATCAATGAAAATTATGTTAGTGAAATGAATCCATATGTATGCAATTCCTAACATAATGTATAACATCTATATGTGTGCACATAACATACATCCATATGCAACATCCATGTGATAACACAAAAATTTTCATCCATGAATAAGCGTAAACACTCATGCATATGCAATATGAGGAGTGTGTGAGCCGATCTAGTGCCTAACGTGTATAATGCATCCACGAGTAACCACTTGCAAACACTTGCAACCACTTGCAAACATCAAGCATAACATGTTTCAAACACATGTTTCATCCAAAGGGTTTCTACCTAAGGTTCTCATGACGAGATTAACACGATAAACTAGATAAATATGGATAGCAAAGAGAAAGATATGCTAACAAAGAAAAGAGATTGAGAGTGTACCCTCAAAAAGGAATGGATAAAGCTCACGCATCTTCTCCTCGGTTTCCCAAGTTGCGTCTTCTTCGGCTTCACCCCATTGAACCTTCACCAAATTGACCTCTCGATTCCTTAGCTTCTTGGTCTCCGTCCACAAGATACGAATCGGAGCTCTCCTCAAGGTAGCCTCTTTCTCCACTTCCACATCTTTCAGAACACTTGGCTCAACAACCTCTGTTGATTCATGTAAACACTTCCGGAGATGCAAGACATGAAAAACATCGTGTACTCCGGCAAGCTTCTCGGGCAACTCCACTCTATAAGCCATCTGCCCGATCCTCTCTATAATAGGGAATGGTCCAACAAACCTCGGTGCTAACTTCCCAACGGCTCCAAATCGGACCACATTCCGCAAAGGAGAAACCTTCACGAAAACCATATCCCCAACATCAAACTCCAAATCAGTTCTTCGCTTATCAGCATAGGATTTCTGACGGTCTTGGGCCGCTTTCATCCGTCTCCGAATCAACTCGACCTTCTCAGATGTATCTCTGATCATATCAGGCCCAAGTATAAGCTCATCTGTAGTCTCACACCAACATGTAGGCGACTTGCATGGCCTCCCATATAAAGCTTCAAATGGTGCCATCCCTATGCTTGCCTGATAACTGTTATTATATGCAAACTCAACAAGAGGAAGATGGTCTTCCCAAGTACCACCAAAATCCAGAAAACAAAGGCTCAACAGATCCTCGAGTACCCTATTCACCCTTTCGGTTTGACCGTCCGTCTGTGGGTGATAAGCCGTACTTAGATTCAACCTCGTGCCCATAGCTTCTTGCAAGATATTCCAGAATTGACTTGTAAAGATTGGGTCACGGTCACTGACTATACTAGAAGGGACTCCATGTTGTCTCACAATCTCACGAAGATATACAGACGCTAGCCCAGATGCGGTCCTCTTGCTCTTCACCGGAATGAAATGAGCACTCTTCGTAAGTCTATCCACAATAACCCAAATGCTCGTATTCCCTTTCCTTGACCTTGGTAGCCCATCGATAAAATCCATGGAAATACTCTCCCACTTCCATAGTGGAACGTCTAGAGGATGCAATAGCCCACCGGGCTTCTTCGACTCGGCCTTAACTTGCTGGCAAATGATACATCTAGAGACAAACTCTGCCACATCCTTCTTCATCCCAGGCCAAAAGAAAATGTGCTTCATATCTTTATACATCTTATCTCCGCCCGGATGTATAGTCAACTTAGAGCGATGCGCTTCCTCAAGAACTTTTCTTACTAAATCTTCTACCATTGGAACACATAACCTTCCGTCTCTCCTCAGCCAACCCTTGTCATCAATAGAATATCGAGCGAGATGACTAGTCGCCTCTCCTCGAATCAGCTTATCCATAATCTCAACTATCTGAGGGTCTTCTCTCTGCGAAGCCCCAACTTGATCAAGAAGGGTAGGTCTGAGTTCCAGAGATGCTAAAGAGCCGGTCATCGACTCAACCGCCAAAGAGAAATCAAAGGTTGCCACATACTCTAAATTCTTCATCTCAACGAATAGAGGACTCAGGGTCAACCTTTTTCTACTCAATGCATCTGCTACCACATTCCCCTTGCCAGGGGTATAAGCTATCTCAAAATCGTAGGACGCCAAGAATTCCATCCATCTTTGTTGCCTCAGATTCAGATCCTTCTGAGAAAAGAGATACTTCAATGACTAGTGATCGGTATAAAGCTCAAATCTTTCTCCCAGAAGATAATGGCGCCAAGCCTTGAGTGCATATACTATTGCTGCCAACTCTAAGTCATGAGTGGGATAATTCTTCTCATGCACTTTGAGTTGTCTACCGCCAAAGCATATCACTCTTCCTTCTTGCATCAGAACAACTCCTAACCCCGTGCCACATGCATCGGTGTATACTGTAAATAACTTCCCTCCATCGGGAAAAGCTAGAACAGGTGCTGATGTGAGAGCTCTCTTGAGCTTCTGAAAAGCAAGCTCGCATTCTATGTTCCAAGCAAAAACTAAATTTTTCTTCGTCAATTTAGTGAGAGGAGCGGAAATCTTCGCGAAGTCCTTGATGAACTTCCGGTAAAAGCCTGCAAAACCTAGAAAACTTCTCACTTCGGTTGCATTCCTTGGAGTCTTCCAATCCTGAACTGCAACTACCTTAGCGGGATCCACCGCTAAGCCTTGCTTAGATACTATATGCCCAAGGAATCTAACTTCCCTTCTCCAAAAGTGACACTTGGAGAACTTGGCCTTCAACTGATGCGCTCTAAGCATATCCATCACCTCCACGAGATGCCTTGCGTGCTCTTCCTCATCCTTAGAGAAGATCAGAATATCATCTACAAAGACCACGACAAACTTGTTCAAGAACTCCCTGAACACCCTACTCATCAAGTCCACGAAATATGCGGGTGCATTAGTCAAGCCGAACGGCATGACAAGCCATTCGAAGAATCCATCTGGAGTTCTGAACGCAGTCTTGTCTATACTATCTTCAGCTACCCTGAGCTGATGGAATCCAGTAGCAAGATCAAGCTGAGAGAAAACAGATGCACCGATAAGCTGGTCAAAGAGATCATCAATCCTCGGTAACGGGTGTCTGTTCTTCTTAGTCAGCTTATTCAACTCTCGATAGTCAACACAAAGTCGGAGAGAACCATCTGCCTTGGTAGCAAATACCACAGGCGCTCCCCATTCAGATATACTTCGTCTAATGAAGTTCTTCTCAAGCAACTCCTTCACTTGCTTACTTAGCTCCCGCCTTTCACGCGGAGCCATGTGCCGAACGGGCAAAGAAACTGGCTTTGCATTATCCACCAGATAAATGCGGAAATCAATCTCTCGCTTAGGGGGCAACCCCCTAACTTCATCGAAAACATCCGGATACTCTCGAACCACTCTCACAGACTGAAGAGTTTCCATTGACGAGTCGAGTGATTCAAGATAGCACAACATGACGGGACCTCTCGGATTACAAGAAATTTCTAGGGTGTTTCCGAGGCGAGTCACGAGCCTCACCACCCTATGCTCACAATCAAGGATGGCTCCATATCTGGACAACCAATCCATGCCCAATATCAATCCGTATCCCCTAAAACCAAGAACATAAGCACTACACAAGAACTCTACACTCAGTATAGAGATCCTCAAATCCCCACATATCATAGACAGATGGGCGGAACCCCCAATAGGATTTGAGACACAGACGGGATCATCTACCAAGCTAGTACTAAGGTGCAAACTATCAACAAGATCAGATGAGATAAAGCTATGCGATGCACCAGAATCAAACAAGGTACGAACTGGAAAATCAGAAATATATACAAGGCTCTCAACAGAAATACTACCTCGATCGGGAACTGGAGCGACATTGAGAGCATGAACTTGCCCTCCTGAAGGTCTAGCACGTTGAGTCTGACCCTGGCCTTGCCCTTGCTTCTTCGGGCAATCCTTACTGAAATGTCCAGTCTCACCGCAGAAAAAGCATTCACCATTCTTCCTTTTCCTCTTCTTACAATCCTTAATAAGATGCCCAACTGAACCGCAATAATGGCACTTCCCCTTGTTGTTCTTGCCCTTGTTGTTGTTCCCCTTGTTGCCTTGACTCTTGTTCTTGTTCTTGTTCTGATTGCCTTGACTGCTCTGACCACTTGGATTACCCTGATTTCCTTTCCACTGGGAATCAGTCTTCTTGGCTTGAGTATCATTCATCTTGACCTCTTTCTTGACATCTCCCTGAAGTAACGCCATATCAACCAAGCTCTCAAACGTGGCCCCATGGGGAATATGTGACATAGCCAATCCCTGCAACGGCTCATTCAATCCTCTAGCAAAACGAAGAGCCTTCTTCTGAGGAGTATTCACCATATCCAAGCCAAAACGAGCTAACTGATTGAACTTGTTCACATATTCTTTGACAGACATATCTCCTTGTTTCAAAGTAATGAACCTCTCCATTTGCAGATTCTCCTCAGCAGAAGATAGAAACTTAAGCACGAACCTTGCCCTGAAATCGGCCCAAGTCTCAACAGGCCTAGTACCATTGGTGACTTCCCACCAATAAGCGGCTTCATCCTTCATAAGCCAAACCGCCAACAAGATCTTCCTCTGATCGTCTAACCCAAAGATAGCAAATAAATCCTCGGTCTCTTTCAACCAATTTCTGGCCTCTACAAAAGTCTCAGTGCCTTGAAAGTTCTTGCCAACCATTGCTTTGAAATCTTTGCAAGTCTTTGCGAAGTCAGCTTGAGGATGCTGAGGGGGAGGAGGAAGAGGAACCTCAGCGACAGGAGGAGGAGGAACATTAACTACTGGAGGAGGAGGAGGAGGAACATCTGCGGGGCCGGCTTCGGTCGCCCTAGCCTCCAAAAGTCTCCTATACCAAACAGGTATGTGTACTCCCTCCGGAATAGCAAAGTTATCGGCCATACTGAAAACGAAGAAAAAAGACAGATTCAGAATGGAGAAAAACGAAGGAATTTTGCTAATGGCTTTTTGGGGAATAGCCTTTAAAATAAACTAGACTTTTCTTTGGGAAAATACTTTATACTTGGTTTTGAAAATAGTTTTCCAAAAGTTTTTTAAAAAAACTTTTTTGTTCCTTCTCGTAAACCATATGCTCTGATACCAAATGTAACACCCCGCCTCCGCCAGGGTGTCTCTTGCAAGCACTCTGACTTTGGAGGGGCGTTTGTACCGGGTAAACATGCATAATGATATATCAAGGCAGAACAAGAACATATGTATATATGTAAACAGAGTAAATAAGATAAATAAAACAGCGGAAGATTTCAAACTATTTCAAAACAAGTCTGGTACAACATAATGTCAACTTTCCAAATACACAAGTCTAGATAAAAACAACATCACTGAAAAACTGAAATACATAAGTACTATCCCCAAAATAAGTGATAACCATAGCTAGCTTCATGTCAAGACCGTACATGAGCTAAAATCCCACAAGCAAGTGATCAGAAATCCAAGCTAAGCTCCAATATTCCCACCCTGAGAATTTGGGGGGGGGGGGGGAAACGGAAGAAAAGAGGCGAAAGAAAAACAGGTCAGTCAAAAAGACTGAGTAAGCCCTACTACAATCAATGTAAACTGATAAAGTTAACTGGCATGAGAAGCAGGGATGAACATAAGGATAACAACATACTAGCATGATGATTAACTAACAAGGTAGATAAAAGTGTCATCGCATAATCAGGATTAAGGTTTTGCACCACAGGTGTACTAGAAAACTAACATGACTTGAATAAACAAGTATTGATCCCTTGGCCCAAGCTTTGACCCAATAACATGAAATGACCCTGATACGAGGTCCAATAACATGAAGTGACCCTAATACGAGGTCCAACCAAACGGTCTAGTCGATCGGCTCCCTATAAGCCTAACTCGTCACGTGTTGGTGTCAATACGGCCCAAACATAATTGTAGTCAGACTGTGCCGGGTCCACCCTTCGGGTGTATCAAGCCCTAGGGTGTAAACACCTGGACACCATAAACATAAATGCATAGTCTCGATCTACTGGTACCCGTGCATGTTTTCTCCAGCTACAGACTATGTGCACGACCATGGTCCTTCCAGAACTACACCGGCGTACCACTTTGCCGTCGTTTTTGGTCACTTACCTCAAGTCCAGTAATCGTGCCCCCACCCTAGCCTAGTCCCGAGGGTCATAATGATACAAACTTGGGATTACTGCTGGAGTGGACCCCCATTGCTAGGATTTTCTAGTGGGTTAAGTACGGTTTAACCCTCTTGCTAATCATGGATTAACTTGGTTAAGTGTAACGATGAGTTCACGACTTAACCCTGATTAATCTACCAAGCCCACATTGATTAAGTATTAAGTGGACAATGACTTAAACCCTACATTAATTAATTAACGTGCCTTAACCTCTCACATTAGACTTCGTTGCGGTTACTAGTTAAGCCGGTCGGTTCCGGGTAGCTTTATACCACAACTTGGTCTAACCTCGGGTTCAAGGTACAACATGACCAACTTCTCACATTGGGTCCTATTGTTTGTAGCAACTAGTTAAGCCGGTCGGTTCCGGGTAGGTTTACGCTACAAACTCAACCCAACCTCGAGTTGGTCACACTTATATTTTCTAAGTGTCATGTCCATTATGTTTCCAAAACATATTACAAGGTTTCAAGCATTTGGGTAGACCTAATTTAATAGGTAAATTCCCAATGGGTAGACCTAACTTAATAGGTAAATTCCCAATCTTATGTTTTATGTCTTTTAAGTTTACCCAACCCCAAACGCAATCCCATCGCTTACATATCGCAATAGCGCATAAAGGATAGAAAGAGGGAACTTGGCATAATCATGACATAAAGGTGTTGAAGCCACAAGTTTAACATGGTAGCATATGAAATGTACATATGTTCATATATTTGCATATTACATTTTTAGGCCTCAAAAGCATGCATAAAACCAAACTTAGCATATTGGTGATACATGGTGATAAATGACATGTAGAAGTTGCCATAAGTTCGCATTTAGCCTCACATGCAAGTTATCATAAGGGATATGATAACTTACATGTTGCCAAAATGCAACCTTTAGCCTAAAGCTTGAAGCTTTAAGCTCATAAACCCAAGATAAGCTTGCATAACATGATAACATGAGCAAAATGATCAACCCAAACTTGCATAACATAACTTGCATATCATATGGCAAACTTGCATATCATAACATAGCAAACTTGCATAACATAACATGATAAACTTGCATATCATAACATATCAAACTTGCATAACATGACATAGTAAACTTGCATATCATGGCAAACTTGCATATCATAATGATCAACCAAACTTGCATCATTCATTTAACTTTAGAGTTTAAATATGAAAGTAGAACAGGGCTTACAATGCTTATGAAGACACAAATATATATATATATATATATATATATATATATATATATATAGATTGAGACTAAGCCCTTATGCAAACAAATAAACCCAAAATGCAAGCTCCAATAGAAAAACCCTTGAGCCAAAATGATCAAAACCCTTGCTTTATGATGCAAATATAGAAACTTGACTTGAATGCAAGCTAATGATGCTCATACAAGCTTGAAAACACTTGTATGCATGGAAAATCTCTCATAGAAATAACTTAGGAATTTTATGAAGAGAGTGGAGGCCATGAGAGGAATGATTTTGCCATAGTTTAGTTGTATGAGTGAATAATGTTGATTTAGGCTTAGGTTAGGGTCTTATTTATAGAGATTAGGATTAGTTTCAACCTTAGGATTAAACCTCAATTCCAATCTCAGCCCTTAGAACCAAATCTGGCCCCCAAACTCAACACAACTCCAAAATGGTGCACCAAGCAAAACTGCCTGGCTCAACCAAGTCGACAGCCAAGTCGACAGGGCTGTCGACTTGGGTCCAACCAAGTCGACTCCCAAGTCGACAGGGCTGTCGACTTGGGTGCTCTGGCGGGAATTTTCCCGCCTGGCCCAATCTGACCCTTTCTCGAATTTTGAACCCGAAATTCGAAATCTGTTTTGAACTTGAAATTTTCTGAAAACTTCATTGGGCCTTAATCGGGTCATACGGACTCCGATTTTCGAAAACTCGGACTCTATTTCGCGTATTTTTCCGAGACGAACGCAATGGCATAACCCGTTTCCCTTGATTCAGAATTTAGAATTAAATTCTGCCTCAATTTACGTTATAATAGGTTATTGAAAATACGGGTTGTTACATTATGATTATTCGACTTTAAGAAATTAATCTTCCCTTTAACTAGGTTAAAGAACCAATGTCATTTAAAACACAGTTCACGATAAACCCAAATCATCTTCCATTAACTATGGAATCTTCATGGAAAATAGATCAATGCATAATCGATATAAATTTCCGTATCAAATCAATACTATAAATAGAATAACAGCAAAGCCTTTTAAATTCCATATATAGTAATGGTCTTCCTTTACAGAAGCTTATCTCGATTACTACCAAATCGAATTCCATTTAATTCCAATTTAATGTATTAAATTGGAAAACTTTACTTTGGAAAATTTCATTAATTTTAATTAAGAGATTATAAATTCAAAATCATAACTTATTGTTAATTGGCTTAAAGAACAAATGTTATTTAAAACTTAGTTCACGACAAACCCACAATCCAATTTGATATCAAATACAAGGCTTTAAATAGAAATTATATCGACTTTTATTCAATATCAAATTCTGAAACCAACAAATATCATTTTGGGAATAACGATATTTATATCTTCTAAATTCCTCAACAATATTCGTATAATCACGGAATCCAATATCGAACTGTTCCGAAGATTATTTCCATTCAAATCCTTTCCAATTTATAAGTTGAAAAATTCTGGTTATATTATAACCATTCCAATCCAATTTATTATTTCTAAAAATCATTGGATTATTATTCTAGTTATCAACTAGTTCATTTAGATAAAAATGTATTTTATCTTCTCAAATGCTGAATTTTTCATCCAAAATCTTTCCAATTCATTTATTATGATTTTTCACAATTTTTTCATATTTTTAATTATTTTATTACGGCCCTTACAGTCGGTTTCTAATATTGACCACTGAACTGCATCCGTAGCAACTTTTTCTGAAATTGATTTGGACAAATTTTGAAATCCAACCGTTCAAATTTGAATCTCTTATATTCACTGGAAAAATCTTTTCGATACGAACCCAACGGTTCCGGTTTTAGAAGAACCTGACGGTCGGATCTCTAGTTACATCAATTTGAAGTTAATTGTTGAAATTCGCGAATAGTCGCTGCGCGGCACGTTCTATTCAAGCCATTTATATATAATATATATTTCATCGATTTCTATTTAAAACGTATTTTATAAATTCGTTTTAAAAACGATTTGAACTTCCATTTCGATTTTAAATCAAAATTGAATATTCCATATCATTATAATACTAAAATGATAATATTTTCAAAATATCTGATTTTGAAATCCATTCTTTTCGATATTAAATATAAATTGAATAAAACCGACAGAAAAATCCGTTCGAATTAAAATGGTGAATATCTACTTACTCGGCTTCTTATATTTCAATATTTTCTTCTCCATCCAAAATCAGACATCAAAATCATATTTTAATTCTTTTCTAAATTTTATTTTAAAATATTCGTTATTTTAAAATATTCATTATTTTAACATATTCGTTCTTTTTGAATCGGAATGTGACTCAATCAATTACTATATAATTTCAATTATATCGATTTCATACATCGCATGTATTCAACAATAATGATAAATAATCATTTAACAATCAAACATCATCCAGAGTGCATTTTACAAGTGTATAAGCATTAAAATAAATAAATATCATCACAGTCTTTCCATCAATCGATCGGCATACAACTAAATAATATGATTAGTGTATGTCAAATATCATCCCAATGCCGGTGTGGGGTTTCAAACAACAACAGTCTATTTAAAGAAATCATTGGTTGATAAATTTAACCAATTCTAATTCGGTTTGAATTATTTTCTATTTAACAAATTTTCACTGCTAAAATTATAAATGGATATTTATGATTAAATTTCAACTACCACAATAATATTAACATTATTTTTAATATGTTAAACATCACAATCACAACGCAAATCACCAAATCGTCAATATAAATAAATACTCAACTACCCAATGCCATTTACAGCGCCATAAGTGGCCATTCGCGAAGTATGAAATACGAGTATCAATAATATCCATACATCGCTTCCAATTTATGTGGTATGTGCGAATTCGTGTGTTAAACTCCAAAAATAAATAACATACAACAGATAAAAAATTATACTGGCAATTTCAATATATTTACAGTCATTAAAATAAATTAAATAATTGTACAAAATTTTAGTGAGAGAATTTCACTTTCGTTTCCGCTCCGCCATTCTTTATGTCTGAATTTCTTTATTTTTAAACTTACTCCATTTCCGTTCTGGTCAGTTCCATGTTGAAGTGTTTGACTCCACGATCGCAATGCAACTTGTTTCGTTGAATTTTGTTTTGATTTGAATGAGTTATGGTCATTTAAACTTGAAATAATTTAATTAAATAATTATTTAAACATAATTAAGGTTTTAAATTAATTTACCTTCTTCTAATCCTACCCTCCCCTTCGTTCTACTACTAACTACGAACAAAACCCATCCATCAACAACTAGGGTTCGAAACCGCATGTCCACCGGCCACCCTGACGTCGATCACTAACCGCCACACCCTCCGCCTACGCGCCACCTCCAACCATGTCGAACCCCTCGAAACTTGCACCGCCGTACGTGGCTGAAATAGCCTCCATGCGGCACGACTTCGTGTTAGTAATTCGAATGATATAAGCAACTAGAATTTATCAACCCTGTATGAAATTAAAGAGGACGAAAATTCTTCAATATTTGTTTCGAAATCATCTTTTAGTTTGTTGTGGATTTGGAGAATTTGAAGCTCAAAATCCTAACGATTTCGGCCCTTCGTTGTTTACTGGCGGCACATGAATGATAAAGGAAACTAGGATTAACGATTTTCTAGGTTACACACACATATATATATATATATATATATATTAAATATTATTATTTTTAATTCCAAAAAGTGTGATTTTTCGTTCAAGCTCCAAATCGAACCCAACGACTATCGTTCTTAACCAAATACCCCATTCCGGACACAATGGGATATGTTTCATAAGCCATTTCGATTGCTTCGATCATTTTTTATCAAAATTAAAATGTAAATCAATATATATTGAATTTAAACGTACGGTTTAATTTACTGGGGACACATACTGACTCCAAAAATTACAGAAAAATAAAGCTAGTTATGTTTTGACGATACGGTCCTAACAAAACTAATTTCAACGAATTTGTAGGCCGTTTGAAAAATGGCCTTTTTCCAGTTGATTAAATTCAAACTGAAATTACAAAACATGTATAAATCTACTACGGTCGCATATTGATTCCAAAAATTATGAAATTTGAAACCTAACAATATTTGACATTCCGGATCCAAAAAAATTAGTTTCATCGAAAACGGAGTTCGTTTGCAAAACGGCTATTTTTAAGGGCTATATATTATATTAAAATTTAAATAAATTCCATGGCAACAATTTTGAATTTTAATCTGGACATAACTTTCAATTTATATTATGAAATCTAAAATTTTGACAATCATTAGAAAGATATAATTAAACAGATTTTAACATTTCTAGTTTTACTGAAATCCGATTTATTTTGAATCATATACATTCAATTGAAATTAAAAATCAAATTTTCAAACTACCACACTATTTCAAACTCTATTTATAATTGAAATAAATTTATACGTTCTAACTTCGATTTAAATAAATTTTAAATTGTTAATTCTCAAAATAAATCATTTTAAATTCTTAAAATCCATTAAATCAATTAAAAATAAAATATTAAATTGGTTTAGAAATTCCGGGTTGTTACAATCTCCCCACTTAAAATCTTTTCGTCCTTGAAAAGGAATAGAGCTGAAAGTTGTTTAACTAACAAACTCAACTTTCATTCTGGCTTTCATTCTTCAACTTTTCAGTTTCTAAGAACTTTCAAATTTCTCAAAAATTTGGCTAACACCCTATATTTTCGAAAAATTTCGCCATAACCTCCTTTATATGGGGAGGTTTTAAAAATTTATTGGGCCGTATTAGGCACTCAATAAATCAATAAAAATCATACACAATTTTTGTGACCTATTTTTGTATAAGTGAGAACGTGTAAAAGTCGAAATCTCAGACCTTGCCCTAGTATTGGAGATAAAATAATCCATGTGCCGTATCTAAAATCAAGAGAGACATGAATTATTGTCATCTCCAGACCTGTGTAGGGTTTTTATTAAATCCATCCCCGAGCACCGTTATATGTATTCCTTAATTATATCCATAATTAGCCTTCTGTTCAACCTATAATTCAGTCATCGCCATACAAGCATCTAGCCCGTATGGTAATCGAAACCTCGTCATATAAGCACCGAATGCTTATATGGAATATGATATGCTATGACATCCTCATGACGTATGCCATGCGGTGTAGTTCATAATTTATTTGTTGCTATCCTATGGCGTGGTTTATAATCTCACACAGAGCAACCATCACAACGCATCCAATTTCATTCGCAGGAGTTTATATAATTATAAAATTGCACAACCAACTCATTAAGGTGCACCTGTTTGTCGGGCATGCAATATATTTCTTTACTAAACGCGAAACCATTAACCTTCTCAATATATATATATATATATATATATGTATATGTATATATATATATATGTGTGTGTGTGTGTGTGTGTGTGTGTATAAATATCCAATTCTAATTTAACTTGTAATTCAGTTTAATTTAGCTCAATTAAATTAAATAACAAGGGTTTTCGTATATTCAATGTCCAAAATTACCAAAAATAACGTCTAATTTATTTAAGTCAGATGTCATAAGCAATCACATAAAAAATCAAATAATCACACAAACAATTAATTGGTTATTTATCTTTCTAAAAATATAACTTACTATAATATAATTTCTAAAAACATAACTTTTAAAATTGGGTTATATAATAATCACAAATACGTTAGATATAAATATATTGCTCTTAACTCATTCTAGAGCATTACTAATCCCATCTCTAATGAGTTTCTCATTCTAGGATACTACTGACCCTATCTCTAATTAGTATTTTTAAATAGAATGTAAATAATTCTATCTCTGATGAATTCTCTCATTCGGTTCTAATGTGTCTTGTTCTCTAGCTTTGTAAACCAAAGCTCTGATACCACCTGTAACGACACGAACCACCCGATCCCCGAAGATACGGAGGTGCCCGAATTGCTTTGAGGACATGACGCATCAGACACAAACAATAGAACATTTCATTGCTATTACAACAATTGCATCAAAGTACAAGAATATCAGAGTACGAATAAATAATATTACACGACGAAAAAATAATATCAAAGATTAAATTACATAGCAGCGGAAATAAAATGTGTAAATACAAAGCATAGCGGAAATACGTCAACTAACACAACTAAATGAAATATATGGATTCGTGTTAGCTAGTTATTATAGGATTTCGGTTTTAATATCGATCGAGCTGACCGTTTGCTCGTAGGAAAGATAAACCCCTAGATTTCTCTTTAATGGTTTTATCAATTTAATTTGGAATTTAAGAAAAAACGATTTTCTAACAAACTCAAATTTCAAGATAACTAACTTTATTTAATCCATAGTGAATAATTATTTTAGTATTTCAAATTTCATGTTAATTGGATTTATTTTGTGATTATGCATAATTTAAATACCCATCGATTCTTGTTATGTATTATAAAGGAATTTTTACAAACGATCTCAAAATTCTATGAAACATGTTCCATCGTGTCCGGGATATTGAAATATGCTAAAATTTTGATTTTCGTCCCAATCAGAAGTCGTATGAGGGTATTTTAACACGTTACTTTGAGCCTAAGTTTGATAAATTATTATAATATTCCCACCCCAACCTATACATATATATACACCAAACACAGTCAAACCCTAAATTTTTGTTCACCATGGTCAAATAACTGTAGCTGCCTCCATTACGAATTGAATCGCTAGAAAGCTCCATCGTTCTTCCTCCCATCTCTCTCAAATCCCGAATCTATCGAAGATAGTTTCGACAACAAAAATGTCGAAGTCAATGAGGGCTAGAGAATGGCCGGTGGTGATTGTTATTACGACTTGAGATGCCCTGAATTCATGCTCAAACAGCGGCGGTTCGTGGGCTTCGCACAAGCGAAGGAGTCGATCGAGTGTAAGAGGATTGGAGCGATAGTCGAGTGAAGTAAGGACCTAGGAGCAGCATATTATGATGATGATCCGGTCGAAGTTGGAGAGTGCAGGCGGCATGTTGTATAAGTCGAGCATGGGTTCTGGAGTGAAACCAAAGAAGAACGAAGACCGGGGAGTAGAAGTTTGGATCGGCCATTATAAATATATGATGTAATCATTTTTATCAATTAAGTAATTAAGGAAATTTATTGTTAATAAAAAAATCGTTAACTTAAAAAAATTTCTAAATTGCTTATATTTGATCAGAATAAGACGATTTAAGGTACTTGGAACTGTATCGATGAGCACTACACCATGGAATTGAATTGGATGAGTTTGGAATCAACTGGAATTCTCAGTTAAATTAGACACTTGTCAAGGTGAATATACTCACTCAGTTTGTCCCACTTTTATTTTATATAAGTCAGGCTTATAATTGTTTGCAATGGTTATTTATTGTTTGATGACTACTGAATAATGTTTATATATATACATTGACTGAACTGATCAAATTAAAGGTTTCGTTTAGTTAAACCAAATAGTTATTCTAGAGATTGTAACCAATTGAGTTACCTTAACTTGTTGGTCACGTCTATAATATAAACATGTTTACTTTTATGGATTGTTTGGATTGTTATTACAACAGATAACCCAATTTATTTAGTAACTATATAAAACAAATCACACTCGAAAAGCTTAGCAGGACAGAATTGAGAAAAAAAAACATTAACAATAATACACATGAACCCCAAAAGAAAACTCAAAACTACTGCATGTCATGAATCAAAATTTATACCAGCTAAACTTCCCTTGCTTCATAAGATTTGCCAAACATATACAACCCAATAAACTTCATTCTTTTCCAAATTTTAAACTCCTCAAAATCCTTCTATGTATAGCTGCAAAAAGTTTATTTGCATTCAATGTTCCAACAGTGAACATATATCTATTCCTTTCAAACCAAATTTCATAAATAAAGAGTTTAAAACCTTTAAAAGCACTTTGCTTCTTTCAGTTCTCCATCTTGTTGCTTTAGATTGTTTGAATTGTTATTGTTGTGTCAAATAAATGGTTGATGTTAAATTGTCGTTATTGACTGTTATAGAAATTTATCAGTTTAAATTGAATATTCTTATGGATGATTTTTTTTGAGATAACCTGTTTGGATATAGGAAATAATAGGTTGGAAGGATCCAACTGGATTCCTCATAGTAGTTGTTAAAATTTATTGTAATATTTGGAAAAAAATGAATTTGTGGTGTAGAGATTGACAGGTTGGAGGAATCCAACAGGATTATTCACTAATATTGATAGCGTTTATCAATATGATTGGATGTGTTTGATTTAATGTGAAATCGGTTAATATTTCACGGTTTGGTACTTTAGTTGACATTCACCTCTTTATTACCATTGGTAAAATAAAATATTTCTGGAATCGATGTTAAATCGGTTTCGAACGTTTTCAAAGTACATATATATATATATATATATATGTATTTGAAATACGATTTTGTTTTACAAGTAAAAGTGGAAGTTTTATTTACGTTTTTATAATCGTTTAAAATATAACTAATGGAAATTCCATGACTATTATTAAACAAATAGTAAAGTTATATAAATCGATCGAATTAGAAATTTGAGTGTTAAATGGTTGTGTTACGAACAGTAAAATGTCATAAAGGAATTTATAAGATATTTATGGTGTTGCAATGGTATAATGGAATCGTGAATATACGAGAATTGATTCAAAAGAGTAAATGTGAATTTTGTGTAAATAATGATCATATTTACAAACGTTATTTATTAAATACACTAAATGTGATTAAATAACATTTCGTGAATGAAATTAGCGAGTATATGGATTTAAAATGGAATGTGAATATAGACTTGTAAGTTTAATATGAAACCAATATTTAGTATTAGATTCAAAGCCTAGTAATTTAATGTTTTAGTAAATGGATATCGACTAAAGTTGAAATTAATAACATTTGCTTATAAATGTTAAGAAAATTATTTTGGAAAATCAGATAATAAATTATGGTAATAATTTGGAAATAAATAGCAGTTTAGTAAATGATGTTATGAAGGAAGTTGTATGAGTTTTGAGAAGTAAACCTAAATTGCTATGTTATCAATCAAAATAATTTATAATGATAAAGATAATTGTTTTCGTATATAATAAGGAATTCGTAGAATGTAACAATATTGTTATGAGAAATGATTTCCAGAGGAATATAATGTGGTTTTTAAGAAATTGGAACCAGTTGTACGTTGGTTGAGTCGAGTAACATTCGAGGTGTCAATCTGATGTTGGTTTTGGCCTTGGGGTCGTATACCTTGAGATTCATTCACTTACCAGTTTATAATGAGGAGATAACAAGTAGAAGTGAAATGTTTTCCTAATGTTGGAAGAATTAGAAGTTTTAATATTTAATTAACAACTGGTTAATTTATGAGGCTAAATGATGCTAGGTATTGAATCAGTGAATTTGTTTTTCTTTTTTAAATGGTTGTTTATTTGATAGTTAAATTACTGACTATCAAATCTATCATATACGATTGTTGGTACAGAATGATCGGGATTGAATTTATATTCGGAAACCATTCCGAACCAATAAATACGTGGAAGATGCTGAGTGAAGATGGAACAATTGAAGTCCGTGGATCTTCCTAAGTGGAAGGACTACTTGATAAATCTCCCTAAATTGCAACCAGAGTTATTTTGACAGTAATTCTATCGTGATTGAATTTGGTTGATTGCAAGGACTACTCTATACTGGTCCTTGGGGTGATTCCTATATAAGGATGTGGTAGAAGGGTGCCTTCGGTTCATCCTATTCCTGGATCACTTGTAAGGACAAAGGTATGACAAAGTATTTCCAAATGGATCTCGTACGTTGATTTCTTCAAACGTACGGGGTTGGTGGTAAAGAAGCAAACTTCTTTAGCTTAGCACCCTGAATATTTTTATGGAAATAAATTATTGATTTTCTAGAGGATCTGAAGATGTGGCATTCAATGTTAATGGTGGTATGCTATCTTAAAAAGGTAACTGAAACCTCAAGCCTCATTAACCGGGAAATGGTATAAAATCGGGTAAGTCGCAAGGCTATGTGGGTCGCTCCCATTAGGGTGTATTATCACCATCTAGTGAAAATTTATCCGTTCTTCTTTCGCTTCTACATCTACCAGGAAATAGTGGTTGGCCAACCGTTGGTGATAATATATTCGGAACACTCAAGCGAAATGAGTGGCCGGTCATGTTTAGCCAGGGTTGCAAGATAATCTTATTGAACCCTAGTGTATTTTCTCTAGAGGTACACTGTCGGAAGGTTGTCCCGTACCTTGCCATAATTGGAAATCCAATCTCTAATAAGAGCCTGCGGTTTTTGATTATAGACTATGTATGTAGAGCGTGAGATGCAAGCATTCTGCTAGATGGTTATTTATTTGATTTGGACATTATTATAATATCAGGATAGATATGATTTCAAAATATTTTGGGTTGTCGTGAGGTAAAAACCGTCTATTTTTATATGTGGCTGGTCTTATGATTATCTTTTTCTTTCAAAATGATTTTTACTTAAAAATCAAGTTGGATGATATATATAAACTTAGTGAGTTTTCTCACGTTGGTTCACTAAACTGATCCGTGGCATTTTCAATGCTCGGGTTAGACCGAGTTTTACAGGTTCATGCTATCAAGTTTTATGAAGTCCAGAGATGAGCTGGAGGAGCCTAGACGTATGATTCGTATCTAGTATTTATTCCGCTATGTGATGTATATGAGGATAGGTTGTTATAACTATCCATAATATATTATCTGCTATACTCTGATGATTGTAAGTATTTTTCGAGCTCTCAATAAAGATTTATTTATATATTACATTTTGTTCTGTTGCGATATGAGACGTTGTGTATTATTGGTTGGTTGGTTCTTGTTCTTTTCTTTTCTTCTAATCTAATCTTTCTTTCTTATCTTTTTCTCACCATCTAAATTCTTTCTATTTAACTATTTGGTGTTTTCAATACTTGGGTTTTGACAAGTAATACGGTATTATGTATTATTTTTGAAATTCGAGCATCGAATTCCATCGGGTCGTTACAGTTGTATCAAAGCTTAAGATTTAGTAATAACCTTAGCTCTATAGAGTAACTCGATAGAGATAGGGTTAGTAATACCCTTGATTGAATTTGAGTGTATATATCTGAGAGAGCTAATTTGTATATTTTATAAAAATGTTTGTATTGTGTTGATTGATCAGTTCAAGTGTCTAGAGATCCTATCGAACTGGCAACTGACACAATATTGTTTTGTAAAGAGGGTAAATGAAATAATTTTCCCTAATTATATTTTTGTACAGGAAAGAAAATAATTTTATCAAATTATTGAGATATTAGTGTGGTTGATTGATTTGAATAAAATTTCAAATGAGATCATGAATTTGAATGGTTTGATATAACCAGAAGAAATTTCACATAAAGAATTTGTGAATGAGAATTTTATTATAGAATTGAATGAATTAGAATCTAAATTGAAGATAAGTTAATAAAATTAGAAGGAAAATTGGAAGATTTTTGAATAAAATCAGAATTGAGTTTATTAGACGAAGGTAAAATAATTAGAATATCAATTGGTACTTAAATGTGGAACTTAATTTAGTTAAGTAAATAAGTGGGCAAATTAAATTTGTTATTGAATCCTAGTTTGGTCAAATAAAAATTCATCAATGAATTAAAAAAAGGTTGAATGAATTGAAAACTAAAGAGATGAAATCTAGTACTATGAATTCGAATAGAATCACGTATGAAATGAAAATAAATGATTTAACAATGTATTTGTTACTTGTATTGTAAATTGAGTTAAGTGCAAGTTTAGAGAAGGAAGAGTTCTTAGCTGTTTGCTTTGTAATTGGAGTTTGGTTGCCCGATAAATTGTAAACCTTAATATTATTGTTTGGGTCATTAATTTTATACCCCCGAGATGGGTAGCCGTTTGACTTTTTTTTTTTTTGATCGATGTAAGGCCAGGAGTGGAATTTGTAGTAGTTCCAATCGAGCCGTGTAGAGGAGGTGCTAACGAATTTTTCGTAAATTTTTAAGACTTAGAATATTTTGATAGTAATTCTAAAATAATTATTTTGAAAATAACTGGGTTTGGAGCATTATTCTTACATTGTAATTTCGGGGATGAAATTATTTTAATGAGGAAGAATGTAACGACCTAAATTTTTTTGGATATTTGAATTTGAATATTTAAATTTTTTTTAGTTATTATATTAGAAATATTAATGATTTTTAATATATAATTCGTTTATAAAATGAAGTTGAACCTATAAATTTATATTTAATTTAAAACGAACTTGCAGCGCATCAGTAATTCATAATATTAAGTTTTAAACTTCAATTATGTGACACCCCACGTCCGTTATTGTCACTCACTAAGGGAATGCATTAAGTTTCGTGAAGCGTTATAGGTAAACAGAAACATAAATATTACAAGACATATATAAAAGCAACAACGAAATTTAAATTTTTATTTCAAACATAAATCATAACATCGTGGTCCAAAATATCACAAGTCTGAAACTACATAAAAGCCATTACAAAAATAGGTAACTTTCTGTCTCGTTCCATCATAGTACATAAAAAGCATAATTCCTCAAAAAGAGATAATGCCATAGTGGATATAAGAACTTGAGCCATACTTCGAAAGCAGCTCCTAGAAAGATGATAACTGAGTCCTGACTAAGCCTGAGAATTCCCTCCCTGAGAACCTTAAGGGGAGGGGGAATGGAAGAAAGTAGAGGAAACAAAAAGGGTCAGACATAAAGTCTGGCGAGTCTAGTTACTTTTAGCAAGTAAATAAATAAAAGTAGCATGACAAACATATAAAGTGGATAAGAGAAAAAACTACAAAAAGGCAGTTATGACTAGGTGATCATGATAAGGTGTATACGCTTCCTTAATGATTAATCTGCACTACTACTAGTATATCCAGAATGAGATGATCCGCAACATGTATGAAATGGTAGACTTAGGCGTACTTCTGGTGAGAGGTTTTAACCCCATACAATCCGCAGGCAGCTCCAATAACGGACGCCTAAACTTACCAGAGTCCAGATGTACCCTAACTACTGCCCTAATTGATCGGCTCCCTACTCTGTAGATACCATGTGCTGGCACCACAGTAGGATGTACAACTTCCTAAAGTTGCAACCCTTCATTTTCAACATGTACACAACGATATCAACTAATGTCACAGCGTCTTAATTCCTATAGCAAGCTGGACCCATGCACGCACATGACTTCATTGGTTTCCTATGCTGTTGACACTGCCCCTTCATTTTGGATCTCTTAAAATCAGCCCAGTAAGCGTGCCCCTACTCCGACTTAGTTCGGAGTACTCGTTTGATACCTAGATGAGTTACTGACTGAAATAGGTCCCACATAAAAGATGATACAAGCTCCCCCTAGGCTTGCATCCCCACTACTAGGATTTCAACTGGTTATGCCTAATAATCCAACTTGTAAAATAGGTTAAGTTGTCGGGCCTATATGTCACACCTCATATCCGTTAATGTCACTCACTAAGGGAACACATTAAGTTTCGTGAAGCGTTATAGGTAAACAGAAACAGAAATTTTACAAGAAAGATATAAAAGCAACAACGGAATTTAAAAACTTTATTTATCATAAGATATCATGGTTCAAAAACAACACATGTCTGAAATACACAAAAACCATTACATCATAAAAACTACTATCTTGTACTTTAAAACATAAGAGTACATAAAAAGCATAATTCCCCAAATAAAGCTTAGCCATAGTAGTAAGGATAAAAGCTTGGTTCATACGTCTACATAGCTCCAGCAAAATGAATGCAGAATCACGGTCAAGCCTGAGCGTTCCCGCCCTGAAAACCTGGGGGGAACGGAAAAAAGAAGAGAAAACAAAAAGGGTCAGACATAAATTCTAGCGAGTCTAGTTACTTTTAGCAAGTAAATAAATAAAAGTAGCATGACAGGCATATAAAGTGGATAAGAAAGATCACTACATAAATGGCAAGTGTTACAAGGTAGACAGGATAAGGTGTATATGCTTATAATGATTACTCTGCACTATTACTAGTATAACAGATATGTAATAGGACTACATACTCCCCAATTTCTTAACAGAAATAGGATGATCCCAACAGGAACATAATGGTAGTTTTAGGTGTACTCTAGTAACAGGTTTTAGCCCAAATAGAATGGTACCTAAATAGAAATAACGGGTGTTAGCCCAGACAGAAACATAGGTACCACACAGAAACAGACAGGACTAGATGTACCCTATTTACTACCCCTCCCCCCCAATCGATTGGCTCCCTATTCTGTAGATACCCATTGCTGGCCCCACAGTAGGGTGTATCACTCCCTAAAGTGGCAACCCTTCATTTTAGTTCAACCAAGTTTTACTTAACCCCCAATTTAAATTTAAGTTCATACAATTCATATGGATTAACTTAGGTTAAGTAGTCCAATTCATTACCATGTCCATTTATGTTTTATAATGGGCTAGACCTGTTGGATCTAGATTAACCCTAGAGGGGGTGAATAGGGTTATTAAATTTTAGCGAGATATAAAAAGTTATCAGATCGCAAAATATAGAAGAAATAGAAATGCAGAAAGTAAATGACACAAGATATACCCAGCTTCGGCAAAATCATGCCTATTGCTGCATTCCGAAGGTTTCAACTAGGTGTTAAACACAGATCCCGCTTACAATCCCATGTAAACTCGCAGCGCCTGCTCCTTTCCTAACCCTACGCTCAAAACTCTAGACTAATCTAATCCCCTAGATCATATTTCCCCTAATTACAACCCCGTAACCACTAATCCTAGTTTTTACAAACTCTAGTAAACTGCCAGTTAACACCCTAACTGGATACCTCTAGATTTTTACAGAATTCTAGAAACTGATTCAGATTGGTTTACAAAAATGTAAAAATACGACATAAAATTTAAACTAAAAAGAAGCTAAACCCTAGGATTTAAAATATATTTTAAATCTCCCCTTCATCTTCAAGTAGACCGGCCCACTTCGATTGGTTCCACCGGCTTTCATTTTATTTGAGCCCGATCACCTTTGCTCTGTGGAAAAAGAAATGGGGGCGATGGAAAAATTAGGGTTTCCTTCTGATTTCCCTAATCGAATCGATGGCTTTCTGGAATTGATGAAATAACTTCTCTGATGCTCGATTCTTTGTGGCTTGATGCTTCGATTTGGGATTTGATTCCTGGTCGTCAATTTTGTGATCGAAACTCTCTGAAGAAAATTATGAGTATTTTATTTTCTTTTGTTCCTGAATTTGTGATGCTTGGTTTCGATTTCGATGTTCTCTCAGCCTATGATGAATTTGTGTGTAGAATATATATATATATATATATATATATATATATATAGGATAATATAATCGTTCTGATTGCATGAAATTGACTTGGCTGATTAATCGTGTACGCTTTGATTGATTTCTTGCGTAAAAAAATGTTGCCTCTTGTGAATAAATTTGTGGCCCCTTGATTAAAGTCATACTGTGAATGCTGAGTGATCTTTGGAAATTCTTGGCCCCTTGCGATGTGATTTTCCTACCAAAAATGATTTTCTGGTATCTGGAGATAATTGAAAAAACACTTGCTAAATAATTGTTGTGCCTATTAAAAACATATTTTACAAAATGAAATATTTCCTAAAATTGCTGCATGAATCTCTTGCTAAAACATGACACTGATTTAAGAATGAAATTTGCCAAATATGATCTCTCTGATTTTCTCGTATACGACTTGGTCTGGTTTGAATGGTTTCCTTTTTTGAATTGATCGATTGAAATAGAATTTTGTTACCTTGATTGCCTCGATGAATCTGGACTTGATTGTTGTCTTTAAAAACAGATTTTCCCTTTTAAAAATGAAATCTCTCGGCTATGATTAAGGATCGTAAAAGTGAAAAGTCATTTTCAAATTTATTGTGGAGTTTCAATCTGCCTTGTCACCATGCTATATATGATTGAATCAAATCTCTACTTTCCCATTTTGAATTCGAACTAAAAACTGGTACAAATCTAGAAGTATTTGTAATACTGCTTTGATTAAATCAAGTATTTGTATTACTGATATAAACATGCTTTGCATTTGATTTTCTTTCCATAACATACATGCTGATTTTGGCCTATGATTAAATCAGCACATTCCTGTGACTCCACTGATTTTTTCCATTTGCACATTACTTCTATTTGTGATTTTCCATTCTTGAACATGTGAAAGCTTGTCTCGACACTTTACATATATTTACACCTGAGTTGTTTGAAACTGAAATTGTACATAAACATGCTACTATACTTGTACTTGATGCTGTGTGTGACCACTTAACTATGGTTCGATCAATGTTGCATTACATGATCACATTGCTTTGTCCCTTGTCTTGACTGTGTTTCCATACATGTCTACTTCACTCTGTTTTGCTTAATGTCTTCATATTGCTTTGGCCATGATGGTTTGACCCTTGCACTTTGAGGTTGGCTGCATTACTGTTGAGCTTGCTTTCTGAATCAATCTTGTAGTTCATTCATTTCTCTGACTTTTGAGTTTGAAAATTGAACACTTGAGACTGGTTGAAAAGTATTTGTGAAGAAGGATCATGATGCTGTGTGACTTGTGTTGCTTTATTTGGTACTTGCATACATCATTTTGTTGTAGCTTTTATCCATGTTGAATTATGCTTACTTTTTGTTGCACCACTTGCTCACATGCCATAAACATGTTGCACTCAAGTAGTCACTTAACAAAACTGCCTTGTTCATATTTTTGAACTTGTTATTGCTGAATCATAAAACATTTTTCTACACTGTCTTGATCAACCTATTTAGTGCACTCTGCCTTGAATACTTTGACTTGAGTTGACTATGTTGACCATGCTGCACTGAGTCGAGATGGTCCACATAGCTACTCCTCAGTTGCACACTGGATTGGCGAGGCAGTGCACACATGTATATTTATACACGTCTGTATATGCAGCCATTCAGTATAGATTTTCCTGTCCCTGCACTATAATATGTGTATATACATACACATGTGTGTGTATACATATATTGTGTGCGTGCTACATTTACATATCAGATCAAGTTATGAAAATTGATGAGAAATACACCGAAATTCTGAGGCAAATAAAATTTTAAAAATTAAATTTATATTCGCAAGTATTCAGTTTTATTCCTATTGCAGTGTACTATGTGCGTTTGATGTTTATGATAGGTATGCAGACTGGACTGACTGAAGGATGCTGTGAAGACAGAAGGTAAAGAACTGAAGAATGTGTCAGTGAATATGTCAAAGTGTCTGTATAATAGTGAAATTGTATATGAAATGTAACTGTGTATCTGTTGTGTATGTATAACTGAGTGACAATGAATCTACTGAGTGATGAGTGATGTAGTGAGGATCTGTGTATTTGTACGAATTATACTAATGTTCGTAATAAAAAAATTTGATTGAGATAAAATATCATATTTTGTTCAAACAGATTTGTTTAACGTATTCAGTTTATATACAATATCATGTCAAGTTACTGTGAGTTTGTACAAATAGTGTTGTTTTAAATCTGTATTGTTTGAAGAATAAAATGTTATATTCAAATATAATATTGTTTGAATGTTTAGTTTTTGTGTAGTAGTATTCCATTTAAATATAAATATTATATTCTAGTCTGTGATGTATAATTACAGTACGGTAACAAACACATATATAATAATATTTGGTTGTTATTGTCAAAAAAAAAATCATATAATTGTGTATACAATAATGTTATATACAACAATCTCCCCGTTTTGATGATGACAAACAAATATTAAGATTTTGAATCCAATAGATGTGTTTGACAGTGAAGAACTGAACTCCCCCTATTTGAATGCTCCCCCTACAATAGAAACTCCCCCTATTTGAATGCTCCCCCTATAATAGAAACTCCACCTATAAGCGTGCATGATTGAATTGAATGTATAATAATGAATTTATCTCCCCCTATAACCGTGCATGAGTGAAATGAATGTATAATAATGAATTTTCAAAATTAAAATATTTATAAAATATTCACTCATAAAACAAAATCTTAATCCATTCTCCCCCTTTTTTTATCATCAAAAGGATACAGAGTTTAAAATACAGATGAAAAATGACTGGAAATATAATTTTAGCTTAAGAGGAAAAACGGTCATCATAAATCTTAATCAGTCAAACAAAAATCATAATATTCTAAGAACTAATGGCATATTTCACATTGTAGAGAATGACAAATTTACGATGAAATTATATAAAAATGGGGAGAGTTAGAAAATGGTTTCCAATTATTTTCAAAATAAGATTTTCAAAATGAGTATAAAAACAGTGATGGATTTGGACTATAATTAATAATTCAATTTAAGTAACAAAATCGTATAATCTCAAATCCCAATAGCTATCAATTAACAAATCATTGTACTTCATAAGATTTCAACACATTTCACAGATTATAACATGGATTGATAGGTTGGTTTTTACACACCAAGGAGAATTTCATATAAAAATTTATTTAATGCAAATTATTTTCTTTTCTTTTTGTTTTGATTTAAGAGCTCACTGACCATGCATAACCAAATCTTGTATTTTTAAATGAGATCAGTTGCAGCTTAAATATAAGTTATTTCATAACCACGCATAACCAGAGCTTGGATTTTTAAATGAGGTTAGAGAAACACTTACGTATTAATTATATTTATCATTTCATTTTCAAAAGAAAAACTCCTCGGTATATAAAACTAATATGAATGATAGAAATGTGGTAGGTACAGAAATGGACTGTGAAATAAATTTCTAAATTAATTATATTGTGAAAAATGCTCGACTGTACCGGGATCGTTGAAAATTTTCAAATATCACTAATTCTGAATAATAATACAACCACAATTCCATCACAAATATTTTGACTGTTTATTCAAGATGATTTTTTTTAAATATTAAACTCTCCACATTATTATAAAATCACGATGGATGGTAGGAAGATGAAAGATAATGAAGATGGCATGAAATAATTGCCAGTTCAAAGATATTATAATAACTGTTCAACCATCATGAAAATCTAAATAAAATCTCCTATTGTTGTGAAATATACTATAGTCACAATTCATCACAATTTCAAAATATGATAATGATTTTGATGAATTATAAATACAGTTCAATTATTGATTTCAATTTCTAAAGGAATAATCAATAAATAATTTTAAAATTGAAAATCAATTACAAGAGGAAATAGAAGAATTTATACAAGGCAAGAGGGATGAAGAAAAAAATATATACAGGGTGAGAATAATGCAGCATATCAAAATTGGTACCACTTACTGGTGTCTCTATTAATAAGGATTTTGAGTATGACATGGGTGACTAACAAGGGTGTCCTAGACATCCAAGAACAATCATTAAGCCCAAGAAACAAGACTAAAAAAATAAGCACATTAATCAGAGCAGCAAGCAAAGTTAACCAAAACAAGCATTTATCAAAGGACATTTTAAAAAAAAAATAGTATCAAAGCAGCACAGAAGTCAATATCACAGCAAACTTATCAAAGGATGTTTCTGATGGTCACAAAATATGATTCAAGATTAAAAATACAATTTATTTGAAATCATTTGAGGAAATATGAAAATCTTAAGCTTCAATGAATCAATCACACTAGATTATCAATTTTAGATCCAAGATATGTGTGTAATACAATAAGTCAATAATTTCAAATGATTTTAGAAAAACAGATATTTAACTCAAATCATCATGAAATAGCAGTGAGTTTTAATAATCATTTTTCAAAAGAATTTTCACAAATTTTCTGACAATCACACAAGAAAATTTTCAGAATAATTACATCAAGATTGAGTAATAATTCATGATCCAAAAATAGTGGTTTGTTCAAAATCACTAGAACAAATGTAAATCTTGAGATACAATGAATCAATCACATAGGATTAATAATTTCAGATCTG
The DNA here is from genome assembly GCA_030737875.1 of Allium sativum. Taxonomy (NCBI): domain Eukaryota; kingdom Viridiplantae; phylum Streptophyta; class Magnoliopsida; order Asparagales; family Amaryllidaceae; genus Allium; species Allium sativum. Next base: position 314,068,130 of record CM060925.1, read on the forward strand.
AGAGGTGTTTGAGATTCAAAATATCATAAATTTTGAAGTGATCTCAAACAAATAAAAACCAAACTAGATGATCATGAATAACAATGAATTTCAAGATGTAAGCAATGATTTAAGACCAAACAAAATATCCAAGCCAATCTGAAAATCAATGAAATTACCACAACTGATAAATAGCAGAGTGCTGTAATGAGTATAAATTTTCAAGCCCTTCAAACTGAATTAGAAGAAACTCAAAACAGTAGAGGTGTGTGAAATTCCATTAAACTTTCAGATCTTCAAATATTTATAATTCAAATCAACAATGTTCAAGATATGACAAGAATACATCAACACTGTTATGAATTCAGAAAACGGAAAATAAACTTCAAAACAATTATAGATATTTACAAGATTAAACTCAAGATCTGGAAATGATTAAAACATTAGTGTTTTATTCTAGTGAAGCGAATTTCTAGAAAATTATGAGTACTGCAATTGGAAGTTGAGAAAGCCCAAGAAGAAACAGAAATATGACAGTGACAAATCAAGAAGAAAAAAAACAGACGGGGTAGAAGAAGGAATAAACAAAAGAAACAAAATATTTACAAAGATGAGTCCAGAGATTATAACTGAAATCCATGTAAACCAGAATCTCCGACTCAGCAAACCTGGCTGGAGGAATCGTGAATGATACAGAAGTATATGCCAACTAGATTTCAAATTTCTTTTTGCACAGCAATTCCTCAGCCTCCACTGATACCTAAAAGTTTATAGGATCGAGTGGTCTAACAAAATTTGTAAAATCACTCTCAGTTGTTTTCTAACATTTTGGTACCCAAATCTGTTTATATAACAATCCATCAGAATTTACCAAAGTTCCTTTAGGCACACAAATCTGTTTGAATTTATATGAATTCACCTTGTTTCTTTTTAGGGTCCAAAATGGATTAGATAGACGGTTATCAAACAATTTCTTATCATGTTTGTGATTCAAAAAACTATGGAAATATCCGGAGTTCAACTTTTCAAAACTATCCTTCTTGAAGCAACTTAAGGGTTTTTTAAAACCATTTGAATTGACATTTTCAAAAACATTAATTTTCCCAAAGCCAATACCACATTATTTCCAATAGAAACTTGATTTTGCAACAACATATTCAACAATTTCCCCCCATTAGAAAATTTATCTAATGTTGATTCTAATCGTTGAATTTTGGATTTAAGATCACTATTTTCTTTTATTAAATCAGAACATTGATTATTAGTGATCTTTCTTTCAATATCGTGTTGTTTCAAAACCAAATTTTCAAATTCAAGTAATTTGATTTTGGCTTGGGACTCAGAGATCCCAGGTACAAATCGTTTTTGTTTTTCAGACTCAACTTTCTTAGATTTTTCAATCTCATTTTCAAGTTCTTTCAAAATCAAATCCGTTTTCAACAAAAATAAATTCAGCAAATTCATATTCGGAATTTTTGGTAGTCTTAAAATTTTCAAATTCCTTTTGTAAAAAGTTGTTTGTACTTTCAAGCTCAATCTTTTTCTCTTTAATCATAATTTCATTTTCAAGCTTTTGAATATTTTTATTTTGAAGAACAAGATTGTTTTCCAAAACCAAACAACTTTTACAACTAGCGTCTAAAGATTTCTTGACCTTCTCAAGTTTTGATTCCAAAATATTATTTTTGCTGATCAACTCAAGCTTTTCAAATATCAAAATTTTATTTTTAGATTTTAGATTCTCAACAGATTCAGTTAAACCATTTAAATGATGAATTAAATCTTTATAAGAAAGATCTCCTGTTGAGTCTTCATCTGAACTTCCGTCTGTACAACCTGTTAAGCACAAATCTGAAGCTGAGTTGACTATTGAGGGTTTGGAGTAGTTGTTAGGTTTTCCATATTGCGCATTGAGAGTTTTCCAGATATCCTGCGTAGTTAAACAATGAGAGACAAGATCAAGTTGATTATTACTGAGACAAGAATAAAGAATATGCATAACATGAACATTGACAACTTTATTTTTCTTATCTAGCATATCTCCCATATTTTTAATGATATTCCAATAATCAAAATTAACAGATTTTAAATATAATTTAGTTTTTGATTTCCAAATTAAAAAAATCTGTTCCATTGAAAATAATTGGAATATCACTAGACGGACTCTGACAACTAGGATCCATGAATCTACGGATAATGAAATTACTAGGCTCTGATAACACTTGGTGGATCTAGATTAACCCTAGAGAGGGGGTGAATAGGGTTTATTAAATTTTAGCAAGATATAAAAAGTTATCAGATCACAAAATATAGCAGAAATAGAAATGTAGAAATTAAATGACACAAGATATACCCAGCTTCGGCAATATCCTGCCTACTGCTGCATTCCTAAGGTTTTTACTAGGTGTTAAACACAGATCCCGCTTACAATCCCATGTAAACTCGCAGCGCTTGCTCCTGTCCTAACCCTACACTCAAAACCCTAGACTAATCTAATCCCCTAAATCAGTTTTCCCCAAATTACAACCCCGTAATCAATTACCCTAGTTTTTACAGACTCCAGTAAACTTCCAATTAACACCCTAATTGGATACCTCTAGATTTTTTTATAGAATTCTAGAAATTGATTCAGACTGGTTTACAACATGGTAAAAATACAACACAAAATTTAAACTAAAAATAAGCTAAACCCTAGGATTTAAAATAGAATTTAAATCTCACCTTCATCTTCAAGTAGATCGACCAACTTTAATTGATTCCATCAGCTTTCATTTTATTTGAGCTCAATCACTTTTGCTCTGTGGAAAAAGAAATTAGGACGATGGAAAAATTAGGGTTTCCTTCTGATTTCCCTAATCGAATCGATGGCTTTCTGGAATTGATGAAATAGCTTCTCTAATGCTCGATTCTTTGTGGCTTGATGCTTCGATTTGGGATTTGATTCCTTGTCGTCAATTTTGTGATCGAAACTCTCTAGAGAAAATTATGAGTATTTTATTTTCTTTTGTTCTTGAATCTGTGATGCTTGGTTTCGATTTCGATGTTCTCTCAGCTTATGATGAATCTATGTGTAGAATATATATATATATATATATATATATATAGGATAATATATATTCCTATATTCACTCTGATTTCACGGAATTGACTTGGCTGATTAATCGTGTACGCTTTGATTGATTTCTTCCATAAAAAAAATTGATCGGTTGAAATAGAATTTTGTTACCTTGATTGCCTCGATGAATCTGGACTTGATTGTAGTCTTCAAAAATAGTTTTTCCCTTTTAAAAATGAAATCTCTTGGCTTTGATTAAAGATGGTAAAAGTGGAAAGTCATTTTCAAATTTGTTGCGGAGTTTCAATCTGCCTTGTCACCATGCTATATGTGATTGAATCAAATCTCTACTTTCCCATTTTGAATTCGAACTAAAAACTGATATAAATCTGGAAATATTTGTAATACTGCTTTGATTCAATCAAATATTTGTAATACTGATATAAACATGCTTTGCATTTGATATTATTTTCATAACATACATGCTGATTTTGGCCCATGATTAAATCAGGACATTCCTGTGACTCCACTGATTTTGCCCATTTGCACATTACTACTATTTGTGATTTTCCATTCTTGAACATGTGAAAGCTTGTCTCGACACTTTACATATATTTGAACCTGAGCTATTCGAAACTGAAATTGTACATAAACATGCTACTGTACTTGTACTTGATGTTGTGTGTGACCACTAAATTATGGTTCGACCAATGTTGCATTACATGATCACATTGCTTTGTCCCTTGTCTCAACTATGTTTCCATACATGTCTACTTCACTCTGTTTTGCTGAATGTCTCCATGTTGCTTTGGCCATAATGGTTTGACCCTTGCACTTTGAGTTTGGTTGCCTTACTGTTGAGCTTGCTTTTTGGATAAATCTTGTAGTTCATTCATTTCTCTGACTTTTGAGTTTGAAAATTGAATACTTAAGACTTGTTGAAAAGTATTTGTGAAGAAGGATCGCTGATGTGTGACTTGTGTTGCTTTATTTGGTACTTGCATACATCATTTTGCTGTAGCTTTTGTCTATGCTGAACCATGCTTACTTTTTGTTGCACCACTTGCTCACATGCATTAAACATGTTGCACACATGTAGTCACTTAACAAAACTGCCTTGTTCATATTTTTGAACTAGTTATTGTTGAACCATAAACCATTTTTCTATACTATCTTGATCATCCGGTGTAGTACACTCTACCTTGAATACTTTGACTTGAGTTGACTATGTTGGCAATGCTACACTGAGTCGAGATGGTCCACGTGGCTACTCCTCCGTTGCACTCTGAATTAGCGAGGTAGTTCACATGTGCATATTTATACACGTGTGTATATGCAGCCATTCAGTATAGATTTTCCTGTCCCTGCACTATAATATGCGTATATACATACACATGTGTGTGTATACATATATCATGCGCGTGCTACATTTACATTCAGATCAAGTCATGAAAAATGATGAGAAACACGCCGAAATTCTGAGGCAAATAAAATTTTAAAAATAAAATCTATATTCGCAAGTATTCATAGTTATTCCTATTGCAGTGTACTGTGTGTGTTTTCTGCTTATGATAGGTGTGAAGACTGGACTGACTGAAGGATGCTGTGAAGACAGAAGGCAAAGAACTGAAGACTGTGTCAGTGAATATGTCAAATTGTCTGTATAATAGTGAAATTATATATGAAATGTAACTGTGTATCTGTTTTGTATGTGTATGTATAACTGAGTGACAATGAATCTACTGAGTGATGAGTGATGTAGTGAGGAGCTGTGTATTTGTATGAATTGTACCGATGTTTGTAATAAAACAAATTTGATTGAGATAAAATATCATATTGTGCTCAAATAGATTTGTTTAACTTATTCAGTTTATATACAATATCATGTCAAGTTACTGTGAGTTTGTACAAATAGTGATGTTTTAAATCTGTACTGTTTGAAGAATAAAATGTTATATTCAAATAGAATATTGTTTGAATGTTTAATTTTTGTGTAGTAGTATTCCATTTAAATATAAATATTATATTCCAGTCTGTGATGTATAATAACAGTACAGTAACAAACACATATATAATAATATTTGGTTGTTATCATCAAACAAAAATCATATAATTTTGTATACAACAACGTTATGTACAACATGACCTCCCACATTAGGCCTACAACATGTGGATGTTGGATATGCGGGTCAGGTCCGGGTAGACTTATTCCACAGTTGGGCCTAACCTCGTGTCATAGCCCGATTCTTATTTACGCACTTAGACCTCTCACATTGGTTCAACATTAGTGGCTGCTGGATATGCCGGTCGGGTCTGGGCAAACTTCCACCACTAATGCAACCTAACCTCATGTCATAAGTGCAATTACAATTTATAATTGTAACTATTAAACATTCCATTTTTATCCAATTCTTACTTATGTCTTAATAGGTGATTATGTCCATACTTTCCCCCTTTTGAATTATATGTCCAACTCATGTTTGTATTCTAATTATGCCAATATTAACCGTTTTCCCTCCCCGTTCCCTAACTAGCGTGTTCACATAATTTATGGCATGTATAGGCTAAATAATAGCCTAATCATAAAAAATAAAAAGGGAAGGTAATGGAAATATGACAAGGGTGAATGTTCTAACATAAATAGCATAAACATATGGTGAACATATGAGCATAGATCTAATGAAGTTTTGGCTGTTTACTACTTGTAACATAGCAAATGTGATAAGATGAACATGACAAGATCTAAATTTTATTTTAGATGTCCAACAAGTTCAGATCTAATATAAGAAGCATAAGGGGATCCAAATAATAGACTAGATTTGATTAATAATTTAGGTGTCCACATAATACAGATATAAAAAGTAGATCTAATAAATAGGGATTAAGATCTACGTCATAAAATGTCCACCTAATTCATATCTAATAGATAAAAATTATATCTAACACATGTAAGGATTTAGATCAACATAGAATATCCACGTGATTCAGAAAATTAGATCTAACACAAATAAGAATTTAGATCTACATAGAGTGTCCACATGATTCAAAAAAATTAGATCTAACACAAATAAGAATTTAGATCTACATAGAATGTCCACATGATTCAGAAAAATTAGATCTAACACCAACAAGAATTTAGATCTACATCATAGAAATTTAGATCAAAGTTATAACCAACTCCAAAATGTCATATGTTCATAATTTACAAAGGTTCTGATATAATTTAGGCATATGAACATATCCAAATCATAGTCGTGACATGTTTACTTTTTAATATTTGAATCTAAAAGCAACTAGGAACTCATAGAATTTAGATTAGAAGACAGAAAGAGAATGGATCTTGAATCTCTATTTGCTTTGATATTTATAGAAGATAAGAGATCCTAGTTCAGTTCATACTCCGGCAGAGTTTGGCCGCCATGATTCTTAGTGAAGAAAAACAAGATAATTGAGGTATATTTATAGCTGCTAATGTCCAGAATTCGAATGCCACCTCGGCCCTAGGGTGAATCGGGCCACGGGCCGATTCCCAATTAGGTCCGGATGCCCAAAAACATACATGGGCGCACTTTACAGGTGCGCCAGTGTAAAAATACATGGGTGCACTTGTCAAGTGTGCCAGGAATTCCTACTTTTTCCGCCAAACTTCTACCATCCATAACTTCTTCATATGTCATCCGTTTTACGTAAACCAGGTCTCTATCTTGACCAGAATTTCGAGATGGACCCAATGGCGTAGTCCGTTTCCCTTAATTCTGAATATTAAATAAATTATTCTTTAATTTTTTCACTTTAGTGTTGTTAAAATTTCGGGGTGTTACATTCTCCCCTACTCAAAGGATTTCATCCCCGAAATCTTCAAGTTAAGAAGAATGTATCCTACCATCCATCATCCATCTATTCATCCACCAATCACATGCATCCGTTGTCCTTAAAATTTTCTAATGCTTATATGAACATTCGCAAAGGTGTGTGTATATGTCCCAATATTAATGCAAAAATCAGGCGGTCTACTGATTCAATTGATCTCCTTAATGCAATGTATGTTAGTGCCATGAATCCAGTATGTATGCAAATAATCCTATTATAACATGTAAGTTCTATATGTGTGCAAATTCATTCGTCCAATTGCAACATCCATATGTTAGTACATCCATTTCCATCCATTAAAGAAAAGAAAATGTACACACATCCATATGCAGTACGAGAGTGATCTAGCCGATTAGTGTCTAATGTGTGTATATATGCATCCACAGGCGACCACTAGCAAAAACTTGCATCCACTTGCATCCATCAAACATAACATGTCTCAAACACATGTTTACATCCATGGGTTCCCTACCTAAAGGTCGAAGATTCGATCGATAGGATGCAAACGAATGATAGAAACAAGTGCGAATAAAAGCTTGGAAAAAGAAGTTAAGAACATAGTCCTAAAAAGGAAAGGGTATGAAGCATGATCTTTGTCTTCAGTCTCCCAAGTTGCATCCTCGCTGTCTTCTCTCTATTGCACTTTTATTAACCTAATCTCTCTGTTGCACAGTTTCTTAACCTCTGATCCAAGTATGCAAGTCGGAACTCATCCAATCATTGCTTCCTTCTCTACTTTCACTTCCTTTCACAAGTTTGGCTCCACTAACTCGAACTCCATACATTTTATCGTCGCTTGAATGAATAGTCATCTTAGAATAATGGGCTTCCTCAAGGACTGTCTTCAATAGATTTCCCATCCTGATATGATTCACCTATCAAACCTCTTCTCAAGTAGCTCCCCCATTTGCTTATCAAGTTCCCTCTTTTCTTTTAGGAGCCATATGGCGCACAAGTAATGCAACTAGCTTTGTATTGTCCACCAGGTATATACGGAGATCAATCTCGCACCTCGAGGTAGCCCCGAACCTCATCAAAGACATCAGGATACTCACTGACTACTGGTACCTATTGCAGATCATCGATAGATGCCTCAAGAGATTCTAGGAAACTAAGCATGAAAGACCCTTGCAGGTCACAAGAAATTTCAAGGGTCCTCTCATGACAAGACAAAACCCTAACGACCCTCCTCTCACAATCCAGAATGGCACCATACATAGCTAGCCTATCCATTCCTAGAATCAACCCATAGCCCATAAACCCGAACACATATGCGTAGCATTCAAACTCGACGCCTAACATAGATATTTTTAAACCCTGACAAATCATAGATAAATAAGCCTAACCACCAATAGGGTTTGAAACAACTATAGGATCTACTACCATACTAGTAATTAAGTGCAAAGATTGAACAACAGAACTTGATACAAATGAGTGTGAGGCACCAGAATCAAAAAGTGTTCTAATAGGATGGTTTGAAAGAGAAATTTAACCTTCCACAGAAATTTTTCTACCTCTATCAGGGGCATTGTCGCGACAGCATGCACCTGCCCTCCAGAAGTTCCTTCCCTTTGACCTTGTCCTTGTTTCTTTGGGCAATCCTTAAGAAGATGCCCGACCTCTCCACAAGTGAAGTAAGCATTCTTCCTTTTCCTGCAATCCTTAGCTTAGTGAACCTCTCGCCCACAACTATGGCACTTCCTCTTATCTTTAACCTTGTCATTCTTTTCGCCTATCCTCTGCTATTGTTGTTACTACTGTTGTCCCTTCTTGGGCTACACCTTCTCATTTTGCGTTGCTACCTCGACCTTTACTTCCTTATTTTCTCCCTTGTCTTCCTCATGCATTAGGGCCATATCAACAATCTTTTCAAAAGTGGCTCCCATTGGGATATGGGACATGGCTAACCCATGAAGGGGTTCATTTAGCCCTTTAGCAAACCGCAAAGCCTTCTTATGTGGCGTATCCACTAATTCTAACCCCAACCTTGCTAGCTGGTTGAATTTGTTCACATACTCTTTCACCGTCAAGTTCCCTTGTTTGAGTGCTAAGAACCGCTCCATCTGTATGCCTCTCTCAGCTTGGGAAAGAAATTTCATTTCAAATCTTTGTCTAAAATCTTCCCAAGTTTCCACTGAGCGTCCAGCTTGGGTAACTTCCCACCAAAATGAGGCATCGTCTTTCAGTAGCCAAGCAGCTAACTGAATCTTCCTTTTATCTTCTACTTCAAAGATTACAAACAAATCCTCGGTCTCCTTAAGCCAATTCCGCACCTCTACGAATGTCTCATTCCCAAGGAATGGCTTCCCTCCCATAGCACGGAAGTCTTTGCAGATCTTAGTGAAATAATCTGCTCTTGGACGAGGAGGAGGAGGAATGACTGGTGAAGCTGGGGGAGGAACATTTCCTTGGCTTACGGCAGGTGCCGTGGCCTCCAGATACCTACGGAACTATCCGGGTATTGTAACGCCCTCTTGGATATTAGGAATGTTTGGTTCCCCAAACATGCTGAAAAGAAAAAGGAAGTGATTCAGACAAAGGATCTAAGATATTACATATGGCTTTTTGGGGAATGTCTTTCAAAACAGACTTTTCTTTTTGAAAATGCTTTCTTTTCAAACCTTTTTGAAAAATAATTTTCAAAAACTTTTATCTAATCTGGTAACCTTCAACTCTGATACCAAGTGTCACACCTCACGTCCGTTAGTGTCACTTACTAAGGGAATGCATTAAGTTTCGTGAAGCGTTATAGGTAAACAGAAACAGAAATATTACAAGATAGATATTAAAGCAACAACGGAATTTAAAAACTTTATTTATCATAAGATACCATGGTTCAAAAACAGTACATGTCTGAAATACACATAAACCATTACATTATAAAAACTACTGTCTTGTACTTTAAAACATCAGAGTACGTACAAAGCATAATTCCCCAAACAAAGCATAGCTATAGTAGTAAGGATAAAAGCTTGAGCCATACGTCTACGCGGCTCCAGCAAAATGAAAGCAAAATCACGGTCAAGCCTGAGTGTTCCCACCTTAAAAACCTGGGGGGTAACGGAAGAAAGAAGAGGAAACAAAAAGGGTCAGACATAAAGTCTGGCGAGTCTAGTTACTTTTAGCAAGTAAATAAATAAAAGTAGCATGACAGGCATATAAAGTGGATAAGAGAGATCACTACATAAATGGCAGGTGTGACAAGGTAGACCGGATAAGGTGTAAATGCTTCTAATGATTACTCTGCACTATTACTAGTGTAGGATCTAAATTAACCCTAGAGGGGGGGTGAATAGGGTTTATTGCAAATTAAGTAAATTTAAAATGTAAAAATAATTGCAGAAATAAAAAGATCACACACAGAAAATACCCAGCTTCGGCAAAAACTATGCCTACTGCTGCATTCAAGGTTTCTACTAGGAATTTTAAACAATCTCTTCGCTTACAGACTCTTGTAAACTTGCGACCTTCGCTCCCGACTGTTAAAACCCTACGCTCAAGACCTTGACACAACTCGACCTCTTAAGTTGTGATTTTTCAAACTACTCACACTAGTAGTTATTGACTTTAAGGAATCAAATTTTTTTAAAATAAAATAAAAAGAAAATGAAACCCTAGGTTTTTAAATATTTAGGGTTATCCCCTTTTTAACATAAAAGAGGCGGCTCCCTTTTAATTGCTCCACTGCTTTATACTGTTTAGCCCTAGCTTCCTTTGTTTCTTCCTGGAAATAGAAATGGCGGCTCAAAACAACTAGGGTTTCTCTGAAGGTGCTTAAATTCCGATCGCTGATTGATGAAACTCAGTTTTCTGCTGCTCGATTCTCCTTAGCTTCAATCTCTGGCGGCTTGTATCTTTTGCGATCGAATTTATAGGAACTGATTTGGTTTCTGTCTTCTCTCGATTTCTGGTATGGTTTTCACTATTCGATTTTTTGATATAGATGTGCTTTTTCTTCGATGATAATGTGCCGATGACGATTGGGTGTTATATATAGGGTTAAAATCCCTAAAATTTTGCTCTGATTTCGACCTTGAGACTTGGCTATAGTATTACGAGAATTTTGGTTTGCTTTGAATTGATCTGTTTATTTCTTTGATTTGGGGCTAGAAAGTATATTCCTTTAATCTTGGTCTTTGGCTTTGAATTGGCGTGATTTCTGGAATTTGAAATCCTCAAACTTGAGTATGAATCCGTCTGACTTTGAATTGATATTATATTTGAACAGATGCTATCTTTATACGAACAGATGCTATATTTGAACTTGATTACACTTGTGATTGCCGAATTTTCTGAAATGCGTTTGTTTGAATCATGGAATTTAAAACCTTGCTAATATTTTTCATATATTCTCCAGAATTAAACTCTGATTCATTAGAATGCGACTTGCTTTGTTTTTCATGAACCCCTTTTGTATTGCTTTGAACAAACTTGATTGGCCAAACCTTGTAAACAAATTTGAACTGATGCTTCATATACTTTTAAAAGAACGGATCCTACTTTGATTATGCTTGTTCTTCTTATATGTCCTGCTTGTTGATGTTCACACTTGTATGCCCCATCTGGTTAATTCTGGCTCGACCATTTTAATCCTTCCAGTAATAATTTTTTTTTTCACTGAATATATATATATATATATATATATATATATATTTTAAACTTCCTGCTGATTAAAAAAAAACTGAGCAGTCTTATGCTTGAGCTATTTGCTGTGACCTTGTGCTTGTGCACTTTATCCTTGTTTGGTTGTCTTGGTCTGGTCACTTGGTGTCTTGAACATGATCCATATTATCTGTGTATACTCCTAGGCTTCTTGCTGTCTTGTTTAAACACTAAACTTGAGTTATTCATTCTTGTTGTTCTCCATTTTTGTATGCTAAGCTCTTAATTTCTCTTGTTGCACCTGTACTTGCTGCGCCATTATGCTTGGTCCATCTTTGACTTGTATGGCTTTACTGTATATCATTGTCCACTTGTGGCTTGTATGTTGCTGCATTGTTTTGTGTACTATTAATGTGCTCGACCATTTTTGAACAGTTATCCAAATATGTTGCCTTGGCCTTGTGCTGAGCTGTCACGACCACTTTGAGTTTTTTTATTTATTGATTTTTCATTGAATTATTTTCATATGTACACTGAGTTGAGACGGTCTTTATGGCTACTCCTCAGTCGCGACAATGGATTGGCGTGGCAGTGCACACGTGTATACACGTGTGTATATGCAGCCATCCAGACGAGTTTTTCTGTCACTGCATGTCAGACCAAGTCTAGAAAAGTGATGAGAAACACACCGTAATTCTGAGGCAAATAAAATTTTAAAAATAAATTTTTATTTGCTTTTATTCTATTTTATTTTTGTTGCAGTCTACTGTGTGTTCTTCTTGTGACAGGTATGAAGCCAGGATTTGACTGAAGGCTGTGAAGACAAAAGATGGACAATGATAGAAGATAGTAAAAAAAAATGTCAACGTATGAAAGCGTTTGTATGTGTGAGTGTAAATGTAGGTATATAGAGTGAGTGACAGAGTTGTATGAATGAAATGTAGTACGTCAAATAGTGGAGTAAAAAGATGTACTTTTGATATTGAAATAAAATATTTTTATAAAATACTGTGTGATTGTTCAAATTTCTGTATTAGTGTATTTACAAACACATTCAATAATAAAAATATATTTGGTTGTTATCATCAAACAAAAATCATATAATTGCGTATACAACACTGTTATATACAACAATCTCCCCCTTTTGATGATGACAAACAAATAAAAGATTTTGAATGTGTGAATGTGTTTGAAACGTGAAGTATGTTACTCTATGTTACTCCCCCTATTTGTATGCTCCCCCTACAACTAAGCTTCCCTTATTGATGCACATAGATTTCAAAATTTTGAAATGAATTAATCAATCCCAAATTTTAAAATATTCTATAAATGTTTACTCATCCATCAAAATCTTGATCATTCTCCCCCTTTTGTTATCATCAAAAGAATAACAAAAATTAAAACAGTGATGAATATAAACTAGAAATATAAATTCGGATCAAGAGGATAATATATCGTAAATCTCATTGAATCAAACAAAAATCATAATATTCTTTGAGTCAGAGACAAATTTCACTTTCAGAATGAATGGATTTACTATGGATTTTATAGAATTAGGAGAGTTCAATAAAAATTGAATATTTGAATATAAAATTTAAAGGTTTCAAATATGCTTAAAAAATATGTTAAGCACTTTCTAACCACGCATAGCCCAAAGGTCTTTTAAATGGGGTTAGTAGTAACTTAACTTTATCCTCTCTGATGAGTTCCATCCATGCACAGCCCGAAGGTCTTTTAAGTGAGAATGAAAGCACATAGAGATTAAGGTATTTCACCCACGCATAACCGCGAGGACTTTTAAATGGGAGTGAGTACCAAGGATATTATTTATTTATTTATTTATTTATTTCTAAATTTCAAGAATAATTAAAACTCCCCAAATTAAATAAAACCATGATGAGTGACAGAAGTATGGTAGATATAGAAGATGGTCGTGAAATAAGCTTTAATTCAAAAAATATTATAAAATCTGTCCAATCATCATGAGATTTAAAATATTTCCTCATGATGAAAATATATTATAGTCAATACTCATCACAATTTCAAGATCTGTCATAATTTCAACGATTTCCAAAATAGTTCAAATGATCAATCATTTAACTTTTGAATAACCATTTAAGAAATTTTATTATATATATATATATATATTTTTAATGGATAATGATTAATCAATTTCTATAATTCCCAAATCTAAGCGTAATCGTGAAAATTTATCTTCGGGAAGAGGTTTTGTAAAGATATCAGCAAGTTGACAGTCAGTTGAAATAAACTCAATACAAATATCTTCTCGTGAAATGTGATCTCTAATAAAATGATGTCTCACATCTATGTGTTTAGTGCGTGAATGGTGAACAGGATTATTAGACAAGTCTATAGCACTTTTACTATCACATTTTAGTGGTACTTTTTTTATAAATTAGACCAAAGTCTGAATGAGTTTGCATCATCCATAGTATTTGTGCACAACAACTTCCCAAAGCAATGTATTCAGCCTCAGTTGTGGATAAAGCAACACAATTTTGTTTCCGACTTGACCATGAGACTAACGAGTGTCCTAGCATAAAACAAGTTCCACTAGTGCTTTTTCTATCAACAAGGGATCCAGCATAATCAGCATCAGAATATCCGATTAGTTTGAAATTATTGCATGCGGGGTACCATAAACCAAATTTGTGTGTGTGCAAAAGATATCTTAAAATTCTTTTTGTGGCTTTTAAATGAGATTCTTTTGGATTGGATTGAAAGCGAGCACATAAACAAACAGCAAACATAATATCAGGCCTAGATGCAGTGAGATAAAGAAGTGAACCAATTATTCCACGATATTTCTTCTGATCAACTGCAACTCCTTTCTCGTCTTTGTCAAGCTTGGTTGAAGGACTCATCGGTGTTCTGAGTGGTTCTGCATTTTCTAGTCCAAATTTTTTCAGCAATTCAGCAATGTATTTTGTTTGTGATATGAAAATTCCCTTGGAGCTTTGTTTAATTTGAAATCCAAGGAAATATTTTAATTCACCTACCAAGCTCATTTCGAATTTATCCTGCATGACTTTTTCAAATTTCTCACACAAACAATCGTTAGTAGCACCATATATAATATCATCAACATAAATTTGGACAATTAAAAAATCATCACCTTCATGTAATAGAAACAATGTAGTGTCAGCACTGCCCTTTTTAAATCCGTTTTCCAAAAGATATGCACTTAAACAATCGTACCAAGCTCTATGAGCTTGTTTAAGACCATATAATGCTTTTTCAAGTTTGAATACATGGTTTGGAAATTCATAATTTTCAAAACCGGGGGGTTGTTCCACAAAAACTTCTTCTTTTAATTCTCCATTTAAAAATGCACTTTTTACGTCCATTTGTTTAAGTTTGAAACCTTTATAACACGCGAAACTGAGCAAAATTCTAATGGCTTCTAACCTAGCTACTGGTGCAAATGTCTCATCAAAATCAATGCCTTCAATTTGATTATATCCTTTTGCAACCAACCTAGCTTTGTTTCTAATTACATTTCCGGATTCATCAAGTTTATTTTTGAACACCCATTTAGTTCCCACTACTGGATAGTCATTCGGTCTAGGAACTAATTTCCAAACTTTATTCCGTTCAAATTGATTAAGTTCTTCTTGCATCGCTAAAATCCAACTTTCATCATTAAGTGCAATTTCAACATTTTTAGGTTCGATTTCTGAGATGAAACAACTGTGAATACAAAAAGTACAGATATCTTTATTAAATGATGAATGAGTTCGTATACCTGCCGTTGGATTTCCTATCACCAATTCTGGAGGATGGTTGGTTTTGAATTTCAACTTTTCGACTTCAACCGTTTGTTTTGTTTGATTATCACTTCCAGTCTTCTCTTTGCTATTTTCTTTTTCACCCTCATGTGTAATTTCCTCATCGTTTTTCTCTTTTTCCATCGTATCTAGATCTGATTCATCAAATTTCACGTTTATGGTTTCAACAATGGTTTTTGATCGTTTGTTGAAAATTCGATAAGCCTTGCTTCTTGACGAGTAACCCATGAAAATTCCCTCGTCAGCCTTTGATTCAAACTTACCAAGATGATCACCTGTATTAAGAAGATAACAAGGGCATCCAAACACTCTAAAATATGAAATGTTAGGCTTTCTGTCAAACCACAATTCATAGGATGTTTTGTTAAGTATTGGTCTAATCATTACTCTGTTCATTACATGGCAGGATGTATTAACTGCCTCTGCCCAAAAATTCAAAGGCAAATTATATTCACTTAACATAGATCTAGCCAATTCCTGTAATGTACGATTTTTCCTTTCGACTACACCATTTTGCTGGGGTGTTCGAGGAGCAGAAAATTCGTGTTTAAAACCATTTTCTTCACAAAAAATTTCAAAATCCAAATTTTCAAATTCACCACCATGATCACTTCTTAAAGTTTTTATTGAAACACCTTTTTCATTTTGAACGAGTTTTGCAAACTTTGAAAAGTAATCAAAAGTTTCGGATTTTTTGGCTAGAAAATAAACCCATGTAAATCTAGAATAATCATCAACTAACACATAACAATATCTTTTTCCATTTAAGCTAGCGATTTCATTTGGTCCAAATAAATCCATGTGAATCAATTCAAGTACCCTATTAGTGCTAACAACATTTTTGGGACGAAATGATGAACTACTGAATTTTCCTATAGCACATGATTTACACATTTTATTATTTTTGTATTTCTGATGTGGTAGACCTCTTACCAACTCTTTTGATTCAAGTTTTTCCAAGAGACTCATACTAGCGTGACCCAATCTCCTATGCCATAAGAATACTTCTTCATCCGTAGCTACTAAACATCGTGAGAGAGTCAAATCATCAAATGAAATAGTATAAACATTTCCTTTTCTTTTTCCCGTGAACACAATATTGTTTGTGGATTTTTCAATAATTTTGCAGGATTCATTATCAAATATCACACTCATTCCTTTGTCACATAGTTGGCTTATGGAAATTAGATTATGATGCAAGTTTTCCACATATAAAACATCAGTTAAGAAGAAGGTACTATTACCTACTTTACCTTTACCGATAATTTTACATTTTCTGTTATCGCCCATTATCACACTTCCTCCTTTATATTTTTCAAGGCTAAGGAATTTTGATTTATCTCCTGTCATATGTTTGGAACAACCTGAATCCAAGTACCATTCTTGTTGTTCCTTAGCCCGCCAACATACCTACACACAAGAAGAAGAGAATGACCTAGAGAAACTCATAGGTCTAATAAAATTAGTAACTGACAAATTTTGATTTTGAACAACAGATCCTTTTGGAATCCAAATTTGTTTGTTTTTATTAAATCCAAATCTATTACAATCACTCGTCAACCCTTTTGGAACCCAAATTTGTATGAATTTTTTATTATTGTTCCTATTTTGACATTTTTCATAGCTATGTCCAATTTTTCCACATTTTGTACATTTAGGAAAAACACTTCCACCCTTCGCATTATCATTCATATTAACGTATGTTTTCCCAAATCCTAATCCTTTTCTATTATTAGCATATAATTGATTTCCAAGCAGCATTCTAAATGACTTTTCCCCTTTTGAAAACTTACTCAATGTTATTTCCAGATTTTTTACTTTGGTTTTAAGTGCTTCATTTTCATTTACAAGAGTAGTACATCTGTTAATAAAGTTCTTTCTTTTTGTGTCATCACTTTCTCTTAAAGCCAAGTGTTCTTGTTTTAATTTTTCAAAATTTGCCTTAAATTCTGTTTGCTCTTGTTTTAATAACTTGCAGTTTTCACAATCAAGGTTTGTCACTTTTTCAAGCTCAGCTTCTAACCTATTGTTTTCGTGGACCAATTTCAACCTATCAGATTTTAATTTCTTGATTTTTAGTTCAAGTGAATCAACGGTTTTGGTGAGATTATGACACATTAAAATTAAATCTTTATAAGAGTAATTGGGTACCTCAGTGGAATCATCTTCGCTACTGTCTGGATCTGACTGTGCCATAAGGCACAAATTGGCTTCCTCTTTATCACTGTCAGAGTCTTCTTCTTCTCCTTCTTCATCGTCCCATGTAGCTGCAAAAGCTTTCTTTTTCTTCTTCTTCTTTCTGTCTTTCTGAAGTAATGGGCAATTTGGTTTGATATGGCCAGGTTTATTGCAGTTGTAACATATGACTTCATCGTCTGAATTGTCGGAATTCTTGGATTTGTTGGATTTTGAACTCTTCTTTCGTGACTTGTATTTTTTGTTAGTCCACTTTTTAAGAACCATGGCCAACTCTTCGATAGGATTCTCAGCTTCATCGTTACTTTCAACAGTGTTGCTTAGAGCAATTGTCTTTTTCGTTGATTCTGAATCATCGCGTCCTTCTTTGGCTTTTAACTCCATTTCATAAGCAATCAGATTTCCAATCAATTCTTCTATTTTCAACTTATTTAGATCTTTTGATTCTTGAATGGTAGTTACTTTGGCTTCGAAATTCATTGGCAGTACTCTCAGTATCTTGCGTATTAATTCTACTTCAGTGTAGACTTTTCCAAGAGCCCTTGCATTATAAACCAATGTGGAGAATCGACCATACATCTCTTTTATATCTTCGTCTTTTCTCATCGTGAAATTTTCATATTCGTTGCAGAATAGTGCGAGACGAGATTCCTTGACCTGAGATGTTCCTTCATGTGTAACTTCCAAAGTATGCCAAATTTCCTGCGCAGTTGAACAGTGAGATATACGGTTAAATTCAGTTTTATCAAGAGCACAAATTAAAGCATTCATTGCTTTGGCATCAGTTGAGAATAATTTTTTATCATTAGCATCCCACGTATCTTTTGGTTTAGGAATTTCAATATCATTGATAATCGTAACAGGAGGTTTGTAGCCTGTTTCAACGATATCCCATACATAATAATCAACTGAACTTAAGTAAATTTTCATCCTAGCTTTCCAATAAGCATAATCAGTTCCATTAAACATTGGTGGCCTAGCTATGGACTGACCCTCAGAAAAAGCGTTGTTAGACAAATTCATGACTCTAGAGTTAAAAATACCCGCTCTGATACCACTTGTAGGATCTAAATTAACCCTAGAGGGGGGGGGGGTGAATAGGGTTTATTGCAAATTAAGTAAATTTAAAATGTAAAAATAATTGCAGAAATAAAAAGATCACACACAGAAAATACCCAGCTTCGGCAAAAACTATGCCTACTGCTGCATTCAAGGTTTCTACTAGGAATTTTAAACAATCTCTTCGCTTACAGACTCTTGTAAACTTGCGACCTTCGCTCCCGACTGTTAAAACCCTACGCTCAAGACCTTGACACAACTCGACCTCTTAAGTTGTGATTTTTCAAACCACTCACACTAGTAGTTATTGACTTTAAGGAATCAAAATTTTTTAAAATAAAATAAAAAGAAAATGAAACCCTAGGTTTTTAAATATTTAAGGTTATCCCCTTTTTAACATAAAAGAGGCGGCTCCCTTTTAATTGCTCCACTGCTTTATACTGTTTAGCCCTAGCTTATTTTGTTTCTTCCTGGAAATAGAAATGGCGGCTCAAAACAACTAGGGTTTCTCTGAAGGTGCTTAAATTGCGATCGCTGATTGATGAAACTCAGTTTTCTGCTGCTCGATTCTCCTTAGCTTCAATCTCTGGCGGCTTGTATCTTTTGCGATCGAATTTATAGGAACTGATTTGGTTTCTGTCTTCTCTCGATTTCTGGTATGGTTTTCACTATTCGATTTTTTGATATAGATGTGCTTTTTCTTCGATGATAATGTGCCGATGACGATTGGGTGTTATATATAGGGTTAAAATCCCTAAAATTTTGCTCTGATTTCGACCTTGAGACTTGGCTATAGTATTACGAGAATTTTGGTTTGCTTTGAATTGATCTGTTTATTTCTTTGATTTGGGGCTAGAAAGTATATTCCTTTAATCTTGGTCTTTGGCTTTGAATTGGCGTGATTTCTGGGATTTGAAATCCTCAAACATGAGTATGAATCCGTCTGACTTTGAATTGATCTTATATTTGAACAGATGCTATCTTTATACGAACAGATGCTATATTTGAACTTGATTACACTTGTGATTGCCGAATTTTCTGGAATGCGTTTGTTTGAATCATGGAATTTAAAACCTTGCTAATATTTTTCATATATTCTCCAGAATTAAACTCTGATTCATTAGAATGCGACTTGCTTTGTTTTTCATGAACCCCTTTTGTATTGCTTTGAACAAACTTGATTGGCCAAACCTTGTAAACAAATTTGAACTGATGCTTCATATACTTTTAAAAGAACAGATCCTACTTTGATTATGCTTGTTCTTCTTATATGTCCTACTTGTTGATGTTCCCACTTGTATGCCCCATCTGTTTAACTCTGGCTCGACCATTTTAATCCTTCCAGTAATAATTTTTTTTTTCACTGAATATATATATATATATATATTTTAATAAACTTCCTGCTGATTAAAAAAAACTGAGCAGTCTTGTGCTTGAGCTATTTGCTGTGACCTTGTGCTTGTGCACTTTATCCTTGTTTGGTTGTCTTGGTCTGGTCACTTGGTGTCTTGAACATGATCCATATTATCAGTGTATACTCCTAGGCTTCTTGCTGTCTTGTTTAAACACTAAACTTGAGTTATTCATTCTTGTTGTTCTCCATTTTTGTATGCTAAGCTATGAATTTCTCTTGTTGCACCTGTACTTGCTGCGCCATTGTGCTTGGTCCATCTTTGACTTGTATGGCTTTACTGTATATCATTGTCCACTTGTGGCTGGTATGTTGCTGCATTGTTTTGTGTACTAGTAATGTGCTCGACCATTTTTGAACAGTTATCCAAATATGTTGCCTTGGCCTTGTGCTGAGCTGTCACAACCACTTTGAGTTTTTTTTTTATTGATTTTTCATTGAATTATTTTCATATGTACACTGAGTTGAGACGGTCTTTATGGCTACTCCTCAGTCGCGACACTGGATTGGCGTGGCAGTGCACACGTGTATACACGTGTGTATATGCAGCCATCCAGACGAGTTTTTCTGTCCCTGCATATCAGACCAAGTCTAGAAAAGTGATGAGAAACACACCGTAATTCTGAGGCAAATAAAATTTTAAAAATAAATTTTTATTTGCTTTTATTCTATTTTATTTTTGTTGCAGTCTACTGTGTGTTCTTCTTGTGACAGGTATGAAGCCAGGATTTGACTGAAGGCTGTGAAGACAAAAGATGGACAATGATAGAAGATAGTAAAAAAAATGTCAATGTATGAAAGCGTTTGTATGTGTGAGTGTAAATGTAGTTATATAGAGTGAGTGACAGAGTTGTATGAATGAAATGTAGTATGTCCAATAGTGGAGTAAAAAGATGTACTTTTGATATTGAAATAAAATATTTTTATAAAATACTGTGTGATTGTTCAAATTTCTGTATCAGTGTATTTACAAACACATTCAATAATAAAAATATATTTGGTTGTTATCATCAAACAAAAATCATATAATTGCGTATACAACACTGTTATATACAACAACTAGTATAACAGATATGTAATAAGATTACACACTCCCTAATTGCCCAATTGCTTAACAGAAACAGGATGATCCCAAAAGGAACATAATGGTAGTTTTAGGTGTACTCTAGTAACAGGTTTTAACCCAAATAGAACTGGTACATAAATAGAAATAACGGGTGTTAACCCAGACGGAAACATAAGTACCCCACAGAAACAGACAGGACTAGATGTACCCTATTTACTACCCCCCAATCGATCGGCTCCTTATTCTGTAGATACCCATTGCTGGCCCCACAGTAGGGTATATCACTCCCTAAAGTGGCAACCCTTTATTTTCCGGATGTGCACAAATATATCTACTGATGTCACGGCGTCTTATTTTCCCGAGCAGGTGGAGACATGCATGCACATGACCCTGATGGAACGCGCCGTCATGACACTGTCCTTCACATTTGGATCTCTTATATTCAGCTCAGTAAGCGTACCCCACTCCTACCTAGTTCGGAGTACCCATTTGATACCTATTTAAGGGTTACTAACTGAAATGGGTCCCACACAAGATGATGCAAGCTCTCCCCTGTGTGTTGCATCCCCACTACTAGGTTTTCCACTGGTTATGTTTACCTAACAGTGTCTTTAATTACATAACCCCAACCAGTTAAGTTTTTGGGCCTATATATACAAATATTACCCACCAACCCAAGATGTACTTAACCCTCCCACTAATTCAAGCAGGTTTATTTAACGGTTAAGTTTGTGGGCCTAAATGTGAATATTACCCACCCTTCAGATTTAATTAACCCAGCCTTTTTGTTCAACCAAGTTTTACTTAACCCCCAACTTAAATTTAAGTTCTTACAATTCCTATGGATTAACTTAGGTTAAGTAGACCAATTCATTACCATGTCCATTTAGGGTTTATAATGGGCGAGACCTCCCACATTAGGCCTACAACACGTGGATGTTGGATATGCCGGTCGGGTCCAGGCAGACTTATTCCACAGTTGGGCCTAACCTAGTGTCATAGCCTAATTCATATTTACGTACTTAGACCTCTCACATTAGGTTCAACATTAGTGGCTACTGGATATGCCAGTCGGGTTCGGGCAGACTTCCACCACTAATGCAACCTAACCTCGTGTCATAAGTGCAATTACAATTTATAATTGTAATTATTAAGCATTCCATTTTTATCCAATTCTTACCTATGTCTTAATATTCTCCCTTTTGAATTATATGTCCAACTCATGTTTATATTCGAATTATGCCAATATTAACCTTTTCCCTCCTCGTTCCCTAACTAGCATGTTAACATAATTTATGGCATGTATAGGCTAAATAATAGCCTAATCATAAACGAAAAAAGGGAAGGTAATGGAAATATGACAAGGGTGAATGTTCTAACATAACTAGCATAAACATATGGTGAACATACGAGCATAGATCTAATGAACTTGTGGAAGTTAACTAGTTGTAACATAGCAAAGGTGGTAAGATGAACCTGCCAAGATCTAAATTTTAATTTAGATGTCCAATAAGTTCAGATCTAATATAAGAAGCACAAGGGGATCCAAATAATAAACTAGATCTGATTAAAAATTTAGGGGTCCACATAATACAGATCTATAAAGTAGATCTAACAAATAGGGATTAAGATCTACGTCATAGAATGTCCACCTAATTCAGATCTAATAGATAAAAATTAGATCTAACACAAGTAAGGATTTAGATCTACATAGAATGTCCACATGATTCAGAAAAATTAGATCTAACACAAATAAGAATTTAGATCTACATAGAATGTCCACACGATTCAGAAAAAGTAGATCTAACACAAATTAAGAATTTAGATCTACATAAAAATGTCCACATGATTCAGAAAAATTAGATCTAACACCAATAAGAATTTAGATCAACATCATAGAAATTTAGATCCAAGTTAAAACCAATTCCAAAATGTCATATGTTCATAATTTACAAAGGTTCTGATATAATTTAGGCTTATGAACATATCCAAATCATAGTCGTGACATGTTTGCTTTTAAATATTCAAATCTAATAGCAACTAGGAACTCACAGAATTTAGATTAGAAGATAGAAAGAGAATGGATCTTGAATCTCTATTTGCTTTGATAGTTGTTGATGATAAGAGATCCTAGTTATGTTCAAACTCCGGTAGAGTTTGGCCGCCATGATTCTTAGTGAAGAAAAACAAGGGAATTGAGGTATATTTATAGCTCCTAATGTCCAAAATTCAAATGCCACCTCCGCCCTAAGGTGAATCGGGCCACGGGCCGACACCCAATTGGGTTTGGATTCCCAAAAACATACATGGGCGCACTTTACAGGTGCGCCAATGTAAAAATACATGGGCGCACTTGTCAAGTGCACCGGAATTCCTGCTTTTTCCGCCAAACTTCTACCATCCATCACTTCTTCATACGTCATCCGTTTTACGCAAACCAGGTGTCTATCTTGACCAGAATTTCGAGGAGGACGCAATGGCGTAGTTCTTTTCCCTTAATTTTGAATAATAAATTAATTATTCGTTAATTTATCCACTTTAATGTTGTTAAAATTTCGGGGTGTTACACTATATATGTAAATATTACCCCACGCCACAAGATTTTCTTAACCCTCACTGATCCAAGCAAGTTTACTTAACAAAGTTGCATTACCCCAAAGTATAAAATACGTTAAGTTTGTAGGTCTATATATATAAATATTACCCACCGCCACAAGATTTACTTAACCCACCCACTGTTTCTACCAATTTACTTAACCCCTATTCAAGTTAACATGTTCATACAATCCCTATGGATTCAACTAGGTTAAGTATTCCAATTCATTACCATGTCCGTTTATGGTTATAGTGGGCTATACCTCCCACATTAGGCCTACAACTTGTGGATGCTGGATATGTCGGTCGGGTCCGAGCAGACTTCTTCCACAAGTTGAGCCTAGCCTCATGTCTTAGCTCGTCTCGTATTGGTGCATTTAGACCCGTCACATTAGATTCAACATTTGTGGTTGCTGGATATGCTGGTCGGGTCCGGGCAGGCTTCCATCACAAATGAAATCTAACCTCATGTCATAAGTGCCATTACAGCTTTCTAATTACTGTAATACTAGGCATTTTAATTATTAACCAATTAATTATACCTATGTGTTTATAGGCGTTCATACCCATTTACCCAATTATATTCATAATGGATTATATGTCCAAATTCATATTCGTCATTCAAGTTATGCCAATTCTAATGTTTTCACCCGTTTCCTAACTAAAGCATTCGCATATATTTGGCGTCATGTCTAGGCTAGAAAGTAGCCTAGCCATAAACAATAAAAGGGAAAGATGACAATAGTGATTGTTTTAACAAAAGTGACATAAACATGTAATTGGCATAGCGATAAGGTGGACATATAAAAATAGATCTAGTGAGCATGTGATAATAAAACTAGATCTAACATACTAAGGATGTCATAATAGGCATGAATAAATAAGGATTCATATGTCCAATTGATGACAGATCTAAATTAGCCACAACATGATAAGTACCAAATGATCTAACAAGAATTAGATCCATAAGTAGATGTGACATGATAAATGAACCACAAACGAATTGGATCTATAAAGGTAGATCTAGCATGATAATATTTAAGATCCACAATTGTGACATGATAAATTAACAACAAGCGAATTAGATCTATAAAGGAAGATCTAGCATGATAATATTTAAGATCCACAATTGTGACGTAATAAATTAACCACAAGCAAATTTGATCTATAAAGGTAGATCTAGCATGATAATATTAAAGATCCACAATTATGACATGATAAATTAACCATAAGCGAATTAGATCTATAAAGGTAGATATAACATGATAAAGATTTAGATCCAAGTCATAGAATATTATAGATTCACAAATTATGATAGGTCCAATATGATTCAGTCATAGGCATATATCCAAATCACAGTCGTATCACGTTTACTTTTAATCATTTAAATCTAAAAGTAACTAACTCACAGTGCTTGTATTTTAAAGATAGAAAAGAAATTATTGGTGTTGAATCTCAGATCTATTCTTGAAATACTTGAATCTTTAAACTTGATTTGCCTTATTTGATTGTTGTAGAAGATAAAGGATCCAGTTCAATTCAAACACCAACAGCGTTTGGACGCCACTGAATTCTAGTGAATAAAAAAGAGAAATGGGCCTCTATATATAGCAGCCAGCCTCCAAAAACCGAATGCTACCTCAGCCCTAGGGGGGTCGACCCTTCCCCCTAGGGCGTCGACCCATGGGTCGTCACCCCTCCTATGGGGTCGACTCCTCTAGGCGGGATTTTTCCCGCTTCCCCAAATTTCTATAATTTCAAATTTTGAACTAAGATTTTTGAATTTCTGGACCGTATATATATACATATACACACACATATATATATATATATAATTTTTCTACACGTATACAAACTTCAAACTTTCGTAACTTCTTCATATGGTGTCCGTTTTGTGCAAACCAAATATCTATCTTGACCAGAATTTCGAGATGGACGCAATGGCATAGTCAGTTTCACTTAATTCTGAATATTAA
Source organism: Allium sativum (assembly GCA_030737875.1). Taxonomy (NCBI): domain Eukaryota; kingdom Viridiplantae; phylum Streptophyta; class Magnoliopsida; order Asparagales; family Amaryllidaceae; genus Allium; species Allium sativum. The sequence continues at coordinate 314,093,748 of CM060925.1, forward strand.
ATTAATTATTATTTAATTTATCCTCTTTTTGTGTTGTTAAAATTTTGGGGTGTTACAAATTATTTATACAATATCCGATATAAGTCGGAAATCTTTGAAACAAGAATCGTCCAAATCTATTTGATTATAATTTTCTAATAAAAGAGAAAATTCAAGATTTTATGATATAAATTATTAGTAATGTCCAAAACAAATTTTTAGAATGTCGATATGAAATCGTTTATAAACTATAACATTAACTTAAAAAATTAAAAGGATTTTTATATAATTTGGATATCGTTTAACTCGAGAATTTAATTGTTGAGTTTTAATTCCATATTGGTTTATATTGAAGCTATATGATATTTCCATTTGGATAAATATAAAAATAATAATTTTATTATTTAACTGGATTGTCTGGAATTTATATATATTTTATTCGATATGATATAAGCCTTAAAAATAGTCATTTTACAAACGACCTCGGTTTTCGATGAAATGAGTTACGTTGGACCCATAATGTTAAATTGTTGCACGATACGAAGTTGTAATCTGATGTCGTATGTGACAAAAGTAGCCATAAAGGCTCAGTCGTTTTATATAGAGGGCAATTAAATAAATTTAATTTAAATAGATGAGTATTTATGTTAAACTTTAGCAAACGACTGAATTAAGCTACTAGACAAGTTCTGTTGAATTGGTATCGACATTTAGAGTCGGGATAGATAGCTAGATCGTTATCTTTGGAGATCGAGTAATTTGGTGTCGATCTGCGTATAAAATATTATTTCGGGGAAACAGACTCGGAATGTGAAGAAACTTGTGTCGTTGGATTCATATTAATTAGTTATTATAGGATTTCGATTTTCATATCGATCGGACAGACCGTTGGATCGTGCGAAAGATAAATGCCTAGATTTTTATTTAATCGTTTTATTGATTTAATTTGGAATTTATGAATAACTTATTTTCTAACGAACTCGGATTTTAATGAAACTAATTTTATTAAATCCATGGTAATTGATTATTTTAGTATTTAAAATTACAAGTTAATTGGATTTATTTTGTGATCGTGTGCAATTTAAATGAGTATTAGTTCATGTAATGTATTATAAAGGAACTTTTGCAACTGATCTTGGAATTCGACGAAACATGCTCCATCATGTCTAGGATATTAAAATATGCTAGAATTTCAATTTTAAACCCAATCGGAAGTCCTATAAGGCTGTTTTAACACGTTACTTTGTGCCTAAGTTTAATAAAATATTATAATATTCCAACCCGACCCTATATATATACCATACACATTCAAACCTTAAATTTTTATTCATCGTGGTCAAATAACTAAAGTTGCCTCCGTTACGAGTTGAATGGCCAAAAAGCTCCATCGTTCTTCCTCCGATCTCTCTCAATTCATGAATCTATTGATGAAAGTTTCAACATCAAAAATGTTTAGGTCAATGAGGGCTCGAGAATTATCGGTGGTGATCATATAATCATATATTACGACCAAAGATGGCCTGAATTCTTTCTCAAACAGCAGCGGTTCATGGGCTTCATACAGGTGGAGGAAGCGATTGAGTGGTAGGGGATTGGAGGCGAGAGTCAAGCGAGGTGAGGGGCTCAGAGAAACGTATTCTGATGATGGTATGGTTGAAGGTGGAGTAAGCGGCGGTGTGTTATTGAAGTCAAGCATGGGTTCTGGAGTGAAACCGAAGAAGAACGAAGACCGGAGAGTAGAAGTTTGGATCATCCGTTACAAATATAAGATGTAATTAGTTTTATTAATTAAGCAATTGAGGAAATTTATTATTAATAGAAAAATCATTAACTTAAATATTTATAACTTTCTCATATATGATCTGAATCAAGCGATTCATGATAATTCGAACAGTGTCGATGAGCACTACGCCATGGACTAGAATTGGACGGGTTTGGAATCAACTATAATTCTCAATAAAATTAAATGCTTGTTTAATTTAACTAGAATGAGGTGTTTTAACAATGAATCAAATCAAGATGCGTTTACTCACTCAGTTTGGCAAATTTATATTTTATATAAGTCATATTTATAATTATGTGTTATGGTTGTTTATTGTTTGATGATTATTGAATAATATTTATATATATAATGGCTGAACTAATTAAGTTAAACGTTTTGTTTAGTTTAAACCAAATCGTTAGTCTAGCGGTTGGAACCAATTGAGGTAACTTACCTTGTTGGTCACGTTTATAATATAAACGTGTCTAATTTTATGGATTATTTGAATTGTTATTGTTGTGTTAAATAAATGTTGACAATAAATTGTCGTTACTGACTACTATAGAAATTTATCGGTTTAAACTGAATATTCAGACGGATGATTTTATTTGAGGTAACCTAGTTGGATGTAGGAAATAATAGGTTGGAGGGATCCAACTGGATTACTCATAATAGTTTTTATATTATATTATAATATATGAAAAAAATGAATTTGTGGTGCGGGGATTGACAGGTTGGAGGAATCCAACATGATTCCTCACTAATATTGATAACATTTATCGGTATGATTTGATGCGTGTGATTTAATGTGAAAATGTTTAATATTTCATGGTTTAGTACTTTAGTAGACATTTGTCTCTTTATTACCATTGGTAAAATATAAGATTTTTTGAATCGATGTTAAATCGATTCTGAATATTTTCAAAATGTGTGTCAGTGTATATATATATATATATATATATATATATATATGAATACGAATTTTGTTTTAAAAGTGAACGTCGAAGTTTTATTTACGTTTTTATAATCATTTAAAATATAATTAATGTAGATTCCAAGACTATTATTATATAAATAATAAAGAGATATAAATGGGTAGTATTAAAAATTGGAGTGGTAAATGGTTGTTTTAAGAAAAGTAAAATGTCATAAAGAAATATTCAAGATTTTGAAGGTGTTAAATGGTATAATGGAATCGTGAATATACGGGAGTTGGTTCAAAAGAGTAAATGTGAATTTTCTGTAAATAATGAACGTTTTTATAAACATTGTTTATTAGATATACGAAATGTGATTAAACAACATTTTATGAATGAAATTAGCGAATATACGAAATTAAAAAATTAATGTGAATATAGACTAGTGAGTTTAATATGAAACCAATATTTTATTGGAATAAAAGCTTAGTAATTTAATGTTTTTGTAGATGGATATCGACTAGAGTTGAAATTAATAACATTGGCTTATAAATGTTAAGAGAATTATTTTGGGAAATCAGATAAAAAATTATGGTATTAATTATGTAATAAATATAGTTAAGTAAATGATGTTATAAAGGAAGTTGTGTGGGTTTTGAGAAGTAAACCTAAATAGCTAAGTAATTGGTTAAAATAAATTATATAAAGATTATTATTTTCGTACATAATCAGGAATTCATAGAACATAACACTATTGTTGTCAGAAATGATTTCTAAAGGAATATGATGTGGTTTTTAAGAAATTGGAACCTATTGTACATTGGTTGAGTCAAATAACTTTCAAGGTGTCAATCTGATGTTGGTTTCGGCCTTCGGGGTTCTATGTTGAGAGATTTATTCACTTACCAATTTACAATGAGGAGCTAATAAGTAGAAGTGAAAAGTTTTCCTAATATTGGAAGAATTAAAATTTCTAATATTTAATTAACGACCAATTAATTTAAGAGACTAAATGATGCTAGGTATTGAATCAGTTAATTTGTCTTCTTTTCTTTTATGGTTATTTATTTGATAACTAAATAATCGACTATCACATCTAGCATATACGATTGCTGGTACGGAAAGATTGGGACCAATTTATATTCAAAAACCATTCCGAACCAGAAAATACATGGAAGATGCTGAGTGAAGATGGAGCAATTGAAGACCGTGGAGCTTCATAAGCGGAAGGACTAATAGTTAAATCTCTCAAGATTGTAACCAAAGTTATGATGACGGTAATTCTGTCGTGATTGAAATCTGTGGATTACAAGGACTACTCGCTACTGATCCTAGTGGTGATTCCTATATAAGGATGTGGTAGGAAGGTGCCTTCGGTTCGTTCTGTTCCTAGATGACTTGCAAGGACGTATGTTTGACAGAGTGTTTCCCAAAGGGCCACGTACGTTGATTATTTGTATATGTACTAATTTGGTGGCGAAGAAACAATCTTCTTTAGCTTAACACCAAAGTATTTTTGGGGAAATCAATTAGTGATTTTCTGGAGGAACGGACGATGTGGCATTCAAATTGAATTAGGGTATGCTATCTTAAAAATGTAACTGAAACCTCAAGCCTCATCAACTAGAAATGGTATAAGATCGGGTAGGTCGCTCCCATTAGGTTGTATTATGACCACCTAGAGAAAATTTATTTGTTCTTCTTTTCCTTCTTTATCGCCCGAGAAACGGTTGTTGGCCAACCGTTGGTGATGATATATTTGGAGCACTCATGCGTAATGGGTGGCCTGTCATGTTTAGCCAGGGTTGCAAGATTTTCTTATTGAACCCTGGTGTATTTTCTCTAGAGGTACACTGTCGGAAGGTGGTCCCGTACCTTTCCATCCATTCTTTAACAAGAGCCAACAATTTTTGATTATAGACTATGTATGTAGAGCGTGAGACGCAAGAGTTCTGCTAGATGGTTATTTGTTTGATTTGGACATTATTATAATATTAGAATAGATATGATTTCAAAATATTTTGGGTTATCATAAGGTAAAAACCATATGTATTTATGTATGTATGGTCTTATGATTATCCTTTTCTTTTTAAAATGTTTTTTACTTAAAAATCAAGTTGGATGATATATATAAACTTAGTGAGTTTTTTCATGCTTGTTCACTAAACTGATCTGTGGCAATGCTCGGGTCAGACCGAGTTTCACAGTTTTAGACTATCAAGTGCTGTGAAGTCCAGAGAGGAATATAGGAACCCGGACATATGATTCATATCTAGTATTTATTCCATTGTGTGATGTATATGAGGACTGCTTGTTATAATAGTCCAAAATGTATTGTCTACAGTACTCTGCTGATTGTAAGTATTTTTCAAGCTCTTAATAAAGATTTATTTCTATATTATATTTTGTTCCGCTACGATGTGAGACTTTGTATAGTTGGTTCTTCTTCTTTTCTTCTATTCTAATCTTTTTTTCTTTTCTTTTTCTCACACTCTAAATTTGTTCTATATAACTATCTGGTGTTTTCGATACTTGAGTTTTGACAAATAATACAGGATTATGTATTATTATCAAAATTCGGGCATCGAATTCCACCAAGCCGTTACACTTATACACTCATAGGATTACTTAGATTTCCAAATCATCAAAACTCTTATAGGACTTTTATCTGCATCGTACGTGAGATGACATGACCCAAGCACTCCACTTCTCTCACTGAAAGTGAAACTCTAAACAGCTAAACAACAAGTGGTGTTGTATCAACACCATAACACAATTAACCATATGGCCTTGCTCTTTCTTTTTGGATATAGGAAGAAAAAATATAATCTAATAGCACAAGTATGACTGATCTAAGTGATATATCAAAATATAGCTCTAGAAATCAACGACACATGCTGGCTCGTTGGCTAATCCGACTGGCCTAACCAACCAATAAAAATCGAAGCAGTCTGTGAGGCGCTGTAATTGGCATACACCATTCCACTACTCACAGTAAGCAAATTCCCCTTGTGATTCCCAACCTAAAGAACATTCTTGCACTCTAGAACTAATCGGATAAGCCACGAATCAACAAGAATAGTTAGTCGCTCGCTCCCCATTCCTAAAGTGCCATATACCCTAGAGGCATAACCACTGGTCCAACATCTCTAATCTAATAAAATACGGGAATCAAATCAAATATGGTTGTACCTTAGTTATATCATTGAATTTGTCTAGATGCTCTGAAGATATAAGCTCATGTGACGATTTGCAACCATAGAACTCGGTGTCATATCCCGTTATCGTCCAATAATAAGTGACTCATCCATCAAAAATTTAAGTCTTAGTACACTATCGCTAAATAGAGGATGAATCGCTACTTAATAGAAAAATGTCCTATTTCACTATCGTCACTACCAGCCTCTTACAACCACTATATTATGTATACTCTCAAATAGTGAACTACTGGGCCCAAATACTAAATCCAGTTAAGCTCAAAAATCGATAACAATCAAATAAGTTGGAAAACAAGAAAACAAGACTCGATGAGATTTAGTTTTGACGAACCATGTACTGCCTAATAGAGACAACCTAAGTTTTAACTCACCCCTACCTTGAGTCCTGGAACTAAGCGCTATGGTTGTTGTAGTCATCAATCTCTGGTAACTAAACATAGGATAGTATTCATATATAGAGTCTAAATCAGCTCATAACACAGTAAGTAACAATCATGAAAAGAAAACTAATTATCACGATTCCCAATCTCATTCCATGTACTAATCCATAAGATTGATTGAAAGGAGGAAGCCTCAGTATAAAATGCATGAGAATTCCATTAGTGGGAGACATATATCGATGATGATGCCATTTTCCCTACTCTTTCATCGAAGAAGCACTTGATGAAACATGAATGACAATCTACACATATATCACCATAATTAACCTACAAAGCAGGACAAACTACTATAATGGGTATAAACTCAAGCATAATGAGCTTGATAGATCAACTCCTCTAAGACATTATTCCCTCGAAATTAAATCAATCACCTTTTAAGTGGATCACTCAAACAAGCCATAAGCTCCAGACTTCCTTGTATGGAGTAACAATAGATAAAATAAGTCGTTCTTCGATTGTACATCGCATTCAGTCACACATTCCAGGATAGACCAACGAATGCCCTACGCAACACCGACTTCTTTGATGTTGGCACAAATCGCTTCAAAGAGAACCAACGAATCGATTTTAGGAAACCGAAGTGTTAACAACCCTCGACCAATTCAGGTTCATCCTTGGAGTTCTCTTGAAGTAATTTGTACATCACTTCAACATCTAGGTCCAAATTGACGAAAAATGTAACACTCCGCTCGGATTGGGCTAAATTCCAGTCAAGAGAAGACCCATCGGAACTTAGAGTCATTTTAAATGGATGTTGGTTCCTATAAGGATTAAGAAAACAAGGCCGACTAAAAACGAAATCTGAATTTCACAGCGAAAGGGATAAAATATATTAACTAAAAATAAATGTACCATTAAATAAAACCACAATAATTTTAATTACATCTAGTCTCAATTGTCATAAAAGGTACATCAATAATAATAATATCCCATGGGCACAATAATACTACTAAACATGATAATAATAACTAAAAATCCTCCTTTGTCAGGTCCTCCCTCCATGACTTCATCACTCAGGTGTTCGTACCTACTAACATGATTAATTTTTTTAAGGAGGGAGATCAAACCAATAAGTTATGGTGAACGAAAATCACATAAGTAAAGGAATGTCTATTTCCAATACTTGGCATTACGAATTCATAAAATAATGTTTATGCCGTTTCAACATGCAATTATCTATATAAGGGCGGATATCTATTATCACTTAATACATTACGAGGTGGACTGCAATTTTGTCACTTAAGGCCATTATCTATATTTAATTATAGGCGAATTTAATTATAGGCAAATTCCCACTACCCCATAAAGGGCCCTAGCCACTTTAAACCTTGTCTCTTAATCGTCAATGCCATTAAATATACTCTTAAATGTAATGTGAGAGATAGTAATCTGCCATTAATGCTGGGTTTTATCTAGACGCTTATCACTATTTATGACCCTCCTATAGATCTATGCGTTACTATCTAGCTGTCATTACAGATGAACTTCAAATCACTTAATACTTCCCTTAGATAGGCGGTCCCATTAGCTTTCTTAGGAACTCTTCCCTTCCCTAGGTATTCCCTCACATAGCCCCTAGATAAGAAGCAGATAACTTCCAAAAACTACCTTACTTATACGTTTGTAGTTTTACCGATGACCATTTAATGCCTGCTAACTTTATAAGAGAAAGGTGGACCCAATGACCACTTAAGACCTAATAAGGGTAGGTCCCATGAATTTAGCCCAGTACTAATGAGAGAACCTTAGTAACAGACCTAATCCTAACCACTTAACACTCAAACCAGTTAAGTCAGCCACATAATCGCTTCTCGAGGCAGGCATACTTAACACACACACACACACATATATATATATATACACACACACACACACACATACACTAGATGTCCCACATTAAACCAACTACTTATAGATGTTGGATTTGTCGGGTAGCTCTGGGCAGACTTTTACTACCAATTGATCTTAAACTCGCGTCTTTGTGTACTTATTATAACGTCCTATGATACCTAGCAACCTGACCTACTTATAGAAGTTGGATACGCCGCTCGGTTTCGGGTAGACCTCTACTATAAGTTATGGCTAACCTCATGTTTATGTGTCATTAATATTAATAACCATTCATACTCACAAGCATACAAATTTCCTATGGGAACATTCAAATTCTAATTTCCTAATTAAACGCATTTATAATACGTTAATAATGCTATAAAAGGTATATTCACATTCAATAAATAACAGGGAAATAACAAACACATACTGAATAACTTGTGACCTAGGTTTAAAATATTTTTCCAATAAAAAAGGAAGACATGGTGCAATATACCAAATATATATGTAAAATATCCTTTTTGGTACTATTTTACTTTTCATATTATTTTGTATACAAAAACTTAAGACTTTAGAGATTTTTATATAATACATTCAAACTATTTATTTAAAAATTAATGCTTAAACCAATTAAATCTATAACTCCCTAGTCTTATGCTTTTGCGCACACGTAGATGAATTAATAATTAACAAGGAAGTGAATCAAACAATTATCATAAACCGTACAACACTCAAGAGCCTTCTTTTATTATATTAATAACCAAAACCAATTAAGTGACCATTTCCACAAATTATAAGGGATTTGGAAGTTTTGTTTATATTTTGTTTTCATGCAAATCCGAACCCCTTTAGGAATAATAATCCAAATCTACACTAACAGAATATAGAAAATAGAAAACTCATATAATTTCCACTCACAGAGATAGGAAGAGAAGAACAGTGAATTCTGTGTAGAATCTAACAAATCTAGACTGAGCCTTTCGAATCAGCGTATTTCAAATCCTTCTAAATATATATATATATAAGAATAAAATTTAGAATCTCGTATATTTATACTATATTTAATTCTAGAATCTAGATAAGAATTTAGATTTAGAGGAGATAGAAATAGGTTAGAAAAAGAGAAGAAACCTAACTTGTTTATGGAATTAAGAAAAATGGCAGAGCGACAAAGTGGAGGCATAGAAGAGAGTGAAATGTTGGGTTTAGAGGAGAGGCTGGGGTTCTTTTTTATAATTTCTAGGGTGTATGTGGACCATAGTATTAATTATATAAAATCTGGATGGTCTATTAAAGCAAAACTATATAAAAACCCAAATTAAAATAGCCTCTTACCTACCCCTCACTCAGGAGGGCAGTCGATTTCCACCATAGGAGGGAGGTCGACCCCTAGGTCTACCCCTTTTATGTTAGGGTGGTCGACCCCACTTCTGTTTGGGTTGTAGAAGATTTATTTTCTTGTTTCTTTCTTTTTATTTAGTTCCATAATAAATTTTATTGATTCTTTCCATTGTTATTTATTCTTGTCCCCTTCTTGTTTATATATATTTACAGCAAATTCAAATATTCAAGGAATATTCCATTATGCCAATAAATATATAATTTTATTCTATATTTACATTCATTTTGTTTGAATTTCTAATCTCGTGTGTAAAGAATTTGCGTATTGCATGCTTTATAATAACTTCTTCATGCGAACTCCGTTTTCAATAGATAAAATATGAAAACGGGCTAGAATCTTTCCACAAATACAATGCTAGTACTTTCGTGGACCAATTCACAATTATCCTAAAAAATTTAGCCCATTAATATCTTATTTATTATTATTGTATTTAAATTTAATTGCCTTTGTCTATTTTGGGTATATTTTATGGGTTGTTACATTCTCCCCCCTTAAAAAATATTTCGTCGTGAAATCTTTCTGAAGGGGCGAAAAATACAGATCTCTCTAACAAACATGTTATACACCCATGTTATTTATAATCATCAACATTCGTTACTCGATGTGATTATGCAATGCAGACTTGCTATAGCGAGCTTAGTCCTAGCATGAAAGTGCAACATGTGATGCTGTATGTATGCAAAATACCCTAACACGCATATAATTCTTACATGATTGTTCTGTGCATTTGTGTTGCAAACAAGTCCTACTATCCTATCTAGCAACCACAATTCAACCGTAAAATCATAAAATTTTTGAGAAAGGCTACAAAATTCAAAATTTTCATTCCTTCCATTGAATTTACTTCTTTATGTACTCTCACCATTCTAACTAAAAGTTGCAGAGCCTTGTAATCCCGTGCTCCATATTATCTGGGGTGGCACAAGACACCAAGGGTTCCGTCTTTGTCCCTATTTCTTGATTATGTCCTACCAAAATTTGTCATGGTGTGAAGGAATCTTATCAAATAAAAACGTATAAAATGACATGGGCTTCTATTAACAAAATATCTTTCATCTCCCTAATATTAGGAAAGCCCAAAATATAATGCTGGCTTTCTAACCTCCATAAGCTACCTAACCAAATTGGATTTTTTTCTCCAAAGTCTAAACACAAATTTGGTTCGAGTAAAATTTATTGATGGTTTTCCACTAATAGTTGGGTAACTCACATAGCCTCCTTGAAGTACTTCAAGAGTGTTATCTCGACCATCAAAATTATAATACTAATCCTAAAGATAAATAATACTCCTATTATCTGAGAGATTCAAGATGCAAACGTTTCCTTTCATCCACAAAGCTCCTGCCTTCTCTCCTATTTGCCCTTTGGTCTTCAAATGAGGTGCGACTCGTAAATTCAATAATTTACTAAACTAAAATTTCTAAATCTAACTAACATCCTATTATATACGAATAACTAGAATATTTTTCTATACTCCAGTTCGCCGAAATTTACATTCCAATAGAAGGTCTTTTGCTATAATTTCCATAAGTCTGCCCAAACAATAATGTTGATATATTTAAAATTACAAGGGATGGTTATTTTATTATTTTCAATGGATAGTGTAAGCTACGTGAAGACTCCTAAAATTAGACATCACACCCTTTACTTTAATGTATATTCCTTATTATTTCAGATATAGTCTTTTTACGAAAAATGTCAAAAGGGCTAATTTATAAAGTCAAACAAATATCCTTAAGAAAATGAAAAGATGGTCATATTCAGACTAAAAAGGATAATATATGCAAATCCAATATTTAAGTGTATTCCGTAATCTCATGTGTTAAGTTCTTATTCTTGAGGAAGACATTCTCTAAAGTTAAATTTCTTCACTCAATATTTTAAAACCTTGAGTTCAATTTATTTCCTCATCATGAGCTACAAATTCGATTCCCTTATTAACTTACAAATTACAAATGTCATTAACCTCTAGTCAGGTATCCCCATAAAACTCCCTTACTAAAAATAAAATTACTAAGTAGTTTTAGATCCTAAATCACATAAGCACAAATAGGGGTACATTATGTTCACTACTTTATATCATCTTCCCATCATCACGAGAGACTAGTAGAGATTAAAATATCAAAGCCTAAGAAAAGAAAATATTTTTGAACGTCATCACTGACAATTAGTGATATAAATTGTTTCGATGTCTCAGTCCATTATTCCGAACTTAACATGCCATTCCACTACTTTTTATCCTCCTCAATTTCCCATTTTCTCCAAGATATGGTCCATCCATAATCTTATTTAATACCCATAATAGTCAAATTTTAGACCATTTAACCAATCCTTTCTCAATTTCTTTAACCTCTTTGAGAATATTGATTTCTCCAAATTAAATTATTTTTCGAGCTCTTCGTCCATTTCCTCAAATTAAATTCTCTTTAATCAGTTCCTATAATTTCACCAATTAATTACAAATTTATTGCCCACTAAATTTGTAATTAATATCCATAAATCCTAAATTAAAAATCATAATTTATGCAAGTTACGTTATATATACATATTAATAATCGCTAGATATGGTTATAAATGTAATAATTTCTAAACTAAACCATCTAAGGCAATCTACTTTACAACCAAACCTTGATTCTGGAAATCCTTATACTTCACCAACATTTCCAATATAAACCCTTGGAACTGACACTAAAATTTCCATATTAGATTTTATAAGTTATTCTTAATTAGTCCTATAACCTAATTCTGACTCACCTAATTGTTACCCTTATTTACTCCAGGGTTATTTTTGTAAAGTGAAATTTTAGTAGTTACACAAAATAAAATTATTTTTCAGACCATTGTTTAGGTCATTATTATTATTCAAACTTACACAAACTCAAAAATCGGCTTTTAAAAATCCATCAAAAACTAAAAGGTCAAATTTTGCGTTTTCCTCCTAAATATAAGTCTTTTGAAGAGTTTTATCCTTACGGAACTGATATGTAAAAAATCGTTTTTGTAAGTTTTATAGCAAGTTTTTTGTCGATTTGGAAAAACATATTTATTCTTTTCCATCAAACTTTCCTATTATAACTACACTCTTTTCAACAAAGATTGATGTCCATTTTTTTACGGAAGTCTGTTTCGTATTAAACTCTATTCTTATGTATTCCTATTATTCCATCTCTTAACATTCCTAATAGCCTCCTAATAAATGTCCTTTGTATCCATTTTAAACTTTTAAGTAATGCTCGTTCTTATGAACATTTATTATCTAATTCAAAGTTAATCATCCATACCTTCAAAAAAATGGTCTTAATTACTCCATTAATATTTCTGTTTCCAATATTCTTTCACTTATTGTCCATTTAGTGCTCTTTCAAATTTTGAATTTCCATATTTACTAATATAGAAGTTTATACCATTTTAAAAAAATGTACTTTTGTTTTTCCTTAAAACTCAAGATATTATTATGCAATGGACATAAATTTGTCCTTATTATTGGTTATCCTAGTGGACACATATTCAAATTCTTTCTATTTATTTCTCTCTTATCCTCCCTGTAAATGATAATTAAACTAAATAAAAAAACAAGACTTTAGTGATTTTGGTACTTCTTCACTTTTCATATTATTTTATATTCAAAGATTTAAGACTTTAGTGATTTGTATATAGTAAGTTCGAACTATCTATTTAAAAATTGATGCTTAAACCAATTAAATCTAAAATTCTCAAGTCTTTTGCTTTTGCACACACATGTATGAGTTTATAATTTATAATTTACAAGGAAGTGAATCGGAATATTATCCTAAACTGTACAATACCCAAAAGCCTATCTTTTATTATATCAACAACAAAACTAGTATACACCAATTGATCAACCATTTCTGCAAATTATAAGTTATTTGGATGTTTTGTTTATATATTGTTTTCATGCAAATCCAAAACCATTTAGATATAACAATCCAAATCTACACCAATAGAATATAGAAAATAGAAAACGCATGCAATTTCCACTTATAGATATAGCAATATAAGAATAGTGAATTCAGTGTAGAATCTAACAAATATGGATTGAGCCTTTCAAATCAGCATACTACAGATCCTCCTAAAAAATATGCATAAGAATAAGATTTAGAATCTCATATATTTATACTATACTTAATTAAAGAATCTAATAAGAATTAAGATTTAGAAGAGATAGAATATAGGTTAGAAGAAGAGTAGAAACCTAACCTGTTTCTGGAATTAAGAAAAACTACGGAGAAGCAAAGTAGAGGTGTATAAGAGAGTGAAATGTACGGTTTAGAGAGAGGACGGTGGTCCTTTTTATAGTTGCTAGTGTGTATGTGGACCATAGTATTAATTCAACATCTATATACCTTTTAGCAATAAGGCTTGACAACTTCTTTATATATTAGAACTTTTATTACTCATGAATGTTCCTAAAAAGTCATAACCATTCATTCTAATTTATTTGCATTTCTAAAAATGCTTTTCAAAATTCATTTAATAGTTATAAATTATAGAATTTATTTATTTAGATTGATTAATAGTAACTTCTAACCTTTTCCTATTTCTCCTAATAAAATACTCATTACTAAAGGGAAATTGTTGTCTATTCCATTATTACACCTATTCTAGTACTTCCTCTCTTATTTCAAATGAGCATACCTTGCCTATTAATCCTATATTTCCTCTTTTTCCCAATTAATTCTCAAATAAGTTTCACATTCATAATTACAACTACTACAAAGTCTTGAAGGAAAGAACTTTATGGATTTATTTATTTATGTGAAACTTAAAATAGAGGTAAAATAAGAAAAACAATAAATCCTTGTAAAAATTTAAATTTTAAAGGTTGTTACATGGAAATTGTAACAATTACAAATTATCATTAATATTTTCAATCCAGTTATTTGTTTACTATTATCCTTTATCCAAATGAAAAAATCATCTTCTGTTTTCTCGAAAATTTAGGTTCATAGTTTATCCAACAGAAGAAATAGCAAACTTTTCAAAAAATTTCCTAAGATTTTGTTTTCAAAAAGTCACATTTTCAATTTCTTTTTGAATGGAACTATTGCATAACTTGAGCCTACCAATGAAATGCAAAATAATTCAGTGATATGTCAAAATTCATTTTTGTAGGCTTTCTAGCAAGCTTTTTGCCAATTATTAAAAATGTATTTATTATTTTCCATCAAACTTTCCTATTCTACCTATTTTCTTTTCAAAAAAGATTGTTGTCCACTTTTTAACGAAAGAAAGTTTCTTATCTTAACTCTTTTCTTCCGTATTCCTAATATTCCATCCTTAACATTCCTAATAGTCGCCTTAGAAAAGTCCTTTATGTCCATTTTAACTCTTTTAAGTAATGCTCGTTCTAATGACATTTATTATCTAATTCGAATTAAAACATTCATACCTTCGCATGAATGGTCTTAATTACCCTAATAATATTTTCTGTTTCCAATATTCTTTCACTTATTGCCCATTTAGTGCTCTTTCAAGTTTCAAATTTCCATATTTACTATTACGAAAGTTTATACCATTTAATAAATTCTGTACTTCTGGTTTTCCTCGGTACTCAAGATATTCTTATGCAATGGACATAAATTTTCCTTATTACTAGTTAACCTAGTAGACACATGTTCAAATTCTTTCTATTTATTTCTCTCTTATCCTCCCTATAAACGGTAATTAAACCACTACTTTGATTTCCATTTATTTCCTATTAAATAGAGAATATAAATATTTTCCACTTTTCCAATCTTATAGTCCTTACGGCCATTATGTGTTTACAAATTTCTAAGTCGATAAGGAAGATACTAAATTATTGTATGGTTTCTATGGTATTTCTAGAAATTAAGGCCAATCCTTTCGTACATAAAACTATACATACTATCTTAAAGAGATATGTGTACTTTGATCCTCCTTCGTCAGGCTCTAGTCTCCAGGACTTCATCACTCAAGTGTTCTTACCTACTAACCTATTTAATTGTTAAGAGGAGGTAAGTCAAAACAACAGCTCTGGTAAACGAAAATCACAAAAGTTAAGGAGTATCTATTTCCTATACTTGGAAATATGAATTCATCAATTAAGTGTAAGTAGTTTCAACACACAGTTTTATGTACTAATTAAGCAGACAACTCTATGGTCACTAAAGGCCCACATGCTTATATAAGGAAGAATATAAATTATTACTTAATATCTTATGAGGTGGACTACCATTTGGTCGCTTAAGGCCATTATCTATATTTTATTATGGGCGGATTCACACTATCACTTAATAACCTATGTCGGTCCCTACCCAAGTAATACGTCGTCTCTTAATTATCAACGCTATTGAATATACTCTTAATGTAATGCAAGAAATAGTAATATGCCACTTAATATCGGGTCTGAGGTAGACAATCATCAACGGTGGACCCCTGCATTACCATCCAGTTGTCATCACATGTGAACTCCTATTCCCTAAATACTTCCCTTAGATAAGCGACCCAATTAGCTTTCTTAGGAACTCTTATTTGCCAACCCTATGTATTCACAAACATAGATCCCATATAAGAAGCGGACAATCTCCAGAGAACTACCTTACTCATATGTCTACGGTTTTACTAAGAACTACTTAATACCTCATAAGTTTATAAGAGAAAGGTGGGCCCAATGACCACTTAAGATTAGCGCATTCATTTGAATTCATCCAAGTGCTAAGGAGTGGACCTTGGTAAAACACCTAGTCCTAACCACTTAATACCCAAACAACGTAGGTCAGACACTTAAATACCTCCTCACGGAAGGCCTACTTCACCTAAAGCCTGTCTTTTATTATATCAATAACCAAAACCTAATATACACCAATTGATTGACCATTTCTGGAAATTATATGGGATTTGTAGATTTTGTTTATATATTGTTTTCTTGCAAATCCTAACCCTTTAGGCATAACAAACCAAGACTACACCAACAAAATATAGAAAAATAGGAAACTCATATAATTTCCACTCACAGAGATAGGATGAGAAGAATAGTGAATTCAGTATAGAATCGAATAAATCTGGATTGAGCCTTTCGAATCAGCATACTCTAGATCCTCCTAAATAAATATATATAAGAATCAGATTTATAATCTCACATATTTATACTATACTTAATTACAGAATCTAGATAAGAATTTTGATTTAGAAGAGATAGAGTAGAGGTTATAAGAAGAGAAGAAACCTAACATGTTTCTAGAATTAAGAAAAATGGCGGAGAGACAAATGGGTGGCATAAAAGAGAGTGAAATGTAAGGTTTAGGGGAGAGGTTGGGGACCTTTTTTTTATAGCTGCTAGTGTATATGTGGACCGCAGGATTAGTTATATAAAATATGGCCGGCCTGTTTTAAGTAAAACTATATAAGAACCCAAAATAAAATAGCTTCTAACATATCCCTCACTTAGGAGAGCAGTCGATCGCCTCCCTAAGAGGGAAGTTAACCTCTAGGTCGACCCCTCTTAAGGTAGGGTTGTCGACACCCCTTCTGTTTGGGTCGTTGAAAATTTGGTTGCTTGTGTCTTTCCTTGTATTTAATTCATAGTTAATTCTGATTGATTCATTCCGTTATTATTTATTATTATCCCCTTCTTGTATATATACACACGCAAATTCAAATATTCAAGGAATATTACATTATGCCAATCAATATATAATTTTATTCCAAATTTACATTCACTCAGTTTGAATTTAAAATCTTGTGTGTATATAATTTATGTATAACATGTTTTATTAATGACTTCTTCATATGGAATTTTTTTCCAGCAAACAAGGTATGAAAATGGACTAGAATCTCACCACCAATACAATGGTACCACTTTCATGATCGAATTCTTAATCATCCAAAATTCATATTATCATCCCATTAATATCTTATTTATTATCATTTATTACTATTTATATTTAAATTTAATTGCCTATGTCAATTTAAGGTATATTTTATGAGGTATTACAAAGAACCCCTTGCGAGAACCCAAACACTTCTCGCACCGCAATAGTTGGCTTCGATCCAACGAATGGTTTGCCCTATAATCATCTACGTGTCCACACTATGTGGCATAATCGACTAGCTGCACTTGAGCGCCATAACTAATTAGAGATACTGGAAACATAAAGTGTAAATCGAACTTGGTAATCCTCGACTTTTTCCTCACCCTCAATTCTATAAATGAGCAAATTAGTACTATTTCTCGTTTGTAAGATCGTCTCAAATAAATAATCAATACGACCAATCGCTAATGGAAAAAATTATTCCAATGGCATTCGTTTGCAAAACAACCTATAGTATTTACATGTTACAAATATACAGATTTCAAAACCAAAATATATATGAAATTATGTACTCCCTAGTATATATTAACTCTCGAGTCAATATTGCTTACGTTAAACAACACAACTAAGCTTTGATGCCAAATGTGACAATAACGCCACTAGTTCTTACAGAACCCTATAACTTGCTCTACAAGAACCCGACCGATGTAAAATGGTTATCAAAGGAAAGAAGTAAGGGAAAAGAATAGAAATGGTAAAGAAAGGGGAAATAAGAAGAGAATAGGGAAACAAAATAAAACCACAAAGAACACAAGCATGATCACAGGACCTATCATATAGCTCACAGAGCATCAGAAAACATATAATAGTAACAATCACATATATAAAATAGGCAAGACAGTACTAACAATATAAACAACATAATCGAAGTACATAGGTTAATATTGTTATACAGAATAGTGATAAAGTGTTGCAAGTGATAAATAAACTTAAATTGATAATCTGTCTCTAATAAGGATACATAACACTGTCGAGGCTCCACATTGAAACACAATGGAATAAACATTGATAATATATGTATAAGTATGTAAACATGTCATCTCCTAATAGTCAACTTGCATAGCTCCAAATCTTACCCAAAACTATTACCCGACCTACTCATCAGCATCTTCGATGAGCACCCAAGGTAATAAGAGAAAATATTAAACCTTGGATTAGACAATATCCTTGTATAAGTGATAAATACATCTCAAGTGCTGTAAAAAGTCATAATAATGAATATATATGATATTAAGGCTATGGAGAATCATACTTGTCCTACCCTTGCAACTATAGAGTCAATAAATAAGTTAACAGAAAAATATTGGTATATGTTGCACTATGCTAACATCATGTAGAAAGGTTGTGATATATGTCTAAGTACTAAATAGTGATAGAGGAGTAAATAACCATTGCATCTATCATTCATTCTCACATTCACTCACTATGTGTGCGAAGCATATGGCACTTAGGGTAACTTGTCCGTAATCCATTGAAGCATTGGTAGGTTAAAACATCAAGAAACTCTAATAAACTATTGACCCTTCATAACCTCACTGACTGAGATGATAACCTTACCCAATTCAAACAACAATTGCCTCTATGGTCTACGCATATCCAGTTTAAAACACTGACTAACTCTGATCCATCCTTGTGCTCCTACCTCAAAGGAACACCAAAATATTGAATACCAATTACCCTTTGCACACGTTCTCCATAGTATAATCCATCTCTAAACTGCCTATAAGACCCTCATTTAAAATCATTCATTCAACCCATCAAATCATTTGCAATCTAGAAAATCAAAAAAAACTCTATAAACTACTACTACGTCATAATATCACTAACTCATCCTCTTTTGATAATCACATCAATACGACCAAATGTATCCTTTTTTGCATCATGGAGAAGGACTATCCATTGCAAAAGCTTTGCTTTCCATCATGGAACCACCGTCCTCAAATGATGAACCACTACCACATCCTTTATTCATGCCAAAGCCGCTAATTGAACAACCATATATCAAAACCACTATCGAACTATTTTATCCTACTCCATGAAGTCATGCCATCGTCCATGTCAAATTGGCCAACGTGGCCAATAAAAATCGTAATCAATATTGACTGCTCCAAGTAATCTTTAAGGACTACTCGAATCATGCATCCAACCAAAACACGTCCAAGTAAAACATCAAGCATTCATCATGACATCAAGACTATGGCAAACTCTATCCTCATAATTTAGATTAGCTACCAAGCTCTAGTGGTGTTCTGTCTTTAAATCAATCGTCGAATACCAATGCTACCCCACCATCACATTTGTCTCCAAGTATAGCTGCTGCTCCATCATCGAATCCATCCAAGCACCCTGAAGCTTCTTCGTGATTTTATCTCATCCATTCGAGTCTATCATCTTTGTGCATTCAATTAATAAACAATGACATGTGCATTTGATCTATAAGAACCCTAAAAATGTACTGAATGATATATCATAATACTAGATTGCCTATAAATGGCGATTTTAGCTAAAACTAAGCAAATAACTAAACCATGCAACCAATAGTCATATAAATTCCTAAACTAGCGTACATGCATCTATAGTGGCATTTTAAAAAAAAGCCTATTTATAACAACAAAAGTGGAATAAGTGTCCAGCCTAAATCTAGCAGTATAGTGTGTAATAACGCGTAATCGAGTTAAATGTGATAATCATATTAAGTTACATAAATCATATTTTTTTTCTTTATTATTTAATATGTTCAATTATCCTAAAAATCGCCTTTTGTAATTAGAAATCAATTTTAAAATGTCAAATTTATACTATACTAGAAAATACAGTTCAGTGAGAGACAATATCACCCACCTTAATAAAATCGGTTCAAACCAGCTCGACAACGAAGAGCTCACTAATATGAGTCTAACAAAAGAAACGGGGTCCAAATCGGATCTCATATTCATAAGAAATAAATGATATAATGCATCATTTTATTTAAGGGATTTATGAACTAAACCTATAGTCATTACAATTTAATTACCTTAATTATAATCTTAATACATCTTCTACCTTACCCTACTACGTACCCGTATACGCACAACTCCAAGGCCGTGCACCATCTCCGATGATACGTAGCTCTAGTTGATGAAATTTGAAATTGCTTACACCATTGAACCCCTTATCTCAAACTCAACCAATCCACAACAAAAACTTGATCTCCTAACCCTCTTTGTCAAGACCGCCAAGGTTTTATTGGTTCTCACTCAATTTCATAATTATTAAACATGTGATGGACTTTGCCAAACCTTTTCCTTCGATTCGTTCACCAAAAAAAGTCCGACATTGGCCTCGAAATGTCTTACTCCAACCATCGACGTGAAAAAATCAAATCGATTTTGATAGTCACAGATCACACCCGAACCCATACTGAATGTGGTGCTCCTCCACGGGAGTCCAACAAATCATATGCGATGATTTATCAGGGAGTTTATGAATCGATTAAATTTCTGATTTAATTTAAGGAAGCGTCCATGAAAGGTAGTCATGAATTTTGGAAGAAAGGAGCAAGCAGACCTTACTGTAGCATGTGGTTTATTTTTTTTTACAAATGTTATTTAGATTTCATTTAAAACGGTCACACATTTTAGTACATAAATATCAAATGATATGTTTGTACGCTACAAAACTTGACACTGCGTATCACCTCAACGATATGGTTTCAATGGTATAAGATTTGTCGCAATCTGAGACCGTGCTCCAAATGACAAATTATGCGTATTTCAAGATCGTTTTAACCTCCAAATGGTCCAAACTCGAAATAAAGCAATCCTTTTGCATTTTATTCATGTAACAAACCATCTGAACTTAATGGAAATGATTTCGAGTCTTGAATTGATCATATGTGAAAAGTTACCTTTGTAATAGTCACCCAATTAACGATTAAAATTTAAATAAAATACTTAAATATCCAATCATTAAAATTTGTGTCCTTGCAAATATGTACGATAAGGAGAAGTGACCTGAATAATTTCTCTATTATGTCCCCTGTTAGCCTCTTGCACTGATAAGTTTTATGCTCTAAGCCTATTAATGGTGCTTTTTTGTCACTCGTTCATTTGCTTGTTAATTTTCAACGACTGTCTCCTTTTCTCTATCTATCGCACCCATCTCTAGTGTCTCACCCTTTCTACTACCTAAATGGGGTGCCGCTAATACCATTTTGATTATCTACTGATTGATAAAAAGAGATTGATGGAAACTCTCGCTGAATGGCACATTGACAAGAAGGCATAAAGGACTGACTCCTTCATTGTTACACTTCCAGAAAAGCAAGTAGGAGTATCACATTAGTTTCTATAGCTCTAGAGATGTCTGTAGGTGCTACCCAACTGACCACCGAAAGAGGTGTTTCGGTAGTAGTTCCCCTTAATAGAGACAAGACTACGTCATATATCAACATCTCTAGGTTTCCTTCTTCTCTTGTTCTAATGCAAAGGGTATTGGACTCTCCTCTTATTTTGGATATCTCTAGTCCTTTGGCTTCACCGCCAGCAAGGAAAAAAATATTTTGGATTGATAAAGGAAATCACTGGCTAATCTTTGTATATCGCTCCAAAAATACCAACTACCCCTCTTTTGATTGGAAATCTAACATTGAACGGAAACTTTTGGTATATTCCCTTTCTTTGTTTCTTTTATTATTATTTTTTCATTGGATCTTACTTCGTACTTTATTTTTTCTCTTTTAGCTTGACATGAGTTAGTTCTCTTCCTAAGAGGACACTTTTGAAGTTTCAAAACTTAAGGAGGAGAATCAGGCTATGATGGCTAAGTATCTACTTTAACTATTGCGAGAGACGAAACATTAAAGGAATTTCTTTTAGAGAAATCTAATATTTTTGAGAAGTATAAAGCGGTACATGCTCTATCTGATCAAAATACGAGTTTGAGTATGTCATTAGAGGAGTCCCTGTAAGAGAAGGACAAGCTTGCATCAGAATATGCTTCACTTAGCTCCATCTTCCAAAAGAGCTATAAAAGGAAGAAAAATGCTCTTTATAAAGTTCTTAATGCCTTCATCGATGCAAAAAGAAAGGTTTAAGAGTTCCTGGCGGAATCCTTCGGTGAGACCTTGGGTAATACTTTCTAAAGAGCTCTCCTAGTCACTTATTATGACAACATAAAGAAATGTCCCGACTTGAGCTTTCCTTCTTCGCACCCATCATCAACCGAAAGACTCCCAGTGATGATTTCCAAATGGGAATCATCACGGCTTAAAAATAAGGAGGTTATGTTGTTGGTCTTTTAGCTTTCAAACTTCCCACAATCAAAGAGAAGGATTCTGATGATGAGGATTGTTATGATTTAGATGCATTTAATGACATGATTGAAGGAGTAACAAAAGCAATGATGATGATGATGATCATAACGATGATGATAGTGGCATTGGTGGTGGTATTGGTGGGGGGGAGGGGGTAAAAGTGCTAGAGGAACTAGAATTAGTCAAGGTGACCATTCAGATGGAAAGGAAGATAACGGTTCTCAACTTTCGGAGGGTGGTAATGCTAAGAAAGATAATCCAACTTCTATCCCAAAGGGTTCAGTGTCGTAGGAAGTCACGACTTCCCTAATCCTCAAGAAGATTTACTATCATTGATCCGTAGGGGAAGTGTCATGTGCTCTATCCTTCATTTCTTATATCTTTGGAATAATTTTTATCCAAATTAAACTTTTTTATTAATATTAAGTAGATACTCTCTTCAAATAATTTTTAGATAAGGAGGATGCCCACGTCCCTAATTAAAGATAGGCTTAAATACAAACAATCTCAGATAGACCTTTTATAAAAGGACTTAAATATGCAAGTCAGAGAGTATATCAACATATTTGATAAATATTAGGCTTGACATGAGCGTTACAACATTGATGAGTTTCGAAAGTGACGAATCAAACCCTTGCCCGAAAAAAGCACATCATCGTAAAAAGAGTCTAAGGGAAGACAATAAAGAAACCCTTTTTTGAAGTTAATTGAGGAAAGGGACTTTTTGGCAGGTTTTTGTTGGAAGCCTACTATTGGCACCAGATAGTAGGTATTCGTATATTGGAAAGTTCAACGGTGTCTTGCTTACGCAGTTCCACGGAGACATTTGAATAAGATAGGAAGGGACCTCCACCCTAGAGCAACTTGGAACCTACCCAAAGTTAATTCACTTCTAGTTGACCTTCCCTCCTAAAAAACCTCACATGCTACAAACCCCAAGTGTCTAAAAACTCTATTTTGTGTGAATCATGTCGAAATCTTGTAAGTGCTCAAATTTTGTTCACGTGAAATCTTTTACGTGGTATGCCTGTATACATAACATTATTTTACTGTGTTGTCTCAGGAAACTCACTTATAATCTGATCACTTAGGAATTTTTATCAGAATTCATTAAGTTTCGAAGGGACAATTAAGAAAACACTATATTGATTAAGACTTCAAAATTGGCATGATACTGTTTTCCCAGATATTTATATAAAATGCATAAGCTATTCCCTTGATTTTATCTGACTTTTTAAGAGGAGAACGATAAACTTTTAAAAATAATACAAGACATTTCATTCGAAAATGATTAGATGATGCAACATCCCTCAAGCCGAAGTGTGGGACCGTAGCTATTTCCCTTCAATTTTTACTCTAGATGATATTGAGACTACTTTAGATTCAGTGGCTATTGTATCTATTAACTCATTAAATAAAGCTAAAGGTTCCTCTTTGAAATTTAAATGATGTTTTGAATAAATGTAATTCCCCATTGTTAACTCTATTTAAAATGAAAGGATTTACTCTTAAAATATTGGTTTTATTTATGATTCTCTTATTTAGGCTTCTCAACCAGCATAATAATTTTGTTGTAAGGTCTTTCTTCTATACTTTTAAAATCAAAGTTAAATTTATAGTTGATTATGAACAGCAGAGGGCTTCCGACAATTTCACTCCTCTAAAATTTGCGGATATTTTCTTTGCATTAGAATGGCATTTTTTTAAAATAATGAGTTCTAATTCAAACATTTATGGAACAGAAGACAAATTTTGCGAGTAAGCTGAGACAATAAGAGGAATCCCTTATCAAAGAAAAATGTTTAGTTAAAGAAAATCCTTTGATTGACTCTGATGATGAGATGGTTAAACAAAATCATCAAATTCATGATCTAGAGTATCATTTGGAAAATATTCGAGCCACCTGCAAATCACTAGAATTTTTTTGAGTGGAAGTGTTTCTAATTTCCATATTCAGCATTCCTCGATCTCTTCTAGTCCATCAGAGTCTACTAGACTTAGTATGGCAGTTACTGAGAGGTATCCTTGTTTAACAAACCATATGAAGGGTATGGAGGAAAATTTGATAAGACAATATGCCATAAAGGTAATGCAAGAGATCTGAAGATATTTTGACAATAAAAGAAAAGACGACATTGCTCGTCATATTTATTACTATGATAATCAAGCTAAAATGTTAAAGAAGGAGATACACTCTCTCACGTAGCATAATGCTAAATATAAATCAAGAAACAAGCTTCTTTCCCAAACAAATAGAGCCTTCAATGATGCTCTCAAATCTCTTATTGAATCTATTAATGACGCAAATGAGATTAGGTGAAAAGTGAAGAAGCTCAAAGTTATGCTTTGCATAATTCTTAAAGGCCTTTAGGATCCAACAATGCCAAAGAATTTAATGGAAAGGCTTCAAAACCTCGGAGTTTATTAATTTCTCTTTCAATCTTTTAAATGTAAAATATTCTTGTAAATAACTTGATGAATTATGTAAATAAAATCTTATTGAGATTTTGTCTCCTTTTAATTTACATGTTTGAATTTATGTCGCTTACATCCTTTTGTGACCTTGACTTTCCTACTTACAAGCTAGTTAACTTTTACAAGAAGCATGTTAGTCAAATATTTGAAACCTTATATAGGTTTTTTGATAAGCTTATTCATAAACTATTCTTTTACCAATTCTAATAGTCTAAGATTCGATCAAATAATCGACATTAGGGTATTAATAACTGATGTAATAACTTCAAAACCTTGATTTAGGGTGCATTACAAGAAATGTGAAAGCAATCAAAGGCTATGGCATTTCTTTCCAATATCATAAATTCTAAAATCCTTCCTAACTCCAGTAACAAAAAATCTAAAATCCTTCTTGATAATGCATAAAGGTCCCGAAACCCAGCTTGTGTATTTTCAATAATAGGAGTCCAAAAATCTATTTCTAAAAATAATAGAAGAGCCAAAAAATCTTTTGGTAATAACTAGAAGACCCCAAACCTAGGTTCAAATATTTAAACAACAGAAGTCCAGGAACCCATTTTGGAAATAACAGAAGACCAAAACCTTTTTTGGCAATAATTAGAAGACCTAAAATGCAAATTCGAGTATGTAAATAATAAAAGTCTTGAAATACACTTTTGGAAATAATAAAAGAATGGAACCTCTTCTGGCAGTCATTAGAAGACTCGAATCCCAGGTTTAGGTATTTAAAAATAGATGTCTAGAAATCCATTTTCAGAAATAGTACAAGACTGAAACCTCTTTTGTTAATAATTAGAAGTCCTATAACCCAGAGGTATTTAAATAATAGAAGTTCAAAAATCCATTTTTGGAAATAATAAGAGATAGAAATCTCTTTCTGCAATAATTTGAAGTTTCTTGCCCATTTCAGCCATTATTTCATTTAAAGTAGAGATAAGGCATGCTCTTCTTTCAAATAGAGGCAGGATGTTATTTAGGTGCTCCCTTTGAGGTTTCGTTATCTTTTACGTGATGCGGCATAAGCGGAGGTAGAGCATGCTTAGCTAATGTAAAGGCAGGGATTGTTCTAAAAATAACAGTGATAGAGCGCACCTCATTTGGAGCCGACACATGGCCTAGAGCTTGTCCACCCTCCTCCGCAGAGAGCTATGGGTGGATTCATGGGATTGTGGGTGCATCAGTCAAGCCTTATATGAGGGACTGATGGCTTACCTCTATTTCCTTTAGGAGGCACCTTGATTAAGCTATCTCAATGGGATAAAGAGCTTTAATGGGTGTCCAGTACATGTCACTAGGCATATTCCTCTTTCTCATGAAGCACCTTGACTATGTAAAGTGTTTATTACAAAATAATGGAGCATTTCTATGATGCCCTACCCTGATTCTTATACTAATAAAGAGCGTTAACGAATAATGTCATCTATTAATATAGAGCATAAGGCTGGTTAGGAGCAACCATCCATAATGTTGTACTAAACAAGTCTTAGGTACATCTATAGATTGATCATTTTTTTTCAATTCTTAAGTAGATCGACATATTTAATACTTATTTAATACACTACTACATTGGCTATAGGATCGATCCAGAAAACATAACTAGAGAGAAGTTCCATAGTTCGTAGAATAGCATCACGGATATTGATATATACATACATCAGGTACGATACAAAATAATATACATCACGGAAATACTATCAACGATATACATCCGTACCCATAAAAGAATATGTATAACTGCTAGAGTATGCTACAAGACACTAATTGCTTTTCAAAACTCGCTAAAGCGATAAAAATGTAGTAGGTCGTCCCAAAGAAAAAGCTAGGCAGAAAGGTATCAACATCAAGCACTACCTATAAAAACTCGGTCTGACCCAAGCAAAAAATATGTAGCTCGGTCTAACTGAAACAATAAGATTAGGATATAATACGATAAGATATATCTCATACGGTCTAATTTCTCAAAGAGTGATGCGACATGTATACACAATGTCGTAGATATAGATGAGAGAGGTATTATACAACAACACAAGGCAAACGGTTTTATACACAAGATTTGCTAAGCTCACCAGCAAATCCTAATAGTATAGATAGTTATGTCACTCAACACGAAAGAAAATCACCACCACAGCACAATTAGAACTCATTAGAGAGTTTAAAGTAATATTAATGAAATCCCCTAAATAAATAACATTTATAGCCCACCAACTATTATATTTAAATAGTTAAACATCGTTAACGAAGGTGAAAACATTCAAAATAACCTAAATACTAAAAATAAACACAAAGAAATCTAGAAAGCATCAATATAAAAATAAATGACCAACCGGTCCGAATTTTCCCACCTTCTATATAATTAGGACCTAGCAGTCCAATAAACGACCCACTAGTGTTCCAAGTACTATACATGAGATACCCACCAGTCTAGAATAGGATCCACTAGTCTGAATCAACCCATCTGCTTTATATGTGTACTTAGGACCCACTAGTTTAAGAACGGACAATAATAACACCAAATGAATGTGCTATAGACTTCCAAATAGTAATCAAAATAGATAAAACAAAATGCCCCACACCGTACGTTTTCATAATTTGATTTACTACAAGTTAGTCTACTCCACACGAGAAACCTACAAATAACTTCAATAGATGAGTCTGAAATTAAGCGATTTAATTAATCTACATGTCCCATACTACGTCATTTATAATATCGTTTAAATCATGTTCTTGTTTTCTCAAAGGTGCAAAAATGTGTAGTTTTATATGTATAAAATACTGGGTTTGGGAAAAAGAGTTTATAAATAATTTAGAATTATTTTGGATTATTTATTTGAAAATCTTCATATTTAAGAAAATATCATTTATCTATTGCCTCAAGAAGATTTTTTTTGTAAAATAAATCCATGGAAAGTAATCTTCACAAAGCTATTTATATAAAGAAAATTCGTTATAAAAACTAATTTATAAAAGCATGCATGGTGTGTATGAACCATCACAAAAAGAATAACAATGCATAAAAGCTCATCCAAATAGTACTAAGGATACAATAAAATTTTGGCTTTTGAATAAGCCTTACGTGGGATTAGCAATCACTACATCTTGCACAAGAAAGCTAGGAGGGAAATTAAGCAAAACAGTGCTTCAGCACTTAACAAATGGCATGGAAAAAACACATTAAATATCACAAGATAACACCCCAGGTCACGTCCTGGGGTCATCCACAACATAGCTTGGGTCGACCCACTCGCATGCATTTTCCAAGTGGTGTTCTCCATCTCCAAACCCAACTTTTGGCCAAGTTTTGACCATGCTACACTTGGAATTTTAAAATGAAAATTTGAGAACAATAGATTAGAACTCAAGTAACATACTAAAACAAGAATCACAGCAGTCGAATTTAAAGCAAGAGAGTTATTCACTCTCAAAGTAGGACTGACAATAATTTCAGAACTGAAAATTCACCAAAACAAAAATTGAGTTTTACATTAACAAAACTCCGTTCAAGCAATAATATTTTGAAATACACTTCACATCTTAATTAGAATGGGTGTAGATACTCACCTTATGTTTGGACAATATGATTTGCATCAAAGAATTTGTTAAAGGTTGAACCTTTTGGCCTCAAGGAGCTTTGTTTTTGCATGTAGATAAATTTACAGTAGCATGCAATTCAAGAGATTTAAAATAAGCAAAAAATCATGAATTTGTGATGAAATGATTCCTGAAATTCATAGAGATAACCTGTAGAGAATAGTTACTAGCAATTCTTTTTTATTTTAGTTTAGTGTTGATGGTTTTAAAGTATGATTTGGGGGAGGATTTGGTGAAGTATTGTTTCCTATAAGCTGTATGGAAGAAGATGACATCCTTTGTTTTACTGTAAGTAGTGAAAAGTCGGGTTTGCACGACTTATGCAGGATCTTTAATATGGCTATGCGGAAAGTATGTGATATACTAACTTGTATATTTACAATAGTTATGCAGGTAAATATTTAATGTAAAAAGATCTCACAGAAGCAATATCACAGATAAGCAAGTATAGCAAATGCAGTAAATAGGAAAAATCACACCAGGGATTATTATACTGGTTCGGAGCACCGTCCTACGTCCAGTCCCAGACTTCTATCTGGATTTTCACTAAACAACAACCTCACTTCACCTGGAGGAAACAGGTTTACAATACCCGAGTAGCCGAACGGGATTTCACGCCTCTAACAACACGAGGACTTCAACACTCGCCTCTTATAACACGAGGACTTCAACACTTGCCTCTTATAACATGAGGACTTCAACACTTGCCTCTTATAACACGAGGACTTCAACACTTGCCTCTTACAACACCGAGGACTTCAACAATAATAAGATTTTGACTTTGAATGTGTTCTTCCTTCAACACTGATTTGTCAAAAATTGAGTACACTCTTCCTATAATCTTATCCTCAAATGTAATTTGATGTTTAGTAAGATTAGGAAGTAAAATATCGAGTTGAATCACAAGTGTATGAAATATGCTTGGTGATTCAAACGATTATTGAATGCTTTTGAGTGCTTTTTGAGTGAAAAGGATAATGCAAGATAGATCAGAAAATAGAGAGTAAATTCAGTGATTTGAATGATTGCAAATTTATGTATTTATAAAGATCGAGTAGTTGCAATTATTGGTGAAGAGTTGCAATCAAAAGAAGTGATTATTCATGAGAAGAAATGGATGCAACTCTTAGAGAAAGGAGATGACTTTTCACAAAAATTCAAAAAGCTGTTGACCTATGAAAATCTATAGGTCGACATGTTTTTAGCCGTTGTAATTCAAAAACCTGTTGACCTATAAAAATTTGTAGGTTGACCTATTTTTGACCGTTACAATTTAAAAACCTGTTGACCTATAAAAAATTGTAGGTCGACATGTTTTCGGTCATATGCATAAAAAATGTCTTCATGAGTAGTATTTTCAAACAATTAGAAGTATGATTATTTGAGGATAGATTTTAACATTTTATAACTCTAAATAATCAACTTCTAACCTATGAAGTCATCTTGTCTTCTTTTTGTCGATGTAGAAGCTTCTTCTTGTCATAAATCAAAATAACCATCGACGCTTCAACTCAACATTCTCCCCCTTTTTGATTGATGACAACCTGGCATAATAAAGGTATTGTTCCTTGTATATTGCTCCCCCTGTATATATGCTCTCCCTGAATCATATATATAATCTGCATAACAATCGTTAGTAATATTTCTCCCCCTTTGTCATCGACAAAAAGGGTATATAGTATTGCAAAAATGATAGTAACAACAATATTACTATAAGATTTTCTTCCTCTGAATATAAAGCTCCCCCTAAATTTCTGCAACATTTGTTATATAATAAAATATCTAACCTTTTGATTCCTGCATTAACAAATGTTAGCACACATATACTTTTAACATATTAAGCATATAATTTTTTAAATAGCATATGTAACCGGTCGACAGGAAATTTAAAGGCGGTCGACAGGAAATAGTTCTGAATGAATTTATATAGGCCAGTTTACCTGGACCGGTCGACAGCTTTATTAGGGGCGGTCGACAGCTTTATGTTCTGATTGAAAATAAAAAACAAGTTTAACTAAGACCGGTCGACAGGTAAGAAAATAGGCGGTCGACCGATTAATTCTCTGGTTGGAAATAAAGAACATAATGGACAAGACCGGTCGACAGCATAATTTGGGGTGGTCGACAGGTTTTGAATAATTTTGTTTTTCTCCTTCTCTTTTGAATTTTCAAACTCCAACAACACTTATTATATATGCGTATTTCTCCCTCTTTGTCATTGATAAAAAAGAATAAAGATCATGATAGAACAGTAATCGAATATAAGACATAATTTAAAGTACCTTCGGGAGATATCAAAATTGTCTTCTTTTTGTTGTGGTGTACCTGCAAAGAATATGATGTATATACCTTTGGTACCCACTTGCTTTGTTTGGGTCCATGGGTTAGATGGAAGGTAACCAAACCCAAGAGGATTTAACGGAACCTTTAAAGATAAAATTTTCGTTATTAACTACCGAATCAAAATAATCATCGATATATTTTTCTCTGTTTTTTCAACTTACAGGAACCCAAATACTTAAGTAATCTCTATTGATGTTCCTTTTCGTGCTTCTAGATCTATTATATAGATCTCTGGTCATAGAAGTATTCGAATTTCTATAATAATTGGGTCTTGGATGTGTATTAGTACTAGCAGTGATATTCTTATTGTACATGAAAGCATATCTAGTACTATTTCTAAGATTAGTATTATTTCCAAAGTCGCTATTGACATTTTTCTTTTGAGATTTCACAATAGGTTTTGGTTTGGAAGATAAACTAAGATTTTTCTTAGCTTTGTTCTTTTGCATTATTTTCTTCTTTCCATAACCAAGATGCTTCTTAATTTCTTGGTTTTTATATCCCAAACCTTTCTTATTTGAAGTAGATTGTGAATTCTCAATGATCTTTGTCAAATTTTCTCGACCTTTGTTAAAGTTAGAAACATTTTGAGTAATATTTTCGAACTTATTTTGTAAACTAATTTTTTCAAGGTCTAGAATCTTGACTTTTGCTTTAAGCTCATGATTTTCAGTAATGAGAATATCATTCTTCTCTTTTTGAATTTCAATTTCTTGAGTCAAAAGAGATAGTTGAGAACTAGAATTAGAAGACGATTCTTGAGCCTTTTCAAGTTCTTCTTCTAATATTTTCTTCTCATCTTTTAACATATCTCGTTCTAATTCGGATCTATTCAACATTGTCTTGACTTCTTTTAACTGATATTTTGTATCTTTAAGTTTAATCATTACTTTATCATAAATATCAAGCATATCCTCAAGAGTAGGAATTCGTACCTCATCCTCTGTTGCCATAAAACATATATTTGCTTGTTCAGTGTCTGAGTCACTTTCGCTATCAGATGAAGATGAGTCTGAATCATCCCAGGTTACTGAGAAAGCTCTCTTCTTTGATTTGTCCTTCTTGAATTTTTCGGAATTCTTCTTTTTATCCGGACAATCTTTATGCATATGTCCCTTCTTGTGACAGTTGAAGCATTCCATAGTTGAAGAAGATGGTTTGTTTGATCCAAACTTCTTTTTGTCGTATCGACTAGCCTTTCTTTGTTTCAAAAACTTCTTAAAACCTTTTGCAATAAGTGCTAAGTCTTCATCTTTAGAGTCTGAAATGTCTTCATCTTTTCCGGCATGAAAAGCAACATTTTTCTTTTCTTCTTTTTGTTCTCTTCTAGCCTGTAAATTTGCTTCATAGGACATTAGATTTCCTATCAACTCATCTGGCTTCATGATAGAAAGATCATTAGCTTCTTCTATAGCTAATACTTTTCCTTCCCATTCATTAGTCAGTGAGTGTAGGATTGTTGAAACTACATCAAAGTAAGAATATTTTTGTCCTAACCCAATAAGAGCATGATGAATAGTTTGAAACCTTGAATACATCTCATTGATTGTTTCATTTGGCTTCATTTTGATATTTTGGAATTGACTTTTCAACAAAGCTATTTTTGCTTGTTTAACCTTGTTAGTACCTTCATGAGTGGTCTTTAGTGTTTGCCAAATTTGATAGGCAGTGGTACAGATACTAACACGGTTATACTCATTTTGGTCTAATGCACAAAACAACATATTTATTGCTTTTGCATTTATAGCTGCTGCTGTTTTCTCAGCAGGAGTCCATTCTGCATACTCAGTAGTTGGATTAACTATTTCTTTCTGAGTAGCATTCCAAGCATCATAACTTGTTGATTGCATATAGAAAGCAATACGTGTTGCCCAATAACTATAGTTTAGGCCATTAAAGAAAGGAGGTCTTTGTGTAGATTGACCTTCAGTGTAAGTGTTAGTGCTTGCGTTATTTTCCATATTACTCGAATATATCAAATAACTGTGTTACGGTTATATGATGACCTTGCTCTGATACCAATTGAAAAGTCGGGTTTGCACGACTTATGCAGGATCTTTAATATGGCTATGCGGAAAGTATGTGATATACTAACTTGTATATTTACAATAGTTATGCAGGTAAATATTTAATGTAAAAAGATCTCACAGAAGCAATATCACAGATAAGCAAGTATAGCAAATGCAGTAAATAGGAAAAATCACACCAGGGATTTTTATACTGGTTCGGAGCACCGTCCTACGTCCAGTCCCAGACTTCTATCTGGATTTTCACTAAACAACAACCTCACTTCACCCGGAGGAAACAGGTTTACAATACCCGAGCAGCCGAACGGGATTTCACGCCTCTAACAACACGAGGACTTCAACACTCGCCTCTTATAACACGAGGACTTCAACACTTGCCTCTTATAACATGAGGACTTCAACACTTGCCTCTTATAACACGAGGACTTCAACACTTGCCTCTTACAACACCGAGGACTTCAACAATAATAAGATTTTGACTTTGAATGTGTTCTTCCTTCAACACTGATTTGTCAACAATTGAGTACACCCTTCCTATAATCTTATCCTCAAATGTAATTTGATGTTTAGTAAGATTAGGAAGTAAAATATCGAGTTGAATCACAAGTGTATGAAATATGCTTGGTGATTCAAACGATTATTGAATGCTTTTGAGTGCTTTTTGAGTGAAAAGGATAATGCAAGATAGATCAGAAAATAGAGAGTAAATTCAGTGATTTGAATGATTGCAAATTTATGTATTTATAAAGATCGAGTAGTTGCAATTATTGGTGAAGAGTTGCAATCAAAAGAAGTGATTATTCATGAGAAGAAATGGATGCAACTCTTAGAGAAAGGAGATGACTTTTCACAAAAATTCAAAAAGCTGTTGACCTATGAAAATCTATAGGTCGACATGTTTTTAGCCGTTGTAATTCAAAAACCTGTTGACCTATAAAAATTTGTAGGTCGACCTATTTTTGACCGTTACAATTTAAAAACCTGTTGACCTATAAAAAATTGTAGGTCGACATGTTTTCGGTCATATGCATAAAAAATGTCTTCATGAGTAGTATTTTCAAACAATTAGAAGTATGATTATTTGAGGATAGATTTTAACATTTTATAACTCTAAATAATCAACTTCTAACCTATGAAGTCATCTTGTCTTCTTTTTGTCGATGTAGAAGCTTCTTCTTGTCATAAATCAAAATAACCATCGACGCATCGACTCAACAAGTAGTATAGTATGAAGTTTTTTTTTTTAGGTTTCCATATTTTTCTAAGGAAAATTAGTAATTTGGGGAAATTTTGGCCCACTTAGAGCCACTAACGTCGAACTAAACTTAGTTATAATAATTAGTACATATTAGCCATTTATTTTCATTCTTTTACATGTTTTACAATTATGAATGTAATATTTAAACACAAAAATCATATTTAAGTTCTTCTGCATAAATTTACAGACATATTGGCATAAGCTAAAAATATTTTTAAACATATGAAACAAAATTTAAACTTTACACACAATAAAAATTCATATTTTAACAAAACAACGTTTTTCGCTATAATTTCCCAAAACATACAAATTTCTACACTTCATATCTTTACAAAATTTTACACAACTTCATTTCTGACAATTTTTAACATAAAATTATTAATACTGTACATAAAAAACATTTTACGGTTAGTTGTACGTTTTACTTCTTTATTGATAAACTATTTAAATTCAAATTTATATAAACTACAATCTCTTGTTAAAGTAAGCATCAAATCTCTTTTAAAATATTATAACATACTTAAATATTTATCAAATCAATATTTACACTTTGTTATTTAATTAGAACTCAAATAAGTTAGAAACATTAATTTACATTTAAATTCATTATTTACTCGAACTTAAGATTTTCATGTATCAATTTATCTATAAATCTATTAAATGCTTAAATTTTACATTTTAAAGCTTACAAAATTTATTTTATGATTATTTCATTTTAATTACACAATCCAACATTACAATTACTTTTTTTTAATTTATTTAATTTAACTCATCCCATTGTTATTTAAATTTTTCCAAATTTACATCAAAATAATTCCAAACTTATGGAATTAGCAAAATAATGAATTTTGAGATTTATTACTCAACTAGTAATTGTTTTAATTGATTATCCACTAAATATAAGATTATATTGTGTCTCCATGCAATTTTTTAAAATTAATTTGTTTACACTTGTAGCTCTCAAAAATCTTAGACTTTGCATAAATATTGGGATTTTTACGAGTTAACCTCCACAAATCAAGGTTGAATCAAATTAATCACTGTAACAACCCGGATTTCGACAGACCAAATTTTTAAAATTCGATCAATCAAAACCCGAGTTGGGTGCTCTGGTATCCTGCAGAAAAAGATAGAGATAAAGAAACAAGTCAGAACTCGTAAAGCATCTCACAGCGGAAGGAATTAAAATATAATATATTCAAAAATAGCTTTACCTTATATATCATACTGTCTAACAAGTATCCAAAGCTATACCATCTCTGTCATGAACCTAACCTGGAAGTATGTAATGAGGAGGGGGTCAGAACATAAGTTCTGTGTCAGTGGACTTAAAATAAACTTCTGTATAATCCTACATATACCGTTCAGTTACATTTTCTTGCTTATTAGGTGTTACGTATTACTCAAAGTTTACACACACGTCGCACCCACCTACTCCCTAGTAGAGTAACCTAATATAATGTATATGTAGCTACCCCCAAACCGAGGTACACCCCGTGATACCCTATTCGCACGGCCTCCTCCGTAACACCACGGTAAAACGCGCAATCCCTCATTCTATGCCATAGTAACGTACATATCTTTGTATACATATAACAATGCTACATCCACATAGAACCGCTGACGTAAGTGTACTGACTGCCATCTTCGAACTATTCGATCGAATTTGGTTTCATCATCGAATAATGCCCTCTAGTTTACGATATACCACCCTGAGCAGACATGGTTGTACCTAGACTTTCTCACGTACGTATCATCAATCGTACTTGATGTTTCTACTGCACATAACCTCTACTTGTGCATCCGAGTTCCGTGGCAGGGCTATACCGGAAACACGGAACTCGGTCGGGAGCTTTTCTATATCTGTTACTGGCCCGCCTCTAAGAGTGTCCAATGTACAGATATCCCTCGGGTCTGGTTTTTCTATGGTGGCTATGGCCCCACCTCGGCCCCTCCCTCAACTAGTAAAGACCACACGAGCTAAGCGACTACCCCTAACAAGCAAACAATCTAAACATCCATGTGGGGTCTCCCCGCACCCGTCCCTTGATAGCAAAGGTTAACGATCTCTAGGGGTTAGCTCTTGTCTTTTCGCATTTCTTAGGCTGCTGGTGACAGGCGTTCGACGATCTTGCTATCATTTGGTCTTGACCCTCCACCTCCGCCTGAGGCAACCGCCGAACCACCCTTAATGCCACCGCGTACAGCATTCTGACTGCCCTCTACTTGTGCAGTCAAGGCCCACCCACCTGGTAGTTCCGCGCACACCCAACCTCTGTAATCCTAGCCCGAAGCTAAACCACCACAGAGGACTACCAGGAGCACCTTTAACGTATCAGGAAGCCGCCTGCCTCCCCTTCCAGTCCGTTGGATCCGCCAAAATGATGAGCTTGCGTTCTCCTCGTGCCTTACGACACCGTGATGATCTACCTCGTTAAGTTATTCATCCTACAACGTACGGACTGCTTCAAGCGTCCTAGTTTTATATGTCATTAGACCCTAAGTCTAACCATTCATTTCGCGCTTGTGCCACCTCGTCAACTTTCTCATTTAACTTGGTTATTCACATTAGCTTCCTTTTTCGTATTTACCAAGTTACCCTTGCTTATTAATTCAATTTATACTTAACCCATTTAAGTCCATTAATAAGCCCACAGCATGTTATTTTCCAATTTCATGAATTATTCCCTTTTTGGGTTACAACAACATGTTATACTTAATTCATAGTTTAAGTATGCCTTATCCCACATATATACTGATAAGGAGAATAACCCCCTAAACACCAGCCCCGAAGACCGAAATCAACATCAAACTGGCACCCAGAGAATTGCTCAACCCAACCAACATATATGATTCTAACTTACTTCTTTTCCATTCGTATAACTTATATCCTCATATATTTCACGCTTCTCCTTCCCAAACTACTTAATTTATAATTAATTATATCCTTACATATAAGTTATCTTATTTTCCTTTATCGTTTCTTATAACTTATCTTATCCTATAAGTTATACTTTCCACTTGTCCCTAGGACAAGTCTAACCTATTATCCTTCCTTTTCTTATTCAAATTCATTCATAATAGGTTATTTACCATTCCCCCACTTTTGTCATTAATTTAGATTTACTTAACCCTTTCTATTTATTTAACCCGTTACCTAAACTTTACCCAATTCAATTAATTTGTAATACCATTACGGGTCCCATTTGGTTAAGCATTTATTTATTTAGGTCTTACATGTCGCCCATGTCCCACTTAACCCTTTATTATTGTTACCATGCCTTACACATGTCTTACTATGGTTAAGTCTACATTAGTCATGTTTTACATGTCATTTATACCATCCCCTTAATCTTCTAACCATGCCCATGTCACCCACATGTCTTATTATGGTTAGTATTTCTTAATTTATTCATTATGACGAACGGTGCATGACCTCCCACATTAGACCGAACACTTTGTGGCTGCTGGATTTGCCGGGCGGTTCCGGGCAGTCTTACACCACAAAGCGGGTCTAACCTCGTGTCACTAACCGTTACGCCTACAATTCCCGCCTTTGACCTCTCACATTAGACGTCCAATTGTGGCAGCTGGATTCGCCGGGCGGTTCCGGGCAGTCTTACACCACAATTGCGCCTAACCTCGTGTCAAAGGTTTATTAACATCGTATTTCACCCAAACCCCAATTTTCATGTCATGTGTTCCAAATTCAACATATAGTCATGTTTATAATTTTTCCTATTCCAACTTGTCACTAATTACCTACTAATTAGCTTTATTTACAAATCATATTTATGCCTTGTTCCTAATTCAACTTAATTACATTTCATTTTCATGCCTATCTCTAGCTTGTCATTAACTACGTCAATTTCATAATAGTCGGCCCAATTTCATATTACCCAAATTATCTTATTTTAGCCAAATTCACAAATGGAATGTTACTCACCTAAACATGTCAATTTCAAATGTAAATTATCTCAATTTATGCTTATGCCTATAATCTCATTAATAGGTTACGCCTATTACTTCAATTCAACTTATAGTTTAAACCCCCAATCACATAATATTAGACTTGGAATAAATAATTCCAACTAAATTTACATAATTTCATGTTAACATCATAAATTAGAGTATATGATTACGCGCTATTCACATTCCCAAATCATATAAAATATTCACTATGGATTGCATCCTTAAATTTACCAACTTCAAGCTCTATCACAATGATTTTACAATTGCAACAATAACTGTTATGCCACAGTCCCAATATTTGCAATAATAATTGCTATGCCACAATTCCCAATATTCGCAATAATAATTGCTATGCCACAAATTCCCAAATTTTAGGTTATGTTTCTCGATTACATAAAATGAAATATGCCCCAAAATTTCCCTATTTCAACCGTTCGTATGTATAATAATATTTTCGTCTAGGTTCGAGATATCCTAGATCCACAATGAAAAGGCAGGAGAATAAAAGAACAATTACTATCACATAATTCATGCATTGAATTCATAACTGGGGAAATGGTGAACGATAATAATATATATTATACAAAATTTTATCGTAATTCCACTCGCTTTGCTAGTCGTCTTCAAAATAAGGACTAGATAACTCTTGAATTGTTTTCCCTCTTTTGCTTAGCTCGAATTACTGTTTTGAATCATCTTTGATTTCTCTTTGCGGCATAAATTTGTGAATCTGAATCCAATATCTTCTCTTTAGATTTGAATCTCTTTTCCATTTCATTCGTTGTTCTAGATCTCATTCTTTTAATTTTTAAGAATAGATGTTGTAGAGAAAAGAGGGAAGAATAGATCCAAGATTTTTTTTGGAGAAGAAGAAGATAATGAGAGAGAAGAGAGCCATGGCTTCGCCATGAATTGTTGTGGAGATTTACAATGAGCCTAGGGTGTTTATATAGGTGCTCAAGACCTTATCGTACGCGCAGCGCTAAGTCAGCATTGAACCCAGTTAAGAAAATTGTCTAGGTTCGCAGATGAATCTAGCCAAATCTTATCGTACACGCAGTGCTGAGTCAACATTGGGTCCCACAAGTTATTTTGGCGTAGAAATTTGATTTTCGAACTTTTGAATTTCTTGAATTTATTTAACTGTTTTATTCATATGAAATATTCTCATATGTATACAATTCCTCTAACGACCATTTGACGCGTATATATATACGCACAACTTTCATTTTATTTTCAAAATTCGAACGATGTTGCAACGTTATTTAATTCTCGCCATATTTCATTTACTATCTTATCTTAAATTTTATCTTTCGTATACATATATTTCTGCATATATATATATATATATATATATTCTCATATATATACATATATTTTCTTTATTTCCTTATATGTACGTTCTTATCCTTTCAAATTTTGAATTTGTATATGTACATATATTTGCATGCTCAGTTGGCCCTCTCTAAAATAGGGATAAAAATTATGCCGCCGCCGGGGTTCGAACCCCCGACCTCTATGTTACAAATCCAATGCCTTAACCAACTGAGCTACAAAGTATTTTGTTAATAAGTCTTAGAACTATGATAATTATTGTTCTCTCCTTACTTTTCTTTTTCATGTTAGTTACAATACTTAAATTAAACCATTGCATGAATCTTTTTATTTTATTTTTCTTTTAATGTTAATGCATTTTGTTTGCAAATCAGTGCATGCAACATATTTACATCGCATGCAACCAATCCTTTCTTTCTTTCATATATTAATTAATTTTCATTATACATCACCATTATTTACCTATCCGTGTATATATATATATATACACATTTCTGTACATTTTTAATTATATTAAAAATGCGGGGTGTTACATTCTCCCACCCTTAAAGAATTTCGTCCCTGAAATTCGATAAGAGTAAAATAGATAATCCCTCGCAATATCCATCCATCAAGTGTGCATCCAATTGTTGCAAACATTGTGCACATGTGCAAAGTAAGATACATCATAGTAAAGTATGTATGCCTAATTTGGATCCACCTATGTGCATGCAAATTTTAAAAACTCTTTTTAAAACATGATGCTCACATCCTAAATATACTTGCAGTTCTATATGAATGCAACATTTTTGAAAAATCAAAACA
Source organism: Allium sativum (assembly GCA_030737875.1). Classification (NCBI taxonomy): domain Eukaryota; kingdom Viridiplantae; phylum Streptophyta; class Magnoliopsida; order Asparagales; family Amaryllidaceae; genus Allium; species Allium sativum. The sequence continues at coordinate 314,134,244 of CM060925.1, forward strand.
TTTTTCACCCAAATTTTCCCATACTCTTACAAAATAAGAGCATAGTTCATCCAATTGTCGCATCCAAAACCCTACCAACCATCATTAAATTCGAAATTTAGAAAAATCTAATTTTCAATTTGATTTCTTATGTTACGAAAACGGAAAAACTCACATCCTCCGTTTTTCTTTTCTAATTGTACTTGGGTTTTTACATAACTATTCTATAAAGATTTCCTATTTTCCTGTCCAAGCACAACTACATTAGAAAGCCTTCTTTTCTATTTCATCTTATCTTGGAGTAATTTCATACTTATTTATCTTTTTCTTAAGATTTTCATTTTCTTTTCCCGTCACGTTTGTTGCTTTACTGAATTTATTGTTTCTTGTTAGTTAGGCTATTCTCTTTCTTAGCTTATTTGACTTAATCCAATTACTTAAGTTTATTATTTCATATAAGCTTTTTCTGTTTTCAACTCAAACAGCATCCTACACAGCTACAACTATGGGCCATGCATCTTAGGACTATGTCACGAGTCCACTCAACAAGATCTATATGCTTGTTTGCCCTTCACTACCTAGTAGTCACTACTAGCACTTGCTGTGTATTACTAGCCTATACTTCTCTTTCAAGAAACAATCCTAGACTCATACAGCTTATGCATTCTACGGGAAATTTTCCATTAGTTCCATATTTTCTAATCCCTGACTGAAAATTGGCAAGAAAGTAACTCCCTAAGTATCAACCCCGAAGACCGAAATCAACATCAGACTGACACTTAGAGAATTACTTAACTCAACTAATCCCCAATTGGTTCTAATTGCTTTAACTTCATCTCGTTCTTTCTAGGCCTTAATCCTTAACTACTCCATTTTTAAAACATGGTTTGGCCTTCTTCTTTTTTTTATTACATTCTTCTTCCATAAACTAAAAGTGGTAAAACTTTTATTCTTTTCTCAAAAACTTGCTTTTGCCAAAACAAAAAAAAAACATGTCACAAAATAAAATGCAAAACATTTTCTTCAAATCATGAAACTGGAGTAGACAAGGACAACTAATGGGTTACATTGTTCCTACTTACAATGTTAATCTTAGCTACTATGGTGCAAACATCTACTCTATTCTTATTACCACTTATTTTGTTTACCCAACAAAACTTTTAAAACGATAATCAAAGTTTAATAGAATAGAGATTTCAAAAATTCCTTTTTCAAAATGCAACATTTTCCTTTCAAGATTTTCATATATGAGAACTAGTGAGCTATATATATATGCTCCATAATATGCACCTTTTCATGAGAGAATTCTTTAAAAACAAGAAATCATGGTTTTTCACAATATACCCTACTTTATTTTAAAACCCAATATGCATTTTTCAAACACCAAACTCTTTTACAAATTCAAGTTCTTAAAAGTTTATTATTAGGTTAGACTAAAAGCGGGTCTCTCAACTCAACTAGGCTTTCCTAGGCACTTTCCAAACCAATTCTCTCAACTATATATATATATATTCCTAATCCATTTTCCGCATTTTAACCTTCTCCTAATTTATAAGGTTACACTTATAAACCCACTACTCTGAAATACTAACATTTCTGTTTCCATCCTATGGGATATTTTCTTTTTCCAACGCCAAGTCATATTGTACACTTTCTCAACCACCTAATGGTTTCCAAATTCCTATGTTCATTCCTTGAGTGTACAAACTAGATATCCCAACCCTTTTCATGCCTAGTGGGCTACTTTATGGATTTAGGTCTATATATATAATATATTTATATTTTAGAAAATACAAATACGTTCACTCATTATTGCCCTAAGATCACTAAACCGAAGCTCTGATACCAGATGTAACAACCCGGATTCCGACAGACCAAATTTTTAAAATTCGATCAATCAAAACCCGAGTTGGGTGCTCTGGTATCCTGCAGAAAAAGACAGAGATAAAGAAACAAGTTAGAACTCGTAAAGCATCTCACAGCGGAAGGAATTACAATATAATATATTCAAAAATAGATTTACCTTATATATCATACTGTCTAACCAGTATCCAAAGCTATACCATCTCTGTCATGAACCTAACCTGGAAGTATGTAATGAGGAGGGGGTCAGAACATAAGTTCTGTGTGAGTGGACTTAAAATAAACTTCTGTATAATCCTACATATACCGTTCAGTTACATTTTCTTGCTTATTAGGTTATACGTGTTACTCAAAGTTTACACACACGTCGCACCCACCTACTCCCTAGTAGAGTAACCTAATATAATGTATATGTAGCTACCCCCAAACCGAGGTACACCCCGTGATACCCTATTCGCACGGCCTCCTCCGTAACACCACGGTAAAACGCGCAGTCCCTCAATCTATGCCATAGTAACGTACATATCTTTGTATACATATAACAATGCTACATCCACATAGAACCGCTGACGTAAGTGTACTGACTGCCATCTTCGAACTATTCGATCGAATTTGGTTTCATCATCGAATAATGCCCTCTAGTCTACGATATACCACCCAGAGCAGACATGGTTGTACCTAGACTTTCTCACGTACGTATCATCAATCGTACTTGATGTTTCTACTACACATAACCTCTACTTGTGCATCCGAGTTCCGTGGCAGGGCTATACCGAAAACACGGAACTCGGTCGGGAGCTTTTCTATATCTGTTACTGGCCCGCCTCTAAGAGTGTCCAATGTACAGATATCCCTCGGGTCTGGTTTTTCTATGGTGGCTATGGCCCCACCTCGGCCCCTCCCTCAACTAGTAAAGACCACACGAGCTAAGCGACCACCCCTAACAAGAAAACAATCTAAACATCCATGTGGGGTCTCCCCGCACCCGTCCCTTGATAGCAAAGGTTAACGATCTCTAGGGGTTAGCTCTTGTCTTTTCGCATTTCTTAGGCTGTTGGTGACAGGCGTTCGACGATCTTGCTATCATTTGGTCTTGACCCTCCACCTCCGCTTGAGGCAACCGCCGAACCACCCTTAATGCCACCGCGTACAGCATTCTGACTGCCCTCTACTTGTGCCGTCAAGGCCCACCCACCTGGTAGTTCCGCGCAGACCCAACCTCTGTAATCCTAGCCCGAAGCTAAACCACCACAGAGGACTACCAGGAGCACCTTTAACGTATCAGGAAGCCGCCTGCCTCCCCTTCCAGTCCGTTGGATCCGCCAAAATGATGAGCTTGCGTTCTCCTCGTGCCTTACGACACCGTGATGATCTACCTCGTTGAGTTATTCATCCTACAACGTACGGACTGCTTCAAGCGTCCTAGTTTTATATGTCATTAGACCCTAAGTCTAACCATTGATTTCGCGCTTGTGTCACCTCGTCAACTTTCTCATTTAACTTGGTTATTCACATTAGCTTCCTTTTTCGTATTTACCAAGTTACCCTTGCTTATTAATTCAATTATACTTAACCCATTTAAGTCCATTAATAAGCCCACAGCATGTTATTTTCCAATTTCATGAATTATTCCCTTTTTGGGTTACAACAACATGTTATGCTTAATTTATAGTTTAAGTATGCCTTATCCCACATATATGCTGATTAGGAGAATAACCCCCTAAACACCAGCCCCGAAGACCGAAATCAACATCAGACTGGATCCTAGAGAATTGCTCAACCCAACCAACATATATGATTCTAATTTACTTCTTTTCCATTCGTATAACTTATATCCTCATATATTTCACGCTTCTCCTTCCCAAACTACTTAATTTATAATTAAGTATATCCTTACATATAAGTTATCTTATTTTCCTTTATCGTTTCTTATAACTTGTCTTATCCTATAAGTTATACTTTCCACTTGTCCCTAGGACAAGTCTAACCTATTATCCTTCCTTTTCTTATTCAAATTCATTCATAATAGGTTATTTACCATTCCCCCACTTTTGTCATTAATTTAGATTTACTTAACCCTTTCTATTTATTTAACCCGTTACCTAAACTTTACCCAATTCAATTAATTTGTAATACCATTACGGGTCCCATTTGGTTAAGCATTTATTTATTTAGGCCTTACATGTCGCCCATGTCCCACTTAACCCTTTACTATTGTTACCATGCCTTACACATGTCTTACTATGGTTAAGTCTACATTAGTCATGTTTTACATGTCATTTATACCATCCCCTTAATCTTCTAACCATGCCCATGTCACCCACATGTCTTATTATGGTTAGTATTTCTTAATTTATTCATTATGACGAACGGTGCATGACCTCCCACATTAGACCGAACACTTTGTGGCTGCTGGATTTGCCGGGCGGTTCCGGGCAGTCTTACACCACAAAGCGGGTCTAACCTCGTGTCACTAACCGTTACGCCTACAATTCCCACCTTTGACCTCTCACATTAGACGTCCAATTGTGGCAGCTGGATTCGCCGGGCGGTTCCGGGCAGTCTTACACCACAATTGCGCCTAACCTCGTGTCAAAGGTTTATTAACATCGTATTTCACCCAAACCCCAATTTTCATGTTATGTGTTCCAAATTCAACATATAGTCATGTTTATAATTTTTCCTATTCCAACTTCTCACTAATTACCTACTAATTAGCTTTATTTACAAATCATATTTATGCCTTGTTCCTAATTCAACTTAATTACATTTCATTTTCATGCCTATCTCTAGCTTGTCATTAACTACGTCAATTTCATAATAGTCGGCCCAATTTCATATTACCCAAATTATCTTATTTTAGCCAAATTCACAAATGGAACGTTACTCACCTAAACATGTCAATTTCTAATGTAAATTATCTCAATTTATGCTTATGCCAATAATCTCATTAATAGGTTACGCCTATTACTTCAATTCAACTTATAGTTTAAACCCCCAATCACATAATATTAGACTTGGAATAAATAATTCCAACTAAATTTACATAATTTCATGTTAACATCATAAATTAGAGTATATGATTATGCACTACTCACATTCCCAAATCATATAAAAGATTCACTATGGATTGCATCCCAAAATATACCAACTTCAAGCTCTATCACCATGATTTTACAATTGCAACAATAATTGTTATGCCACAGTCCCAATATTTGCAATAATAATTGCTTTGCCACAATTCCCAATATTCGCAATAATAATTGCTATGCCACAAATTCCCAAATTTTAGGTTATGTTTCTCGATTGCATAAAATGAAATATGCCCCAAAATTTCCCTATTTCAACCGTTCGTATGTATAATAATATTTTCGTCTAGGTTCGAGATATCCTAGATCCACAATGAAAAAGGCAGGAGAATAAAAGAACAATTACTATCACATAATTCTTGCATTGAATTCATAACTGGGGAAATGGTGAACGATAATAATATATATTATACAAAATTTTATCGTAATTCCACTCACTTTGCTAGTCGTCTTCAAAATAAGGACTAGATAACTCTTGAATTGTTTTCCCTCTTTTTCTTAGCTCGAATTACTGTTTTGAATCATCTTTGATTTCTCTTTGCGGCATAAATTTGTGAATCTGAATCCATTATCTTCTCTTTAGATTTGAATCTCTTTTCCATTTCATTCGTTGTTCTAGATCTCATTCTTTTAATTTTTAAGAATAGATGTTGTAGAAAAAAGAGGGAAGAATAGATCCAAGAACTTTTTGGAGAAGAAGAAGATAATGAGAGAGAAGAGAGCCATGGCTTCGCCATGAATTGTTGTGGAGATTTACAATGAGCCTAGGGTGTTTATATAGGTGCTCAAGACATTATCGTACGCGCAGCGCTGAGGTAGCATTGAACCCAGTTAAGAAATTTTCCAAGTTCGCAGATGAATCTAGCCAAATCTTATCGTACACGCAGTGCTGAGTCAACATTGGGTCCCACAAGTTGTTTTGGCGTAGAAATTTGATTTTCGAACTTTTGAATTTCTTGAATTTATTTAACTGTTTTATTCATATGAAATATTCTTATATGTATACAATTCCTCTAACAACCATTTGACGCGTATATATATACGTACAACTTTAATTTTATTTTCAAAATTCAAACGATGTTGCACCGTTATTTAATTCTCGCCATATTTCATTTACTATCTTATCTTAAATTTTATCTTTCGTATACATATTTTTTTGCATATATATATATATATATATTCTCATATATATACATATATTTTCTTTATTTCCTTATATGTACGTTCTTATCCTTTCAAATTTTGAATTTGTATATGTACATATATTTGCATGCTCAGTTGGCCCTCTCTAAAATAGGGATAAAAATTATGCCGCCGCCGGGGTTCGAACCCCCGACCTCTATGTTACAAATCCAATGCCTTAACCAACTGAGCTACAAAGTATTTTGTTAATAAGTCTTAGAACAATGATAATTATTGTTCTCTCCTTACTTCTCTTTTTCATGTTAGTTACAATACTTAAATTAAACCATTGCATGAATCTTTTTCTTTTATTTTTCTTTTAATGTTATTGCATTTTGTTTGCAAATCAGTGCATGCAACATATTTACGTCGCATGCAACCAATCCTTTCTTTCTTTCATATATTAATTAATTTTCATTATACATCACCATTATTTACCTATCCGTGTATATATATACATATATACACACATTTCTGTACATTTTTAATTATATTAAAAATGCGGGGTGTTACAATCACCCTTTAACTATCTCACAGGTAACCACATAAGAACAAGGGCTGTTACAGGCTCCCACTTATACAAGTTGCATCCTTGCAATATCCTTAAGGAAAAGTCATATCAGCTTTAATTTATTTCATTAACACAAAGATAAACGACGAAAGAGAAAAGCTTGAGTATAAAATTTCTCACCCCATGATCGAATGATAGAAAATTGGGACATGATTGCTCAATGAACTTTCGGTTTTCTTAACTGCAGCTGTTGAGCTTATTTGACCATTGAATCTTTACGTGCTCATGCTCCGAAGGCGTTTAAACTCCAAAGTAAGAGCACACATGCGGTGTTCCACATATGAAAGATTGGGTGAGACGTCATCTCCTCCAATACTTTGTAATCAAGCATGAAATTTTAATCTTGTAAACACTTCCATAATTGAGAAATTTGAAACATATCATGAACTTGAAAAAATCAATCAGAAAGTTCTAATATATAAGCAATGGGCCTGATACACTCCATAACAAAAAATGGCCAGATGAGCCAATTTTCCAGTTTGGTAGAAGCATACCACCCCCTTTAAAGAAGATGCATGAAGTTATACTGAATCATCGACTAAGAACTCGAGAGGCTTCCTATGCTTGGCCAATAATTATTATTTTTGGCGATTCTATGCCTCTTTCATTCTTGCACAAATAAGTACTATCTTCTTAGATGCTTCATGAAAAAAGTTGGGTCCTGGAATAAGCTTTTCCCTGGACTCAAGCCAACAAGAAGGAGAACAATACAGTCTGCCATATAAGGTTTTAAATGGAGTCATGCCAATGGAAGATTGGTAGCTATTATTATATGTGAACTCAACTAAAGGAATATGATCCTCTAGCTACCACCAAAACGCAGGATGAATGCTCGAAGCAAATCCTCCAATACCCAATTCATTCACTTAGTATATCCATTGGACTATGGGTGATAAGAACTGCTAAAATTTAGTTACGCATCCAAAGTTGACTCAAGATTCTTCCAGAAATAGCTCGTAAAGAGGAAATCATGACATATAATGAAACTTAGAATATCATGCAATCGCACGACTTAATATAAATCCTCGAAGAGAAGATGTATTACTACTAGACTTGATAGGAATAAAATGTGCAAACTAGGTATGACCACCAACAATAACCCATATACTACTATCACCCGACAATGAGGTAATCCATCGATGAAATCCAAAGAGATCTGGTCCCTTTTCCACATCGAGACCACTAAAGTCCGAAGAAGACCATTAGGTCATTGATGCTTAACTTTCACGAGCTGACAAGTCATGAAATTAGTTACATAATTTTCCACACTTGCTTCATTTCATCTTAAAAATACAGATGATGCATGCCCGGATGAATAATATACATAGGATGATGACACTCAGCTAGAATTTCTCATCAAAACCCAAGAATAGATTTAATACTAATATTCTCTTCTTGCGAGGGCATCCATGGACATCCACAATGAAATACCTCAACTCAGTATCGTCGTGGAATTTAGACTTACTTTTCTAAATAAAAAAAGAAATGATGAAATCTCACTGATGAGCCTTGGCATTCCGATCTAATAGAGTAGGTCGAGTATCCATGCTATATAATAAAATAGCAGAATCTGAAGAAGTAGCTTGATCATGAATATCACAAATATTGAGTCTTCAAGTTTTTCTATTCTGCTAGCATCGTGGAAACAACAACCGCTTGCTTACGACTCAAAGCATTAACAACTCATTTTCTGTAACACCCCATACTTTTCCCAGCTTGAAATAAAAAAAAACGAAACTCAAACCTATCCAAGCATGGAGAGTATAAATCTAGTACCTGCAAATAATGTGCATGATCATAATCAGAGTATAATTAAACTAACTCGTAGCGGATAACAAATACCGACAAAGGCAACTGCCTTAAGGCTAATAGCCACATTGATACTGAGCACGATAGAATAAGAACTGAAAACCTAACTGAACAACTACTAAGACCTGTCTTCCCCAAGATAAAATTGAGCGTTGTTACAAAGAGGTGGTCAAAACAATAAGTCCGGGTGAGTAGAAAACGTATAACATTGTCTATGATAGACAAATATATTTCGTTTGGCCTTAGTCAAAACATATTCTAACATGGATAATAATTCCAACCTAACCTTGTAAGGATTTACGCATGACGACTACCATACCCAAGGTAGTATTCCCTAAAGATAACGATATTGCAATACCGAGATAGAATTTTTATGCATAAGTATGAAGCCTTTAAACCAACATTCAACCAAATACCGAAAACTAAGAGGCGGAATTCCAACCTCTCAATATTCCATACGGAGGTAAAATTTATCTCTATATAGCCACTTAAGACCTCACTATCAATAAAGATAAGGGTGGATCCTTTTGATCACTTAAGACCCAAGGCGGACCTATTGATCACTTAATCCCCTACTTTGTGGTTTTTCCTACACTAATATAAATTAAAGGATACTAGCTAGTAGGTCCTATTAATTTAAATGTTCCTTCAATCACGCATATACACAAACCCTATATAAGGCGAGAGATAGTAAACATTCACTTATACCTGCGGGATAGGTAGGTGACTAACGTCATTTATGACCTTCCCCTGGTGAACCCTTGTACTATCTTGATTTTGACTAACTATTTATATTTTATAACTACTTTGATTTGACCATTATATGTTAATTTTGACTATTATTTTCATATAATTATCTTGAATAAATTTTTATTTCCAATCCGATCAGTTCAAGTCAAAGTTATGTGAAAATAAAGATTTCATTGAGATGAATCATGACATGGAAATCTGAACCTAATTTGATGTTTTGATAATGAACCATCTTACAAAACAGATATTTGAATTTGAAGTTGAATCCAAATATTTAATTCAATTGAACCGATTTATGACATGAATACGATGTTTATTTAACTTGAGCATTTCACTTAAACCTTTTACTTGAGATGATCTATTTGCATAATAATGATAGACTTGACTCGAGTGGTTTGTTTTACTTTATGCTTAGGACATATAGAGTATTTCAGCATTTTAGAGACCTCTATTCTTGAGGACGAAAATGGATTTGAAGATCGCATTTACTATTTATTCGTAACTTTAGTTTATTTTTCCCGTTAAATGTAAATTCTGATTTTGTTGTAAAACAACTCCATGAATACTTTATGTATTTATTATATTTATGAATTATATCTTGCTCTTCGGTTGTGAGATTTTGTACTTTTTCTTTTGAAATCTTATTTCTTTAGAACAAAACTATTGATAATCTTTCTTTTTGAATGATTTAAATCAGGAACGTGTAGTTAATTGTCAATTTAAATTATCCAAAAAAATCTTGTCACAGATAAGTATTTTTAGCATATGACCTCAGGAATGAACAGCCACATTATATGCACTTCTGGATACTTAGAATAAATTTAGAATATATTGCACTCAATCACCTTATTGATTTTGTTCGCTCATTCACTAGACCCTTTTTGATCCATCCTTTTTCTCTCGGCACAAGTCCATATGTAGTAAGTGATAGGCCCATTATTGCTACTGTTATTCTTGACCTTCTGATACTGCTATTGTTATTCTTGCGAATCTTATATATCTAATTGATCTTTTGTCAATATGATACGTCGTGTGTTGATGCCGAAAATGGTCGTCAACACTCGTGATTTCTACGTGAGTTAAAATAAACGTCCAACAATGGAAAATGAGTAAGCAGCAGTGTAGTATGTAGGGGAAAAGCGCAATGAAACAATTACACAGAGTTTATAGTGGTTCGTCCCATTGGGCCTATGTCCACTTTGAATGGTTTTGCTCTTTTATTATATCTCAAGTACAAGTTAAAACATTTGATCAGGACGTGTCCGAATATACGTGAATGTCTATGTTCTTTTTGATGCAATAGAAAGGTTGTAGGTTCTATACAGAAAGCATGGCCATGGTCGCACGGAAGTCCAAGGTTGGTTGTCTTATCTTCTTCCTGGATGCCAAAGCAACCAAAATATGATTTAATATCCAAAAGTGTGGTTAAATTTTGAAAAGTATGCTCATTTTTCCAAGATTATGTATCTTTTTCTTCTCTGGATGAAGGAAGATATTTGGGAGGCTTTGAGAAGATTATCTTCTTCTTAGGCAGCCATTAGAGCTTGGAGGAGAGATTGAACTAACCCTTTTCACGTTGGAAATGAGGGATTATTTACAGAAATGGGTAGGTAGGGGAGTAGGTGAAAAGTAGATGAGAAGGACATAATTTCGGATCAAGCATCCTCCTTTTCCAGCATAATTCGTATCCCCTGAGGGATGCAAATTTCACATCTAAAGGGATGGGAGATTTGCATCCTAAAGGATATGAATTCACATCCTAGAAGGATGTTAACTCGCATCCTAGAGGGATGTGAAGGGAGGTTAACTCGCATCCCTCGAATGGATGTGAATTCGTATCCCTTGAAGGGATACGAATTTGTATCCTGTAGGGGATACGAATACATATCCCCTAAGGGTTACAGAATTCGTATCCCACGAAGGGATACGAAATCTTATCCCTTAATGGATACAAAATTTGTATATGTAAGGGGTCTGAATTTCGGGAAGCTGAGTGAGCAAGCATGAGGGATGCGAGATTCGAGGGATGCGAGATTTGAGGGACACGAGATTTGAGTTTTTCAGTGTCGTGCGATGTAAAATGCACTTTGCTGAGGGATTCGAAATCTTCTATGTTAAGGGATTCAAAATATCTGAAGAAGGGGATTCGAAATCCATGAAGCGTGAGATTCAAAATATTCTAATTGCTTTGTTTTGAGGGGTTGTGAGGCCTACACACGCACGACTTCTCTCGGCATTGAATCCTTAGTGCTTTAGCGACACTTCGGGCTTTGGTGTCATGTGATATGTTGAGTCAAGCCGGCCTGATGTACTTTTGGGAACCGAACTAAAAAGCCGGTTAACATTTGCTCCCTCAAAGTATGTCTTATCTCTAACTGATGAAATCATTGTTTCCGTTGAGCTTCTAATTCCTGTAAACTCATGAATTTAAACATTAGTCGTTGACTCTCATCTACATTGTAATGTGAATGAATTATTGTCGACATAGTGTCTAATGTACGCTCACATGTTTCCATGTGGTTTCACGCGATGCGATCAGAATTTTAAAATAAGGCACAAGTAGTAAATGTGTCGTTGGTTTACGATCGTGCGAGTTGGATTTCGAGAAACGACTTCGAATTATGGATTCGATCGCTTGTTGTACATTCTCGAGTCGTTTTGACTTACAAACGTACTATTAATTAGCGAATAGGATTGGTGTTGACTGTCACAACATCGACAACATGTGCGCGTGATCGTAGTTGGAATTGTGAGTTGGAAATTTCTCGAAGCTCGGAAACTTTTCTCTCATTCGTCAATTGTTTTCGTGAACGTGTATACATATATGTATATGCCATATATATATATATATATATATATGTATTGTTGTTCGAGATGTGGAAGAACGTATGTGAAGTACACATGTTCATGTGCATATAACATACACATATGTTTTTTTACCCTCGTACCCCACAGATGGATATGAAATTATGTATCCCAGTGGGATTTGAAATTTTGTATCCCTGATAGGATGAAAAATATCACTTCCCCTAAGGGATGCGAAGTTTCATATCACCGAAGGGACACGAAAAGGAGAACGTGATAAGCCCAGCATCTCTCTCCCCTAAATATCAATTCTGAAACCCTCCTTCATATTTTTTTACATTATCACCCCTCATATCCCAAGAAAATCAAACTTGAAAGAACCAACGGGTGAATTGGACTCGAAACCATCGATGCCCCTCGAAATCGAAATGAAATCATCGCCTATCGAAATGGATCTTGAACCAATCCTTTGAATCAAGACTCTAACTCGAATTGCAAATCGAATTTCAATTTGTGCCATGCTTCGAGCTCGAGCTTAGATATGGCTGAAGTCGAACTTTTGAGTTATGCATAAGATTGGAGCTCGATTCAAAGGATGGTATTGAGTTGTTATGTGGATACGATTTTCGTTTTCAAGGGAGAGGAAGTTGAGGAGTAATAGAAGGTGGACGGAGAAGGAAGAAAACTAATAAAAGGAGAAAAACTCGCATCTATTGGATGCAAAATATCACATTTGAGGATGCAAAATTTCGCATCTTAAGAAGTTTCAATCGTTAAGGGATGCGAGAAACAAGGGAGGGCAGGAGTCGAAATTTTGTAGAGAATGCGGAATGCAAAATTTCGGAGGGGGGCAAAGTTTTTGGCCTGAGTCGTCATATCCCATGGAGTGGATACAAAATTTCGTACCCCTAAAGGGATACAAAATTTTTTGTGGGCCCAAGCATTTCGAACCCTGTTTTCATACGTTTCGCATTTCTCATTGGAGACTTGAAATTTGATGACCCATCCTTGGATTCGCATTGTCTTCGAGGCGTTACACGATTGAATAGAACCTTACATTGAATTTGAGTCGACAATTCAGCCTCACGTATAGGATGGACTATGGATTGACTAAACTGTTGAACTATTAGGCGTTTTTCCTTGATTCTAGTCTAGCCGCGACTCAACGTAACTCCATTGATAATGGTCGACAATGACGATGGTTATAGCCTCGGGGACTTGTGACGTCATCGCATCCCAAGCCTTTATGTTATAATTGCATTACTACCACACCGCACTGCACGTATATGTTAGTTTACACCAACGCGCGAGGTATAGAGTTTTCTGTATTGTTCAACACAACTACGTTGTGAGTATAGTTTTGATGACAATGAGAAGCTCCAGATGGCTTTAGGGCTTGGAAGCCGAGCCCGTAAGAACATCTCCAAGTTCCAATGAGGATTCTTACTATTCTAGCTCGCTAGTGAGTGACAATGGAAAACTCGGACCTTCCACTTCGTCTCAACAATTGGATCCATCTAGCATACAGAGTCAAACTATACAGCCCGAAGGCTCTCGATATCCGAATATAGGCATAGATAAGCCAATGGTTTAGGGCGAAGCGGGATTACGAGAGAGGGCCAGGTTGAAGGATTGGATGGCGGTGTTTAGCAAGAGGGAGTTTCCATAGCTTCGGACATGGTGGGAGATACGGCGGTTCTCGAGAATCCTCAGGATTTGGTCGCTTAGCGGATAGATAAAGCTACATTATGGTGAATCTGTACGAAGTACGGGATATCTTGGGATGATGTTAGAGTTCCTGAAAAGGCTAATAGGGCGCACGCTCCCTTAGAGGGGTGCAGTGTCTGGACTAAGCATATATGTGCCGATGGATGCATGTTGGCGTCGTGTGCGTACATATGGGATATCCTATACTTCTTTCGATTGGCGCAAACACAACTCCAACTAAACGTGTATGCCTCCCTGCTTGGTACCTATATCATGTATGTTGAGTGTCTGCAGATCTAGTTATCGGGGGGTGACATCATATACCTCTATTTGCCAAAGAAAAGAAACACTTTGTCACCCTCCCTAGTGTATATGGAAGCATAGCCAAACAGTCGTGTAATTCTGGGGACATAAAGCAGGCTCAGCTATTTTAAGAGTGATTTTTTCTTTGTTCACTGCCCACAAGGATTCGCTAGGAGGTTGCTTGTCGGTAGTAAGTGTTTGAATACTTACCTTGTTACCGGAATTAACTGAGTAATGAGCTTAGAATTAACTTTGAGTTTCTCCGTAGCAAGGGTCCCGCTGATCTCAAAGAAGGGAGAATATTTGCAATGTGCTATGGATTTGAGAAGTGTTCCTAGGGAGTATCGTCTTTTCCCAACACTTTTATCGAATCGTCTTTTACACTTGCTGGATCTGCTTCCAAAGGGTCGTTCAATGGATCACAAGGATTATGACGGAGCAGTAGTGGCAGAAAGTGAGGGAGAGGCTGCTCTTCGGGGTCTGCAAGAAGAAGTGGTCCTTGTTGTATCTGTTGACGTGCCTTCGGCTGAGTAGGAAGTTACAAAGGCCCTAGGAGTGCGGGCAATGATGCTGGTAGCGGAGATGAGCACATCGGAGGGAATGGTTCGCAACCTACTCTGATTCCCTCTCCACCGATAAGGACAAGACCGGAAGAGGTCGTCGGACCAAGTTCTCCGGTTATGACATTAGAGACCGTTGCATCATTGGAGGCTATGGACCAGCTCAAGGGTCTTGACAAGGTTCCAATTGGGACATCATCCTTTGGGTTAAGCGGATCGTATGTAGAGAGTTTGTTGCCAAGTGCTGGAGGAATCACCCCCGTGAGCAAGAAAAAAAGGGTCCATGGGGGGAACACATAGGACGCATGCACTCATAAGCATCACATATCATAACACTTACCGTGTGCACTGGATGTTCCATTCTGATACGAAGTTGGTCCCTTGTAGGTACCACAGTTCGTGAAAGTGACAAGGATCATGGTCGTGGAGATTATCGGCGACATCATAAGAGTGCCATGACTGGCTTCTATGCGAGGATTGAGTTGCATAAAAGAAAACGACATTATGACTCAGAGATTCGTAGACATTATCGAGAGCCATTTCCATGCCCCGATCCATTGTCAATAGGTGTCAAACCATAGGGCACAAGGAAAGGAAAGGGATTGTGGACGATGAGGCAATAGACTGCGATTACCCCAGCTTATGCATCAAGCACTATGCTGGGGACAATGGCCGTTGGCAGGAGAGGAGCCAGTGGTGAGGGACAAGGAAGAAACATGAGGCATGTGAGGGGTTGGGGCCCGACACTACCTGATATTTCAGATATTCTTTAGTTAGATCCCAAGGAAAGAAAGGCGATATTGAGATAGTCGTTTTCGCACTTCTACTTCGATGAGTTGATTTGTTTACCAAACCTTAGCCCAATATCCCGCCAGGACGACGAAGATGTGTGGAAGCGAGTGTATGCTTCTTACTATCAGTGCCGTGAAATGTGCAGATATGCGAGACATTTGTCAGAGCTGATAGTAAAGAAAAATATCGAGATCTTGAGCTTGAAAGGTGATACAAATATAGAGTGGGACAGTCTTGCTATTAGGGAGAAGCAGTTGAGTAAGACTTTACTTCGAGTTGCATTTGCTTCTATGTATTCAGTAGCACTTTTATGTGCTAACCCTCTATTGTTGAAGCAGGTGCGATGAAGCTGGAGTTGGTTGAGACGAATGTGGCGATGGAGCCAGCCAACAAACACTATAAATACGTGTTAGCCTCTTCGTCGACTGGGGCCACGAATCTAGAAAAGGAAAAGAAGGCTCTGGAGAAGGAGATAACCAAGCTGCACGAAGAGAACTCGACGGTGCAACGGCAAAGGGCGGAAAGGAAAGACTATAAAAAGAGAACAAAGAAGCCCAGTGTCATAAAGAGAATGAAGAGCTCAGGAAGATGTTGGACAGGAGAAACATTGAGTATGAGTTGGCCATGATGGACAAAGAGTCGGCGGAAGCTAGTAGCAAAGAAGTGCCTGGTCAGGTAGACAGCATTAGAGCTACACCATCAAATTGAAGTGGAGGTGTTAAAGCGACATGTTAGGGATGCTCAAGCCGAATTGGAAATGGATATAGAGGAGGCAATATGGGGATTTTATGTTAAGAATCTTAAGCATCGCAGGCTCTCATGGATCAACAATTACCCTTGGAACTTGGCAGTGACTTAGGAGAAATTGGTTAAGGATGAGGCTGCCGCCTCAGAGATTAGGAGTGTAGATTAGGCCAAACTGATGGATTGAGGATGACGTCGGGGGTTGGTGGACGGAAAGAAACTTCTGTAGGTGGAAGCCACGATAGAGGAAGAGGAAAGGCGTGTGGCCGAGAAAGGGAAGACCCTCATGACTGAGAGCATCGTTGTAGCCTACAACGCTCTTCCCGAACAACAACAAATTTGAGACGACCCGAAATCCCGTTCAGACGGAAACAGGGCTATCTTTGGAATATAACACAGAAACATATAATAGAAGAACAGAATTAAAGAAATACACCAGAATGAACAACAAAATATACTGGATAAAAGTAATCATCAGAGTTACACAGTATACAGGATCTTACTTAGTACAAATACAGTTCAGCTATACATAAATGTCTACAGCGGAAATAAACAAAATATGTACAATAGGAGCTGAACAGCATAAAAAGAAATAAATGATAGAATCCATCTTCAGCTCCAGCTATCCAGAAAGAACCAGCTAAACCTGAATACAAGGCTGCCCGTGTAGAAAAAGGGGCACCCGAGTTTGAAAGTGAAACAAACTACGAGTCAGTCATGGGACTGGTATGAGAAATCCACTCAACACATATATAATTGGCTAATCACAGGACCACGCCACTTTCGTGGAACGGGTTTACTCCATTGGATCGCCAGTGCTTTAAAACAAATCTTTCTTTTAAACATCGCTATGCTTTTTATAAAAATGAAGCCGTTATAAGACTCAGTTCCCATCACACAATGCAACGCAAACCGGAGGATAGAGTTTTTACCTTATAACGGCCAAGATATGCTTGATACGAATAAAACAAAGGCATTTGATATTATTACTAGTGTTTATATGTTTTGAAAACAATTTCAAATCATAACTATCAATCATAGACGACATGAGCGTCCCATGCCACTATGTCGCCAAATATATATATACAACTGAAACCGCACGATCACGTATTTGGAAATTGGATTTCCGTCATGAACCAAGGCAAAAGATAGTCCTTACCGAATTCGAGATGCTCTAGCCCGTGTCTCAGGAACAGCCGCAACTGCCCCTTGGATCGTCAGGGCCGGTCCACCGATGTGGATTATTATGCCTGAACACTACGTCTCCCCGCCCTTTGGGGCGTAAACGAGCCAACGAATGACTCCATCGGACCCGGATCGTCCGATCAAACCGAGGCGCCTCGCAACAGCAACAACCACATAGGTGAAAAGTATATAAATGTCAGGGCTGGTAGGTCACTGACACCACCCTATCTAGAAAGAAACGCAGGCCCTCCCTGATGTCCTCTCCCGTTTTAGGTTCATACCGAGGTGTGAGGCTCGCGAATTCACGTTATACACAAAGCTACGCCACACAGGCGGTGCTTTGATCATCACCACAAGACTTTGCTTTTCAACAGAAGCCCTGATCACTGCATCTTAGCATGCCACACAGGCAATTCACGCCATGCGATTGATATCCATCGATATACAACCTCTGAGCTCGTACGTCTCAGAGAAGGGCGTTAAGCAAAAGAATAAATTCTCCGCCGCCAAACAGATGTATATTTAACAAAGATCAATCAACACAGAATAAAATCCAATGTCAGACACACAGTCCATTTACAAGTCCGTTCTGGGTCTGAACGAAACCGGAGGCACTAAATACCTCGCAAACCCATCGATCACCACGTACGTCTGGACGATCACCACTCATTATCCATATTTCGGGATGCCTCCCAATCAGGACCTCGGTTACCATCCAAACGAGGTGAAGATCTCCGGTCTTCGACCACCGTCTTCATGTTCGACATTCAATCGTCGGTCAATTATTTGAAATGAGAATTAACTCGGCCTTCTCAAATAATTCATGTATATTTAGATTTTCAATTCGATTTATTTCAATGGTTAAATTATTCGACAACACCAATTTTGTTCTTTAATGTAATTTTCACACCAAACACATTCAACCATCAAATATCACATAAATCAAGCAAATTCAGTTTATTTCCATTCCACATTGCTTATGATATCTTATAACTATTTATCGCTATTTTTATTTATTTTAAAATAGCCAATTTATTCAAAACGACGCTTCGGGCCATAAGGCGGCCGTGGCGCTGTTTTTCTTCAGATTTGATTTACACATATCTGAAAATCTAACCGTTGGATCTTCACAAAATTTACATCATTAGAAAGGTCTTTTCAAAACGAACCCAACGGTTCCAGTTTCGGGAAAATCCGACGGTCGGATCTCCCGGTACAATCGTTTGAAATTTCGATTTCAAAATACGAACTGTAGCGTCGTTATTTGATTAAATAAAATTATATTTATATTTATATATAAATATAATCGTTTCTGGCGCTGTTTTTCTTCAGATTTGAATTAAACATTCCAGACAATCCATCCGTTGGATTTTTACAAGGTTGGTGCCGTTGGAAAGATTATTCCAAGGCGAACCCGACGGTTGAGATTTCGGGAAAATCCGATGGTCGGATTTCCCGCACTAGTCGTTTGAAATCACGGTTTCAAAATACGAACTGCACGGCTTTGTTTCGTTTTAATTTTATTTATATTTATATATTTATATAAATATAGTTCATTCAATGATTTCAATATCGTTTTCACTTCAAAAAAATTTCTAACACCTTAAAATTTTGGAAAATTTCGCCATAACCTCCCCTGCACCGGGAGCATCGGGAAATCGCAAATAGCGTCCCGGTCCTTCTAATCTCAAAAAGAAAAAGAAAAAGCCAAGTGGCTAGCCAACAGGCTCATAAAATCATCACCCAAACAAAGCAGTAAATGTGTACCTATTTGTCGGGCACAAAATTTTATTCCTCTTCTCTAGCCCCTTTGCTATAACCTGTTCAATGAATATGTATTTACACATATACACAGTTCATATCATTTATCATTTTCTATTCGACTTCATATTTGATTTCAATTTGGTTTAAAAACACCATTCATTCTAATGTTACATAAATAGGTGCAAATCATTTCATTAGTTAATTAATGAATATTTCAACTCAGATATGTTTATTTTGAACAAGTGGCTATTTTTAACACTTCACATTTCAACGATTTATGCATACAATAAAAATGTGATTTTTATTGTAAAACAATTCATTTCAAAACACTATTCTTCTATATAGTTCAAGTTGGTGATAAAAATGGGATTTTTATCATAAAACAATTTATCTCAAAATATGAATACCATTCAACACATGAATTTCTAAACAACGAATGAATATCAATTCAACACATGAATGTTTTCTATAATTTCTATACATAGATAAAAATGTGGTTTTTATTATTAAACAATTTATTTCAAAATATGAATACCATTCAACACATGAATTTCTAATCAACGAATGAATATCAATTCAACACATGAATGTTTTCTATAGTTTCTATATATATATAAAAATGTGATTTTTATTATCGAACAATTTATTTCAAAATATGAATACCATTCAACACATGAATTTCTAATCAACGAATGAATATCAATTCAACACATGAATGTTTCTATAGTTTCTATACATAGATAAAAATGTGATTTTTATTATCGAACAATTTATTTCAAAATATGAATACCATTCAACACATGAATTTCTAATCAACGAATGAATATCAATTCAACACATGAATGTTTTCTATAGTTTCTATACATAGATAAAAATGTGATTTTTATTATCGAACAATTTATTTCAAAATATGAATACCATTCAACACATGAATTTCTAATCAACGAATGAATATCAATTCAACACATGAATGTTTTCTATAATGAATAATTATAGTTTAAGCATATGAAAATAATTCAAACACACGAATATTATTCAAAATTTCGGCAGCATAACGGCAGGGTAGTTAAACCGGGACCGTCCCTAGTACAGCTCCTCGCTCTACCTTAAAACCTCGCGGTTTTTGACAATGGGGATCATGCATCTAGTTCGCACGCAGGCGGCATGTATATATTTATTTCATTTCCACAAACTAATCCTATGTGGTTTCAACCAAATATTTCACAACCACAAATGGGTATTTTTCAACCACAATCAACCAATATCAATCACAAACAATCCCAACCAATCATTCGCTATCAATCAATTTTCACAACAATTTCAACCAATAGATATCGTCCATGGTTTGTGGACGAGGGGCGTATATATATATATATATATATATATATATATATATATAGATATAGATATTTATATATAGCTATTCACTTTCATTTCACACATATATAATATTTTTAAATCAGAAATCTCACCAATAGCTATCCAACTTCACAACACTTCCTTAGAGAAATCTTCGCCTTTCTGTCGCTTTCGACCGTATTCTCTACACATGTAAAAATCGAATTTTTACGATGCTATTCAATATATAAAAATCTTATTTTTCTTTCTTCTTTCAATATATAAAAATCTGATTTTTCTTTCTTTTTTCAATATATAAAAATCTGATTTTTCTTTCTTTTTAAATTTCTAATCTCCTTCTATTTTAAATCTTAAAATAAATTAGTTTATAAATCATTTTAAAAATCAGTTTTTAATATTTAAACAAAAATCAGTTTTTAATATTTGAACAAAAATCAGTTTTTCATATTTACATAAAAATAAATCAGTTTTTAATATTTAAACAAAAATCAGTTTTTCATATTTACATAAAAATAAATCAGTTTTTAATATACATAAAAATAAATCAGTTTTTAATATTTAAACAAAAATCAGTTTTTCATATTTACATAAAAATAAATCAGTTTTTAATATACATAAAAATAAATCAGTTTTTAATATACATAAAAATAAATCAGTTTTTAATATACATAAAAATAAACTATCAAAACAAAAAAAAAACTTACAGAGGGGGGGGGGGTTTCGCCGATCGATGGAGGTGGCTTCGAGGGGGCGGCGCTAGGGTTTCGAACAGAGAAAAGGCGGTGGGCGACTTCGAGGGTTCGAAAGGAGAAAAGGCGGTGGGCGGCTTCGAGGGTTCGAACGGAGAAACGACGGTGGGCGGCGTCGCTACTGCTCCGTTCTTCTTCTTTCTTTTTTTTTCGTTTCGAAATTACAATGAACGGGGGGGGGGGGGGCAGAAAGGAAGATAAAGGGGGGGGGGGGAGAAATTAAAATTATTTTTATTATTTTATTATTTAATTTCGCAAAAAGGTTAACTTTTACATATGACCTCGAAACGAGGCCCACCGCCTGTCGTCCATAGCGTTTTACCCCCATTCCGAACACAATGGGATATGTATCGCAAGCTGATTTGATCGTTACAATCAGTTTCCGTTGAATTTACATTTAAATCACTATATTGAATTTTAAACGTACATTTCAATTTACCGGGGTCACATACTAACTAGAAAAATTCCAGAAAAATATTTTCTAGCTTCGTATTGATGATGCGGTCCTAACAAAACTAGTTTCGTCGAATTTTGAGACCGTTTGAAAAATGGCCAATTTCCAGTCGATTAAAATCAACTGAAATCGGTCAAACGCGTTTTCCTTTGCCACGCTTACATATTGATTCGAAAAATTATGAAATTTGAAACCTAGCAATAACTTGACACTGCGGATCCAACAAAAGTGGTTTCGTTGAAATCCGAGGTCATCTGCAAAATGTCCATTTTTAAGGGCCTGAATTCCATAGCGACTATTCAGAATTTTCAACTGGACATATCTTTTGATTCCCGCTATCAAATTTCGATTGGTCGGATTCGTTAGAAAGATATTATCAATTTGATTCCATTATTTTTGGTTTCACTAAAATCCAGATTGTTTTGCATCCGGTACATTCAATTGAAGTTTGAAATCGAATTATCGAACTACCGCGCCATTTTCAATTCTATATATAATTATAATTAATTATATTCGTTTTCAAATGTCGATTCAAACTCAGTTTTCATCGCCATTATTTAAAATATTTATTTTAAATATTTAAAATCCATTATTTTAGCCAATTTAAAATTTTTAAATTGGTTCAGATTTTCTGGGTCGTTACAATCTCCCCCACTTAAAACTTTTCGTCCCCGAAAAGGAATAAAGTCGAAAGTGGTTTGATAAATCTACAATCACACAACACAACCAACCAATTCAATTGTTTTTAACCTTCAAAAATATACTAATCTATCTTATATCCTTTTAAAAATCATTCAGACTATATAATTAAAAGTGCACATCTATGAAAAGAAAATAACAACAGAGTAGAGAATTAAATGGCAATGCAAAGTATGACAAATGTACCTTGCACCGGAGTCAATCAGAGATATCTACTCGGCATCTGGGGTAAGCTTTCTGAATGCTCTCCTCAGTTTCCCAAGTACAATCTCGCGGATCTCCACTCCATTGCACTTTGACTAAGCGAAACTTCTTGTTCCTCAGCTCTTTGGTTTCTTTGCCGATAATCTTTAGCGGCTCTCTTCTCACAGCTAGTTCTGGAGTAATTTCAATGTCTTGCTGAGCTGCTTCTTCCACGATCAAGTCTGGATCATGAACGTGCTTTCGAAGTTGAGATATATGAAATACATCATGAACTCCAGGCAACCAGTCTGGCAATTTAACTTTATATGCGAGAGTTCCAATCCGTTCCAGAATAGGAAACGGACCAATAAATTTGGGCGCTAACTTTCCAGTTTTACCGAACCGGATAACTCCTCTCATCGGCGATACTTTCAAATATACATAGTCGCCAACTTCAAAGGATATATCTCTTCTTCTTCTATCGGCATAGCTCTTTTGTCGGCTTTGAGCGGCGAGTAATCGCTTCTTAATAAAATCGACTTTGTCGGCAGCTTCTCGAATCATATCAGGACCCAACACAAGTCTATTACCTGGCTCGACCTAACAAGCAGGAGATCGGCACGGTCTACCATACAATGCTTCGAATGGCGACATTGTCAGACTCGCCTGGTAGCTGTTGTTATAAGAGAATTCAGCCAAATGCAGATGGTCTTCCCATGATCCACCGAAATCTAGAACACAAGCCCGCAATAGATCTTCTAAAATGCGATTCACCCTCTCAGTCTGACCGTCTGTCTGAGGATGATAAGCGGTGCTCAAGTTTAACTTCGTTCCCAGCTCGACTTGAAATGCCTCCCAGAATTTACTAGTAAATATTGTATCTCTATCACTGACTATACTGAGCGGCACTCCATGTAGTTTAACTATTTCCTTGAAGTATATCTGCGCCAGACTCTGAGCAGTTCTATTTGATTTGACAGGTATGAAATGGGCGGTCTTCGTGAAACGTTCTACGATCACCCAAATACTGTCATTTCCTTTTCTGGTTCTGGGCAAACCATCAATGAAATCCATAGAAATATGCTCCCACTTCCAACCAGGAACTTCCAGTGGTTGTAATAATTCAGCCAATTTCTGTTGGTCGCTTTTAACTAGCTGGCAAGTAGGGCATCGACTAACATATATTGAGATGTCTCTTTTTAATGACTTCCACCAGAATGTGCGTTTGATATCGTTATACATTTTATTGACACCCGGGTGGATACTGAGCTTAGATTTGTGGCATTCATCAAGCACCTCTCTTCTGAGTCTAGGAATATCTGGAACGCAAATTCGCCCTTCTAACCTCAGAATCCCTTCGCTGTCTAGCTGGAAATCCGAAGCATTGCCCTCACGAATTCGCTGACTTATTCCTTTGATAAATTGGTCGTCTTCTTGGAGAGCCGATATCTTATCAATCAACGAAGTCGCAATGATGAAACTGGCGATCATCTCATTTTTCGGCTTAACGCATCGGCCACGACATTGGCTTTCCCTGGAGTATATATATTTTCAAAGTCATATGCTGCAAGAAACTCCAACCAACGTTGCTGCCTCAAATTCAAGTCCTTCTGAGTGAACAAATACTTTAACGACTGGTGATCTGTAAACAGTTCAAATCTCTCGCCCAGAAGATAGTGTCTCCAGATTTTCAAAGAGAATATGATAGCCAATAACTCAAGATCATGAGTTACATAGTTTTTCTCGTGTGGCTTTAGTTGACGGCTAGCATAAGCAATTACTTGACCTCTTTGCATTAACACGGCGCCAAGGCCTTCTCTAGAAGCATCAGTCCAGACTTTCAAATCTTGGTTGCCATCGATGATGGTTAGCACTGGAGCAGTTATTAATCTCAACTTTAGCTCTTCGAAAGCTTCCTCACTTTCTGGAGTCCATTTAAATTTAGAATGCTTCTTTGTAAGCTTCGTTAAGTAGCCAGATATCTTAGAAAAGTTTTTAATGAACTTTCGGTAATAGCTAGCCAATCCGAGAAAACTGCGGACTTCAGTGGGAGTACTGGGCTGTTTCCAATTCTGAATAGCTGTGATTTTGCTTGGGTCCACAGCGATTCCTTCTTTCGATACGACGTGGCCCAGAAGTTTCACTTCATCTTGCCAGAATATACATTTGGAAAACTTGGCTTTTAATACATTCCGTCTGAGAATTTCTAACACTTGTTCCAGATGCTTTTCATGTTCGGCCTTTGATTTAGAGAAGATTAGGATATCGTCAATGAAAACCAGAACAAATTTATTCAACACTCCTCTGAATACTCTATTCATCAGATCGACGAAGTAAGCTGGAGCGTTACATAAGCCGAATGGCATTACTAACCACTCGTAGAATAAGTCGGGGCCTCTGAACGCTGTCATTGGAACACACTCTTCAGCAATTCGAAGTTGATGGAAGCCTGTAGCTAGGTCCATTCGTGAAAATACTTGTGCTCCATTTAATCGATCCAACAAATCATCAATCCGCGACAATGGATATTTGTTCTTTATTGTCTGTTTGTTCAAATCACGATAATCCACACATAACCGTAGAGTACCATCAGATTTTGGGGCAAATACCACTGCTGCACCCCAATCAGAGAAACTAGGCCTGATCAGACCTTTCCATACTAGCTGTCGTGTTTGATTGTCTAATTCTTCCTTCTCTTTCAAGGACATTCTTCGAATAGCGTGAACTACCGGCCTTGCATTCGGAATTAAAGCAATTTTGAAATCTATTTCCCTTTGCGGAGGTAAGCGAACAACTTCCTCGAACACATCCGCATAGTTCTTGACGACAGGAATATCTTTGATGAGGTCAGGAATATTCTCTGTAACTTCAGGGATATTTTCAATTTGGGCTGGAGAAACATCGAGAGCTGACCAGAAATCTTTTCTATTTGAAGTCAGGCCTTCACATGGTATGGTTATATAATTTCCCAATTGTGCTTTTGCCTTTACAACTCTCTCGGCGCATCTAACCTCTGCTTCATATTTGGTTAGCCAATCCAACCCCAGAATAAGATCAAATTCATTAAAGTTCATGACGACAGAGATAATAGGGAATTTATAGCAAGAAAAAGAGACGGGTACTACACAAATCCAACTGAGATTAATAGATCCCCCGACCGGATTTTGGACAGTCATTGGTTCCTTGAGCTTCCTCAAATTCAAATCTAGTTTCTTAGTGGTACCCTTTGAAATGAAGCTTCGGGACGCGCCTATGTCAAACAGTACTTTAACTGGAATGTTTTTGACAGCAAGCGTTCCTTCTAAAACATCAGCCCTTTCTTGACTAGCTGAGGGCCCAGAAGTTTCTGCTACTTCATTCACTTGAACTATGTCTGTCTTTTTCAACTGCCAGCAATCTTGCTTTACGTGACCAGCCTGATGGTAGAGATTGCATTTTCTATTCGATTGAAGTCCTTCTTTGGATTGAAGTGCACCTTTTAATCTCTTCCTTAAGGGTCCGCAGTTTATCGACAAATGCCCCTTCAGATGGCAGTTAGAGCAAGTGACGGTCTTTACTGGTTCCTTTTCAGATTTAGCCCTTTTTCTCTTAGCACTGGGCTTCTTACTGACCTCTAACGTTGTTATGGCCTCGGGACGATCAGTTTCTGACTCTGTTTTGTCATTAGAACAGACTTCTTCTTCGTCCCGCAACATCCCTTTCTTATGGAGATCTTCATACTGGTAAGCCATATAAATCATTTCAGAGAAAGGAAGCTTCACATGCCCCAATACTTTATTCTGGTATTTCCTTTGAAGCCCATGAATAAATCTCAGATTTTTCCTCTTTGGATCTTGAATCAGATGAGGAGCAAAGTGAGAAAGTTCATTGAATTTCTTATGATATTCGGGAATGGTCATATCTCCTTGTATCAGATAAGAAAATTCATCGCATAGCCGTTCGGTCGCTTCGGGAGGAGTAAATCTTTCTAAGAAAATCACTTTGAATCTGTCCCAGGTGATATCACCTTCTGGATTACCTTTGATAACTGAATCCCCCCAGAATAAAGCTTCATCTTTGAGAGCCCAGGAGGCCAGTAATCTTTTCTGGTCATCCCTCAGTTTTAAGGCTTCGAAGATTTTCTCAGCCGAACGAATCCAAGCTTGTGTTCTCATAATAGATTCTTCACCCGAGAACGACTTTCCACCCAGATTTCTATACTTCATGAATAGAGCTTCAATATCCGGGTTAGTATTACTTCTTCTGTTTCTGGCACTCATTTTCTAGTTCTTCTGCAAATAGCAGATCAAGTGTCAGGTCAACAGAAAAGATATTTGAAAATATAGAGACCAATACTTGAATGTAAATGTGTCTATCGAGGTGTTATTTCATTCCGCTTTACTCATACTAGGATATTGCTGATCCTATCTGTATTGAGTTACCCGTCCTAGAACACTACTGGTTCTATTTCTGACGAGTTCGTTCAAATGTTATATTCCAGAACTAAGCTTAACCAAAGCTCTGATACCACGTTGAGACGACCCGAAATCCCGTTCAGACGGAAACAGGGCTATCTTTGGAATATAACACAGAAACATATAATAACAGAACAGAATTAAATAAATACACCAGAATGAACAACAAAATATACTGGATAAAAGTAACCATCGGAGTTACACAGTATACAGGATCTTACTTAGTACAAATACAGTTCAGCTATACATAAATGTCTACAGCGGAAATAAACAAAATATGTACAATAGGAGCTGAACAGCATAAAAAGAAATAAATGATAGAATCCATCTTCAGCTCTAGCTATCCAGAAAGAACCAGCTAAACCTGAATATAAGGCTGCCCGTGTAGAAAAAGGGGCACCCGAGTTTGAAAGTGAAACAAACTACGAGTCAGTCATGGGACTGGTATGAGAAATCCACTCAACACATATATAATTGGCTAATCACAGGACCACGCCACTTTCGTGGAACGGGTTTACTCCATTGGATCGCCAGTGCTTTAAAACAAATCTTTCTTTTAAACATCGCTATGCTTTTTATAAAAATGAAGCCGTTATAAGACTCAGTTCCCATCACACAATGCAACGCAAACCGGAGGATAGAGTTTTTACCTTATAACGGCCAAGATATGCTTGATACGAATAAAACAAAGGCATTTGATATTATTACTAGTGTTTATATGTTTTGAAAACAATTTCAAATCATAACTATCAATCATAGACGACATGAGCGTCCCATGCCACTATGTCGCCAAATATATATATACAACTGAAACCGCACGATCACGTATTTGGAAATTGGATTTCCGTCATGAACCAAGGCAAAAGATAGTCCTTACCGAATTCGAGACGCTCTAGCCCGTGTCTCAGGAACAGCCGCAACTGCCCCATGGATCGTCAGGGCCGGTCCACCGATGTGGATTATTATGCCTGAACACTACGTCTCCCCGCCCTTTGGGGCGTAAACGAGCCAACGAATGACTCCATCGGACCCGGATCGTCCGATCAAACCAAGGCGCCTCGCAACAGCAACAACCACATAGGTGAAAAGTATATAAATGTCAGGGCTGGTAGGTCACTGACACCACCTTAGCTAGAAAGAAACGCAGGCCCTCCCTGATGTCCTCTCCCGTTTTAGGTTCATACCGAGGTGTGAGGCTCGCGAATTCACGTTATACACAAAGCTACGCCACACAGGCGGTGCTTTGATCATCACTACAAGACTTTGCTTTTCAACAGAAGCCCTGATCACTGCATCTTAGCATGCCACACAGGCAATTCACGCCACGCGATTGATGTCCATCGATATACAACCTCTGAGCTCGTACGTCTCAGAGAAGGGCGTTAAGCAAAAGAATAAATTCTCCGCCGCCAAACATATGTATATTTAACAGAGATCAATCAACACAGAATAAAATCCAATGTCGGACACACAGTCCATTTACAAGTCCGTTCTGGGTCTGAACGAAACCGGAGGCACTAAATACCTCGCAAACCCATCGATCACCACGTACGTCTGGACGATCACCACTCATTATCCATATTTCGGGATGCCTCCCAATCAGGACCTCGGTTACCATCCAAACGAGGTGAAGATCTCCGGTCTTCGACCACCGTCTTCATCTTCGACTTTCAATCGTCGGTCAATTATTTGAAATGAGAATTAACTCGGCCTTCTCAAATAATTCACGTATATTTAGAATTTCAATTCGATTTATTTCAATGGTTAAATTATTCGACAACACCAATTTTGTTCTTTAATGTAATTTTCACACCAAACACATTCAACCATCAAATATCACATAAATCAAGCAAATTCAGTTTATTTCCATTCCACATTGCTTATGATATCTTATAACTATTTATCGCTATTTTTTATTTATTTTAAAATAGCCAATTTATTCAAAACGACGCTTCGGGCCATAAGGCGGCCGTGGCGCTGTTTTTCTTCAGATTTGATTTACACATATCTGAAAATCTAACCGTTGGATCTTCACAAAATTTACATCATTAGAAAGGTCTTTTCAAAACGAACCCAACGGTTCCAGTTTCGGGAAAATCCGACGGTCGGATCTCCCGGTACAATCGTTTGAAATTTCGATTTCAAAATACGAACTGTAGCGTCGTTATTCGATTAGATTTGAATTAAATATTCCAGACAATCCAACCGTTGGATTTTTACAAGGTTGGTGTCGTTGGAAAGATTATTCCAAGGCGAACCCGACGGTTGAGATTTCGGGAAAATCCGATGATCGGATTTCCCGCACTAGTCGTTTGAAATCACGGTTTCAAAATACGAACTGCACCGCTTCGTTTCGTTTTAATTTTATTTATATAAATATAGTTCATTCAATGATTTCAATATCGTTTTCACTTCAAAAAAATTTCTAACACCTTAAAATTTTGGAAAAATTCGCCATAACCTCCCCTGCACCGGGAGCATCGGGAAATCGCAAATAGCGTCCCGGTCCTTCTAATCTCAAAAAGAAAAAGAAAAAGCCAAGCGGCTAGCCAACAGGCTCATAAAATCATCACCCAAACAAAGCAGTAAATGTGTACCTATTTGTCGGGCACAAAATTTTATTCCTCTTCTCTAGCCCCTTTGCTATAACCTGTTCAATGAATATGTATGTGCACATATACACAGTTCATATCATTTATCATTTTCTATTCGACTTCATATTTGATTTCAATTTGGTTTAAAAACACCATTCATTCTAATGTTACATAAATAGGTGCAAATCATTTCATTAGTTAATTAATGAATATTTCAACTCAGATATGTTTATTTTGAACAAGTGGCTATTTTTAACACTTCACATTTCAACGATTTATGCATACAATAAAAATGTGATTTTTATTGTAAAACAATTCATTTCAAAACACTATTCTTCTATATAGTTCAAGTTGGTGATAAAAATGGGATTTTTATCATAAAACAATTTATCTCAAAATATGAATACCATTCAACACATGAATTTCTAAACAACGAATGAATATCAATTCAACACATGAATGTTTTCTATAATTTCTATACATAGATAAAAATGTGGTTTTTATTATTAAACAATTTATTTCAAAATATGAATACCATTCAACACATGAATTTCTAATCAACGAATGAATATCAATTCAACACATGAATGTTTTCTATAGTTTCTATATATATATAAAAATGTGATTTTTATTATCGAACAATTTATTTCAAAATATGAATACCATTCAACACATGAATTTCTAATCAACGAATGAATATCAATTCAACACATGAATGTTTTCTATAGTTTCTATACATAGATAAAAATGTGATTTTTATTATCGAACAATTTATTTCAAAATATGAATACCATTCAACACATGAATTTCTAATCAACGAATGAATATCAATTCAACACATGAATGTTTTCTATAGTTTCTATACATAGATAAAAATGTGATTTTTATTATCGAACAATTTATTTCAAAATATGAATACCATTCAACACATGAATTTCTAATCAACGAATGAATATCAATTCAACACATGAATGTTTTCTATAATGAATAATTATAGTTTAAGCATATGAAAATAATTCAAACACACGAATATTATTCAAAATTTCGGCAGCATAACGGCAGGGTAGTTAAACCGGGACCGTCCCTAGTACGGCTCCTCGCTCTACCTTAAAACCTCGCGGTTTTTGACAATGGGGATCATGCATCTAGTTCGCACGCAGGCGGCATGTATATATTTATTTCATTTCCACAAACTAATCCTATGTGGTTTCAACCAAATATTTCACAACCACAAATGGGTATTTTTCAACCACAATCAACCAATATCAATCACAAACAATCCCAACCAATCATTCGCTATCAATCAATTTTCACAACAATTTCAACCAATAGATATCGTCCATGGTTTGTGGACGAGGGGCGTATATATATATATATATATATATATAGCTATTCACTTTCATTTCACACATATATAATATTTTTAAATCAGAAATCTCACCAATATCTATCCAACTTCACGACACTTCCTTAGAGAAATCTTCGCCTTTCTGTCGCTTTCGCCCGTATTCTCTACACATGTAAAAATCGAATTTTTACGATGCTATTCAATATATAAAAATCTGATTTTTCTTTCTTCTTTCAATATATAAAAATCTGATTTTTCTTTCTTTTTTCAATATATAAAAATCTGATTTTTCTTTCTTTTTAAATTTCTAATCTCCTTCTATTTTAAATCTTAAAATAAATTAGTTTATAAATCATTTTAAAAATCAGTTTTTAATATTTAAACAAAAATCAGTTTTTAATATTTGAACAAAAATCAGTTTTTCATATTTACATAAAAATAAATCAGTTTTTAATATTTAAACAAAAATCAGTTTTTCATATTTACATAAAAATAAATCAGTTTTTAATATACATAAAAATAAATCAGTTTTTAATATTTAAACAAAAATCAGTTTTTCATATTTACATAAAAATAAATCAGTTTTTAATATACATAAAAATAAATCAGTTTTTAATATACATAAAAATAAATCAGTTTTTAATATACATAAAAATAAACTATCAAAACAAAAAAAAAACTTACAGAGGGGGGGGGGGGGTTTCGCCGATCGACGGAGGTGGCTTCGAGGGGGCGGCGCTAGGGTTTCGAACAGAGAAAAGGCGGTGGGCGACTTCGAGGGTTCGAACGGAGAAAAGGCGGTGGGCGACTTCGAGGGTTCGAACGGAGAAACGGCGGTGGGCGGCGTCGCTACTGCTCCGTTCTTCTTCTTTCTTTTTCTTTTTTTCGTTTCGAAATTACAATGAACGGGGGGGGGGGCAGAAAGGAAGATAAAGGGGGGGGGGGAGAAATTAAAATTATTTTTATTATTTAATTATTTAATTTCGCAAAAAGGTTGACTTTTACATATGACCTCGAAACGAGGCCCACCGCCTGTCGTCCATAGCGTTTTACCCCCATTCCGAACACAATGGGATATGTATCGCAAGCTGATTTGATCGTTACAATCAATTTCCGTTGAATTTACATTTAAATCACTATATTGAATTTTAAACGTACATTTCAATTTACCGGGGTCACATACTAACTAGAAAAATTCCAGAAAAATATTTTCTAGCTTCGTATTGACGATACGGTCCTAACAAAACTAGTTTCGTCGAATTCTGAGACCGTTTGAAAAATGGCCAATTTCCAGTCGATTAAAATCAACTAAAATCGGTCAAACGTGTTTTCCTTTGCCACGCTTACATATTGATTCGAAAAATTATGAAATTTGAAACCTAGCAATAACTTGACACTGCGGATCCAACAAAAGTGGTTTCGTCGAAATCCGAGGTCATCTGCAAAATGTCCATTTTTAAGGGCCTGAATTCCATAGCGACTACTCAGAATTTTCAACTGGACATATCTTTTGATTCCCGCTATCAAATTTCGATTGGTCGGATTCGTTAGAAAGATATTATCAATTTGATTCCATTATTTTTGGTTTCACTAAAATCCGGATTGTTTTGCATCCGGTACATTCAATTGAAGTTTGAAATCGAATTATCGAACTACCGCGCCATTTTCAATTCTATATATAATTATAATTAATTATATTCGTTTTCAAATGTCGATTCAAACTCAGTTTTCATCGCCATTATTTAAAATATTTATTTTAAATATTTAAAATCCATTATTTTAGCCAATTTAAAAATTTTAAATTGGTTCAGATTTTCTGGGTCGTTACAAAATTGTTATGGCTGCTTCCGCCGGTGACTCTTCCTTAATAGCTCCAAGTGTGTTTCCATCAACTACCGAGGAGTTAACCTCAGGTGGGGCAACGCAGCAGGCGGTTGAAGGTATGCTTGTTTGATGGGAACTGAAAGATAAAGACATGGAAAGAAAGTGATAAATTTTTAATTCTACGTGCAGGTATAATGGGAGGTGGGGCGACGGTCGGGACAGAGGCAACAACGACCATCGTGGTTGAGACAGAAGTGGATGCCTACAAGAGGTAGATGGAGGAGGAGCACGGGTTCCTTGCAGGATTTGATATAGAAACTGGAGAATTTGGGATAGCTGATGTGGAAAAAGTTCTCTCAGAAGGGAAAGATCCCAGAGGTGGAGATGCTTAGGTTATCGGGGAGACGGAAGCAACTCCCGCACGACATGGTTGAGGAACAGAAAGCTCAACTACTAAGTTAGAGGAACTTGAGATGAAAGAGAAAGAGGATGAAGAGGCCAGGACTAAGGCCCTAGATGAGGCGAGGAAAGGGCCAAAACGGTGGGTCAGGTCAAGGTACAGGACAATATCCAAAAGAAGGCAGAGCTTGAAGCTTCACAGAGGCAGGTTGAGGCCGAGTTGAAGAAAATAAAAGTTTTGGATGCCGCTAAACTAAAGGTGGGGCACACGACGATGCGGAAGGCTGAGAGAGAGGCTAAGAAGGAGAGAAAAGAGACAATGCATCCTGAAGCCGTAGAGGTCCTTGTCGAGACCTTCCCTACTCCACTGAAGGCAGTCCTCCCCAAGGAAGATATCATGGACCTTACTGAAATGCCAAGTGAAGAGGAAGATGAGGTCGGAGGAGAAGGAAGGACCCTTCTGGAGACTCTAGAAGGAGTTACGAGCTCAGGCCTCGTTCCTCAATGATCCCACTAAGGAGCGAAAGTCCGGAAGCGGCAAGTCATAGAGGAATAAGAGGAAGAAGGATGATAGGAAAGATGAGCTATCGGAGGTCAACATGGAGGGAGAGCAGGGGAAGATGGGAGGTTCTTCCAAGTAGCTATGTAGATATATTATTTTTGGGTAGGTCAGTGATATGTGCGAGTACGACCCTCGCGATTTTGGAGGCGTGATCTGGTTGTGATGTACATCATGCCGTTTGTAAAGTCTTGTATACTTTTGGTGTGTGAATAAAAGTTTAGCTTTTTTCCATGAAATGTCCTAAATGCTCAAGTATTCTTTATATTTTCCAATATTGTACTTATGAAAATTAACTTGGCATTCCACTTAGACTTGAGTTTATTGGATGAGCGATGAGACTTTGGGAACTCAAGGGATGGGCCTTGTAACAACTCGAATGGCAACAGATCGATTTTTTCAAAAATCCCAATCTATCAAAACTTGAGTTGGCTTGTTTGGTATCCCACAGAAAAGACAGAGCTATAAAATATACCGCAGTTCAGAAAACATTCACGGTGGAATGTAATAAAATATAATATAATCAAATATAGCCTTACAAAAGTAATAATACTGCCTAACCAGTATGCAAAGTTATCATATCTCTTCCAAAAGCCTAAACTATGGGTATGCTATGAGGAGGGGGTCAGAACACAAGTTTTTGTGACTGGGCTAAATTACACAGTATGAAATAACCCTACATATACCGTTCAGTTATGTTTCTTTTTTATTAGGTTGTTTGGGTTAATAGCTCTCATCGATTTACACACACGTCATACCCATCTACCTCCCAGTAGATTATCCTAATATAACATATATGTAAACACCCCCAATATCAAGGTACTTCCCATGGTACCCTTCTCGCACGGTCTTCACTGCCATTCCACGGAAGCGTCTACAACTCTCATCCTACGTTGAAGCAACGTACGAATCTCTAAATAACTACGCCACGTTCCACATAGAACTACCATTGCCATGCGACAAAGCGTATGGACTGCCATATCCAAACTCCTCGGCCAAGCTCAATATCAACACAGAGTAATGCCCTAGTGTCTACGATACACCACCCTGTGTGGCGTGCATGTATCCGGATTCTAACACATACGTATTATCTACTGTGCACCGAGTTTCGTAATAGGGCTGCACTTGAATGCATGGAACTTGGTCGAGAGCATTTCCATATCTGTATAGAATAGATATCTAAACTATGGTCCGTATTTCTACGGTGGCTATGGTTTCACCTCGACCCCTCCCTCAACTAGTGAAGACTACATCAAGAGCTAATTGAGGTGCCATTAGCAATCAGTCTACGTCCAAATTGGCGTGTCCCGCAACCAACGCCTCGATAATGAAATATCGATGGTCTCTTGGTTTAGCTCTAATCTTTCTGTATCACACTAACTTTCGATGACAGGTACTCGATGATTGTCATCCTGGGTTGTTCGTGACCCAGCCTATAAGTAGGGAAAATCATCGGATCACCTATGTTACCCTATAGCCTTTTGACTGCCAAACTATCGTTGTAGTCAAGGTATACTAACTAGGTGGTTTCGCGTAGACCCAACCTCTGCGACTACAGCCTGAGTGTTACGACCGCACAGAGGACCACCACGGAGTACCCTACTATGTCCCTCAAAAGTCGCATGCTTCCTTCCAGTCCAAGAGAGCCAACAAGCAGAATATTAGTAGAGTAATCAGATGGACGTGCACCTCTGGTGCCACTAGACACCATGATGATATACCCCGTTAGGTTCTTCACCTTCATACATGCGAACTAGTCCAAGCACATCACACTAATGTGTTATTAGGCCCTATGTCTAAACATTTAATTACACACTTGCTCTACCTCACCCGGTTTCCAGTTAACTTGGTTATTTCCAATCATATTAATTTCTTATTCAAGTTAGCAAGTTCTCTTTGAGCCTCTTATATCTCTGAGGAATGGACCCCTCTCGCTTAATAATTTCAGTTATATAACTTAACCCATTTAGTTCACTAATAAGTCCATAACATTTTATTCTCTAGATTGTAATTCAAGCTATGTAATCTACAATCTTCCTACATTAATATCATGTCATTCATTGTCCATTTTCAAGTTTACAAGTTACAATAACATGTTCTACTTAATGTATAATTAACTATATATTATCTCAATCAGCAGGCTTCATGTTAATGCATTACTTAATATATGTCATTATGTATACTCGTTTCATTTCAATGTAATCTCAGGTTACCAGATTCATTAGCACACAAT
Source organism: Allium sativum (assembly GCA_030737875.1). Taxonomy (NCBI): domain Eukaryota; kingdom Viridiplantae; phylum Streptophyta; class Magnoliopsida; order Asparagales; family Amaryllidaceae; genus Allium; species Allium sativum. The sequence goes on from CM060925.1 coordinate 314,170,202, forward strand.
CGGCTACTTACTTCTTTCAGTTCCATGCTGCCTGAGCGGGCTTCTGCTTATTATTAATTTCTTTTATTAGACTTCATAATTCTCTTTTATGAGTTAACCAATAACAAGCCTTCTTCATTCATTTTCATTAACCATGACTTGGTTCAATACAACCTCTTGTTGCTATTTACTTAGTTCTCTTAACTATGGCTTATCAATTTCTTTCCATTCATTATAACATATGTTATAATTTCCACTTGTCCATAGGACAAGCCTACCTATTATCTTCCATTCTTTCATTCATACTTAATCATAATAGGTTATTATCATTCCTCATTTATTCCAATTCTTATACTGTCATTCTAGCTAGTATTGTTTACTTATTAACTTAGTTTTCTTAATTAAGGTTTATTAATAAGTCGTTCCCTTTTATTAATTATAGCACATATTATAATTCCACTCGTCCCTAGGAAATGCCTACCTATTATATAACATTCTCATTAATGTAATTAATTATAATAAGTTATATTCTTGTTTATCATATTTTCTTTAGTTCTTTACATTAACCAACTTTTACTGTTGTGACATTTATCTGTTTAATGTCTTGTGAATTTTCACACGTTCCATTTGTGTTTATATATATATACATATATATATATATATATATATATGTTTAGGCACCAGACCCCTCACATTAAGTTGACTACTTGTGGATGCTAGATTTGCCGGGCGGTTCCGGGCAGACTTCTACCATAAGTTGAACTTAACCTCGTGTCTTAGTGCGGCTACAATTTCCTTATTAAATTTTTCATACAATTTAGGCATTTCTATTCTTTCGCATTATTCCAAATTTCACTGTGATTCTATTTACAACCTCTTGTCATAATAATATTCTTAAGCAATTATTCATGTTTGTCATAAATTTCATAATTACAGGTATACAGTAATTTTCCATTCACACGGATGTTTAATGGAAACAGGCTTATATTGAAAAAATGTTCTCAGTAGATTTAACCCTATTTACCATAATTATTCGCAATTTCACCGTAACTTGATTTACAATATTCAATTAACAAGTTCTTAGGTGGTTCTATATACAACAGTAATCTTTTTAACATGTCCTAAACAGTTTTAATACCCTATTTTCACAATTATTAACTGTTTAGCAAATTAAATATAATAGGGAATACAAACGATAAATGTACAGTTATTTAAAATGGTATAATTTAGATCCACTCACCTAATAGCTTTCCAATCCATAAATCTGATCCAGATCTGTTATTATTTGGCCTACCTAACTGAATCTGTAACACCCCGCATGTTTTAAACTCACAATAATAAAATAAGAATAAATTAATTAAATATTCAGAATTAAGTAAAATGGATGGCGCCATTGCGTCCGCCTTGAAATTCTAGTCAAAATAGGCACCTAGTTTGCGTAGAATGGACATGGTATGAAGAAGTTATTAAGGTTTGAAGTTTATATATTAGGATCATAAATTCAAAAATAGGTCAGAAATTTAGAAATCGGTTCAAAATTCGAAATGGCAAGGTGGCAGATTTCCCACCCAAGGGGGTCGACCACTTTGTCAGATCCGAGGCAGAATACATTTTTCTGAACGTGGAAACCTTTCTTGACCAAATTCGTTGATTCTAGGCTATAAATAGGACCCTAGACCCATTGTTTTATTCATCTAATTCAAAGGCGACGATATGGTATTGCTCTAACATAGTTTGATCTAGCCTTTTTCTTCTTCAACAATCAAGAGTTAGACTAATTCAGAGATCTGTGATTCGTCCCCTACAATTACTCTTTTATTTCTTAGATCCAATCAAAGTTAGGTAAACTTCTAGATCCGATCTATTCAAATTCTTCCTCTTTCTTTCCCTTCTCTTTTAATGGAAATAATAAATCCATGGTTGTTAGGTTGTGAATCTAATTAAGAGGAAAAACCATGGATGCTAAAACTGGATCAGATCCAGAATTGGGAAAGCGTACGAGGTGAGTGAGTTTAAGCTATAGCCTTTAGATAATAATATGTTATCGTTTGACATTCCCTTTTTATTAGTTATGAAATTGCTAGATTAATTATAAATTATTATTATAACAAGTTGAGATTTAATATGAGTAATTCATATGTTGAATCAGTTAAAGTGTTGGAATGATTATAAGTTGAATAAACTTGTTAGAATATGAGCAATGACTACTGTTGTTATAATTATATGGTTCACTTGTGGCATATTATTGAATAAATGACATGTTTAACTTGTTGGATTTGAATAATTACCTGATTGAATGTTTACATGTCAAAATAGATTTAAAAATAAGTTAAAAAGGACATGCGACAAAATATAGACAAAATTAAACAACATGTAAATTAGATTACTGTAAACTAGATTACGGTAAAAAAAGGCAATATGCCTAAAAATTTGCAAGAAATTGTAATAATTATTAAAGAACAAACATGCCTAGATTCACAGTAACTTGACACGGTAACGCTCTTAGACACAAGGTTAGATTGCACTTGTGATAGAAGTCTGCCCGGAACCGCCCGACATATCTAGCATTCACAAGTGGTAAATCTAATATAAGGGGTCTAAGTGCATAATTAAACATGCAATGGTACTAGGACACGAGGTTAAGTCAACTTATGGTAGAAGTCTGTCCGGATCCGCTCGACAATTCCAGCGCCCACAGGCGTAGGCTTACTGTGAGAGGTCTAATGCACATATATATAAATATGTGTGTGTGTGTGTGTGTATATAATAAGAAATGAATAAATGGTAATGATGGTAAGTAGATGTCTAACTTAGAAAATAAGAAATGAAGGGATGTAATGGTCTGAGTTAGTGTGATGTGAAGGAAAAGTGATGTATTTCCCTAAATGACCTTTTTCTGAGAACGTTGTTGCAAGTAAGCCATAGTGAATAAAGTAAAGTAAAGAAATTACTTGCTACCACGGATTTAGATGGGAACATGTTATGAAAATAAATCACTGGTTCCTCCTATCAAACTGATAAGCGCATGAAGTATTTTCCTTAATAAGGAATGTATATATATAACAGTGAATAAAGAATAATGGTTTACAACAATAAATGGCTTAAACGGGGAATGATAATAACCTATTATAAATAAATAATATTGACAAGAATGTTGTATAATAGGTAAACTTGTCATAGGGACAAGTGAATATTATAACTTAGGTTACAATGAACTAGTAAGGAAATGGGATAACTGGTGAAATTAGATAAGGGAAACTTAATTGTAAATTAAGTAATCAGTAAATGGGGAAAGCCTGAAACTGGTTGAGAAATAGGGGGAAATTTATGAAATTTAAGAAGTTGTACTTAATTATAACTTAAGTAATCTATAAACTTGGAAGTCTGAAACCCGCCAATAAGAATAACATGTTTAGACTTGTCATAGGGACAAGAGGAAATTATAACATAGGTTATAATAAATGGGTAGAGAAACTTATTAATGGACCTCAGTTAAGAGAACTAAGTTAATAAGTAAATAATGATAAGTTGTAGCGATAGTGTAAATTGAATTTATGATTAAATGTGAAAGGATGAGGAAACTTATAAAATGAAATAAGTTATATTTAATCATAAATTGTAAGTGACATGTTAATTAGAAAACATGTGAATTGAGATATATTTTATTACATATTAAGTAGGACATGTTATTGTAATGATGAAATCAAGCACGAATATAAAAGAGATTGTGGATAACATGTTGTAGGCTTATTAATAAATTTAATGGGTTAAGTTATATAACTGGAATTAATAAGCAAGAGGAACTTGGCAACTTGATTAAGAATTCAATGTGAATGGGAATAACCAAGTTAAATAGAAACCTGATGAGGTAAGGCAAGTGCGTAAAAGAATGTTTAGACATAGGGTCTAACAACATATTAAAGGGAGGCGCTTGGACCAGTCCGCACGTTTGAGGGTGAATAACCCAAAGGGGTAGATCATCGTAGTGTTATAAGGCACGAGGTAAGCGCATATTCATCTGATTGTTCTAATGGCTCTGAAGGACTGGAAGGGGAAGCATGCGGCTTTCTGAGATATGTAAGGTGCTCCTGGTAGTCTGTGACAACAAGATCTTTCGCTCGATCCGAATCGATCCCTAAACCGACCAAGACCGTTCGAAACCCCTAATTGTTTTGAGAACACGACAAATTGGAACGCAAACAGAAGAACATTTCATTGTATATTACAACAATTTCATCAGATTACAAGAATATACAGGGTATGAATAAATATTACACATTCGATAAATATCAGAGATTTAAATACATTACTGCTATGGAAAAATAATACAATACACAACTGGAAGTAATACACGGATACGGAGCTTTCCGAATATTGCCTCAGCTGTAAATCAGGATCCTGTGAATATAAATCTGTAAAACCAAAAATACTAGCTGCCCGTGTCAAAATAAGGGCACCCAGAGTTTAGGTTAAATCAATAAACTCCAGGTCAGTCATGTGACTGGTGTGAGAAGTAAAACAGTTATTAATCTTTATTTTAAAGTTAGGTAAATCAAGGGACCACGCCGTATAACACGGAACGGGTTTCCTCCCAAGAATACCAGTGCATAAAACAACATCGCAATGCTCAATAAAGAACAATGAAGCTATTATAAGACCCAGGTCCCATCACACAATGCAACACAAGCCGGAGGATAGGGTTTTACCTTATAATAGCCAAAGAATGCTTGATACGCTTAATTTCATGTTTTATTACTACTATAAGTGTATAGTGTCAAAACAATTTCAATCATAAGTATCAATCATAGACGGCATGGGTACCATATATCATGTCGCCAATACTAGGCTCTACAATCAAAATCGCAAATGTCACGTATTGGAAGTTGGATTTCCATCTGTGAACCGAGGCAAGGGATCGTCCTCTACCAAATTCGGGACTCTCTAGCCCGAGCCTCAGGAAAGTACTCTGTCAAGCCTTAGGATCATCAGGGCCGGTCCACCGATGTGGATTAAAATTCCTGAACACTGCGTTTCCCCGCCCTTTGGGGGCATAAATGAGTACAATGACTCCATCGGTTCCACACGGTCATCGATATATCTGAGGCGCCTCGCAATCCAACAACCACATAAGTCAAACTCGTCAGGGCGTGTAAAACCACTGACGCCACTTCTAGCTAGAAAGAAACACATGTCCTTCCTGAGGTCCTTCTCCCGTTTTTGGTTCACAACCGGGGTGTGAGGCTCACGAATCAATGCTACACAAGGCTAAGCCACACAGGCCGTGCTTTGATCATCAACCACAAGACTTTGCTTTTCAACGGAAGCCTTGATCATTTGCCACTTAGGCATGCCACACAGGCAATTCACTTCGTGCGATTGATATTCATCAATATATAACCCCTGAGCTCGTATGTCTCAGGGAAGGGTGTTAAGCAAGAGAATAAATTCTCCGCCGCCAAGCAGATATATATTTAATAGAAAACAATCACACAGAATAAAATCCAATGTCAGACACACAATCCATTTACAAGTTCGTTCTGGGTTTGAATGAAACCGGAGGCACCTTGTACCTCGCATATCCATCGATCTCCAAGTACGTCTGGACGATCACCAAGTGATTCCCACCTCTTGGCTGTATATCCCAATCAAGATCATCAGTAATCACCCAAACGATGTGAAGAGCTCCGGTCTTCGACCACCGTCTTCACCCTCGGCACATCGTCGAATCAGTTATTCAGAATGGGATAAACCCGGTCTTTTTGAATAACTCGCGTATATAATAAACAAGTGTTACACAAACAAAACATATGCCTCATTCCAATTCAAAATATTCTTTTATTCAAATATTCTTATACTTTGGGAAAGGTTCCCATTAATTTTATCAAAGATAAATTCTTTAAATTTATTCTTTAATCTTCTTTTGAATATCAATTCAAATTAGTCGGGATTAGCGAACCACACCGAAGTAATCATTTATTTTAATTTCCTAATCCCAACCTATTCATCCCATGAAGTAAAAATGGGAAAACTTCATATCTAACACCATGGTGTTATCGGTAAATTAAATTACCATTTCACGTTCAAATCTAATTAAAGATTTAACTATCGCCAGGAGCAAAACTGGTGATACTCCATTCTCGATCATTTCAATCTAATTAAAGATTCATTAAAACTCCACTTGGTTTTAATCTTCCCAAAAATCAATATTAATGATTGTTTAACTTGGGAAATCATATCCTGTCTTTAACTGAGTTAAAGAACCAACGTCATTTAAAACACGGTTCACTATAAACCCAAAATCACACTCCATTCATTATCGGGTTAAAGAACAAGTGTTATTTAAAACACCGTTCACGATAAACCCAAAAATCAATTCAAATTCAAATTCAATTCCAATTAAATACCATTTAATTGGTATACTTTATTAAATCTAAATAAAAAGATTTAATTTTTTTTTCAACTGGGTTTAAGAACAGTGTTAATGAAGACACCATTCACGACAAACCCAAATCCCATTTGATATTAAATACAATGCTTTGAATAGAAAAAATATCGGCTTATATTCAATTCAAATTTTAAGACCAACAAATATTGTATTAGAAATAACGATATAAATATATCTTTCAAATTTCCATAATAATATCTGTATAATCATGAAATCCAACATCGAAATATTCCAAAGACAATTTCGATTCAAATCCATTCCAATTCAATAATGGGAAATTCTGGTTACTTTTAAAACCATTTCAAATCCAATTTATTTATTTTAAAAATAAATGGATTTTAATTCTAGTTCAAAACTAGTTCAATTCGATAAAAATCTATTTTTATCTTTTCAAATATGGAGTTTTTCATCCCAATTCTTTCCAAATCATTTCTTATGATTTTACAAAAGTTATTACTATTTTTAATAATTTTATCAATGCCCGTACAGTCGATTTCCATCAACAGCCATCAAAGTGCACTTACAACGACATTTTCCAAATTTGATTTAGATATAATTCCAAATCCAACTGTTAGATTTCAAATCTTTAATATTCGTTAGAAAGATCTTTTCGATACGAACCCAACGGTTCTGGTTTTAGGAGAATCCGACGGTCGGATCTCCCATAATGTCCATTCGAAGTCAATGGCCGAAATTCGCGAACTGCCGCTGCGCGACACGTTCTATTCAGGCCATTATATATATTATATATATTTCATCGATTTCCTTTTAAAACGTATTTCATAAATTTTTTTAAATTCGTTATCGAAACGATTTCAACTTCATATTCAATTTCGAACCAAATTGAATATTCCACATCATCGATATACAAATGATAATATTTTCAAAACGTTATATTTTGAAATCACTTTCTTTTTTATATTTCAATAACTACGTTATTCTATTCAACAAATGAATATTTTCTTCAACACATGAATATATTTTTATACAACACATGAATATTTATTCTATTTAACACATGAATTTTCGTTCTATTCAACACATGAATTTTTATTCTATTCAACACATGAATTTTTATTCTATTCAACACATGAATTTTCTTTCTATTCAACACATGAATTTTTATTCTATTCAACAGATGAATTTTTATTCTATTCAACACATGAATTTTTATTCTATTCAACACATGAATTTTTATTATATTCAACACATGAATTTTCTTTTATAATATTCCTTATTTTCCAAATTGGAATGAGGCCCAATTAATTACCATATAAGGTTAATTATATGGATTTCCTACAACACATGTATATAATAGCAACGATAAATCATCAACATCATCCAAAGTGCAACACAACTGCGTAAGCATTAAATATAAATATTTAACGCTTATAACAGCCTGTCAATTAATCGATCGACATACAACTAATTATTGGGACTAGTGTATGTCCAATTTCATCCCAACACCCATGTGGGGTTTTCAAACAATCAAACACAGGTCTTATTTGTGCAGTTGGGCGATGTGTAAAATTTAGCGTCCCAATCCATATCAGTAAAATGTGTGTACATAAACAAATCGTCCGATTTGTTTATAACTATTTATTTTATATACACATTAAAAATTATATTTTTAACCATAAAATAATATATTTCATTCCACTACACACAATCATTTTTCACAACACATCAATCAAACAAACAAGCCATCCATGGTTTGTGGACGACGGGTGTCGGGTGCTGCTAAGCACCGTCTGCATCCTAGTATATATTTCAAACTAGAAATTAAAATAAAAGTGAGGAGTTCTCACCGAGAAGCTAAACCAAACACCGCGACTCTTCATATGTAGAAAATCTTGTAGTGTCCGTCTTTTGTCACTTTCATTGTCCGTAGCCACTACATATGTAAAAATCACATTTTTATATTCTCTAGTATATAAAAATCATATTTTTAAAATGCTACTATATATAGATAAAAATTCTATTTTTATACTACTATTGTATAGATAAAAATTCTATTTTTATACCGCTACTATATAGATAAAAATTCTATTTTTATACCGCTACTGTATAGATAAAAATTCTATCTTTATAACGGTGTTCATATAATAAAGATCATATTTTTATCACGCTAACTTCATAATAAAAATTATACTTTTATATTTGCTATTTCATATATAAAGATTATATTTTTATCACGCTAACTTCATAATAAAAATTATATTTTTATATTCGCTATTTCATATATAAAGATTATATTTTTACCTCACTATATATATAAAAATTATATTTTTATTACTCTACATAAATAAAAATCATATTTTTATGTGTTTGAAAATCAAATCTTTAAACCAATAAAAATCACTTCCTCATGGTTTCAAAAATCGCTTCTTCAGGGTTTTAAGGAAAAAAAATAAGATCTTTAACTTACTATAAATCATGTCTTTACTTTTACAAAAACCCATCCTTTACTTTACTAAAAAAAACTATTTTTCTTTTTAATTTTTAAAGCTAATCATACAGAAAATAAGTAAATAAATTAGATTAAATTAAGTAAAACTTACTACGTTCGGTTTCTGCTAGACGAGGGGGGAGAAGCTCGGCACTGACGGCGGTCGGAGGGTGGCATTGGAGATGGGGGAGACGGCCGCAGTCTTGGGGAGTGCGGCTAGGGTCTTGCCTCGTTTTGGGTGAGGGTGGAGGAAGTGGTTCACGCGCTCGCTGGAGACGGAGGAGCCAACGTCAGAGGGGGCCGAGGCACCAGAGGGGGGGCACTCGACGGATGGGAGCCAACGGCGAGCTGTGATGTGGGGAGGAGGCGATGGCGTTCGGTCAGAAAGGAGGCGCGTAATTTTTTTATGGCAGATCTCTTTTAATTTTCAACCGGGAAGGGGGGGTTGACTTGGAAGAGATAAGGAGAGGTTATATATATATATATATATATATATATTATTATATTTAAATTTCAAAAAGCAACTTTTTCGTTCTATCTCAGATTGGACCCAACGACTATCGTCCCTAGCTAATCACCCCCATTCTGAACACAATGGGATATGTTTCATAACCTAACTCTAACGTTTCGATCGGTTTCCATTTAAATCAAAATATAAATCTATATATTGAATTTGAACGCACATTTCAATTTACCGGGGCCACATAAGGACTCTAAAAATTCCCGAAAAATATTTTCTAGCTTCATATTGACGATACGGTCCTAACAAAACTAATTTCGTCAAATTCTGAGACCCTTTGAAAAATGGCCATTTTCTGGTCGATCAAAATTGACTAAAACTGTCAAAACACGTTTTCTTTCGCCACGCTCACATATTGATTCAGAAAATTATGAATTTTGGAATGTAGAAATAATTTGACATTTCGGTTCCAACAAAAATGGTTTCGTTGAAAACAGAGGTCGTTTGCAAAATTTCCATTTTTAAGGGCCAAAATTCCGTGGCGACTATTTTGAAATTTCAACTGGGCATAACTTTTTATTACCACTATGAAATTTCAATTTTTCGGATTCTTTGAAAAGATATTATCAAATAGATTCTAATATTTTTGGTTTTTCCACAATGCGGTTTATTTTGAATTTTGTACATTCATTTAAAATTCGAAATCGAATTTTCAAACTACCGCGCCATTTTCAATTCCTTTTATAATTAAAAATAAATATTTACATTCTAATGTCGATCTATATAAATATATACATTCTATTTCTATTCAAAATAGAATTCTCGTCGTTATTATTTAAAATAAATCAATTTAAATATTCAAAATTCATCAAAATTGCCAAAATAAAAATTTAAAATTGGCTCAGATTTCCGGGTTATTACAATCTCCCCCACTTAAAACTTTTCGTCCCCGAAAAGGAACGGAACCGAAAGTTGTTTAACTAATCAACTCAACTTTCATTCTTTGAAATAGCCTCCCATGGCCCTCACCAATCCAGAAAGAAAAAGAAACAGCTAAGCGGCTAGCCAATCGGCTCATAAAATCATTAAAAACCCAAGAAATACAATAAACAAGTACCTATTTGTCAGGCAAACAATTTTATTCCTCATCTCTAGTGTAATAATCCGAAAATCTGAGCCAATTTAAAATTTTTATTTTGGCAATTTTAGTGAATTTTGGTTATTTAAAAAGAATTATGTTAAATAATAACGACGAGAAATTTATTTTCAATAGAATTAGAACATATATATTTATTTGAATCGTCGTTAGAATATAAGTAATTTATTTTAATTATAAAAGGAATCGAAAATGGCGCAGTAGTTTGAAAATTCGATTTCAAATTTTAAATGAATGTACAGGATTCAAAATAAACCGGATTTTAGCGAAACTAAAAATATTTGGATCTAATTGAGAATATCTTTCCAATGAATCCGAAAAATTGAAATTTCATAGCGGGAATCAAAAGTTATGCCCAGTTAAAAATTCAGAATAATCGCTATGGAATTCTGGCCCTTAACAATGGAAATTTTGCAAATGACCTCGGTTTTCGAGAAACCACTTTTGTTGGATCTATGATGTCAAATTATTGCTAGATTCCAAAATTCATAATTTTCTGAATCAATATGTGGGCGTGGCAAAGGAAAACGTGTTTGACCAGTTTCAGTTGATTTTAATCGACTGGAAAATGAGCATTTTTCAAACAGTCTCAGAATTTGACGAAATTAGTTTTGTTAGGACTATATCGTCAATACGAAGCTAGAAATATATTTTTTAGAATTTTTAGAGTCCGTATGTGGCCCTGGTAAATAGAAATGTGCATTCAAATTCAATATATCGATTTGTATTTTGATTTTGACAAAAACTAATTGAAACGATTGAATGGGGTTACGATACATATCCCATTGTGTTCGGAAGGGGGTTAATTAGCTAGGCACGACAGTCGGTGGGTTCGATTTTGAGTTCTAAATAAAAAGTTGCTTTATGGAATAAATTAAATAAAATATAATCCACCCCCACCCACCTTTCTCTCTCTCCCTCATCATTCTCTCTCCTACCGTTCGTTTTCAGAAAAGAAAAAAAACCGCTAGACACCTCGCCCGTCGCGCCTCCGATTCCCCTCACCGCCGACCAACCTCCTCCGCCCCTCCTCCCCTTTCTCTCCCCTCCACCGCCCCCTGCTCGAACCCCACTAGCCCAACCCTAAACCCCCAAACCGAGAACGCCGCAGCCTCCCCTCACCATTGGCGACAACCAGCGCCGACTGCTCCTCCTCCTCCACCTCTAGCGCAGCAGCAAACCGCCAAGCCCCTCCTCCGACTACATTACAGTGAGTTTTTATTTGTTTTTTTAGTTTAATTAATTAAAAATCTGATTAGCAAAGTAAAGTAAGGATTTTTATTTATTCATAGCCAAGTAAAGTAATGATTTTTATTTATTCATTAGTAATAGAAAGAAGTGGTTTTCATGTATATAAGTATGAAAGGAAAAACCAGATTTTTAAAATATAAAAACACGATCTTTATTATGAAGTAGTGAAGATAAAAATACGATTTTTATATATATAAAGAGAAGAAAAAGATGTGATCTTTATAGAAGTAGCAATGTAAAAATATGATTTTCATATTATAGAAAGAATAAAAATATGATTTTTATATTATAGAAAGAATAAAATTATGATTTTTATATTATAGAAAGAATAAAAATATAATTTTTATATTATAGAGATAATAAAAATACGGTTTTAAATTATATAGGTAGTAAAATTTTAATCTTTATATATGTAGAGGTAGGATAAAAATTCAATTTTTATATAGGAAGTAGCGTTGTTAAAAATATAATTTTTAATTTTTAACACAAATGGTGTTGAACAGATCTCGTTGGAAACAAAGTGAAGATTTCCTACATATGAAGAGTCGCGACGTTTGGTTTAGCTCTCGGTGAGAACTCCTCACTTTTATTTTGATTTCTAGTTGAAATATATACTACGATGCAAACGGTGCTTAGCAGCACCCGACACCCGTCGTCCACAGACCATGGACGACTTGTATGCTTGTGTGATTGTTTGTGTTGAAATAAAATATATATTCATGTGTTGAATAATATAAATTCATGTGTTGAAATAAAATATATAATCATGTGTTGAATAATATAAATTCATGTGTTGAAATAAAATATATATTCATGTGCTAACATAAAATATATATTCATGTGTTGAAATAAAATATATATTCATGTGTTGAAATAAAATATATATTCATGTGTTGAAGTAATATATATATATATATATATATATATATATATATATATTCATGTGTTGAAGTAATATATATATATATATATATATATTCATGTGTTGAAGTCTAATATATATTCATGTGTTGAAATAAAATATATATTCATGTGTTGAAATAAAATATATATTCATGTGTTGAAATAAAATATATATACTCATGTGTTGAAATAAAGTAAATATTCATTTACAAATCGAACGATTTGTTTATGTACACCGATTTGACTGATATTGATTGGGACGATAAATTTTACACATCGCCCAACTGCACAAATAAAAATCTGTGTTTGTTGATGTGAAACCCCACAGGGGTATTGGGATGATATTTGACGTACACTAATCCCGATTGTTTAGTTGTATGTCAATCGATGGGTTGACAGACTGTGTAAGCGTTAATTATTTATATTTAATGCTTATGCAGTTGTGTGGTGCACTCTGGATGATGGTTGATGATTTATCGTTGCTATTATATACATATGTTGTAGAAAATCCATATAATTAACCTTATATGGCAATTGATTGGGCCTCATTCCGATTTGGAAAATAAGGAATATTATAAAAATAAATTCATGTGTTGAATAGAAATAAATTCATGTGTTGAATAGAATAAAAATTCATGTGTTGAATAGAATAAAAATTCATGTGTCGAATAGAATAAAAATTCACGTGTTGAATAGAATAAAAATTCATGTGTTGAATAATATAATATTCATGTGTTGAATAGAATAAATATTCATGTGTTGAATAGAATAAACATTCATGTGTTGAATAAAAGCCGTGTTGATTAGATTGACGCCATTTTGACGTGAACGATATTTATATCGATTTTATTCATTTTTATAATGAATATAAGAAAGAAAGTGATTTCAAAGTATAACGTTTTGAAAATATTATAATTTTATATCGATGATATGGAATATTCAATTTTGATTTGAAATTGAATATGAAGTTGAAATCATTTCGAAAACGAATTTAAAACGATTTATAAGATACATTTTAAAAAGGGAATTGACGAAATATATATATACTATATAAATTGTAAATATTAAATGTCCTGAATAGAACGCGCCACGCCGCAGCAGTTCCCGAATTTCGACCATTGGCTTCGAATGGATATAACGGGAGATCCGACCGTCGGATTTTCCTAAAACCGGAACCGTTGGGTTCGTATCAAAAATAGATTTCTAACGAATATTAAAAATTAGAAATCTAATAGTTGGATTTGGAATTATGTCCAAATAAAATTTGGAAAAGGTCGCTGTAAGTGCAGTTCGATGGCCGTTGATGGAATTCGACTGTACGGGCCTTGATAAAATTATTAAAAATAGTAATAATTGGTGTAAAATCATAAGAATTGATTTGTGAAGAATTGAGATGAAAAATTCCAAATTTGAAAAGATAAAAATAGATTTTTATCGAAATGAAGTAGTTTTGAACTAGAATAATAATTTATTTATTTTTAAATAAATAAATTGGATTTGAAAGGGTTTTAAAAGTAACCAGAAGTTTCAATAATTGAATTGGAATGGAGTGTGATTTTGGGTTTATAGTGAACCATGTTTGAAATGACATTGGTTCTTTTACCTAGTTAAAGACAGGATATGATTTCCCAAGTTAAACAATCATTGATATTGATTTTTGGGGAGATTGAAACCAAGTGGAGTTTTAATGAATCTTTAATCAGATTGAAATGATCGAGAATGGAGTATCACCAGTTTTGCTCCAGGCGATAGTTAAATCTTTAATTAAATTTGAACGTGAAATGGTAATTCAATTTACCAATAACACCATGGTGTTAGATATGAAGTATTACCAGTTTTACTTCATGGGATGAATAGGTTGGGATTGGGAAATAAAATAAATGATTACTTCGGTGTGGTTCGCTAATCCCGACTATTTTGAATTGATATTCAAAAGAAGGTTAAAGAATAAATTTAAAGAATTTATCTTTGATAAAATTAATGGAAACTTTTCCCAAAGTGTAAGAATATTTGATTAAAGGAATATTCTGAATTGGAATGAGGCGTATGTTGTGTTTGTGTAATACTTGTTTATTATATACGCGAGTTATTCAGAAAGATCGGGTTTATCCCATTCTGAATAACTGATTCGACGTGGTGTCGAGGATGAAGACGGTGGTCGAAGACCGGAGGTCTTCACATCATTTGGGTGATTACTGATGATCTTGATTGGGTTGTACACCCAAGAGGAGGGAATCAGTTGGTGATCGTCCAGACGTACTTGGAGATCGATGGATATGCGAGGTACAAGGTGCCTCCGGTTTCGTTCAAACCCAGAACGAACTTGTAAATGGACTGTGTGTCTGACATTGGATTTTATTCTTTGTGATTGATTTCTATTAAATATATATCTGTTTGGCGGCAGAGAATTTATTCTCTTGCTTAACGCCCTTCTCTGAGACGTACGAGCTCAGAGGTTATATATTGATGGATATCAATCGCATGGAGTGAATTGCCTGTGTGGCATGGCTAAGTGGCAAATGATCAAGGCTTTTGTTGAAAAGCAGAGTCTTGTGGTTGATGATCAAAGCACGGCCTGTGTGGCATAGCTTTGTGTAGTGTTGATTCTCGATCCTCACACACCAGTGTGAACCAGAAACGGGAGAAGGATCCAAGGAGAACATGCGTATCTTTCTAGCTAGAAGTGGCGTCAGTGGTTTTACATGCCCTGACGAGTTTGACTTATGTTGTTGTTGGAATATGAGGCGCCTCGAATATATCGGTACTGTGGGGAGCCGACGGAGTCATTTGGCTCATTTACACCCCATAGGGCAGGGAGACGTAGTATTCAGGGTTTTGTTTAATCCACATCAAGTGGACCAGCCCTGTGGCTCCAAGGGACGATGCGTTCTGTTCTTGAGGCTCGGGCTAGAGAGTCTCGAATTCGGTAAGGAAGATCCCTTGCCTTGGTTCACAGATGGAAATCCAACTTCCAATACGTGACTTTGCGGTTTTGATTGTATACTTATATATGGCGACATAGTGGTATGGGGCGCTTATGCCGTCTATGATTGATACTTATGATTGAAATTGTTTTGACACTATAGACTTACAGTAATAAAAGTTGAAATTTAGCGTATCATGCATGCTTTGGCTATTATAAGGTAAAACCCTATCCTCCGCCTTGTGTTGCATTGTGTGATGGGACCTGGGTCTTATAATAGCTTCATTGTTCTTTCTTTAGCATTGCGCTATTGTTCTACGCACTGGTATTCTTGGGAGGAAACCCGTTCCGTGTTAAACAGTGTGGTCCCTTGATTTACCAAACTTTAAAATAAAGAATAATAACTGTTTTAGTTCTCACATCAGTCCCATGACTGACCTGGAGTTTATTGTTTTAACCTAAACTATGGGTGCCCTTATTTTGACATGGGTAGCTAGTAGTTTTGGTTTTGCAGATTTATATTCACAGGATCCTGATTTACAGCTGGAACGATACTCGGAAAGCTCTGTATCCGTGTATTACTTCTAGTTGTGTTTGTATTATTTTTCCGCTGCATTGTAATTTGTAAATCTCTGATATTTATTGAATGTGTATTTTATTTGTTTATACTCTGTATATTCTTCTATTCTGATGGAATTGTTGTAATAAGCACTGAAATGTTCTTCTGCTTGCGTTCTGATGTGGCTTGTCCTCTGTACAATCCGTGATTTCCCGTAAGGGGGATTTCGGGTGGTAACATCTAGCCTCCTTGCTATGACCTGCTCAATGTAAGTACATGTATATGTATGCAAATGCAATTAATTTTCAATATAATTCACTTTTTGGTTCAATTTGGCTAAAGGTTCAACATTTAATTAACCAACCAATAATTAAGCAACACAACCGGCAATCAATTAGTTGATTAACGTTTCAAATTCATAATTTTGATACATAGTCAAAAATCACATTTTTGATGCCAAATCACAACAATAAGCCCTATCTAGTTTTGGTTCTCATACTAGTCAATAGGAAATATATAGACGTCCCACCTTCGAAACTCAAACATGAATACTGATGATGTGATCGCTATAGCAATCATCAGAACCATCTTCGGGCGACTAGAGTGTGATTCTGTATCTATACAGTATATTAAAACTTCAAATACACGCGGATCAGACGTATATGCAAAATATTTATATATTGTATTGTCCAAATTCAATATAAAATAACTAACCAAATACGTATAATTGAATTTTATTTTCAAAACAAAACTTGTTTTCACTTTTATTTTAAAAACATCACTCTTCACACTCGTTCTAGGATACTACTGATCATATCTCTAACGAGTCATTCTTATTGGATATTACTAATCCAATCACTGATGAATTCTTTCATTTGGTTCTAATGTGTCTTGTTCTCGAGCTCTGTAAACCAAAGCTCTAATACCAAATGTGACAACAAGATCTTTCGCTCGATCCGAATCGATCGCTAAACCGACCAAGACCGTTCGAAACCCCTGATTGTTTTGAGAACACGACAAATTGGAACGCAAACAGAAGAACATTTCATTGTATATTACAACAATTTCATCAGATTACAAGAATATACAGGGTATGAATAAATATTACACATTCGATAAATATCAGAGATTTAAATACATTACTGCAACGGAAAAATAATACAATACACAACTGGAAGTAATACACGGATACAGAGCTTTCTGAATATCGCCTCAGCTGTAAATCAGGATCGTGTGAATATAAATCTGCAAAACCAAAACTACTAGCTGCCAGTTTCAAAATAAGGGCACCCAGAGTTTAGGTTAAAACAATAAACTCCAGGTCAGTCATGTGACTGGTGTGAGAACTAAAATAGTTATTATTCTTTATTTTAAAGTTTGGTAAATCAAGTGACCACGCCGTATAACACGGAACGGGTTTCCTCCCAAGAATACCAGTGCATAAAACAACAGCGCAATGCTAAGTAATGAACAATGAAGCTATTATAAGACCCAGGTCCCATCACACAATGCAACACAAGCCGGAGGATAGGGTTTTACCTTATAATAGCCAAAGAATGCTTGATATGTTAAATTTCATGTTTTATTAGTACTATAAGTGTATAGTGTCAAAACAATTTCAATCATAAGTATCAATCATAGACGGCATGGGTACCATATATCATGTCGCCAATACTAGGCTCTACAATCAAAACCGCAAATGTCACGTATTGGAAGTTGGATTTCCATCTGTGAACCGAGGAAATGGATCGTCCTCTACCGAATTCGAGACCCTCTAGCCCGAGCCTCAGGCAAGTACTTTATCAAGCCTTAGGATCGTCAGGGTCGGTCCACCGATGTGGATTAAAATGCCTGAACACTGCGTTTCCCCGCCCTTCAGGGTGTAAATGAGTCCAATGACTCCATCAGTTCCACACAGTCACCGATATATCTGAGGCGCCTCGTAATCCAACAAACACATAAGTCAAACTCGTCAGGGCGTGTAAAACCACTGACGCCACTTCTAGCTAGAAAAAAACGCATGTCCTCCCTGAGGTCCTTCTCCCGTTTCTGGTTCACAATCGGGGTGTGAGGCTCGCGAATCAACGCTACACAAAGCTATGCCACACAGGTCGTGTTTTGATCATCAACCACAAGACTTTGCTTTTCAATAGAAGCCTTGATCATTTGCCACACAGGCAATTCACTCCGTGCGATTGATATCCATCAATATATAACCCCTGAGCTCGTACGTCTCATAGAAGGGCGTTAATCAAGAGAATAAATTCTCCGCCGCTAAACAGATATATATTTAATAGAAATCAATCACACAGAATAAAATCCAATGTTAAACACACAGTCCATTTACAAGTTCGTTCTGGGTCTGAACGAAACCGGAGGCACCTTGTACCTCGCATATCCATCGATCTCCAAGTACGTCTGGACGATCACCAACTGATTCCCTCCTCTTGGGTGTACAACCCAATCAAGGTCATCAGTAATCACCCAAACAATGTGAAGATCTCCGGTCTTCGACCACCGTCTTCATCCTCGACTCATCGTCGAATCAGTTATTCAGAATGGGATAAACCCGGTCTTTCTGAATAACTCGCCTATATAATAAACAAGTGTTACACAAACGCAAAATACGCCTCATTCCAATTCATAATATTCTTTTATTCAAATATTCTTATACTTTGGGAAAGGTTCCCATTAATTTTATCAAAGATAAATTCTTTAAATTTATTCTTTAATCTTCTTTTGAATATCAATTCAAATTAGTCGGGATTAGCGAACCACACCGAAGTAATCATTTATTTTAATTTCCCAATCCCGACCAACTCATCCCATGAAGTAAAACTGGTAATACTTCATATCTAACACCATGGTGTTATCGGTAAATTAAATTACCATTTCACGCTCAAATCTAATCAAAGATTTAACTATCGCCTGGAGCAAAACTGGTGATACTCCATTCTTGATCATTTCAATCTAATTAAAGATTCATTAAAACTCCACTTGGTTTTAATCTTCCCAAAAATCAATATTAATGATTGTTTAACTTAGGAAATCATATCCTGTCTTTAACTGGGTTAAAGAACCAACATCATTTAAAACACAGTTCACTATAAACCCAAAATCACATTCCATTCATTATCGGGTTAAAGAACAAGTGTTATTTAAAACACCGTTCACGATAAACCCAAAAATCAATTCAAATTCAAATTCAATTCCAATTAAATACCATTTAATTGGTATACTTTATTAAATCTAAATAAAAAGATTTAATTTTTTTTTTTCAACTGGGTTTAAGAACAGTGTTAATGAAGACACCATTCACGACAAACCCAAATCCCATTTGATATTAAATACAAGGCTTTGAATAGAAAATATATCGGCTTATATTCAATATCAAATTCTACGACCAACAAATATCGTATTAGAAATAACGATATAAATATATCTTTCAAATTTCCATAACAATATCTGTATAATCACGAAATCCAAAATCAATATATTTCAAAGACAATTTCGATTCAAATCCATTCCAATTCAATTATGGGAAATTCCGGTTACTTTTAAAACCATTTCAAATCCAATTTATTTATTTTAAAAATAAATGGATTTTAATTCTAGTTCAAAACTAGTTCATTTCGATAAAAATCTATTTTTATCTTTTTAATATGGAGTTTTTCGTCCCAATTCTTTCCAAATCATTTCTTATGATTTTACACAAATTATTACTATTTTTAATAATTTTATCAAGGCCCGTACAGTCGATTTCCATCAACGGCCATCGAACTGCACTTACAACGACCTTTTCCAAATTTGATTTGGACATAATTCCAAATCCAAACGTTAGATTTCAAATATCTAATATTCATTAGAAAGCTCTTTTCGATACGAATCCAACGGTTCTGGTTTTAGGGGAATCCGACGGTCGGATCTCTCGTAATTTCCATTTGAAGTCAATGGTCGAAATTCACGAACAGCCGCGGCGCGGCGCGTTCTATTCAGGCCATTATATATATATATAATATATATTATATATATTTCGTCGATTTCCTTTTAAAACGTATTTTATAAATCGTTTTAAATTCATTTTCGAAACGATTTCAACTTCATACTCAATTTCGAATCAAAATTGAATATTTCTCATCATCGATATACAAATGATAATATTTTCAAAACATTATATTTTGAAATCACATCCTTTTCGATATTCATTATAAAAATGAATAAAATCGATATAAATATCGTTCACATCAAAATGGCATCAATCTAACCAACACGGCTTTTTATATTTCAATAACTTCGTTATTCTATTCAACAAATGAATATTTTCTTCAACACATGAATATATTTTTATTCAACACATGAATATTTATTCTATTCAACACATGAATTTTCATTCTATTCAACACATGAATTTTTATTCTATTCAACACATGAATTTTTATTCTATTCAACACATTAATTTTTATTCTATTCAACACATGAATTTTCTGTTATAATATTCCTTATTTTCCATATTGGAATGAGGCCCAATCAATTAACATATAAGGTTGGATTTCCTACAACACATGTATATAATAGCAATGATAAATCATCAACCATCATCCAAAGTGCAACACAACTGCATAAGCATTAAATATAAATATTTAACGCTTATTACAGCCTGTCAACCAATCGATCGACATACAACTAATTATTGGGACTAGTGTATGTCCAATTTCATCCCAACACCCGTGTGGGGTTTTCAAACAATCAAACACAGGTCTTATTTGTGCAGTTGGGCGATGTGTAAAATTTATTGTCCCAATCCATATCAGTAAAATGTGTGTACATAAACAAATTATCCGATTTTTTTATAACTATTTATTTTATATGCATGTTAAAAATTATTTTTTTAACCATAAAATAATTTATTTCATTCCACTACACACAATCATTTTTCACAACACATCAATCAAACTAACAAGCCATCCATGGTTTGTGGACGACGGGTGTTGGGTGCTGCTAAGCACCTCTGCATCCTATTATATATTTCAAACTAGAAATTAAATTAAAAGTGAGGAGTTCTCACCGAGAAGCTAAACTAAACACCGCGACTCTTCATATGTAGAAAATCTTGTCGTGTCCGTCTTTTGTCACTTTCGTTGTCCGTAGACACTACATATGTAAAAATCACATTTTTATATTCTCTAGTATATAAAAATCATATTTTTAAAACACTACTATATATAGATAAGAATTCTATTTTTATACCGCTACTGTATAGATAAAAATTCAATTTTTATACCGCTACTATATAGAAAAAAATTCAATTTTTATACCGCTACTATATAGATAAAAATTCTATCTTTATAACAGTGTTCATATAATAAAGATCATATTTTTATCACTCAAACTTCATAATAAAAATTATATTTTTAGATTAGCTATTTCATATATAAAGATTATATTTTTATCACGCTAACTTCATAATAAAAATTATATTTTTATATTCGTTATTTCATATATAAAGATTATATTTTTACCTCACTATATATAAAAAAATTATATTTTCATTACTCTACATAAATAAAAATCATATTTTTATGTGTTTGAAAATCAAATCTTTAAACCAATAAAAATCACTTCCTCATGGTTTCAAAAATCGCTTCTTCAGGGTTTTAAGGAAAAAAAAATGAGATCTTTAACTTACTAAAAATCATGTCTTTACTTTTATAAAATCCCATCCTTTGCTTTACTAAAAAAACTGATTTTCTTTTTAATTTTTAAAGCTATTCATACAGAAAATAAGTAAATAAATTAGATTAAATTAAGTAAAACTTACTGCGTTCGGTTTCTGCTAGACGAGGGGGGAGAAGCTCGGCACTGACGGCGGTTGGAGGGTGGCATTGGAGATGGGGGGGTCGGCAGCCGTCTTGGGGAGTGCGGCTAGGGTTTGGCCTCGTTTTGGGTGAGGGTGGAGGAAGGGGTTCACGCGCTCGCCGGAGAGGGAGGAGCCAACGTCAGAGGGGGCGGAGGCGCCAGAGGGAGGGCGCTCGACGGATGGGAGCCTGCGGCGAGCTGCGATGTGGGGAGGAGGCGATGGCGTTCGATCAGAAAGGAGGTGCGTATTTTTTTTATTTCAGATCTGTTTTAATTTTCAACCGGGGGGGGGGTTGACTTGGAAGAGATAAGGAGAGGTTTTTTAATATTTTATTATATTTAAATTTCAAAAAGAAACTTTTTCGTTCTATCTCAGAATCAGACCCAACGACTGTCGTCCCTAGCTAATCACCCCTATTCCAAACACAATGGGACATGTTTCATAACCCAATTCTAACGTTTCGATTGGTTTCCATTTAAATCAAAATATAAATCTATATATTGAATTTGAACGCGCATTTCAAATTATCGGGGCCACATACAGACTCTAAAAATTCCCAAAAAATATTTTCTAGCTTTGTATTGACGATACGGTCCTAACAAAACTAATCTCATCAAATTCTGAGACCGTTTGAAAAATGGCCATTTTCTGGTCGATCAAAATTGACTGAAACTGTCAAAACACGTTTTCTTTCGCCACGCTCACATATTGATTCAGAAAATTATGAATTTTGGATTCTAGCAATAATCTGAAATTCCGGTTCCAACAAAAGTGGTTTCGTCGAAAACAGAGGTCATTTGCAAAATTTCCATTTTTAAGGGCCAAAATTTCATAGACTATTCTGAAATTTCAACTGGGCATAACTTTTGATTCCCGCTATGAAATTTCAATTTTTCGGATTCGTTGAAAATATATTTTCAAATAGATTCTAATATTTATTGTTTTGCCAAAATTCGGTTTATTTTGAATCCTATACATTCATTTGAAATTCGAAATCGAATTTTCAAACTACCACGCCATTTTCAAATCATTTTATAATTAAAAATAAATATTTATATTCTAACGTCGGTCTATATAAATACATACATTATAGTTCTATTCAAAATAAATCATTTTAAATATTCAAAATTCATTAAAATTGCCAAAATAAAAAATTTTAATTGGCTTAGATTTCCGGGTTATTACATAGTCCTTTATACGGTGGCAGATGCTTAGGCTGTACTCGCAGGGGTTGGATCTGCGCGTAACTACTAGGTGGGTGGGCCTTTACTGAAAAGTAGATATGCAGTCAGAATGCTGTGACGTGATGACACTAGGGTGATTCGGCGGTTGCCTCAATGGGGAGGCTAAGGGTCACGACCAACAAGGATAATAGATCGTCGGATACCCGTCATCGGCAGCCAGTGGGATACGGAAAGACTATAGCTAAAACCAATAGGCTTTACTAGTTGACGGAGGGGCTGGGGTGGGGCCATAGCCACCGTAAAAATAGACCCTATGTATATTTGTATATAGAGGCTCTTAAAGATGGAACTGTACAGATATGGAAAAGCTCCCGACTGAGTTATATGTTTCTTGTATCACCCTGCCACGGACTCGATGCACATTAGAGGACGTGCGGTTAAGGCATCGAGCTAAAATCGATGATATGTATATGGGACTGTTTAGATACATGCATGTCGGCTCTGGGTGGTGTATCGTAGACTTGAGGGCATTATTCCGGTATGGAATCTGATTCGATTGACGATGGCAGTCTGTACGCTTACGTAGCATAGTAATGACAGATATATGTGGAACGTTACATTGTTATGTCGAGATCTGTACGTCACTCCGACGTAGGACGACGGACTGTGTTCCTTTCTGTGGCATTACGGTGGAGACCGTGCGAGTGGGGTACCATGGGGTGTACCTCAGTATTGAGGGGTAGCTACATATATACTATATTAGGTTAATCCACTAGGAAGTAAATGGGTACGATGTGTGTGTAAGCCTTGAGTGTTGTTAACCCGGGTAACCTAATAAGTAATAAAATATGTTTGAACGGTATATGTAGTGTTATCCAAAGTGTATAATTTAAATACAGTCACCAGAACATTTGTTCTGACCCCCCTCCTTATAACATACTCGCAGGTTAGATTTGTGGCAGAGACATGATAGCCTTGGGTACTGGTTAGGCAGTATTATTATTACGGTAAGGCTACATTTTGATTATATTATATTCTGTCCATTCCGCTGTGAGATATTTTCTAAGCTCTGACATATTTTATGTCTCTGTCTTTTCTGCAGGATACCAGAGCACAACAACTTGAGTTTCAACAGATTTGATTTTTGAAAAAAAAAATCGATCTCTCGAAATTCGGGTTGTTACATCTGGTATCAGAGCTTAGGTTTAGGATTCCTATATAAATAGTGAGTGAACGTATTTGTATTTTTAAAAATATAAATATATTATATATATACACCTAGATCCAGAGAGAAACCCACTAAATAGAAAGAATATAATATGGTAAGAAATGGGATGTTTGTTTTGTACACTAAAGGAATGAATATGGAAATTTGAGACCATTAGGAAGTTTGGGTGGGAAGTGTACAATATACATTATATGAAAGAAAGATAAATCCCATATGTTGGTATTTCGGATTAGTGGGTTTGGCAGTAAAACCTTATACATTGGAAAAGGGTGAAGAGAGTAAAATGGATTAGGTATATATATATATATATACAGTTGAGAGAATTGACCTTGGGGAGTGCCTAGGAAAGCCTACAAAATTGGAAACCTACTTTGAGTCTAACCCTATTGTTAATTTTTAAGAACTTGAAATTATAAAAGTTTTGGGAAAATGGTTTATGCTGTTTTCAAGTTTAAATATACATATTAGGTTTTGAAGTAAAATGGAGTATACTTTGTAAATAGTGACTTCTTTCGAAAACTTTATCTAAAGTAAAATTCTCTCAATAAAAGGTGCATATTATAGAGCACATATAGCTCGCTACTTTTCTTGCTGTAACTCATAAAAGAATCTTTATTAAAGGAAGTTATGAAATCTCTATTCTTATGATAATCCTTTTTGATAAATTACTTTGGGTGGACAAAATAAGTCATAGGAATTAAGAATAGAGTGGATATTTGCACCTTGTAGTAAGAGACTGAACCAACCTTACAGGTAAAGTCATAAACCCAATTGAGAAAATAGTTTTCCTTATTTGCTCCAGTTTTTGTGATTTGAAAACAAAAATGATTTACATTTTTTTAGATGACATGTTTTTTACGTGGTTTGGCAAAAGCAAGTTTTGATGAGGAAAATAAAGTTTCGACATTTTTAAATTTTTTGAAGAAAGTTTAAATGAAAAGGCCAAACCATGTTTTAAATGTATGGAGTAGGTAGGGATTAGTGACTAGGAAAGACGGGAAAATTTTGAGGCTATAAAGTAAATAGCGAGAATTATCTTGGAATAATATTAAGTTCCCGTAGAATGTGTAAGCATTGAAAAGCCTAGGATGTTGCTTGAAATAATTGTCAGTACGCAGCTAGGACTATATAGTAAAAAGGGAAAGTAAGTGTTTAGATACTGTTGCTAATTATCATGTTAGGTGTAAAACCCGTCATTACATTACTTTTGGGATCGTTCCATTATTTTATTCTTATTGGGTAGTTAGGGTAACACCTAAACCTGTTGTGGATCCCATAGTTTGGACTTTTCTGTCTGAGGAGGACATAGTCCCGAGATTCTTGGCCCTTAGTAGTAGCTGTGTAGGGTGTCTGTTCTCCTGTTTTAGTTGAAAGACTAGAAGGCTTATTTAAATTTAAACTTAAATCAGATGATTAAATAAGATAAGAAAAGAGAAATGGTACAACTAAAAAGGAAACAGAAAATTAGGTAAAGCAACAAAGATGGAAAATTATGAGAAAAAGATGGATAAGAAAAAAATTCCAAGATAAGATGAAAAGAAAATCAGCAATAAAGGAAATTTTCGTATATGGTATGTGCTTGGATAGGAAAAATTAGGGAATCTTTATAAATAATTACATAAAATCCAAGTACGATTAGAAAAAGGTTGAAAAAGAAAAACGGAAGATGCGAAGTTTTCCGTTTTCCATCTTTTTGTAACATAAGAAGTCGAATTTAGAAAAGTAGATTATTCTGAAATTCGAAAAATAAAGTTAGTTGGTAGGATTTTGGATGCAACAATTGGATGAACTATGCTCTTACATAGTAAGAGTGTGGGAAAACTTGGATGAAAATATATTTTGATTTTCAAAATATTACATTCATGTAGAACTGCTAGTATATCTAGGATGTGAGCGTCATGTTTTTAAAGGATTTTTGAAAAATTTGCATACATATATGAGGTAACGCTTAGGCATACATGCATATTATGTTGTATTTCACTTAGCACATGTGTACAATGTTTGCAAAATCGGATGCACACATGATGGATGTATATTATGTGAGGGGTTAATTGATTTAACCCTTATCAAATTTCAGGGACGAAATTTCCTAATGGTGGGAAAATGTAACACCCCACATTTTTTTAACTCAAAATAATAAAATAAGAATAACTTAATTAAATATCCAGAATTATGTAAAACGGACTGCGCCATTGCGTCCGTCTCGAAATTCTGGTTAAGATAGACCTGGTTTGCCTAAAACAGACATCGTATGAAGAAGTTATTAAGGTTTAAAGTTTGTATACGTGCAGGATATATGGATCAAAAATTCAAAAATAGGTTCAGAAATTAAGAAATCGGTTCAAAATTCGAATTTTGGGAAGGCGGCAGATTTCCCGCCCAGGGGTGTCGACCCCCTAAGGGATGGGTCAACCCCCTAAGGGGGGGGTCAACCCCTTGTTAGATTTGAGGCAGAATACATTTTTCTGAACGTAGATACCTTTCTTGACCAAATTCGTTGATTCTAGTCTATAAATAGGACCTTTGACCCATTGTTTTGTTCATCTAATTCAATGGCGACGACAAAGTGCTGCTCCAACGTTGGTTGATCTAGCCTTTTTCTTCTTCAACAATCAAGAGTTAGACTGATTCAGAGATCTGTGATTTGACCTCTGCAATTACTCTTCTGTTTCTTAGATCCAATCAATGTAAGGTAAACTTCTAGATCCAATCTATTCAAATTCTTCCTCTTTCTTTCCCTTCTCTTTTAATGAAAATAATAAATCCATGGTCGTTAGGTTGTGAATCCGATTAAGAGGAAAAACCATGGATGCTAAAACTGGATCAGATCTAGAACTGGGAAAGCATATGAGGTGAGTGGGTTTAAGCTATAGCCTTTAGATAATAATATGTTATCGTTTAGCATTCCCTTTTTTATTAATTATGAAATTTCCAGACTAATTATAAATTATTGTTATAACAAGTTGAGATGTTAATATGAATGATTCATATGTTGAATCAGTTAAAGTGTTGGAATTATTACATGTTGAATAAACTTGTTAGAATATGAGCAATGACTACTGTTGTTATAATTATATGATTCACTTGTGGCGTATTATTGAATAAACGACAAATTTTACTTGTTGGATTTGAATAATTACCCGATTGAATGTTTACATGTCAAAATAGAATTAAATATATGTTAAAAAAGGATATGCGACAAAATATAGCTGGAATTGGATGACATGTAAATTAGATTACTGTAAACTAGATTACAGTAAAAAGGACAATATGCCTAAAAATTTGCATGAAATTGGAATAATTGTTAAAGAACGAACATGCCTAGATTCACAGTAATTTGACATTGTAAAGCTCTTAGACACAAGGTAAGATTGCACTTGTGATAGAAGTCTGCGTGGAACCGCCCGGCATATCCGGCATTCACAAGTGGTAAATCTAATGTGAGGGGTCTAAGAGCATAATTAAAACATGCAATGGTACTAGGAAACAAGGTTAAGTCAACTTGTGGTGGAAGTCTGCCAGGACCCGCCCGACAAATCCAGCGTCCACAGGTGTAGGCTTAATGTGAAAGGTCTAGTGAATATATAAATACATACATATATATATATGTATGTATATAACAAGATATGAATAAATGGAAAAGATGGTAATTAGATGTCTAACTCAGAAAATAAGAAAGTAAGGGATATAATGGACTGAGTTAGTGTGATGTGAAGGAAAAGTGATGTATTTCACAAATTGACCTATTTCTAAGAACGTTGTTGCAAGTGAGCCAAAGTAAATAAAGTAAAGTAAAGAAATTACTTGCTACCACGGATTTAGATGGGAGTACGTTATGAAAATAAATCATTAATTCCTCCAATCAAACTGATAAGGTGCATGAAGTACTTTCCTTAATAAGGAATATATATTACAGTGAATAAAGAATAATGGTTTACAACAGTAAATGGTTTAAATGGGGAATGATAATAACCTATTATAAATAAATAATATTAACTAAAATGTTGTATAATAGGTAGACTTGTCCCAGGGACAAGTGAATATTATAAATTAGGTTATAATAAACTAGTAAGGAAATGGGATAACTGGTGGAATGAGATAAGGGGCACTTAATTGTAAATTAAGTAATTAGTAAATGGGGAAAGCCTGAAACCAGTTGGGAAAAGGGGGGAAATTTATGAAATATAAGAAGTTGTATTTAATTATAAGTTAAGTAATCTGTAAACTTGGAAATCTGAAACCCGCCGATAAGAATAACATATTTAGACTTCTCCTAGGGACAAGAGGAAATTATAACATAGGTTATAATAAATGGGTAGAGAAACTTATTAATGGACCTTAGTTTAGAGAACTGTGTTAATAAGTAAATAACGATAAGTTGTAGTGACGATATAAATTGAATTTATGATTAAATGTGAAAGGATGAGGAAACTTATAAAATGAAATAAGTTATATTTAATCATAAATGGTAAGTGACATGTTAATTAGGAAACATGTGAATTAAGATACACTTAATTACATATTAAGTAGAACATGTTATTGTAATGATGAAACCAAGCAAGAATATAAAAGAGATTTTGGATTACAGACCTTGGGCCACAATCTAGAGAATAACATGTTGTAGGCTTATTAATAAACTTAATGGGTTAAGTTATATAACTGGAATTAATAAGCAAGAGGAACTTGTTAACTTGATTAAGAATTCAATGTGAATGGGAATAACCAAGTTAAATGAAAACCTGATGAGGTAAGTTAAGCGCATAAAAAATGTTTAGACATAGGGTCTAACAACATATTAAAGGGAGACGCTTGGACCAGTCTGCACGTTTGAGGGTGAATAACCGAATGGGGTAGATTATCGTGGTGTTATAAGGCACGAAGGGTGCACATATTCATTTGATTGTTCTGATGGCTTCGAAGGACAGAAAGGGGAAGCACACGGCTTCCTGAGATACGTAAGGTGCTCCTAGTAGTCCTCTGTGCGGTGGAAGATGCTTAGGTTGTGCTCGCAGGGGTTGGTACTACGCGTAACTACTAGGTGGGTGGGCCTTGACTGCAAAAGTAGCTATGCAGTCAGAATGTTGTGACGCGTTGACACTAGGGTGATTCGGCGGTTGCCTCAACGGGGAGGCGAAGGGTCACGACCAATAAGGATAGTATATTGTCGGATACTCGTCATCGGTAGCCAGTGGGATGCGGAAATACTAGAGCTAAAACCAATAGAATATTCACCCTTCACTATCGGGGTACGGTGGTTGAGGGAATACGCCAAATGGATGTTTAGATTGTTTTCTTCAGGGACAGTCATTTAGCTCTTGTAGTCTTTACTAGTTGAGGGAGGGGCCGGGTTCGATCTATAGCCACCATGAAAATAGACCCTAAATATATCTGCATATAGAGGCTCTTAAAGATGGGCCTGTACAGATATGGAAAAGCTCCCGACCGAGTTCTGTGTTTCTTGTATCGCCCTGCCACGGGACTCGGTGCACATTAGAGGATGTATGGTTAAGGAATCGAGCTACAATTGATGATACATATATGGGACAGTCTAGATACATGCATGTCGGCTCTAGGTGGTGTATCGTAGACTTGAGGGCATTATTCCGATATGGAATCTAATTCGATCGACGATGGCAGTCCGTACGCTTATGTAGCATAGTAATGACAGATATATGTAGAATGTTACGTTGTTATGTAGAGATCCGTACATCACTTCAGTGTAGGATGAGGGACTGCGTTCCTTTCTATAGCATTACGGTGGAGACCGTGCGAGTAGGGTACAACGGGGTGTACCTCAGTATTAAGGGGTAGCTACAGCTATACTATATTAGGTTAATACACTGGAAAGTAAATGAGTACGACGTGTGTGCAAGCCTTGAGTGTTGTTAACCCAAGTAACCTAACCAATAATAAAATATGACTGAATGGTATATGTAGTGTTATCCAAAGTGTATAACTTAAATCCAGTCACCAGAACTTGTGTTCTGACCCCCTCCTCATGACATACTCGCAGGTTAGGTTTGTGGCAGAGACATGATAGCCTTGGGTACTGGTTAGGAAGTATTATTAATACGGTAAGGCAATATTTTGATTATATTATATTTTGTCCATTCCGCGGTGAGATATTTTCTGAGCTCTGACATGTTTTATATCTCTGTCTTTTCTGCAGGATACCAGAGCACAACAACTTGAGTTTCGATAAATTGGATTTTTGAAAGAAAAAAAATGGTCTATCGAAATTCGGGTTGTTGCAGAATCTATAATCCAATTAACCATGAATTCACAAATCTGATACTAAAGAAGAGGGAAAAGAGAAATAAACCTGTATAAACTAGATTCAAGGACTTACCTCATGCTGATCAGAATTCTGAGCACCCATTTGTAGATATATACATTCGTTTCCTCCAAATCTTGAATCTAAATTTCCTAAGACTAATTATTCTATTTTCTGAAGAGATTTGAGGAGGAAGAAGAATGGTAGAGCCTATGCAGCATTTTAGAAAATTTGATATTATAGCTAGGACCTGCTAGGGTCGACCCATAGGTTGACCCAGCCCAACTTCGGTCGACCCAAAGGTCGACCCAGACAGCACGTGGGACGACCCATCTGGGTCCATGCATGTTTTTTGGGACTTTGTTTCTGAATTTAACATTAGCTTTAATAACAATTTATTTCTTGCTCCTTATGGCTTTCTTGATTTATTTTACTCTTATTATAAATCACGGTCGCATTTGAATTTCACTTATATGCATATATGTATACACACACAGCTTTCCAATTATTTAATCTATTGTTATCTTTTGTATACGTTCTCCGTTTTGGTCATGCTATATACCAAAATGAATCAGAAAATCACCACGAACACATTGGTAAATGTTATGGGTCAAATTATGAAAATATAATATTTTAGATTTTTCTTTTTATTATTAACATAAAAATACGGGGTGTTACATTCTCCCTTCCTTAGGAAATTTCGTCTATGAAATTTGCTAAGGATGAAATAATGTTATTCCTCGTATATAGCAACCAATTAGTTTTCATCCAATTTTCAACTATCTATGCTCTTATACAAAGTGTTACATGTACAAAAACATGAATGCAATGGATGCCTAAACTATGCCTCCTATATGAATACAAATTTTTCTTGAGAATATTTTGAAAACATGATGCATGCATCCGATATATACTGGCAATTTCTACATGAATGCAGTATTTTGAAAATCAAAATACTTTTTTTCACCCAGTTTTTCCCACATCTTATAGAGCAAGAGCGTAGTTCATCCAATTTTTCATTCAAAGCCCTACCAACCAACTTTAAATTTGCGAATTTAAAAAAAAAACTAATTTTCTAAATTCAATTTCTTATGTTATAAAAAGGTGGAAAACCGAAAACTTCACATCTTCCGTTTTTCTTTTATGTAACTTTTCTATCTGTACTTGGATTTTAAGCAACTACTATATAAAGGTTTCCTAACTTCCTATCCAAGCATAGTTCACATAAGAAAATTTTCTTTATTATAGAATTTATTTTTCAAATTATTTAGGAAAAATCTATTTTTATTCTCATTTCCCAAACTTTTCTTAGGTTATTTAACTTAATCCACCGATCTAAGTTTAATTTCAAATAAGCCTTTTAATTGTTCAACTAAAACAGGAAAACAAGCACTTTACACAGCTATTACCAAGGGCTAAGTATCCTAGGACCATGCCCCCTCTGACAAAGAAAAATCCAAACCAAAGGATCTAAACACTTACTTACCCTTTACCATCTAGTAGTCACTACTAGTCCTTGTTATGCACTAACAGTCTTTTTCAAGCAACAACCTAGGCACTATAATGCTTACGCATTCTACAGGAACTTACCATTATTTCAAAACAGTCCTTGCTATTTTACTTCATACTTCGAAAAAAATTCTGTCTTCCCTAGGTAATAATTCTTTAACTACTCCATAATTTTAAAAACGTAGTTTAGCTTTCTTATTTCATTTTTTCCAAAAATTAAAAGTGTCAAAATTTTATTTATTTTTCACATTAAAAATCTCCTTTGCCAAACCATAAAAAATGTCATCTAAAAAAATTGCAAATCATCAAAAAAAAAATCAAATCACAAAAACTGGAGTATACAAGGACAACTGCTTCTATATAAATTTCAATACCATTTATGTTTATAATGTAAGTTCGATTACTTACACCAAGGTGCAAACATCTACTCTATTCTTAATTTTTACAACTTATTTTTTCCGCCCAACAAAATTTTATAGCAAAACAAATATCAAAAATTGTTGTTAAAAGAATAGAGAACTTCTGAATTTTCTTTACCAAAAATTTCAGTTTTTAACAAAAATGCAATATTTTCAATGCTTTTCTTTTTAATCCTTTCACACATTATAACTTAAAAACAAGCGAGCTATACATGCTCTATAACGTGCAACGTTTTCTAAAAGAATTAATTTTAGACAAGAAATCACTATTTCCAAAATATACCCCATTTTATTTCAAAACTCAATATATACTTTTTCAAATATGTTACATGCATTATTTTTCAAACTTAGAAAATACCTCTTTTCTTTCAAAGATATTTTCTACACAATTTAGCTAGAACATACTTCAAAATTGTAACTTTTAAAGTCAAAACATGAAAATATCATAAACTGTAACCCAATTTTTTTTAATAATTTCAAGTTCTCAAAATTTAGCAATGGGGCTAGACTCAAAGTGGGTTTCTAACTTATTTAGACCTCTCTAAATATTGTCACAAAAACATTTCTCTCAAATATTCATATTCCTAAACCATTTTCCCAATTTCTAAGGCTCAACTATCAAACCTACTAATCTGAAATACTAACATTTCAGATGCCAATATATGGGATTCTATTTTCTCCATTACAAAACATATTGTACACTTTTCACCCAAAACACCTAAGGGTCTCAAATTTCAATGACTGTTCTTTTATTTTACATACAAATATCCTAACTCTTTCCATAAACTGCTCTTCTTATTTAGTGGGTTCCCTTTATGGATTTAGGTGTATATATAAAAAATATTTATATTTAAAAAAAAACAAATACGTTCACTCATTGTGTAAGACCCCGTATTTTCTGTGAATGTTAAAGTAATAAATTAAAGAATACTTAATTTAAATTGGGAATTAAGGGAAACGAGTTATGCCATTGCGTTCATCTTGGAATTCTGTTTGGGATAGAGTCTGAGTTTGCGT
Organism: Allium sativum; assembly: GCA_030737875.1. Classification (NCBI taxonomy): domain Eukaryota; kingdom Viridiplantae; phylum Streptophyta; class Magnoliopsida; order Asparagales; family Amaryllidaceae; genus Allium; species Allium sativum. The sequence continues at coordinate 314,203,815 of CM060925.1, forward strand.
AAATCGGACAACGTATGAAGAAGTTATAAGCCGTACAAGTTTGTATACGCGCAAGGAAGTATATATATATATACACACAAAATCATCTCCAGAACCAAAATAAGTCAAAGACGAGAGAGCGGGAAAAATCCCGCTCAAATGGTGTTGACCCCCTTAAGGGAGGTAGACATAGGTGTCGACCCCCCTTAAGGGGAGTAGACCCCTTCCGAGATTCAATTCCTGTGACGATTTCTGTAGTTCTGAGCGGATGTGGCCTTCTCTGGTTGGCCCGGTGACGAATTCTGATATATTAAGGCTTATATGTCGTACTGTGATTGGCTGAGTGACACATCTCTTCGGTTTGGATGGCTCTGATTACTTCTAGACTGATCTAAAGGCTAGAATTAATCCTAGACTTCTATATAATCAACTGAAACCCTAAACCTAAAACACATAAACACATTCTATGAAGCCGTCATGTTGTCCCTCTCTGAACTAGTGTAGTCTCTATCTTCTTAAAAACTAGAATATCTTCTTCAACTAGAAATCAATTAGAAGAACATCAATAGTCTACATCAAAGGAATAGCTTAACAAATTCAAAAATCAGATTCCAGAATACAAGAACTGTTCTTTTTCTGTAAGTTCAGTTATATTTCAGATTTAAATATATAAAAGTCATGACTTGAAATAAATAAAATCTAGAACTGTGCCTAATTGTGATTCTGATTCATGTTTATCCTTATGACAAATCTGAAATTAACTATGCCTATGAGACTATTGTGATTTGTACAATTGAACCTATCATATTGTATATTAATTTGGTGATGCTTTTATGTTATGTTATGTACATGTTCATAAACTAAGTCATGTTCGTATATGCTTATATGTTTAGATCTACACGCTTGCTTTTATGTTATGTTATGTACATGCTCATAAACTAAGTCATGTTCATATATGCTTACATTTTTAGATCCAAGTTAATACATATGTTTAAGATCTATGTAAATTCCTGTTCATATGCTTAGGATCTATGTTAATTGGAACTAACTCAAGTACAAGTTCACATTGATATGCTTGATTAAGTTTATATTGTTCATGAAAAAATTGTATTACACATGCTTAGTTAGATTCATATTATTTTGTGTTGTTGTAATGCTACATGTTCCTTTCTTTTCCCTTTTGTTTATGAGTTAGGCAAATTTGCGAGCCTAACGTTCTATGTAAATTATGCAAACGAATAACGGGGGGAAATGTTGGGGTAAAACATTAAATTACATGCTAATGGCATAAATTGGCTCATAATCATGTAAATGATTAATAGCATGAAATGGTATAATTTGTATACCATTAATTATGAACATAATTTAAACAGTAAATGTAACATGACAACACTCGTGGATAATTTACATATAAACTTGACATAAATGACGAATATGTAAATTAAATAAAGGATGAACATGCTTAACCCGAGGTTAGATTGAGTTGTGGTGTAAAACTGCCCAGAACCTCCCGACACATCAAGTAACCACAACAACACATATCTAATGTGAGAGTTTAGTGCATCATGCCCAAGAAAAACCCGAGGTTAGATTGAGTTGTGGTGCAAAACTGCCCGGAACTGCCTGGCACATCCAGTAACCGCAACAACACAGATCTAATGTGAGAGGTTAGTGCATTAATAAATCAATTACTAATGAACATGACATGTTAAGAATGGTAGGGTTAAGTTAACTAATGTAACACTTAACCAGTACAACATGTTAATTAAACAAATGGTATGGTTAAGTTAACTAAGGCAACACTTAACCAGTACAACATGTTAATTAAAGAAATGGTAGGGTTAAGTTAACTAAGGCAACACTTAACCAGTACAACATGTTAATTAAACAAATGGTAGGGTTAAGTTAACTAAGGCAACACTTAACCAATATATAACATGATGTATGGTAGGGTTAAGTAACACAAGAAGGCAACACTTAACCGATATAACATGATGTATGGGAGGGTTAAGTAACACAAGAAGGCAACCCTTAACCAATATATACAACATGATGTAAAGTAACACAAGATGGAAACACTTAACCAATATAACATGATGAACGAGTGTGGATAAGTTAATAGAAAACACTTAACTAATACAACACGATGTGTGGGTGGGTTAAGTTAACATGAATGGACAACACTTTACCAATATTACATGAACGAAGCGGATAAGGTTAAGGCAAGATTAACCAATAATACGTATTGACTTGATCAGTGGGAGGGTAAAGTACATCTCGTGTAGGTGGGTAATATTAGTATATATAGGCCCACAAACTTAACCATTAAATAAACATGCTTGAATCAGTGGGAGGGTTAAGTACATCTCGTGTAGGTGGGTAATACATGCATATATAGGCCTACAAACTTAACCAGTAGGAAACCATAGTAACGAGGACCCATTTCAGCAGTAACCCACATAGATGTATCATGGTACCCTGAACTAGGCAGGGTGGGGCACGATTACTGGGCTCATTATAAGCGGTCAAAATAGCGGCAGGGGTACGTCAGTGTAGGTTCCGACGGTTTACGCGTGTGCATGTACTCCGAAGTGGGAAAAAGAAGGCACTAGGTACCAGTAGTTACACACTGTGCATCTTGAATCGTGTCGGGTTGTTATCATAAGGATTGATAACCTTATGGTGGGACCAGCACAGGGTATCTACACGCAAGACAGGGCCGATTGACACAGACACATGGAACATTAATATAAGTAGGGAGTCGGTCGATAGGGTAGTAAGGGTACATCTAACATCTTCGTGGCAATTAGGCTGATTGAGGTAAGATACTCCTGCTAGATGTACACCTGAAGGCTACCATAGTTGCGGGGATTGGGATCACGTTGTAATATATCATTTTATACAGATTACTAGTTGGGACACTAGTTAGGCAGTGAAAAGACATAGAAATCAGAATAACAGTGTAGTAGCGAAGCAGAGAAAGAGTAGAAGCACATTCAGTTTACCATGCCTTATCTTGTCTTAAGTTATCTTGATTTATGGTATTGTCCTATTTTTAGTTTACTCATGTCATGATCCTTTATCTTGTTTACATGCTGAAAAATCATTTGACTTACCAGACTTATGTCTGACCTGTTTTCTTTTGTCTTCTTTTCTTCCGTCCCCCCCCCCCGGTAGTCAGGGACGGAATAGCTCAACTTAGTTTGGACCGTTTCTCTTTCCAAGCGTGGAGATTCTGTGATGTATGGCATGGAACCTCTTATCTTTGGCTATGGCTGTGATTGCACTTTAATTTGGGGACTTATGCTACTTTGCTACGTTTTATGCTTCTTATATACTAGGAAGTTTTTGAATCAAGGCAGAAGTTTTATGTAATACTTTTAAGTATGATTGAGTCAATTGTTGTAAAAGCTTGACTGAACTACGTTGCTTATAAAATGACTTTATTTTCTGCTGCTTTATTTGTCTGTCTTGTAACTTATCTGCACCTCTTACCTATAACGCTTCACTGAAGTTAATGCATTCCTTTTGTGAGTGACATTAATGAACGTGGGGTATTTCACATTGCCTATGTAGGAATCCTAAACCTAAGATCTGAAACCAAATATAACAACTCGAATTCCAACAGGCCGATTTTATTATTTCAAAAATCCAAATCTATTAAACTCGAGTTGGCTTGTATGGTATCCTACAGAAAAGATACAGATATAAAATATATCAGAGCTCATAAAACATCTCACAGCAGAATGGAATATAATATAATCAAATATGGCCTTACCAAAGTAATGATACTTCCTAACCAGTATCTAAAGCTATCATGTCTACTCTAGAAACCTAACCTGTGGGTATGTTATGAGGAGGGGGTCAGAACACAAGTTCTGGTGACTGGACTAAATTACACAATCTGACATAACCCTACATATACCGTTCAGTTATGTTTCTTATTTATTAGGTTGTTTGGATTAATAGCTCTTAAGGCATTATACACACGTCGTAACCATCTACATCCCAGTAGATTATCCTAATATAACATATATGTAGCTACCCCAAATATCAAGGTGCTTCCTATGGTACCCTTCTCACACAGTCTTCGTTGTCATGCCATGGAAGAATCTGCAACTCTCATCCTATGCCACAGCGACGTACGGATCTCCATGGAATTACGCCACGTTCCGCATATAACTACCATCGTTAAGCTACAAAGCGTATGGACTACCATATCCAAACTCCTCATCCAAGCTCAATATCAACACGGAGTAATGCCCTAGCATTTATGATACAACACCCGGTACGGCGTGCATGTATCCGGGTCCTCACACGTACGTACTGTCTACTCTACCCAGAGTTCCATATTAGGGCTAAATCTGACTGCATGGAACTTGGTCGGGAGCTTTTCCATATCTGTATAGGTCTGCTAAGAGGCTTAAAGTACAAATATCTAAATTATGGTTTGCATTTCTATAGCGACAATGGTCCCACCTCAACCCCTCCCTCAACTAGTGAAAGACTATATCAGGATCAAAGTGAGGGACCCCTAGCAAATAATCTACATCTAAATTGGTGTGTCCCGCAACCAACGTCTCGATAGTGAAAGATCGATGGTCTCTTGGTTTAGCTCTAGTCTTTCTGTATCACACTGACTGTCAATGACAGGTACTAGATAATTACAATCCTGTATTGGTCGTGACCCAGCTTATCTGTAGGCAAAATCATCAGATCACCTATGTCACCCTATAGCCTTTTGACAACCAAACTAACATTGTAGTCAAGGTATACTCACAAGGTGGTTTCGCGAAGACCCAACCTCTGCAAGTATAGTTGTAACACCCAACATTTATTTAAACAAGAAAATGAATATTAACTAATTAAATATTTTGAAGTAAGTAAAATTGATTGTACTGTTGTGTTCGCCTCAGAATTCTAATTTAGATAGACCTCGAGTTTGCGTAAAACAGACAAGGTATGAATAAGTTATGAACCTTAGAAGTTTGTATATGCATAAGAGGATTATATATAAATATAATTTAAACCGGAGACAATGGCGGAAAAGGCCATGGGACGACCCAACCTGGGCCTGGGTCGACCTATGGGTCGACACATAGATGGGTCGGGTTGACCCATAAAAGGGTCGGGTCGATCCATGGGTCGACCCAAGTGGTAGGTGGGTCGACCCAGGGTAGGTGGGTTGACCAATGGGGGTAGGTGGGTCGACCCCTGCGTTACAGGAGAATTTTTTTTGATATGTTTTTGAAGATATGTGCGATTCAGATTTTAGTTATTTAATTCTGATGGTTCAGACCTTTCTACTACACCTATAAATAGACTAGCAGGGCCTAGCTTTATTCTCATATTTTCTGAAGTGTTGCCTAGGCTCCGCCGTTTTCTTCCTTCCCCAAACCTTTTAAGAAAATTAATTATTAGTTCTTAGGCTTTTGATTCAAGGTATGAAGATAAGAGATATATATCTACAGTGCGGGCTTCTAGAACTCTGATATACATGAGATAAGTTCTCGAACCTGATCTGTTTAGGTTTCTTCCATTATTTCCCTTTTTCTTTTAGAGTTAGATTTGTGATTCCGTGGTTGTTTTATATTAGATTCGGTTAGGGAAAACCATAGAACAACAAATCTGGATCAGATTCAAGGATTGGAAAATTGTCAGGGGAGTGGATTTAAGTTATACTTTTGATAACGGTATATCTACCATTTGCATTCCCCGTTAATGTGTATAATGAATTTGTTGAAATGTTTAAACTGATGAACTGATTAACCCGCTGAAATGTTTAATATGCTGAAATGTTTAATATGCTGAAATGTGAAATTTGCTGAAATGAATAACCTGTTGAATTGTTTAATTTGTTGAAATGTGAAACCTGTTGAAATGTATAACCTGCTGAAATATGTTGAAATCATAACTGCTGTATAAATCTGAATTGTATCCTTCGTCTAAATTATGAAACTTCTGCAATACTATAATCTTGAAACCTGAACTGAGAATACAACATGAAAATACAATTTGCCTAATTTGTATGAATTTTTTTTATAGTACTTCAGAAATGATAGATAACCGCATTTAGACACGAGGTTAAGTTTAAATTGTGGTAGAAGCCTGCCCGGAACTAACCGACAAATCCAGCATCCAAAGTAGTCAACTTAATGTGAGAGGTTGGGTGCCTAAATATATATAGAAATATATGTATGTAACAGACAATAAGAAAGTAAATTAATATGCTAGTTGCGGTTATAAAGAAAAGATTTCAGTGAATTAGAAATTAAATGTCTAATTCAAAAAATAAGAATGGAAGGGATGTAATGGACTGAGTTAGTGGGATGTGAAGGAAAAGTGATGTATTTCCCTAAATGACCTATTTCTAAGAACGTTGTTGCAAGTAAGCCATAGTGAACAAAGTAAAATAAAAGAAATTACTTGCAGTCACAAATTTGGATGGGAATACGTTATGAAAATAAATCACTGATTCTTTCTGTAAATCAAAATAATAAGGTGCATGAAGTGTTTTCCTTAATAAAATAAGGAACATATATTACAGTGAATGAAGGATAATGAATTACAATAGTAAAAGAATTTGAATGAACGTGAAATGTTAATAAACTATTATGAATAAACCTGAATGGGAATAGAAAGATAATAAGCAAGTTTGTCCTAAGGACAAGTGCAAATTATAACTTAGGTTATAATAAACGATGGAGAACATGAGTAACTTATGGAATGATAAAAGTTATACTTAATTATAAATTAAGTAATTTATAAATTTGAAAACCTGAAACCAGTTGTTTGTAATGAGTAGAGATAAGATGGGAAAACTTATGAAATGCAATAAGTTATACTTAATTATAAATTAAGTAATCTATTAACCTGAGAATTAGAATCATGTTGATAAGAAGAACACGTTAAGTGAAAACCCGAGAATCTGAAATCTTCTGATAAGAATAACATGTTAAAGGTTTATTAATGAACTTAAATGGGGTAAGTTATATAATTGAAATTAATAAGAAAGAAGAACTTGGTAACCTGAACAAGAAGTTAATATGATTTGAAATAACCAAGTTAATTGGAAATCTAATGAGGTGGAGCAAGCATGTAATTAAACGTTTGGATATAGGGCCTAATAACACGTTAGCCTGAGGCGCTTGAACCAATCCATACGTCTAAAAGTGAAGAACCCAACGGGGTAGATCATCCTGCTGTCATGAGACATGAGGGGAGCGCACGTCCATCTGATTATTCTACCTATTCTGGCTATTGTTTTTTTGATATTCAACTGGCCCCAAAGGACTGAAAGGGGAAGCATGCGACTTCTTGGGACGTGAAGGGTACTCCTGGTAGTTCTCTATGCGGTGGCAGCATTTAGACTGCGCTCGTAGAGGTTGGGTATGCACGTTACTACCCTGTGAGTATGCCTTGATTGCCACGTTAGTGGGCAGTCAGAAAGCTATAGAGTGGCATAGGTGATTTGACAAATCTAGTGCCTTGTGACTAGGCGAGTTATGACTATCTCATCTGTTTGCCTTAGGCGGGTCTAACCATCTGATTGATAGTAATCGTTTGGTACCGGTCATCAACGGTCAGCTTGATGCGGAAAGGCGGAGAGCTAAACCTAAAGACCATTGACCTTTTACTATCGAGGCTTTGGTTGCGGGACACGCCAACTTGGATGTAGACTGTTTGTTAGGGGCACGTCACTCGCTCTCATATCTGTTTTCCTTTCACTAGTTGAGGGAGGGGTCGTATGGGACCATAGCCACCATGAAAATGTAGACCATAGCATCTGTGTATATAGATATCTGAAAAGGCTACTGACCAAGTTTTTTGTATCTGATATAGTTTTGTTACAGAACTCGGTGCACAGAAGATAATACGTGCGGATACATGCATACCATTTCCGGATGGTATTTATCATCGAAGTAAAGGCATCGAGTACGATTAACAATACGTAGGTGAAAAATTCTAGATACATGCATGTCTGCTCCGGACGGTGTATCGTAGACTCTAGGGCATTACTCTATGATGAAATCTGATTCGATCGAATGATTCGAAGGTAGCAATTTGTACACTTACGTAGAAGGGAAATGGCGGGTCTATGCGAAACATAGCGTTGTTATATTGGCATATGTACATCGCTCCGACATAGGATGATGGACTGTGTGCGTATAATTCTGTGGCGTTAAGCTGTAGATAGTGTGCGTGGGGTACAATGGTATACCTTAATTTTGGAGGTAGCTACATATAAACTGTATTAGGTTAATATACATGGGAGTAGATGGGTACAATGTGTGTGTAAGCCTTTAGTTCTATTAACACAAGTAACCTAATAAATAAGAAAAAATAACTGAATGGTATATGAAGGGTTATCCAGAATGTGTAGTTTAAATCCAGTCACTAGAACTTGTGTTCTAACCCCCTCCTCATAACATACTCGCGGGTTAGAATTGTGGTAGAGATATGACAGCTTTGGATATTGGTTAGGCAGTATTATTATCTAGTAAGGCTATACTTGATTATATTATATTTTATTCCATTCCGCTATGAGGTGTTTTTAAGCTCTGATATGTTTATTATCTCCGTCTTTTCTGCAGGATACCAGACATACAAATACGAGTTTCGATATAATAAAATTTTGAAAAAAATTCGCTTTGTCGGAATTCAGGTTGTTACATTTGGTATCGAAGCCTAGGTTTAGGATTCCTGTATGGATTGTGAGTGAAAGTATTTGTATTATTTTTAAAATGTAAATATAATATATATATATATATATATTCCTTGGTCCATAAAGGAACCCACTATATAGAGAAAGCCTAATACGGTAAAAGTTGGAATGTCTGTTTTGTACATTAAAGGAATGAACATGGAAATCTGAGACCCTTAGGTAATTTGGGTGGGAAGTGTACAATATACTTTGTATGGAAGAATGATGAACCCCATATGTTAGTACTTCAGGTTAGTGGGTTTAACAGTAAAACCTTATAAATTGGAAAAGGTTAAAAAGAGAGAAATGGATTAGGTATATAATTGAGAGAATTGGCTTTGTGGGAGTGTCTAGGAAAGCCTAGGTAAGTTGGAAACCCACTTTAAGTCCAACCCATTGTTAACTTTTAAGAATTTGAAATTGTAAAAGCTTTTGGAAGATGGTTTACGGTGTTTTCAAGTTTTGATCTTAAAGGTTACAGTTTTAAAATATGTAAAAAAAAAACATATTTGAAAAAGAACATATTGAGTTTTGAAGCAAAATGGGGCATATTTTGGAAATAGTGATTTCTTGTGAAAATTTTGTCTAAAATAAAATTATCTCAGTAAAAGGCACACATTATAGAGCATGTATAGCTCATTTGTTTTTATGTTATATTGAATGAAAGGATTAAAAACCAAAACATAGAAAATGTTGCATTTTGTTGAAAACTGGAATTTTCAGTAAAGAAAGTTTTCAAATCTCTATTCTTTTGACAATCATTTTTGATAATTGTTTTAACATAAAATTTTGTTGAGTAGACAAAATAAGATGTAGAAATTAAGAATAGAGTAGATGTTTGCACCTTATTGTAAGTAACTGAACTGACATTGTAAGTAAGAATAGTGGTAAACGTGATTGAGTAATAGTTGTCCTTATCTACTCCATTTTTTGTTATTTGAAAAAATAAATGATTTGCATTTTTTATGACATGTTTTTATGGTTTGGCAAAAATAAGTTTTCTTGAGGAAAATGAAGCTTTAACACTTATAACTTTTGGAAGGAAAATAAATGAGGAAGTCAAACCATGTTTTTAAAAATCATAGAGTAGGTAAGGATTAGTGCCTAGGGAGGATGGGGAAAGTTTTTGAGACTATGGCGTAGATAGAGATAATTATCTTGGAATAATGTTAGGTTCCCGTTGAATGCGTAAGCATTGAAAAGCCTAGGGTGTTGCTTGGAAATGACTGTTAGTACACAGCCAGGACTAGTGGTGACTACTAGATAGTAAAGGGAAAGTAATAGTTTAGATCATGTTGCTAATCTTCCTGTTAGGGGTAAAACCCATTATTACATTTTTATTGGGATCGATCTGTGATTTTGTTCATGTTGGGTAGTTAGGGTAACACCTAAACTTGACATTGATCCCGTGGTTTGAACTTTTTTGTCCGAGGGGGAAAAACTCCTGAGTTCTTAGCCCTTAGTAGCAGCTGTGTAGGGCATCTATTTTCCTATTTTAGTTGAAGGAATATAAGGCTTATTTGAAACTAAACTTAGATAAGAGGACTAAGTTAAGTAAGCTAATAAAAGAGTAATGGCATAATTAAAAAGGAGACAGCAAATTCAGTAAAGCAACAAACATGACAGTTAAAGAAAAATGGAAAACTCCGAGAAGAGGTGAATAAGAATAAAATTTCCAAGATAAGTTGAAAACTAAAATTTGTAACAAAGAAAGTTTTCTTATGTGGGTTGTGTTGCGACTGGAAAATAGGGAATATTTATATAATAGTTACATAAAATTCAAGTACAGAAATGAAGGATAACTAAAAGGAAAACGAAGGATGTGAAGTTTTCTGTTTTCTACCTTTTTGTAACATAAGAAATCAAATTTAGAAAATTAGTTTTTTCCGAAATTCAAAATTTGAAAATGGTTGGTAGGATTTTGGATGCAACAACTGGATGAACTACACTCTTGCTCCGCCAAAGTGTAGGAAAATTTGGATGAAAAAGTATTTTGATTCTCAAAATATTGCATTTATGTAGAAATTGCCAGTATATTTAGGATGTGTGCATCATGTTTTCAAAGGATTTTCATGAAAAAAATTGCATTCATGTAGGAGGTACTGCTTAGGCATACATTACTATGTTGTATTACACTTTGCACGAGTGCACAAATGTTTGCATAATTAGATGCAAACATGATGGATGTATATTATGCGAGGGATTACTTAGATTGACCCTTACCAAATTTTGAGGACGAAATTTCCTAAGCGTGGGAGAATGTAATACCCCACATTTATTTAAATAATAAAATGAATATTAACTAATTAAACATTCGGAATTAAGTAAGTCGACTGTACTGTTGCGTTCGTCTCGGAATTCTGGTTCAAACAGAACCCGAGTTTGCGTAAAACAGACAATGCATGAATAAGTTATGAACCTTAGAATTTTGTATATACATAAGAGGCTTATATAAAAATATAATTCAAACCGGAGACAACGTGCAGAGAGGACCATAGGTGGACCCAAAATGGGACTATGCCGACCTACGGGTCGACCCAAGTGGTAGGTTTGTCTTAGGTTTGGAATGAACGGGGAATGATAATAACCTATTACGAATAAACCTGAATAGGAAAAGGAAAGATAATAGGTAGGTTTGTCTTAGGGACAAGCGGAAATTATAACTTAGGTTATAATAAACGATAGAGAAAATGAGATAACTTATGGAATGAGAAATGTTGTACTTAATTATAAATTAATTAATCTGTAAATCTAAAAACCTAAAACATGTTGTTTGTAATAAGTAGAGAAAAGGAGGGAAAACTTATGAAATGCAATAAATTGTACTTAATTATAAATTAAGTAATTTGTAAACCTGAGAATCTAAATCCTGCTGATAAGAAGAACATGTTATCTGAAAACCTGAGAATCTGAAATCTGGTGATAATAATAACATGTTAGAGGCTTATTAATGAACTTAAATGGGGTAAGTTGCATAACTTAAATTAATAAGCAAGAAGAACTTGGTAACATGAAAATGAAGTTAATATGATTTGAAATAACCAAGTTAACTGGATATCTAATGAGGTGGAGCAAGCGCGTAATTAAACGTTTGGACATAGGGCCTAATAACACGTTAGCCTGAGGCGCTTGGACCAGTCCGTACGTCCGAAAGTGATGAACCCGACAGGGCAAATCATTGTGGTGTCATGAGACACGAGGAGAGCGCACAGACATTTAATTATTCTGCCTGATGTTCTTCTTATATTCTGTTGGCTCTGAAGGATTGGAAAGGGAAGCACGCGGCTTCCTGGAAAGTGGAGGGTACTCCTGGTAGTCCTCTGTGCGGTGGCAGCATGTAGGTTGTGCTCACGGAGGTTGGGTCAGTGCGTTACTATCCGGTGAATACACCTTGATTGCCATGGTAGTGGGCATTCAGAAGGCTTTAGGGTAGCATAGGTGATTTGACGAATCTGGTGCTTGTGATTATTTACGACCATCTCATATGTTTGCCTTCAGCAGGTCTAACCTTCTGATTGATAGTAATCGTCGGGTACCGATCATCGACAGTCAGCGTGATGCGGAAAGGCGGAGAGCTAAACCAAAAGACCAATGACCTTTTACTATCGAGGCTTTGGTTGTGGGACATGCCAACTTGGAAGTAGATTGTTTGTTAGGGAGACGTCACTTGCTCTTATATATGTTTGCCTTTCACTAGTCGAGGGAGGGGTTGGGTGGGACCATAGCCACCGTGAAGATGTAGACCATAGCATCTCTGTATACAGATATCTGAAAAGGCTCCCAACTGAGTTTCGTGTATTTTATATAGCTTTGTTACAGAACTCGATGCATAGTAGACAATACGTGTGGATACATGCATACCATTTCCGAGTGGTGTATCATCGAAGTTAAGGCATCAAGTATGATTGACGATACGTATGTGAAAAAGTCTAAATACATGCATGTCTTCTCCGGGTAGTGTATCATAGACTCTAGGGCATTACTCTATGACATAATTTGATTCGATCGAATATTCGAAAGTTGTAGTCTGTACGTTTACGTAGCATGGTGATGGCGGGTCTATGCGGAACGTAGCATTATTATATTGGGATCCGTACATCGCTTCGACGTAGGATGAGGGACTACGTATATTTCTGTGGCGTTACAGCAGAGAACGTGTGAGTGGGGTACCATGGGGTGTGCCTTAATATTAGGGGTAGCTGCATATATACAGTATTAGGTTAATCTACTGGGGAGTTGATGGGTGTGATGTGTGTGTAAGCCTTGAGTGCTATCAACACAAGAAACCTAATAAATAAGAAAATGTAACTGAACGGTATATGTTGTGTTATCCAGAATGTATAGTTTAAATCCAGTCAGCAGAACTTGTGTTCTGACCCCCTCCTCATAACATACTCGCAGTTTAGATTTATGGCAGAGATATGATAGCTTTGGATATTGGTTAGGCAGTGTTATTATCTTGGTAAGGCAATATTTGATTATATTATATTATATTCTGTTTCACTGTGAGATGTTTTCTGAGCTCTGATATGTTTATTATCTCTGTCTTTTCTGCAGGATACCAGACAAACCAACACAAGTTTCGATATGTTGGAATTTTGAAAAAATAATCAGTCTATCGGAATTCAGGTTGTTATAATAGCTTGAGTGCTACCACTACGCTGAGGATCACCACAGAGTACCCTACCACATCCCTTGGAAACCACGTACTTCCTTCCACTCCCACAGAGATAGCGAGTAGAATATCAGTAGAGTAATCAGATGGACGTGCTCCTTTCGTGCCTCTAGACACCACGATGATCTACCTGTTGGGTTCTTCAACTTCAGAATGTGGACTGGTCCAAGCGCATCACGCTAACGCGTTATTAGACATTATGTCTAAACGTTTAATTACGCGTTTGCTCTTCCTCATCCGATTTTCAATTAACTTGGTTATTTCCAATCATATTAACTTCTTATTAAAGTTACAAAGTTCTCTCTGAGCCCCATATATCTCTAAGGAATGGACCCCTCTCGCTTATTAATTTCTGTTATATAACTTAACCCATTTAAGTTCATTAATATGCCCATATCATGTTATTCTCTAGATTGTAATTCAAAGGTCTATAATTAACAATCTTCCTACAATATTATCCCATCCTTCATTGTCCAATTTCTGGTTTACAAGTTACGATAACCTTTTTATTCTTTCTTAATGTATAATTAAGTATATCTTATCTCAATCAGCAGGCTGCATGTTAACGTGTTAATATATATCACTAAGTATACTCATTTCATTTCACTGTTATCTCAGGTTACCAGATTCATTATCACACAACTGGCTACTTACTTCTTTCAGTTCCATGTCACCTGAGCAGGCTTCTGCTTATTATTAATTTCTTTTATTAGACTTCATAATTCTCTTTTATGAGTTTACCAATAATAAGCCTTCTTCATTAATTTTCATTAACCATGACTTGGTTTAATACAACCTCTTGTTGTTATTTACTTAGTTCTCTTAACTAAGGCTTATCAATTTCTTTCCATTCATTATAACATATGTTATAATTTCCACTTGTCCCTAGGAAATGCCTACCTATTATCTTCCATTCTTTTACTCATACTTAATCATAATAAGTTATTATCATACCTCATTCATTCCAATTCTTATACTGTCATTCCAGCTAGTATTGTTTACTTATTAACTTAGTTTTCTTAACAAAGGTAGATTAATAAGTCTTTCCCTTTTTTATTAGTTATAACAAATATTATAATTCCATGTGTCTCTAGGAAAAGCCTACCTATTATATAACATTCATTTTAATGTAAGTAATTATAATAGGTTATATTCTTCGTTTATCGCGTTTTCTTTGGTTCTTTACATTAACCAACTTTTACTGTTGTGACATTTATTTCTTTACTGTCTTGTGAATTTTCACACATTCCATTTACGTTTATATATTTATATGTATGTTTAGGCACACCCCTCACATTAAGTTGACTACTTGTGGATGTTGGATTTGACAGGCGGTTCAGGGAAGGCTTCTATCACAAGTTGAACTTAACCTCATGTTTTAGTGTGGTTACAATTTCTCTATTACTGTAAATTTTTCATACAATTTAGGCATTTCTACTCTTTCTCATTATTCCAGATTTCACTGTATTTCTATTTACAACCTCTTGACATAATAATATTCTTAAGAAATTATTCATGTTTATCATAAATTCCATAATTACATCATTTACAGTAATTTTTCATTCAGACAGATGTTTTACGGAAATGGGCTTATATGATAGAAATGTTCTCAGCAGATTTAACCCTTATTACCACAGTTATTCGCAATTTCACCATAACTTGATTTACAATATCTAATTAACAAGTTCTTAGGTGGTTCTATATACACCAATAATCTTTTTAACAATGTCGTAAATAATTTTAATACCCAATTTCCACAGTTATTAACTGTTTAGCATAGTAAATATAACGGGGAATAAAAACGATAAATACACCATTATTTAAAATGGTATAATTTAGATCCACTCACCTAACAGCTTTTCAATCCATGAATCTGATCTGTATCTGTTATTCCATGGCCTTCCTAACTGAATCTATAATCCAAATAACCATGGATTCACAAATCTGATACTAAAGAAGAGGGAAAAGAGGGAAAAAACCTATATAAACAAGATTCAAGGACTTACCTCACGCGGATCGGAATTTTGAACACCCATTTGTAGATATATACATTCTTTTCCTCTAAACTTAAACAAGAATTTCCTAAGACTAATTTTTTTTTCTGAAGAGATTTGATGAGGAAGAGGAATGGCAGAGCCTAGGTAGCATTTCAGAAAATATGAGATTAAAGTTAGGCTTGCTAGTCTATTTATAGGTATACAAGAAAGTGTGAACCGTCGGGTTTAATCCATTAAAATCTAAATTGCACACATCAGAAAAACTGCGTCACAAAAAAATAGATCTGGGCCTGCTCAGGTCGACCAAGAAAGCACATGGGCTGACCCATTTGGGTCTACGCACGTTTTATGGGACATTGTTTCTAAATTTAACGTTAACTATTAATAACATTTTATTTCTTACAACTTATGGCTTTCCTGATTTATTTTACTCTTATTATAAAACACGGTCGAATTTGAATTTAACTTGTATATGTATGTATATATATACACACAGCTTTCCAATTATTTAATTTATTGTTGTCTTTTGTATACGTTCTCCTTTTTGGTCATGCCATGTACCAAAATGAATCAGAATATCACCACGAACACATTGGTCAATGTTTCTGGGTCAAATTCTGAAAATATAATCTTTTATATTTTACTTTTTATTATTAACGTAAAAATACGGGGTGTTACAGGCCTGGTGAATCAAGAGAACTTAAGTAGGTGAATAGGGATGTGAATTTGGTATTTTGTATCCCAAGAACTTAGTTATGTTCTCGTGTTTCTCCGAAGGTTAGTTATTGTGTTGTTCCCTCTGTCCTTGGGTTTGGGCCTCAATGATTAGTCTGCCTAGGCGCTAGTGAAAGTTAATAGCTTACGGGACCTATGCTTTTTGAAATGGGTCAACCTCACCACAAGGTGGACTTGCCTCTGAAATGGATTCTCTACTGGGGGCGGTGAAGATGATGCCTATACAAGAGCTGGTGCCGATCCGCCTCGGCTCATATGAAAGTTATGTCGGTGCAGAAATCGATAGAAGGCTGCTTCCAGGCTCGTGTACTTGCCAAGTCTTCCTTGATATCAAGTTTTGTTTAGAAAGCTCGGACTATTATGTGACGTCACATGATTGGATTAGGTTTGAGGGTAAACACAATGCAGTTGAAAGGTGTAGTGCCCGAGGAGCAAAAATGCTTGGATTGACCACCTATACATGCAAGTAAAATGTAGATATGCGGGAAAGCTGCCAATTCCAGGGGTTTAGTTCTTAACCCACTCATGCTGTAATCATAATTCGATCCAGGCGTCCCCATAATGGTCGGTGACGACTATGGTTTTAGTTGTTGAACTAAAGGTCGTTATCGCGTTAAGGTATGATTTTGTGTGGGAGGCCTCAGCATTGAGGGATTTCGTAGATGACTTCTGTGGTGCTAAGACCTCGGTTCTAGACCATCTTCTCTACGTGGTGGGTTTGCTCTCAAAAATTCACTTCACGGTGGTACCGAGGGAATTATTGGCGAGGATGCAGGAATTGGTGAAGGGATGGCACCCTCGGGCCTACTTCCGAACGTACCCCCAATAGTACTTCCCAATGTGCCCTCAGCTAACTGGAGGGTGGCCGGAGCATAAGATGGAGGAAAAAGGCTCAATGAAGTGGGGTTATCTTTTGGAGAAGAGGGCTCGCTTTCCATTTCGGTTTTGCTTCTGACGAGGGAGGCGAACGAGTCGCGTGCCGATATCTCCGATGATGACCTCAAAGGCCACTGCATCGTAGAATACGATTGCAGGACTGGTGGAGGATTGGTTCCCCCGGGAATACTTCCGGATAAGCCACTGATAGTACTTCACAACATTCTCCTAACTAATTGGAGGGTGGGCGAAGCATCAGATGGAGGAAATGGCCATGGCACAGCGAAGAGGAAGCGTTCTCCAGAGAAGAAGGCTTGCTTTCTGTTCCCGTTTCGCCTCCGACAAGGGAGGAAAAGGTGGGAATGAGTTACGAACCGAAATCTTTGATGATGACCTAAGAGACCACTGCACCATAGGAGTTGAGGTCCCAAGTGCTTGAGCGACATGACTCGGCATTGCACTCAGGGTTGTGCTAGTCGAAACTCCACTATCGAGAGACACTTGAGTCGGGAAGAGTTCGAGGGTGTCGTTGATTCTCCAAGTGTTGCCCGGATCCAGGCCCTTCGGGTCGGATGGAGCCAAAAAAGTGGTCGATGTTTCATTCACTCGGCTGATGAGCTTCCCCCAAGTTTGGAGACTTGGGAACGGGGTTATTTACACTCGGTCTTGTCGTTGATTCGTGATATGAGTCAGTTTATTCATACTCAGTCTCGTCGTTGATTCGAGACTCATGAGAGGGGACCCATTCCCGGCTTTGAGGTACATATCTAGTGTTGTGTGCTCGTGCATGGAAGTTGGTTGTAATGGTTGATCATAAGTCAATCACGGCCATTTGGCAAAGTTAAATGCTTGAGATGGAATAACTTGGAAATGGAGATAACTAATTCGATACAAAAAGTGACTCAAGCATAAAAAGTAGTGAGATGTAACTGCTCGTTGTTGCTGCAGTCTTAACGAGTCGGGAATACGACCTTGTGGGATTTAATTATTGGTCGAGGTTCGGGTTAGTTGGAATCTTTGATGAGCGTTGAGTGGCTCAGAGATCCCCTTCGGTGGACCCTTTCAGTACTGCTCTAGGTGCCCTTATGGATGAGTTTCTCGATGTTGCCCTGTAAGTGACGACAGTTGTTTGTGTTGTGTCCATGAATGTTGTGGAACCAACAGTATTCCGTGGAGTCCCTTGGTGTGCTCATCGAACCTTTGGGCCTTGGCATTTTGTAGGACAGGACTCGAGGGTGTCATTGAGAGGAGTGTATTTGCAGAAAGATGGAAGTCATAGATGCTTCCTTTTATTGTTGTGACTACCTCCAATGTTGTCGGTGTGAGCAAGATTGCGCGGAGCGATGAGGTTAGAGTCGTCGAAGCTTTGGGCTTCATCTTGAGGTAAGCTGCTAAGGCAAGAAGCACGATTCTTTTGTGCTAACTCTTGGCCTAGAAAATAGTTGGCTTTCTCGTAGAAGATCTCCAGAGTCTTTGGTCATGCGTGGTCGACCCGTGCTTCGAATTCAGAATCGAGGTATACGCCCTTAGTGAGTTGATCCAAGTTAGCCTGAGGGCTTAAGTCTTCGGCACCCTCTAAGGCATCGTCGAACCTCTTGAGGTAGTTTGTCAGAGTTTCATCAGGGCCTTGACGGATGGGTGTGTCGAACTGATTGATTAGACCCTTGGCCAACGGGAAAAGGATGATATGATCCTCGGTGAAAGTCGAGTGAACCACAAGAAAGGTGCACCCTCAAGAAAGATGAGGAAACACTTTCACTTTACAACGTTTGTAGAGTAAGTGGAATCCATACGAGACACATAGTGGTATATGAATTCCTGAGGATCGGAATCCCCTGAGCAGGCCTTTACTTGTGGCATATTGAAGTGTGCGGGCCACTTGGCATTGAGCACATATTCAATGAATGGGTTGCATCTCGCATTGGTGTCCCAATCGTAGGCGACGTGACCCCGAGATTCTTTCAGGATGCTGTGAAGTAGATTAGCGAGAACGGGAGCTCGAATCTCTATCGGGATGCAATGGTCGTGATTTGACTCAGGAGTGAGCAGCCTTGTACATCTTCTAGGATGAGCGTCATCCTGATTCAAAAAGTCTTCAGTCTTGGCTGGTCGCCTTTGCTGAGGCCGGTAAATGAGAATTTAGGCTTAGTTTGTAATGCATAGCATAGGTGGCAAGTTCTGAGCTGAAGTGGGTTAGCCTTGCACGATTACGTGTGGAGTGTTGACCTGCTGCCCAGAGTTAAGCCCAGCTTGGAAGCAATTGAAGCAAGA
The DNA here is from genome assembly GCA_030737875.1 of Allium sativum. Taxonomy (NCBI): domain Eukaryota; kingdom Viridiplantae; phylum Streptophyta; class Magnoliopsida; order Asparagales; family Amaryllidaceae; genus Allium; species Allium sativum. The sequence goes on from CM060925.1 coordinate 314,223,052, forward strand.
GGTATCCTGAATAGAAACACGTATGGAGCTCGGTAGGAAGAGGTTTGATGTAGGGTGAATGCCCAAGTCCGCCTGAAGGTGGAAAATTTCTCGTTGAGTATAATGTTGAAGCTGGTGTTACTCCGATATTCTAATGGATTTTGTCGACAAGGCATCGTTGAGTCTCTCCCAATTTTCTTGACATTTCATCGAATTGGGCTCGAACGACGAACACGTCGAGGTTGGGAGCATTAAGGGTGTTTATGTTGGTCAGAGCTTCAGTGAGTCGAGGCTGAGGATGAAATTCCTAATCTGGATGGATAGTGGAAGGTGTAAACACCCCGCCTCCGTTAAGGTCATTCACAAAGGGAATGCCTTAACATTGGTGGAGTATTATAGGTAAAAGGTACATGTAATTTACAAGATAGACATATAAAAAGCGAAAAAATTAAATCTTATTTCATAAGCACATGGTCCAATCAAAACATTACAACAACTGTCTTATAAATCAACTTCCAAAATCATTACAGTAAAGCCTTTGTCTTGACTAAAACATAAAGAAGCATAAACAATAATAAAGTAGCATAAATCCCCAATTAAGAGTGTAACCACAACCATAGCCTAAGAAAAGAGAGTCCAAGCAATACGTCTACTTTCTTCCATCTGGAAAAGGTCTGGACTAAGTTAAAATATTCCCTCCATGTGGCCCGAGGGGGGAACGGAAGACAAGAAGACGAAAGAAAACTGGTCAGGCATAAGCCTGGTAAGTCCAGTGATTATTTAGCATGTAAACAGGTAAAAGGATCATGACATGAATAAACTGAACCTAGGACAATACCCTAGAAATAATATAACAACAAATAAGGCAAGGTAAACTGAATATACTATCACACTCATTTCTATTTCTCTACATCTAATAACAAGTGTTTCAACTAGCACCATGTGTTCATGATAAAATGATCCCTTTTATCGATCGGCTTCTACTCGCATGCATTTATGACTTGTGTCATTCAGCCCCGCTTGATTGTAGATACCTGTGTTGGTCCCACAATGGGGTGTATCAATTCCTATGGTGGCAACCCGACACAAATTCAAGATGCACAGTATATACTACTGATGCCCAGTGCCTGATTTGTCCATGTCGGAGTATGTGCACGCCCATACTCCGTTGGAACCTACACTGCTGCACTACCCGCCGTTATTTTGACCGCTTATAACTAGCCCAGTAATCGTGCCCCACCCTGCCTAGTTCAGGATACCATGATACATCTATGTGGATTACTGCTGAAATGGGTCCCCGTTACTAGAGTTTCCTAATCAACATGTTAAAATGGTTAAGTGTTCTAAAATTAACCTAACCCCACCCATCAGTTTAGTTAACATGTTGTATTGGTTAAGTGTTGCCTTAATTTACTTAACCCTACCATTCTTAGCTTGCCTTAGCTTTAATTCACTCATTAAAGCACCAACCACTCTCATTAGATATGTATTGTTGCGGTCGCTGGATGTGTTGGGCGGTTCCGGGCTGTCTTACACCGCAACTCAATCTAACTTCGGGTTTTTCGGGCTTAATGCGCTCACCTCTCACATTAGATCTATATTGTCACCGTTGTTGGATGTGCCGGGCAGTTTCGGGCACTCTTACACTGTAACTCAATCTAACTTCGGGTTAGGCACAAGAATCTTTTTATTTATTTACATATTTACCATTTATGTTTAGATGTAAATTATCCACCAATGTTGTCAACTCAAGCCATGTCCCATTTACCCTTCTAAATTTTGTCCATAATTCTTAGTTATACAAATTATACCATTTCATGCCATTAATCATTTACATGATTATGAGCCAACCTGTGCCAATAGCATATAATTTAATATTTTCCCAATGTGTCCTCCGTTATTCGTTCGCATAATTTACATAGAACGTTAGGCTCGCAAATTAGCCTAACTGATAAACAATGATGGAAAAAGAAAAAAGGGACATGTAACATTCCAACGACATAAAATAGTTTAGATCCACCAAGCATGTGTAATATAAATTTGGCATAGTACTGCACAAATTTAATTAAGCATGTAAATGTGAACTTGCATTTGAGTTGGATCAAACAAACATAGATCTAAACATCTAATCATGTTGATCTAGACATATAAGCATTTATGAACATGACTTAGCTTATGATGTTGCATATAACATAACATAAGGAATCACCAAATTTATATACAACATGATAGGTTCATTGCCAAATTATTATACAACATGATAGGTTCATCACCAATTTAACATACAACATGATAAGTCCATCACCAATTTAATATACAACATGATAGGTTCATCACCAAATTTATATACAACATGATTGGTTCATCACCAAATTAATATACAACGTGCTTGATTCATCACCAAATTAATATACAACATGATAGGTTGTATCAATCACAAAAGTCACGTAGGCCTAGGTAATTTCAAAATTGCTACATGAATCAGAATGCGATCATCTATAACGGCACAGTTCTAGTTCTGCATCATTACAAGTCATGACTTTTATATGTTCAAATCTAAAGAATAACTAAACTTACAAACAAAAGAACAAATCTTATTTTCTGGGATCTGATTTCTGAAACTGAAAAGCTATCCTTTGATGTAGACTACTGATTCTCTAGTTTTGATTTTGTTTGGGACTTCCTAACTTGACTTGTAGGTTAGAGAAAAATGGAGGCTAAGCTAGTTTGGCCATGGACAGCATGACGGCTTCAGAGAGCAATTTTATGTGGTTTTAGGGTTGAGGGTTGGGGTTGTTTATATAGAAGTTTATATTAATGAGAGTCGTTAGATCAACCTAGGAGCAATCAGAGCCATCCAGACCAAACAGAGCCAACCGGAAGTCGCCACATAAGTCCAAATGACTCAGAAAACGTCACTGGACAAAACAGTCCATATCTGGGAGAGGGGGTCGACCCCTACAGGGGGTCGACACCCCAGTCGACACCCCTCTTGGGGGGTCGACACCTATGTCGACCCCCCTGGGGGGGAGTCGACCCCTATGGGCGGGAATTTTCGAGCCCAGCCACTTATCTCAAAATTTTTGAATTTGAACTGCTTTTTGATTTAATTATTATTTATATTTAATTTCCGTTTAAACTTGAAATCTTTTGAATTCCATAACTTCTTCATATGGAGTCCGATTCACGCAAACTCGAACTCTATCTCAAGCAGAATTCTGAAACAAACGCAATGGCATAACCCGTTTCCCCAAATTCCCAATTTTAAAATTAAGTATGCTTTAATTCGTTACCTTAATGATCACAGAAAATACGGGGTGTTACATTCTCCCCTCCTTAAGGATTTCGTCCCCGAAATCTTCAAGTCAAGAAGAATGTATATCCTACCATCCAACATCCATCTACTCAACCATTCAATCACGGGCATCCATTGTCCTTAAAAGGTATCAAATGCTTTTCAAGAACATATGTATAGTGTGTGTATATGTCCTTATCTAATGCAAAATCAGGCGGTCTACTGATTCAGTTGACCTCCTTAATGCAAATCATGATAGTGCCATGAGTCCATTATGTATGCAATTATTCCTAATCATTCTTTCTACATGAGTGCACAATCATTCATACAAATGCAACATCCATATGATAACTGTAACAACCCGGAAATCTGGGCCAGTTTAAAATTTTTATTTTGGCAATTTTAGCGAATTTTGAACATTTAAAATAGATTATTTTAAATAATATCGACGAGAAAAATGTTTTGAATTGAATTCGACGTATATATTATATGCGTCGTCGTTAGAATATATATAATTATATATAATTATAAATAGAATTTAAAATGGCGCGGTAGTTCGATAATTCGATTTCAAACTTCAATTGAATGTACCGGGTGCAAAACAATTCGGATTTTAGTGAAACCAAAAATAATAGGATCTATTTGTGAATATCTTTCCAACGAATCCGAAAATTCAAAATTTCATAGCGGGAATCAAAAGATATGTCCAGTCGAAAATTCTGAATAGTCGCTATGGAATTCAGGCCCTTAAAAATGGGAATTTTGCAAACGACCTCGGATTTCGACGAAACCACTTTTGTTGGATCCGTGGTGGTAAATTATTGCTAGATTTCAAATTTCATAATTTTTCGAATCAATATGTGAGCGTGGCGCAGTTAAACGCGTTTGGTTTATTTCAGTCAATTCTGATCGACCAGAAAATGGCCATTTTTCAAACGGTCTCAGAATTTGACGAAATTAGTTTTATTAGGACCGTATCGTCAATACAAAGTTAGAAATAATTTTTCTGTAATTTTCGGGGTCCGTATGTGACCCCGGTAAATAGAAATGTGCGTTCAAATTCAATATATACTGATTTATATTTTGATTTTGCGAAAAACCTATCGAAACAGCTGAATTGGCTTACGAAACATATCTCATTGTGTTAGGAATGAGGGTAAAACGCTAGGGACGACAGTCGTTGGGTCCCGTTTCGAATTCAAAAAGAAAATCAACCTTTTGAAAATTAAAATAGAATAAAATATTAAATTATATAATATAATCTCAAGCCCTAACTCCCTTCCCCCATTCAAAAACCGTTCAGCCCAATTAGAAAAAAACCAGATTTCCAAAAACCCGCCCCCTTTCTCGATCTCGCGCCGCTCCACCCTCCACCCGACGCCGACGGTGGCGCGCCCACCACCAAGTCCTCCCCCTTGCCTCCCTTCTCTCCCCTCCCTCTCCGTTGAAACCGCACGAAGCCCCAATACCCCCCCTCCTGTAACCGACGCGCCCCTTGGAAAACCCCTCCACCGCGACTTCCTTGGCCCACCGCCGGCAACCGTGGCCTCCCCTCGACCGTCCCTCTCCTCCTCCGCCTTTCCCCCTTCTGAAACCGCCATTCCAAAGAGAAACAGCCTCGAACCCATCACCTCCGGCCAATGTAGGCCCGACGCCGCAATCTGAACACTTCACCGCTGGTGTGGATCCTCCTCTAGCCACCAAGACTCGATTTCTACATCAAAATGTGAGTCCTTTTTGTTCTAGTCTCGGTTGATTTTTGTTTACGAAATAAAAGTGATGATTTTTAATGTATAAGAGTAGTAATTTTTAATGTATAAAAGTGATGATTTTTAATGTATGAAAGGTCGGATTTTTAATGTATGAAAGGTCGGATTTTTATATGAATTCTCTAAAAATAAAAGTGAGATTTTTATATGTAGATTTGAAATGGAAAATTACGATTTTTATATATATCGTTGCGAAATAAAAATTCGATTTTTATATATTGAATAACAAAATAAAAATTCGATTTTTATATATTGAATAGCAACGTAAAAATTCGATTTTTCTATATTGAATAGCAAAGTAAAAATTCGATTTTTATATATTGAATAGCGAAGTAAAAATTCGATTTTTATATATTGAATAGCGAAGAAAAAATTCAATTTTTATATATTGAATAGCGAAGTAAAAAATTCGACTTTTATATATTGAATAGCGAAGTAAAATAATCGATTTTTACATATATGAGGTAGCGATAAAAATTCGATTCCTATATATTGAATAGCAAAATAAAAATGTGATTTTTACTATGAACAGTGTGAAATAGACTGCGATGGGACGAACTGGAATGAAAACAAAATCCGAACCATTCAGAAATCAAAGCACGGCGGAGTGGAAACCCTCGGTGAGAACTTCTCACTCAAAATTTCTTTTTCTAGTTATATATATATGCTAGGATGCAGACGGTGTTTAGTAGCACCCGGCACCCGTCATCCACAGACCATGGATGGCTTGTTTGTTAAATTGTTTGGTTGTGTAGTTGGTTAGATTATTATAGTGGAATTGAATTGTTTGGTGAAATGAAATTGATTTGATTGATGTGTGGATGGCGTGGGCCTTCACTAGACCGGGGATAAGGCTAGGCCTTGTCCCGTTTCTAGTATCGTGCCGTTATGCCGCCGAAATTTTCTAAAAATAAGTAAGAAAAATAAAGAAAACATTTTATTTAATGAATGAACCGAATAGAATATTCATAGGTTGAATAAAATAGTTTGATCATTAAAAATATAATTTTTAACGTGAATGTGAATGAATAAAATTTCATTTACAAACCGGACGGTTTGTTTATGTACACCTATTTGAAGGACATTGATTGGGACGATAAATTTTACACATCGCCTAACTGCACAAATAAAAATCTGTGTTTGATTGCTTGAAACCCCACACGGGTATTGGGATGATATTTGACGTACACTAATCCTGATTGTTTAGTTGTATGTCGATCGATTGATTGACAGGCTGTTATAAGCGTTGAATATTTATATTTGATGCTTATACAGTGTAGAATGCACTTTGGATGATGGTTGATTACTCATCGTTGTTGATATATACATGTGTTGTAGAAAATCCATATAATTAACATTATATGGTAATTGATTGGGCCTCATTCCAGTTTTAAAATAGAAATATTTGAAAAAGAAATATTTGAAAGAGAATATTTGAAAATAGGAATATATGAAACCGTATTGATTAGATCGACGCCATTTTGACGTGAACGACATTTATATCGATTTTGTTCATTTTATAATGAATATCGAAAGTGATTTCAAAATCTGATATTTTGAAAAGAATTGAATATAAATAAATTCGAATTGAAATTGAATATAAATAAATTCGAATTGAAATTGAATATAAATAAATTCGAATTGAAATTGAATATAAATGAATTCGAATTGAAATTGAATAGAAATGAATTCGAATTGAAATTGAATTGAATTGAAAACGTACTGAAATTGAATTAGAAATCAATTTGAATTGAAATCAATTTGAAATGAATTTAAAATGAATTTAAATTGCAATATTCAATTTTGATTTGAAAATTGAATATGAAGTTGAAACCGTTTTGAAAATGAATTTAAAACGATTTATAAAGCACGTTTTGAACTGAAGTCGACGAAGTATATATTATATATATAATATAATGGCCTGAATAGAACGCGCTGCGCCGCGGCAGTTCGCGAATTTCGACCATTGACTTCGAACGGATATTACGGGAGATCCGACCATTGGATCCTCCTGAAACCGGAACCGTTGGGTTCGTATCGAAAAGAGCTTTCTAACGAATATTAGAAAATAGAAATCTAACGGTTGGATTTGGAATTATGTCCAAATCAAATTTGAAAAAGGTCGCTGTAAGTGCAGTTCGATGGCCGTTGATGGAAATCGACTGTACAGGCCTTGATAAAATTATTAAAAATATTAATAATTTGCGTAAAATCATAAGAAATGATTTGGGAAAAATTGGGATGAAAAACTCCATATTTGAAAAGATAAAAATAGATTTTTATCAAAATGAACTAGTTTTGAACTAGATTTATAATTCGATTTATTTTTAAAATAAATAAATTGAATTTGAAATGGTTTTGAAAATAACTAGAATTTCCATTTATTGCATTGGAATGGATTTGAATCGAAATTGCCTTTGGAATATTTCGATGTTGGATTTCGTGATTATACAGATGTTGTTATGGAAATTTGAAAGATATAAATATATATATCGTTATTCCCAATACGATATCTGTTGGTCGTAGAATTCGATATTGAATATAAGCCGATATATTTTCTATTCAGAGCCTTGTATTTAATATCAAATGGGATTTGGGTTTTTTGTGAATGGTGTCTTGACTAACACTGTTCTTGAACCCAATTGAGAAAAGATTAAATCTTTTTATTTAGATTTAATGAAGTGTACCAATTAAATAATATTTAATTCAATTGATATTGATTTTTGGGTTTATCGTGAACAGTGTTCTAAATAACACTTGTTCTTTAACCCGATAATTAATGGAATGTGGTTTTTGGTTTATAGTGAACCGTGTTTTAAACGACACTAATTCTTTAACCTAGTTAACGATTAAAACTAAGTGGAGTTTTAATGAATCTTTAATTAGATTGAAAAGATCGAGAATGGAGTATCACCAGTTTTACTCCAGGCGATAGTTAAATCTTTAATTAGATTTGAACATGAAAGGGTAATTGAATTTACTGATAACACTGTGGTGTTAGATATGAAGTATTACCAGTTTTACTTCATGGGATGAATAGGTTGGGATTGGGAAATTAAAACAAATGATTACTTCGGCAAGGTTCGTTAATCCCGACTAGTTGAATCAAAATTCAAAAATAGATTAAAGAATAAATTCAAGGAATTTATCTTTGATAAAATTAATGGGAACCTTTCCCTATGAATGTGAAATTTAGAAACTAACTGTCGGTTAGCTAAGCAGAATGGTTTTCTGGATATTGATCTGATGTTGGTTTCAGCCTTCGGGGTTAATATTTGGGAAATTATTCTCTTGATTAATTTACGGTTAGTGACTGATGAATTGGAATGAGGCGTATGTTGTGTTTGTGTAACACTTATTTAAAATATACGCAAGTTATTCGGAAAGACCGGGTTTAACCCATTCTGAATAACTGATACGACGATAAGTCGAAGATGAAGACGGTGGTCGAAGACCAGAGGTCTTCACGTCGTTTGGGTGATTACTGATGATCTTGATTGGGATGTACACCCAAGAAGATGGAAACAGTTGGTGATCGTCCAGACGTATTTGGAGATCTATGGATATGCGGGGTACTAGGTGCCTCTGGTTTCGTTCAGACCCAAAACGGACTTGTAAATGGACTGTGTGTCTGACATTGGATTTTAGTCTGTGTGATTGATCTCTATTAAATATATATCTGTTTGGCGGCGGAGAATTTATTCTCTTGCTTAACGCCCTTCTCTGAGACGTACGAGCTCAGGGGTTATATATTGATGGATATCAAACGCATGGAGTGAATTGCCTGTGTGGCATGCCTAAGTGGCAATTGATCAAGGCTTCTGTTGAAAAGCAAAGTCTTGTGGTGATGATCGAAGCATGGCCTTTGTGGCATAGCTTTGTGTAACGTTTACTTCGCGAGTTTCGCATCCCGGTTGTGAACCAAAAACGGGAGACGGACCTCAGGGATGACATGCGTTTCTTTCTAGCTAGGGTGGTGTCAGTGACCTACCAGCCCTGACATTTATATACTTTTCACCTGTGTGGTTGTTGCTGTTGCGAGGCGCCTCGGTTTGATCGGACGATCCGGGTCCGATGGAGTCATTCGTTGGCTAATTTACGCCCCAAAGGGCGGGGAAACGTAGTGTTCGAGCATAATAATCCACATCGGTGGACCGGCCCTGACGATCTAAAGGGTTGATGCGTTCTGATCCTGAGGCTCGGGCTAGAGAGTCTCGATTCGGTTGAGGACTATCTTTTGTCTCGGTTCATAGATGGAAATCCAATTTCCAAATACGTGACATTTGCGGTTTTATTTGTAGAGCCTAGTATGGCGACATGATATATGGTACCCATGCCGCCTATGATTGATACTTATGATTTGAAGTTGTTCTATAGACTATGCACTTATAATAGTATCAAATGATTTGTTTTAAAACGTATCGAGCATTCTTTGGCTGTTATAAGGGAAAACCCTATCCCCCGGCTTGCGTTGCATTGTGTGATAGGACCTGGGTCTTATAACAGCTTCATTTTTCTTTATTTAGCATTGCGCTGTTTGTTTTATGCACTAGTATTCTTGGGAGGAAACCCGTTCCGTGTTATACGGCGTGGTCCCTTGATTTACCTAACTTAAAAAAAAAATTAATAACTGTTTTAGTTCTCACACCAGTCACATGACTGATCTGGAGTTTATTTTTTTAACCTAAACTCTGGGAGCCCCTATTTTGACATGGGCAGCTAGTAATTTTGGTTTTGCAGATTTATATTCACAGGATCCTGGTTTACAGCTGGAATGATATCCGAAAAGATTTGTATCCGTATATCTCTTCTAGTTGTGTATTGTATTATTTTCCGCTGCTATGTAATTTATTGTAATCTCTGATATTTCTGTACAATATTTATTTGTTTATACTCTGTATATTCTTGTAATCTGATGCATGGTTGTAATATACTATGAAATGCTCTTCCGTTTGAGTTCTGTTGTGGCTTGTTCTCGAACTATCCACTCTTTCCTTCATGGGGAAGTTACGGGTTTTCACATTTGGTATCAGAACTTTGGTTTACAAAGCTTAGAGAATGAGGCACATTAGAACCATATGAAAGAATTCATCAGATAATTGGATTAGTAATATCCAATTAGAATGACTCGTTAGAGATGGGATCAGTAGTATCCTAGAACGAGTGTGAAGAGTATATTTTTAAAATGAAAATAAATTTTTGTTTTGAAAATTTAAATCAACTATTCGTATTTGTTTATTTATTTCATATTGATTTGGACAATCCAATATATAAAGATTTTGCGTATGCGCCTAGCTAGCGTGTATTCGAAGTTTTGATATATTTGATAGATATAGAGTTACACTCTAGTCACCCGGGGGTGATTCTGATGATTGATATATCATCATCAGAATTTATATTCGAGTGACGAACGTGTAATATCTATATACTTCCTATTGATTGGTGTGAGAACCAAAATTAGATAGGGCTTATTGTTGTGATTTTGCATCAAAAATCTGATTTTTAGACTATATATCAAAGTTATGAATTTCAAAAGCTAATCAACTAATTGATTGATGATTGTGTTGTTTGATTATAGTTTGATTAATTAAAATGTTGAACCATTACGCCTAATTGTATCAAATATTGAATTGTATTGAAAATTAGTCGCATTTGCTTGCATATACCTGTACTTACATTGAACAGATCATAGCAAGTAGGCTAGAGCAGAGAATAAAATTTGTTTGCCCGACAAATAGGTACATGTTTACTATATAATTTACTGTTTTGTTTGGGTGATGATGATTTTATGAGCTGATTGGCTAGCCGCTTGGCTTTTTCTTTTTCTTTTTGAGATCAGAAGGTCTGTATGGCAATTTCAGGATTTTCCCGTGGCTCCCGGTGCAGGGGAAGTTATGGCGAAATTTTTCGAAAATTTAGGGTGTTAGCCAAATTTTTGAAGAATTTGAAAATTCTCAGAAACTGAAAAGTTGGAGAATGGAAGCCAGATCGAACGTAGAGTTGACTAATCAAACCACTTTTGACTTTGTTCCTTTTCGGGGACGAAAAGTTTTAAGTGGGGGAGATTGTAACAACCCGGAAATCTGGGCCAGTTTAAAATTTTTATTTTGGCAATTTTAGCGAATTTTGAACATTTAAAATAGATTTTATTTTAAATAATATCGACGAGAAAAATGTTTTGAATTGAATTCGACGTATATATTATATACGTCGTCGTTAGAATATATATAATTATATATAATTATAAATAGAATTGAAAATGGCGCAGTAGTTCGATAATTCGATTTCAAACTTCAATTGAATGTAACGAGTGCAAAACAATCCGGATTTTAGTGAAACCAAAAATAATAGGATCTATTTGTGAATATCTTTCCAACGAATCCGAAAATTCGAAATTTCATAGCGGGAATCAAAAGATATGTTCAGTCGAAAATTCTGAATAGTCGCTATGGAATTCAGGCCCTTAAAAATGGGAATTTTGCAAATGACCTCGGATTTCGACGAAACCACTTTTGTTGGATCCGTGGTGTTAAATTATTGCTAGATTTCAAATTTCATAATTTTTCGAATCAATATGTGAGCGTGGCGCAGTTAAACACGTTTGGTATATTTCAGTCAATTCTGATCGACCAGAAAATGGCCATTTTTCAAACGGTCTCAGAATTTGATGAAATTTGTTTTGTTAGGACCGTATCGTCAATACAAAGTTAGAAATAATTTTTCTGTAATTTTCGAGGTCCGTATATGACCCCGGTAAATAGAAATGTGCGTTCAAATTCAATATATACTGATTTATATTTTGCGAAAAACCTATCGAAACAGCTGAATTGGCTTACGAAACATATCCTATTGTGTTCGGAATGGGGGTAAAACGCTGGGGACGACTGTCATTGGGTCCCGTTTCGAATTCAAAAAGAAAATCAACCTTTTGAAAATTAAAATAGAATAAAATATTAAATTATATAATATAATCTCAAGCCCTAACTCCCTTCCCCCATTCAAAAACCGTTCAGCCCAATTAGAAAAAAACCCGATTTCCAAAAACCCGCCCCCTTCCTCGATCTCGTGCCGCTCCACCCTCCACCCGACGCCGACGGTGGCACGCCCACCACCAAGTCCTCCCCCTTGCCTCCCTTCTCTCCCCTCCCTCTCCGTTGAAACCGCACGAAGCCCCAAAACCCCCCCTCCTGTAACCGATGCGCCCCCTGGAAAACCCATCCACCGCCACTTCCTTGGCCCACCGCCGGCAACCGTGGCCTCCCCTCGACCGTCCCTCTCCTCCTCCGCCTTTCCCCCTTCTGAAACCGCCATTCCAAAGAGAAACAGCCCCGAACCCATCACCTCCGGCCAATGTAGGCCCGACGCCGCCATCTGAACACTTCACCGCTGGTGTGGATCCTCCACTAGCCACCAAGACTCGATTTCTACATCAAAATGTGAGTCCTTTTTGTTCTAGTCTCGGTTGATTTTTGTTTACGAAATAAAAGTGATGATTTTTAATGTATAAGAGTAGTGATTTTTAATGTATAAAAGTGATGATTTTTAATGTATGAAAGGTCGGATTTTTAATGTATGAAAGGTCGGATTTTAATATGAATTCTCTAAAAATAAAAGTGAGATTTTTATATGTAGATTTGAAATGGAAAAATACGATTTTTATATATATCGTTGCGAAATAAAAATTCGATTTTTATATATTGAATAACGAAATAAAAATTCGATTTTTATATATTGAATAGCAAAGTAAAAATTTGATTTTTCTATATTGAATAGCGAAGTAAAAATTCGATTTTTATATATTGAATAGCGAAGTAGAAATTCGATTTTTATATATTGAATAGCGAAGTAAAAAATTCGATTTTTACATATATGAGGTAGCGATAAAATTTCGATTCCTATATATTGAATAGCAAAATAAAAATGTGATTTTTACTATGAACAGTGTGAAATAGACTGCGATGGGACGAACTGGAATGAAAACAAAATCCGAACCATTCAGAAATCAAAGCACGGCGGAGTGGAAACCCTCGGTGAGAAGTTCTCACTCAAAATTTCTTTTTCTAGTTATATATATATGCTAGGATGCAGACGGTGTTTAGTAGCACCCACCCGTCATCCACAGACCATGGATGGCTTGTTTGTTAAATTGTTTGGTTGTGTAGTTGGTTAGATTATTAGAGTGGAATTGAATTGTTTGGTGAAATGAAATTGATTTAATTGATGTGTGGATGGCGTGGGCCTTCACTAGACCGGGGATAAGGCTAGGCCTTGTCCCGTTTCTAGTATCCTGCCGTTATGCCGCCGAAATTTTCTAAAAATAAGTTAGAAAAATAAAGATAACATTTTATTTAATAAATGAACCGAATAGAATATTCATAGGTTGAATAAAATAGTTTGATCGTTAAAAATATATTTTTTAACGTGAATGTGAATGAATAAAATTTCATTTACAAACCGGATGGATTGTTTATGTACACCTATTTGAAGGACATTGATTGGGACGATAAATTTTACACATCGCCCAACTACACAAATAAAAATCTGTGTTTGATTGCTTGAAACCCCACACGGGTATTGGGATGATATTTGACGTACACTAATCCCGATTGTTTAGTTGTATGTCGATCGATTGATTGACAGGCTGTTATAAGCATTGAATATTTATATTTGATGCTTATACAGTGTAGAATGCACTTTGGATGATGGTTGATTACTCATCGTTGTTGATATATACATGTGTTGTAGAAAATCCATATAATTAACATTATATGGTAATTGATTGGGCCTCATTCCAGTTTTAAAATAGAAATACTTGAAAAGAAATATTTGAAATAGAATATTTGAAAATAGGAATATATGAAGCCGTATTGATTAGATCGACGCCATTTTGACGTGAACGACATTTATATCGATTTTGTTCATTTTATAATGAATATCGAAAGTGATTTCAAAATCTGATATTTTGAAAAGAATTGAATATAAATAAATTCGAATTGAAATTGAATATAAATAAATTCGAATTGAAATTGAATATAAATAAATTCGAATTGAAATTGAATAGAAATGAATTCGAATTGAAATTGAATTGAATTGAAAACGTACTGAAATTGAATTAGAAATCAATTTGAATTGAAATCAATTTGAAATGAATTTAAAATGAATTTAAATTGCAATATTCAATTTTGATTTGAAAATTGAATATGAAGTTGAAACCGTTTTGAAAATGAATTTAAAACGATTTATAAAGCACGTTTTGAACTGAAGTCGACGAAGTATATATTATATATATAATATAATGGCCTGAATAGAACGCGCTGCGCCGCGGCAGTTCGCGAATTTCGACCATTGACTTCGAACGGATATTACGGGAGATCCGACCGTCGGATCCTCTTGAAACCAGAACCATTGGGTTCGTATCGAAAAGAGCTTTCTAACGAATATTAGAAATTAGAAATCTAACGGTTGGATTTGGAATTATGTCCAAATCAAATTTGAAAAAGGTCTCTGTAAGAACAGTTGGACGGCCGTTGATCGAAATCGACTGTACAGGCCTTGATAAAATTATTAAAAATATTAATAATTTGCGTAAAATCATAAGAAATGATTTGGGAAAAATTGGGATGAAAAACTCCATATTTGAAAAGATAAAAATAGATTTTTATCGAAATGAACTAGTTTTGAACTAGATTTATAATTCTATTTATTTTTAAAATAAATAAATTGAATTTGAAATGGTTTTGAAAATAACCAGAATTTCCATTTATTGCATTGGAATGGATTTGAATCGAAATTGCCTTTGGAATATTTCGATGTTGGATTTCGTGATTGTACAGATGTTGTTATGGAAATTTCAAAGATATAAATATATATATCGTTATTCCCAATACGATATCTGTTGGTCGTAGAATTCGATATTGAATATAAGCCGATATATTTTCTATTCAGAGCCTTGTATTTAATATCAAATGGGATTTGGGTTTGTCGTGAATGGTGTCTTGACTAACACTGTTCTTGAACCCAATTAAGAAAAGGTTAAATCTTTTTATTTAGATTTAATGAAGTGTACCAATTAAATAATATTTAATTGAATTGATATTGATTTTTGGGTTTATCGTGAACAGTGTTCTAAATAACACTTGTTCTTTAACCCGATAATTAATGGAATGTGGTTTTGGGTTTATCGTGAACCGTGTTTTAAACGACACTAATTCTTTAACCCAGTTAACGATTAAAACTAAGTGGAGTTTTAATGAATCTTTAATTAGATTGAAAAGATCGAGAATGGAGTATCACCAGTTTTACTCCAGGCGATAGTTAAATCTTTAATTAGATTTGAACGTGAAAGGATAATTGAATTTACCGATAACACTGTGGAGTTAGATATGAAGTATTACCGGTTTTACTTCATGGGATGAATAGGTTGGGATTGGGAAATTAAAACAAATGATTACTGCGGTAAGGTTCGTTAATCCCGACTAGTTGAATCAAAATTCAAAAATAGATTAAAGAATAAATTCAAGGAATTTATCTTTGATAAAATTAATGGGAACCTTTCCCTATGAATGTGAAATTTAGAAACTAACTGTCGGTTAGCTAAGCAGAATGGTTTTCTGGATATTGATCTGATGTTGGTTTCGGCCTTCGGGGTTAATATTTGGAAAATTATTCTCTTGGTTAATTTACGGTTAGTGACTGATGAATTGGAATGAGGCGTATGTTGTGTTTGTGTAACACTTATTTATAATATACGCAAGTTATTCAGAAAGACCGGGTTTAACCCATTCTGAATAACTGATACGACGATAAGTCGAAGATGAAGACGGTGGTCGAAGACCGGAGGTCTTCACGTCATTTGGGTGATTACTGATGATCTTGATTGGGATGTACACCCAAGAAGATGGAAACGGTTGGTGATCGTCCGGACGTATTTGGAGATCGATGGATATGCGGGGTACTAGGTGCCTCCGATTTCGTTCAGACCCAGAACGGACTTGTAAATGGACTGTGTGTCTGACATTGGATTTTAGTCCGTGTGATTGATCTCTATTAAATATATATCTGTTTTGCGGTGGAGAATTTATTCTCTTGCTTAACGCCCTTCTCTGAGACGTACGAGCTCAGGGGTTATATATTGATGGATATCAAACGCATGGAGTGAATTGCCTGGGTGGCATGTCTAAGTGGCAATTGATCAAGGCTTATGTTGAAAAGCAAAGTCTTGTGGTGATGATCGAAGCACGGCCTTTATGGCGTAACTTTGTGTAACGTTTACTTCGCGAGTTTCACACCCCGGTTGTGAACCAAAAACGGGAGACAGACCTCAGGGAGGGCATGCGTTTCTTTCTAGCTAGGGTGGTGTCAGTGACCTACCAGCCCTGACATTTATATACTTTTCACCTGTGTGGTTGTTGATGTTGCGAGGCGCCTCGGTTTGATCGGACGATCCGGGTCCGATGGAGTCATTCGCTGGCTCATTTACGCCCCAAAGGGCGGGGAAATGTAGTGTTCAGGCATAATAATCCACATCGGTGGACCGGCCCTGACGATCTAAAGGGTTGATGCGTTCTGATCCTGAGGCTCGGGCTAGAGAGTCTCGAATCGGTTGAGGACTATCTTTTGCCTCGGTTCATAGATGGAAATCCAATTTCCAAATACGTGACATTTGCGGTTTTATTTGTAGAGCCTAGTATGGCGACATGATATATGGTACCCATGCCGCCTATGATTGATACTTATGATTTGAAGTTGTTCTATAGACTATGCACTTATAATAGTATCAAATGATTTATTTTAAAACGTATCGAGCATTCTTTGGCTGTTATAAGGGAAAACCCTATCCCCCGGCTTGCGTTGCATTGTGTGATAGGACCTGGGTCTTATAATAGCTTCATTTTTCTTTATTTAGCATTGCGCTGTTTGTTTTATGCACTGGTATTCTTGGGAGGAAACCCGTTCCGTGTTATACGGCGTGGTCCCTTGATTTACCTAACTTTAAAAATAAAGATTAATAACTGTTTTAGTTCTCACACTAGTCGCATGACTGATCTGGAGTTTATTTTTTTAACCTAAAGTCTGGGTGCCCCTATTTTGACACGGGCAGCTAGTACTTTTGGTTTTGTAGATTTATATTCACAGGATCCTGGTTTACAGCTGGAATGATATCCGGAAAGCTTTTTATCCGTATATCTCTTCTAGTTGTGTATTGTATTATTTTCCGCTGCTATGTAATTTACTGTAATCTCTGATATTTCTGTACAATATTTATTTGTTTATACTCTGTATATTCTTGTAATCTGATGCATGGTTGTAATATACTATGAAATGCTCTTCCGTCTGAGTTCTGTTGTGGCTTGTTCTCGAACTATCCACTCTTTCCTTCACGGGGAAGTTACGGGTTTTCACAATAACACATAAAGTTTCAATCCATATACATATACATATATGCATATGCAATATGAAAGTGACTGATCCAATCTAGTACCTAATATGTGTGTATATGCATCCACGAGCAACCACTAGCAACCACTTGCAACTATCAATCATAACATGTTTCAAATACATGTTTACATCCATTGGTTTCTACCTAAAGGTCAAGAATAGGACCGAGGAGATATACTTAAAAGATAGATATAAGCATGCATAAACTTATGGAAAAGAGATCAAGGATGTACCCTAAAAAAGAAAAGGGTAGGCTGCGCGTATCTTGTCCTCCGTCTCCCAAGTCGCATCTTCCTCAGCGTCACTCCATTGAACTTTAACAAGCTTGACTTCACGGTTGTGTAGCTTTTTAACTTCTATCCCTAAGATACGAGCTGGAACTCTCCTCACCGACGCTTCTCGTTCCACTTCGACTTACTTTAGTATGCTTGGCTCCACAACTTCCGCAGACTCATGTACGCACTTTCGTAGATGAGAGACATGAAAAACATTATGAACTTCAGCTAATCTTTTCGGCAGCTCTACTCTATAAGCCATCTTCCCAATCCTTTCAATGATAGGAAATGGCGCTACAAATCTTGGTGCCAATTTTCCTGTAGACCCAAAGCGAACGACCTTCCTCAAAGGAGATACTTTAAGGAAAACCTTGTCTCCAACCTTAAACTCAATGTCGGTCTTTCTTTTATCAGCGTAGGACTTCTGTCTATCTTGTGCAGTCTTCATTCGTCTTTGTATCAAGTCCACCTTCTCTGAAGTTTCTCTAATTATGTCCGGCCCAAGTACGAGCTTGTTTGTAGACTCCCACCAACAAGTTGGCAACCGACATGGTCTTCCTTATAAAGCCTCGAACGGTGCCACGCCTATGGTGGCTTGGTAGCTATTGTTGTAGGTGAACTCCACCAAAGGAAGATGATCCTCCTATGTCCCTCCAAAATCAAGAATGCACAATCTCAAAAGGTCTTCTAATACTCTGTTCACCCTTTCCGTCTAACCATCGGTTTTAGGGTGATAGGTCGTGCTTAAGCATAGCTGTGTGCCTACAGCTTCCTGCAAACTCTTCCAAAACTCGCTCGTAAAGATAGGATCTCGATCACTTACTATGCTAGAGGGTATTCCATGCAGTCGAACCACCTCTTTAAGATAAATGGATGCTAACGATGAGGCAGTCCTTCTACTCTTAACAGGTATAAAGTGAGCGCTTTTAGTGAGCCTGTACACAATTACCCAAATACTGGTATTGCCCCTTCTTAACCTAGGCAACCCATCAATAAATTCCATCGAAATCCTATCCCATTTCCACTGTGGGACCTCAAGAGGATGAAGCAGACCACCAGGCTTCTTCTGCTCCGCTTTGACTTGCTGCCATATCAAGCATTTAGAGACAAACTCAGCTACATCCTTCTTCATGCCATTTCAAAAGAAAACCATTTTTATGTCTTTATACATCTTGTCCCCACCTGGATGTATGGTCAAATTAGAATGGTGTGCTTCTTCGAGAACGGTTTTCACCAAATCTCTTGTTTGTGGGATGCATAGTCTTACATCCCGTCTCAACCAACCCTTGTCAACGATGGAGTATCTATTGTGGTGACTAGAAGTCTCACCTCTCATTAGCTTATCCATCACTTCAACTAGCTGAGGGTCTTCACGTTGCGCGGTTCCTATTGAGTCTTGCACCTCTAGTGTTGCTAACAAACCAGGTACAAATTCGAAGCAGGGTCTAAAGTCAAAGTTTGCTATGTACTCCAAACTTTGCCTTTCTTCAAAGAGAGGACTTAAGGTCAGTTTTTTCCTACTCAAGGCATCTGCTACAACATTGCCCTTGCCAGGGGTATAAGCAATCTCAAAATCGTATGAGGCCAGAAATTCCATCCACCTTTGTTGTCTTAAGTTAAGATCCTTCTATGAGAGAAAAGGTACTTTAACAATTTATGGTTAGTAAACAATTCAAACCTTTCTCCTAGTAGGTAATGACGGCATGACTTAAGAGCGAAAACAATAGCAGCTAGCTCCAAATCATGAGTTGGGTAGTTCTTCTCATGTACCTTCAACTGCCTCCCCCCATAGCACTACTTTGCCCTCTTGCATCAAGACAGCGCCCAATCCTATTCTGCATGCGTCTGTGTATACTATAAATATCTTACTTCCATCAGGAAATGTCAGAACTGAGGCTATTGTCAGAGCCCATTTCAGTCATTGGAAAGCAACATCGCAATCCAAATCCCAAGCAAAAGTTAGGTTCTTCTTCGTCAATCTAGTAAGTGGGGCTGAGATTTTTGCAAAGTCTTTAATGAACTTTCGATAAAAGCCCGCTAGTTAGAGAAAACTTCGTACTTCGGTTGCGTTCCGGGGGACCTTCCAATCTTTCACCGCAACTACTTTTGCGGGATCCACAGATCCCCTCTTTGGCCACCACATGTCCAAGAAACCTTACTTCTTCTCTCCAAAAATGGCATTTGGAGAATTTTTCTTTTAGCTGGTGTGCACGAAGAGTATCCATGAATTCCCTTAAATGCAAAACATGCTCTTCCTCACTTTTCGAGAAGATCAAAATGTCGTCCACGAAGACTACCACAAATTTATTAAGGAACTCCCTGAACACCCGACTCATCAAGTCAACGAAATAAGCAGGTGCGTTTGTCAAGCCGAAAGGCATGACAAGCCATTCGAAGAAACCATCCGGGGTCCTGAATGCGGTCTTATCAATGCTGTCCTCAACCACTCTTAGCTGATGAAACCCGATAGCCAGATCTAGTTGGGAGAAAACCGATGCACCTACAAGCTGATCGAACAAGTCATCTATTCTTGGAAGTGGGTGCTTATTCTTCTTGGTCAGCTTGTTTAACTCCTTTTAGTCAACGCATAGGCGAAGTGAACCACCTACTTTGGTTGCAAACACCACTGGAGCACCCCATTTAGAAATACTCCGCCTTATAAACCCCTTTTCAAGCAACTCTTTAACTTGCTAGCTGAGCTCTTTCCTTTTCCTTGAAGCCATGTGTCTAACGGGTAGAGCAACGGGTTTTGCATTATCAAAAGGTATATGCGGAAGTCTATTTCCCACTTCGGAGGTAAACCCTTCACCTCTTCAAAGACATCCGAGTATTCATGGACCACTCTAACAGATTTCAGGTTACAGATACGTCGAGAGATTCTAGGTAACTAAGCATAACAGAGTTCATGGGATTACAAGAGATTTTGAGAGTGTTACCGAGGTGATTCATAAGTCTAACCGCTCTCTTTTTCACAGTCGAGGACGACACCAATACTGGATAGCCAATTCATGCCTAGAATCAACCCATAGCCCGTGAAGCCCAAAACATAGGCATTACATCTAAACCCAACACTTAGTATAGAAATTTCCAAATCCAAACAAATCATCGATAAATAAGCCGAACCCCCAATTGATTTGAAACAACCAAGGGATCCTCTACTATACTGGTGTCTATGTGTAGAGATTCAACTAAAGCAGTAGATATAAAATAGTGCGATGCGCCAGAATCAAAGAGAGTACGAACGGGATGATAAAAAAGATAAAGTAAACTCTCAATAGAAATATTTCTACCTCGTTCTTGCGGAGGTGCTATGAGAGCGTGAACTTTCCCTACAGAAGTAGATCCATTCCTCTTCCCTCGACCTTGCTTTCTTGAGAAGTCCTTAGCCATGTGTCCTTTCTCGCCGCACTGAAAACAACCACCCATCTTCCTCTTCTTCTTTCCGCAGTCCTTAATCAGATGTCTAGGTATGCCACAAAAATTACACTTCCTGTTGTCACGGGTTTGTTATTCTTCCTGCCTTTCCTGGAATCCGTCTTCTTGTTCTGTGATCCCTCCACTTTCTTGTCTTGAGGTACTTTCACCTTTGTGTCTTTCTTGCCATCCTTATCTTCCTTCTGTAACAGTGCCATGTCCACTTGTCTCTCATAAGTCGCACCCATAGGTAGATAGGTCATAGCTAGGTTGTGCAGTGGCTCGTTCAACCCTTTAACAAAACGGAGAGCCTTCTTATATGGAGTATTCACTAACTACAATCCGAATCTAGCTAGCTGGTTGAATTGGTTGGCGTATTCCTTGACCGATAGACTTCCCTGTTTGAGAGCTAAGAACTTTTCCATCTGTAGGCTTCGTTCATCTTGCGAGAGGAACTTCATTTCAAACCTCATTCTGAAATCCTCCCAAGTTTCAACTGGTCTCTCAGCATTAGTAACTTCCCACCAATAAGTGGCTTCGTCCTTAAGTAACCAAGCAGCCAATTGTATCTTCTGCCAATCGTCCACTTCAAAGATAACAAACAAATCTTCGTTTCCTTGAGCTAGTTTCTTGCTTCCACAAATGATTCGGTCCCATTAAAGTTCTTTCCACCCATGGCTCGAAAGTCTCTACATATCTTTGAGAAAGAATTTGCACGAGGAGGAGGAGGAGGAACAGCTGCAACTGGGGGAGGAGGAACGTCTGCTGGGCCTGCGTCATTAGCCCTAGCCTCCAGGTACCTTCTGAACCAACCAGGTATCGGTACGCCCTCAGGAAGATTAAGATCCCCAGACATGCTGAAACGAAAAGAAAAGGTTCAAAACAAGGGATAGAAAGATAATGCATATGGCTTTGGGGATTATGCTTTTTTTAAATAAAACATTACTTTTCTTGAAAATTCTTCTTTAAACTTCTTTTTTGAAAAATAGTTTTCAAAAAAACTTTTATCTGATCTGGTAAACCTTTGCTCAGATACCAACTGTAAACACCCCACCTCCGTTAAGGTCATTCACAAAGGGAATGCCTTCACTTTGGTGGAGTATTATAGGTAAAATGTATAAGTTATTTACAAGACAAACATATAAATAGCGGAAAAACTATTTTATTTCATAAGCACGTGGTCTAGTCAAAACAATGCAACAACTGTCTTAAAAACCAACTTCCAAAATCATTACAGTTAGCCTCTGTCTTGACTAAAACATAAAGAAGCATAAACAATAATAAAGCAGCATAAATCGCCAATTAAGAGTGTAACCACAGCCATAGCCCAAGAAAAGAGAGTCCAAGCAATACGTCTACTTTCTTCAAGCTGGAAAAGATCTAGACTAAGTTGAAGTATTCCCTCCTTGCGGGCCTGTGGGGAGGGGGGGAACGGAAGATAAGAAGATGAAAGAAAACGGGTCAGGCATAAGCCTGGTAAGTCCAGTGATTATTTAGCATGTAAACAGGTAAAAGGATCATGACATGAATAAACTGAACGTAGGACAATACCCTAGAAATAAGATAACGATAAATAAGGCAAGGTAAACTGAATATACTATCGCACTCATTTCTATTTCTCTGCACCTACTAACAAGTGTTTCAACTAGCACCATGTGTTCATGATAAAATGATCCCTTTTATCGATCGGCTTCTACTTGCATGCATTTATGACTTGTGTCATTCAGCCATGCTTGATTGTAGATACCTGTGCTGGTCTCACCATGGGGTGTATCAATTCCTATGGTGGCAACCCGACACAAATTCAAGATGCACAGTATATACTACTGATGCCCAGTGCCTGATTTGTCCATGCCGGAGTATGTGCATGCCCATACTCCATTGGAACCTTCACTACTGCACCACCCGCCATTATTTTGACCGCTTATAATCATCCTAGTAATCATGCTCCATCCTGCCTAGTTCAGGGTACCATGATAAATCTATGTGGGTTACTGCTGAAATGGGTCCCCGTTACTAGGGTTTCCTAATCAACATGTTAAAATGGTTAAGTGTTATCAAATTAACCTAACCCCACCCATCAGTTTAGTTAACATGTTGTATTGGTTAAATGTTGCCTTAATTTACTTAACCCTACCATTCTTAGCCTGCCTTAGCTTTAATTCATTCATTAAAGCACCAACCACTCACATTAGATATGTATTGTTGCGGTCGCTGGATGTGCCAGGCGGTTCCGGGAAGTCTTACACCGCAACTCAATCTAACCTCTGGTTTTTCGGGCTTAATGCGCTAAGCTCTCACATTAGATCTATATTGTTATGGTTGCCGGATGTGTCGGGCAGTTCCGGGCAGTCTTACACCGTAACTCAATCTAACCTCAGGTTAGGCACAATCATCTTTTTATTTATTTACACATTTCCCATTTAGGTTAGAGAAAAATGGAGGCTACGCTAGTTTGACCATGGACAGCATGACGGCTTCAGAGAGCAATTTTATGTGGTTTTAGGGTTGAGGGTTGGGGTTGTTTATATAGAAGTTTAGATTAATGAGAGCCGTTAGATAAACCTAGGAGCAATCAGAGCCATCCAGACCAAACAGAGCCAACCGAAGTCGCCACATAAGCCCTAATGACTCAGAAAACCTCACTGGACAAAATAGCCCAGATTTGGGCGAGGGAGTCGACCCCTACAGGGGGGTCAACACCCCAGTCGACACCCCTCTTGGGGGGTCGACACTTATGTCGACCTCCATGGGGGGAGTCGACCCCTATGGGCGGGAATTTTCCCGCCCTGCCGCTTGTCCTGAAATTTTTGAATTTGAACTGCTTTTTGATTTAATTATTATTTATATTTAATTTCCGTTTAAACTTGAAATGTTATGAACTCCATAACTTCTTCATATGGAGTCTGATTCATGCAAACTTGGACTCTATCTCAAGAAGAATTCCGAGAAGAACGCAATGGCGTAACCTCTTTCCCCTAATTCCCACATTTAAAATTAAGTATTCTTTAATTCGTTACCTTATTGATCACAGAAAATACGGATTGTTACAGAAGGTCTGGGCATAGGGTTCTTTCCTTTGTTCACCATTGGCGATAGGCTTGGTCGGTAAGTCTGAGGAAACTTAAGTAGCGTCCCAAGTCTTGATGATCGAGTAAAAGTTAAGGCGAGATTTCGATTCCTCAAAGGAAGTGATAGAAAATCGACTGTAGATGCGCGCTTTACGTATCTTCCCCTTCCTATCACACCAAAATGTTGATGCCGAAAATGATTGTCAACACTCATGATTTCCACGTAATTGAAAATAAACGTCCAACAATAGAAAATGAGTAAGTAGCAGTGTAGCATATATGGGAAAAGCGAAAACAAACAAACACACAGAGTTTATAGTGATCAGGGCCTACGTCGACTTTGAATGGTTTGCTCTTTTATTATATCTTGAGTACAAGTTACAACATTTGATTGGGACATGTCCGAATATACATGAATCTCTATTTTCATTGTGATACAAAGGAAATATTGGGGATTCTGTGCGAAGAGCAAGGCCATGGTGGCACGGAGGTCCAAGGTTGGTTGTCTTATCTTCTTCTTGAATGCCAAAGCAGCCAAAATATGATTTAATGTCCAAAAGTGTGGTTAAATGTTGAAGAGTATGCTCATGTGTCTAAGAATATGTATCTTCTTCTTCTTTGCATGAAGAAAGATGTTTGGAGGCTTTGGGAAGATTATCTCCTTCTTAGGCAGCCACTAGAGCTTGGAGAAGAGCTTGAACCAACTATTTTCACATTAGAAATGACGGGATATTTATAGTAACAAGTTGGTAGGGTAGTAGGTGAAAAGTAGGTGAGAACAACAAAGTTTCATATCCTGCATCCACCTTTTCCACCATAATTCGTATCGCCTCAGAGATGCGAAACTCGCATCCTAGATAGATGCGAGATTCGCATCCTAAGGGATGCGAACTCGCATCCCAAGGGATGCAAAGGGGGGGTTAACTCGCATCCCCCGAAGGAATATGAATTCATATCCCTAGAAGGAATACAAATACATATCCCCAGAGGGATACAAAATTCGTATCTCATGAAGGGAAACGAAATTGTATCCCTTGAGGGATACGAAATTCATATCCATAAAGGCATGCGAGGTTCGTGCATTCTCTGAATTTCAATGAGCTAAGTGAGTAGGCATGAGGGATGCGAGATTTGAGTTGTTCAATGTCATAGGATGTGTAATGCACTTTGTTGAGGAATTTGAAATCTTTTATGTTGAGGGATACAAAATATTTGAAGCCGAGGATTTGAAATCCATGAAGCATGGGGTTCAAAATATTCTAATTGCAATGTTTTGAGGGGTTGCGAAGCCTCACTTGCACAATTTCTCTCAGGCTTGAATCTTTAGTGCTTTGGCGACCCTTCGGGCTTTGGTGTCATGCGATGTGTTTAGTCGAGCGGGCTTGATGTACTTTTGGGACCGGACCAAAAAGCCGGTTAACATCGTGATTAAATGGTTTATCCTTCATATTGTTATCTTGGTATTTATGATGATAGTTTATTTAACTCGACAACTTGCTTTTCTCTATGTGACGGTTTTTGGGCATTTAAGAGGTGTAATTTTTTATAGCTTATACCAAAGCATAGGTTCAATATTTCTAGGGTTGCAAGCATTTGTGAAAACATATCATGCACTGCACACACATAGGTGTGTGTATAATTTTTGGTTAAAAGAAAAAAATTTAAAAATAATTTTCAAAAATAATTTTTAAAGAGCCTGTATGTGCACGCGCACGTGTACTTGTATTTCTCTCTCTCTCTCTCTCTCTATATATATATATATATATATATATATATATATATATATATATATATACAATAAGGAAATGAAGTCATTTGCCTTACCAAATGTAGATATTATCATACGCATTCATACAATGCCAACAGACACAAACAGATTACTCCTATAATCGTAATCCTCCTCATCCACTAAATCAATCCAATCAAACCAAGTTACAAACACACAAGTCTAGAACAAAGAAAGTGGGCACCCGTCCAGGAAGATGAAATCAGATTTTGGTGTGAATTACTCCAACGGCTGTAGAAAGAGATAACAAATAGCCTTACGTGGATTTGGTCTTCTCAGTTTACCATCACGTGGCTCTCTGCCAACCGTCCTCGGAAGACATGACTATTCTCTCTGCTTTCCCCTACATCATCACTCTTGATTTGAAAATTCAAATCTGAATTTAGGCCATTGATAACTGCCATCACCCGATCTCTAACGTCGAGTTTCTGCTACAATATACGGGGACCTAACAAACTCAAGGCACAAGGACAACCAAAAAGTGAAACCCTAGGCATCCTCTTCGAAAAAGCAAAAATCAAATCTAAGAAGAGAAATTTACAGGAGTCGAATACTTCTTCCGAATTGCTTAAAAACATGATTGGCTATAATTGATTTCGTACGCCTTCCGTTCCAATCCACTAGAATCCTCACTTTCGCCATTTATGTTTTCTACCTAATTTACCCAAATGATCAGTGGTTGTTACGAAAACCTAGATTTAGAGACTTCAATACTGATATTCTAGCCAATCAAGCAGCTTTGAAGTTTATTAGCGATTTCTGGTATTCTCAATTTTTTATATGCGCAATATAATGGTTCAAATTTTCATGAGGTAAATCACGTTTTCAATAAGATTAACATTGGTTTACCATTTTTCCATATCCCCTCTAGGGCCATGGAAAGAGTTCTGTTGTCAAGACATTTTCAAGGAAGAGCTTCACAAGTGCGAGTAATTTTGATGAATTACTGGAAAATATTTGAAAATATTTATAATTATATACACTATTTTGTTTTAAAAGCATACATGAATATAATTATTTCTAGAATGGTTTTTAAAATTCATCAAAATCTCTCAAACTAGTGTTTATGTTGTTATAAAATAAAGAAATTAGATTCTATTGGAAAGAAGAAAAAGAAATACTTTTATTCATTCAAAATATTAGTTATATGTTTTTATTACGTGGGCTCCTTATTTATATAGGCCTTGGAGCTAATGATTAAATAACATGATGTGGGACTAAACAGAAAAATGCAAAAGCGTATTAAATCTTACATATTACAACACTCCCGCTAGAACATGCATCTTCCAAATCTTAAACACTATACTAACTTTAAGTTGTTCCTTTTAAAACATATATGTTGATTGTTCCCTATTATTATTATCTTGATTGCATATATCCTTTCAGTCAATGCAACTATTATCTATTGCCTTAAAAACTCTATTAGGAACACCCAATGGTAAAAAACTTGAACAAGGGAAAAAGTGTAATGTGTGATATTATGTATATCATATTAAAAAGATAATTCTTCTAAGAGTTCGATGCTTGGGGATCAAAACAATGACTCATTAAAACTTTACAAATAAAACCCAGTGGGAAAAATCCTAGTTAAGGAAAAAGAGTATAATTACATATTTTAATAACTCATTTCATCTAATAAAGTTTGATACTTTTGAATCAAGATAATGCCTTGTTAAAAACCTTACTAAGAAAAACCCTATGAGAAAAATCTTAGTAAAGGAAAAAAAGTACAATATAATACAACATACTTTAATAAATTACTACATCAGATAAATTTTGATACTTCCAAATCAATGTAACGTCTCATTAAAACCTTAATAAGAAAAACCCAACTGGGAAAACATTAAATAAGGAAAAAGAATACATTACAACTTATTTTCTGTGTTACTTTTTGAGTTGATACTTTTGGATCAAGATAATATCTCATTAAAATCTTACAAAGAAAATCCAATGGAAAGAAAATCTTAGTTAAGGAAAAAGAGTGCATTATAATATATTTATGAATGCTCCATCTGATTTAATAATTTACTCTGAATTCATATTCATATTTCGATAACTCAAATTACTCTGATTTAACAATTTACTTATGGATGCTCCACATGCTTCAGGCGTGTTTTCTTATTTAAAACGCTTTGTATTTGTGCTTTGTGTGCTACTAATATTTATTTATGAATATATTTCACATGCTTACAAATTTTTTGTGTCAATCAGCTTTGCATGTTGCAATATACATTTGACGAATAAGACGAGTTTCATTACAACAACACTAAGAAGCAAGAAGTAATGTACTCATCAACAATGCTTAGAAAAATGTTGAGATCTGCAGTCAGTGTCCTTGATAATTTTTATAACCAATAGTGTTATTTATATTCTTCAGAAACTTGTATATTTTAATAGGTTTTGCATATCACAACTAACACTTCAACAGATATTAAGAGTTTCATTACAATAATTCTTAAAAATAGGAAGTAGTCTACTCATCATGAATTATATCAAGATTTTCATCATAATAATATTAAAAAGAATGTTGTAATCAACATTTATTGTTCTTTGCATTTTTTGTCGCTACCAAAGTTATTTACAATCTTCTGAAATTTGTTTATACTTTCAGGGTATTCTAAATATTTCAAACACTTTCACTACTTTAATCAATTCAATTATCTCTAAAAGTATAATACTCATGACACATAATATATTGTTGACATTGTATGACGCTTCAATAATATAAGTATTCTTTTGCCATTTTATATACTTGTTTCTAATTATATTTTGCGGACTACAGGTCCACATTTCTCATTTAGGAAAGGATCCATGATCGCCAATCATGTTCTCCACTAATTCAAGATTATTAACCTGTTAATTAACATAAGCGCTTTATTATTTACAAATTTATCGTTGATGGTCATCTATTGTGTAACAACCCGTATTTTCAATAACCTGTTATAACGTAAATCGAGGCAGAATTTAATTTATAAATCTGAATCAAGGGAAACGGGCTATGCAATTGCGTTCGTCTCGGAAAAATACGCGAAATAGAGTCCGAGTTTTCGAAAATCGGAGTCCGTATGACCCGATTAAGGCCCAATGAAGTTTTCAGAAAATCTCAAGTTCAAAACAGATTTCGAATTTCGGGTTCAAAATTCGAAAAACGGTCAGATTGGGCTAGGGGGGAAATTCCCGCCAGAGCACCCAAGTCGACAGCCCTGTCGACTTGGGAGTCGACTTGGTTGGACCCAAGTCGACAGCCCTGTCGACTTGCCTGTCGACTTGGCTCAGCCGGGCAGTTTTGCCTGGTGCACCATTTTGGGGTTTTGGTTAGGTTTTGGGGCCGGATTCGGTTTTAAGGGCTGAGATTGGAATTAGGGTTTAATTGGAATTAGGGTTTAATCCTAAGGTTGAAACTAATCCTAATCTCTATAAATAAGCCCCTAACCTAACCCTAAATCATCATTATTCATTCAAGTAACTAAACTATGGCAAAATCATTCCTCTCATGGCCTCCACTCTCTTCATAAAATTCCTAAGTTATTTCTATGAGAGATTTTCCATGCATACAAGTGTTTTCAAGCTTGTATGAGCATCATTAGCTTGCATTCAAGCCAAGTTTCCATATTTACATCATAAAGCAAGGGTTTTTATTGATTTGGAGCTTGCATTTTGGGTTTATTTGATTGTATAAGGGCTTTGTCTCAATCTATTTACATTTTTGTGTCTTCATAAGCATTGTAAGCCCTTTTCTACTTTCATATTTAAACTCTAAAGTTAAATGAATGATGCAAGTTTGGTTGATCATTATGATATGCAAGTTTGCCATGTTATGATATGCAAGTTTATCATGTTATGTTATGCAAGTATGCCATGTTATGATATGCAAGTTTACCATGTTATGCTATGCAAGTATGCCATGTTATGATATGCAAGTTTATCATGTTATGCTATGCAAGTATGCCATGTTATGATATGCAAGTTTATCATGTTATGTTATGCAAGTTTGCCATGTTATGATATGCAAGTTTATCATGTTATGTTATGCAAGTTTGCCATGTTATGATATGCAAGTTTATCATGTTATGTTATGCAAGTTTGCTATGTTATGATATGCAAGTTTGCCATATGATATGCAAGTTATGTTATGGTTGATCATTTTGCTCATGTTATCATGTTATGCAAGCTTATCTTGGGTTTATGAGTTTAAAGCTTCAAGCTTTATGCTAAAGGTTGCATTTTGGCAACATGTAAGTTATCATATCCCTTATGATAACTTGCATGTGAGGCTAAATGCGAACTTATGGCAACTTCTACATGTCATTTATCACCATGTATCACTTATATGCTAAGTTTGGTTTTGTGCATACTTTTGAGGTCTAATGATGCAATATGCAAGTATATGAACATATGTACATTTCATATGCCACCATGTTAAACTTGTGGCTTCAACACCATTTGTCATCTTTATGCCAAGTTCCCTCTTTCTATCCTTTATGCGCTATTGCGATTATGTAAGCGATGGGATTGCGTTTGGGGTTGGGTAAACTTAAAAGACATGAAAACATAAGATTGGGAATTTACCTATTAAGTTAGGTCTACCCATTGGGAATTTACCTATTAAGTTAGGTCTACCCAAATTCTTGAAAACTTGTAATATGTTTTGGAAACATGATGGACATGACACTTAGAAAATATAAGTGTGGCCAACTCGAGGTTGGGTTGAGTTTGTAGCATAAAACTACCCGGAACCGACCGGCTTAACTAGTTGCTACAAACAATAGGACCCAATGTGAGAAGTTGGTCATGTTGTACCTTGAACCTGAGGTTAGACCAAGTTGTGGTGTAAAGCTACCCGGACTCGCCCGGCTTAACAAGTAACCACAACAAGGTCTAATGTGAGAGGTTAAGGCACATTAAATTAGTTAATGCCTCATGATTAGGGTTAAGTCATGGTCCACTTAATACTTAACCAATTTGGGCTTGGTAGATTAATCAGGGTTAAGTCGTGAACTCATCGTTACACTTAACCAAGTTAATCCATGATTAGTAAAAGGGTTAAACCGTACTTAACCCACTAGAAAATCCTAGCAATGGGGGTCCACTCCAGCAGTAATTCCAAGTTTGTATCATTAAGACCCTAAGGGCTAGGCTAGGGTGGGGGCACGATTACTGGACTTGAGGTAAGTGACCAAAAACAACGGCAGAGTGGTACGCCGATGTAGTTCCGGACGGACTATGGTCGTGCACGTAGTCCGTATTTGGAGAAGTCAAGCATGGGTACCAGTAGATATAAGACTGTGCACTTATGTTTATGGTGTCCAGGGGTTGACACCCTAGGGCTTGATGCACCCGACGGGAGACCCGGCACAGTCCGACTACAATTATGTTTGGGCCATATTGACACCAACACGTGACGAGTTAGGCTTAGGGAGCCGATCGATTAGACCGTTTGGTTGGACCTCGTATTAGGGTCATTTCATGTTATTGGGTCAAAGCTTGGGCCAAGAGATCAATACTTGTTTATTCAAGTCATGTTAGTTTGCTAGTACACCTGTGGTGCAAAAACCTTAAACCTGATTATGCGATGACACCTTTATCTACCTTGTTAGTTAATCATCATGCTAGTATGTTATCCTTATGTTCATCTCTGCTTCTCATGCTAGTTAACTTTATCAGTTTACATTGATTGTAGTAGGGCTTACTCAGTCTTTTTGACTGACCTGTTTTCTTTCGCCTCTTTTCTTCCGTTCCCCACCCCCCCAGGTTCTCAGGGTGGGAATATTGGAGCTTAGCTTGGATTTCTGATCGCTTGCTTGTGGGATTTTAGCTCATGTACGGTCTTGACATGAAGCTAGCTATGGTTATCACTTATTTTGGGGATAGTACTTATGTATTTCAGTTTTTTTTCCAGAGATGTTGTTTTTATCTAGACTTGTGTATTTGGAAAGTTGACATTATGTTGTACCAGACTTGTTTTGAAATAATTTGAAATCTTCCGCTGTTTTACTTATCTTATTTACTCTGTTTACATATATACATATGTTCTTGTTCTGCCTT
Source organism: Allium sativum (assembly GCA_030737875.1). Lineage (NCBI taxonomy): Eukaryota > Viridiplantae > Streptophyta > Magnoliopsida > Asparagales > Amaryllidaceae > Allium > Allium sativum. The sequence continues at coordinate 314,255,124 of CM060925.1, forward strand.
GATATATCATTATGCATGTTTACCCGGTACAAACGCCCCTCCAAAGTCAGAGTGCTTGCAAGAGCCACCCTGGCGGAGGTGGGGTGTTACATTTGGTATCAGAGCATATGGTTTACGAGAAGGAACAAAAAGGTTTTTAGAAAACTTTTGGAAAACTATTTTCAAAACCAAGTATAAAGTATTTTCCAAAGAAAAGTCTAGTTTATTTTAAAGGCTATTCCGCAAAAAGCCATTAGCAAAAATTCCTTCGTTTTTCTCCATTCTGAATCTATCTTTTTCTTCGTTTTCAGTATGGCCGATAACTTTGCCATTCCGGAAGGCGCTCAAGTACCTATTTGGTTTAGGAGATACATGGGGGAAAGGGCAAGTGAAGCCGACCCCGCGGACATTCCTCCTCCCCCTCAGCATCCACAAGCGGATTTCGCGGAGACGTGCAAAGATTTCAAAGCAATGGGTGGCAAGAACTTTCAAGGCACCGAGACTTTTGTAGAGGCAAGGAATTGGTTGAAAGAAACCGAAGATCTTTTTGCCTTCTTTGATATAGATGACCGTAGGAAGGTTTTATTGGCAGTGTGGTTGCTAAAGGAAGAAGCTGCACGTTGGTGGGTGGTCACCACCGCTATTAGGCCAATTGAGACTTAGGATGACTTTCGGGGAAAGTTTGGACTAAGGTTCCTATCACTGAAGCAAGGGGACATGACTATTAGGGAATACATAGATAAGTTTAATCAACTGGCTCGGGTCGGTTTAGACTTGGTTGACACAGCTCAGAAGAAGGCCCTACACATTGCTCTAGGATTGAACGAGCCATTGCGCAGTTTGGCCATATCTCATATACCCATGGGAGCGACCTTCAAGAGTTTGGAAAATATGGTCCTACTTCAAGAAGAAGATAAGAGTGATAAGAAGGAAGTTCAGGCAAATGAGTCCCAAGGAAAGAAGGTAGATTACGGAAAAGGAGGCAAGAACCCCAAAAACCGCAAGGACAAGTCAAGAGAAGGAAGGAAATGCAACTTCTGTGGCATAGTTGGACATCTTGTTAAGGATTGTAAGAAGAGGAAAAGGAAGGATGGTGCATGCTTTTTCTGCGGTAAGACTGGACATTTCAGCAAAGATTGCCCGAAGAAGCAAGGGCAAGGCCAGGGTCAGACTCAGCGTGCTGGACCTTCGGGAGGGCAAGTGCATGCTCTCAATGCCGCTCCAGTTCCCGATCGAGGTAGTATTTCTGTTGAGAGACTTGTATATATTTCTGATTTTCCTGTTCGTACTTTGTTTGATTCTGGCGCATCGCATAGTTTATTTCATCTGATCTAGTTGAATGTTTGCACCTAAGTACTAGTCTAGTTAATGATCCCGTGTGTGTTCCAAATCCAATTGGGGTTTCCGCCCATTTGTCTATTATCTACGTGGATTTGAAAATCTCTATCTTGAGTATAGAATTCTCGCGTGATGCTTATATTCTCGGTTTCATGGGGTATGGGTTGATTTTGGGCATGGATTGGTTGTCCAGTTTTGGAGCCATTCTTGATTTTTGAGCATAGGGTTGAGAGGCTCATGACTCGCCTTGGTAATACCCTAAAAATTTCTAGTAACCCTATGAGTCCCGTCATGTTGTGTTATCTTGAATCCCTCAACTCGTCTATCGATAGTTTGCAATCGGTGAGGGTGGTCCGAGAATATCCTAATATCTTGGGTGAAGTGAAGGGGGTTACCCCTAAACGAGAGATAGATTTCCGCATTTATCTGGTTAATAATGCCAAGATAGTTTCGTGGCCGGTTAGGCACATGGTCCCGCGAGATGAGAGTTAAGAAAGCAAGTCAAGGAGTTGCTTGAGAAGAACTTCATACGACGAAGCATTTCCGAGGAAGGTGCTCTAGTAGTATTCGCTAGTAATGTGGACAGTTCGCTTCGCCCGTATGTTAATTATCGTGAGTAGAACAAGAAGAATAGACAACCATTACCAAGGATCGATAATTTGTTTGGTCAGCTTGTAGGAACATCTGTTTTCTCTTACTGGATTCCATCAGCTCAGAGTAGTTGAGGATAGTATAAACAAAACTATGTTCAGAACTCCAGATGGATTCTTAGAATGGCTAGTCATGCCATTCGGTTTGACTAATGAACCCGCCTACTTCGTGGACTTGATGAGTAGGGTGCCTAGGGAGTTCCTGAACGAGTTTGTGGTAGTCTTTGTAGACGATATCCTGACTTTCTTAAAGAACGAGGAAGAACATGCTAGACATCTCAAGGAGGTGATGGATACGCTTAGAGCGCATCAGTTGAAAGCCAAGTCCTCCAAATGTCATTTTGGAGAAAAAGAAGTTAGATTTCTTGGGCACATAGTTTCTAAGCAAGGCTTAGTGGTGGATCCTGTTAAAGTGGTCGCGGTTCAAAACCGAAAAGCTCCGACGAGGACAATTAAAGTAAGAAGTACTCTCAGTTTAATTAGTTAGTTAGCGTCCCTTGAGCTTAGACCTACCCTTCTGGATCAAGTAGGGACTTCGCAGAAAGAAGACCCGCAGTTAGTCGAGATCATGGACAAGTTGATTCGAGGCGAGATGGTAAGTCACCTCGACATAGATAACAAGGGATGGCTAAGACGCGATGAGAGAAAGAAGGTTCTTGAAGATGCACATCATTCGAGGAGGTGGCCGAGTTTGTCCCAAGGTGCATGTTGTGCCAACAGATTAAGGCCGAGTCATAAAAAGCCCAGTGGGCTATTACATCCATTGGAGGTCCCCGCAATGAAAGTAGTAAAGCGTCACGAAGGATTTCGTGGATGGACTGCCTAGATCAAGAAAGGGAATAAGAGCATGTGGGTCATAGTAGGTAGACTCACGAAGAGTGCTCATTTCACTCCGGTAAAGAGCGAAAGGACTGCATCATAGCTAGCGACAGTTTACTTTCAAGAAATAAAGCGGTTGCACGAGGTTCCCTAAAGTATAGTTAGTAACCTTGACTCAATCTTCACTAGCCAGTTTTGAGATAGTCTACGGGAAGTCATGGGCAAGCAACTGAATCTAAGTACGGCCTATCATTCGCAGGCGGATGGTTCATTTCGTTCAAGCATGAGTTATAGAAAATCACGTTGGTAAGAGCAATTGGCAACGTGGATTGGTATTTCCAAGAAAAGTTCTGCTGCGTGGAACACTTTATAGTAAGTAAACGAGATCCAGGATTCGCTAGTGAATTTTGGAGAGCTTGCATGAAACCATGAGGTCATATTTATTTTTAAGCCAAGAATGATAGAAGAGTAAGTGAAAAAGGAAGACGAGAGGCGACAATGAAATGGGTTCCAACTCATATTTGGAAATAAGAGTTAACAAGCCAAGAAATCATGAGGTAAAAGACGGTCAAAGCACAGTGGAGTTAAGCTCAAGGAAATGTGACTTAGAAGACTGAAGGCTAGATACGCGCATCATATCTCTTTTTAAGAGCATATCCTTGATCCTTGTTTTCCTGTGGAACTTACTCGCATGTTATCTTTTTACATATATCCTCTCGGTCCCGTTCTCGATCCCATTTCTGTTGTAAACTCCATAAGGGGGTGTGACTCATCGGTTAGTAATACATGTCAAGGTTTAAAGGGGTCCATTAGGTTGAGTTAACCTTTTGGGCTTTTATAGAATATGGGTTGGGTTAGGAAGGGATTTCTTGTAATCCGAAAGGAGTATATCCTGCTTATCTTCCCGATCTCTTTGTAGCATATCTTTTGCTATCCATGTTTGTCTTGATTATCTAGTTTATCATATTAATCTTGTCATGAGAACCTTAGGTAGAAACCCTTTGGATGAAACATGTGCTTGAAACATGTTATGCTTGATGGTTGCAAGTGGTTGCAAGTGTTTGTAAGTGGTTACTCGTGGATGCATTATACACGTTAGGCACTAGATCGGCTCACACACTCCTCATACAGCATATGCATGAGTGTTTATGCTTATTCATGGATGAAAATTTTTGTGTTATCACATGGATGTTGCATATGGATGTATGTTATGTGCACACATATAGATGTTATACATTATGTTAGGAATTGCATACATATGGATTCATTTCACTAACATAATTTGTATTGATGATATTTGCATTAGATAAGTACATATACGCACACCTTTGCATATGTTCATACAACATTTAGAATCTTGTAAGGACAATGATTGCTCGTGGATGATGTTTTGAGTAGATGGATGCTGGATGGTAGGATATGTTCTTCCTAACTTAGAGATTTCGGGGACGAAATCCTTTAAAGAGGAGAGAATGTAACAACCCGTATTTTCAATAACCTGTTATAACGTAAATCGAGGCAGAATTTAATTTATAAATCTGAATCAAGGGAAACGGGCTATGCCATTGCGTTCGTCTCGGAAAAATACGCGAAATAGAGTCCGAGTTTTCGAAAATCGGAGTCCGTATGACCCGATTAAGGCCCAATGAAGTTTTCAGAAAATCTCAAGTTCAAAACAGATTTCGAATTTCGGGTTCAAAATTCGAAAAACGGTCAGATTGGGCTAGGGGGAAAATTCCCGCCAGAGCACCCAAGTCGACAGCCCTGTCGACTTGGGAGTCGACTTGGTTGGACCCAAGTCGACAGCCCTGTCGACTTGGCTGTCGACTTGGCTCAGCCGGGCAGTTTTGCCTGGTGCACCATTTTGGGGTTTTTGTTAGGTTTTGCGGCCAGATTCGGTTTTAAGGGCTGAGATTGGAATTAGGGTTTAATCCTAAGGTTGAAACTAATCCTAATCTCTATAAATAAGCCCCTAACCTAACCCAAAATCATCATTATTCATTCAAGTAACTAAACTATGGCAAAATCATTCCTCTCATGGCCTCCACTCTCTTCATAAAATTCCTAAGTTATTTCTATGAGAGATTTTCCATGCATACAAGTGTTTTCAAGCTTGTATGAGCATCATTAGCTTGCATTCAATTCAAGTTTCCATATTTACATCATAAAGCAAGGGTTTTTATTGATTTGGAGCTTGCATTTTGGGTTTATTTGATTGCATAAGGGCTTTGTCTCAATCTATATATATTTTTGTGTCTTCATAAGCATTGTAAGCCCTTTTCTACTTTCATATTTAAACTCTAAAGTTAAATGAATGATGCAAGTTTGGTTGATCATTATGATATGCAAGTTTGCCATGTTATGATATGCAAGTTTATCATGTTATGTTATGCAAGTATGCCATGTTATGATATGCAAGTTTACCATGTTATGCTATGCAAGTATGCCATGTTATGATATACAAGTTTATCATGTTATGCTATGCAAGTATGCCATGTTATGATATGCAAGTTTATCATGTTATGTTATGCAAGTTTGCCATGTTATGATATGCAAGTTTATCATGTTATGTTATGCAAGTTTGCCATGTTATGATATGCAAGTTTATCATGTATGTTATGCAAGTTTGCTATGTTATGATATGCAAGTTATGTTATGGTTGATCATTTTGCTCATGTTATCATGTTATGCAAGCTTATCTTGGGTTTATGAGTTTAAAGCTTCAAGCTTTATGCTAAAGGTTGCATTTTGGCAACATGTAAGTTATCATATCCCTTATGATAACTTGCATGTGAGGCTAAATGCGAACTTATGGCAACTTCTACATGTCATTTATCACCATGTATCACTTATATGCTAAGTTTGGTTTTATGCATACTTTTGAGGCCTAATGATGCAATATGCAAGTATATGAACATATGTACATTTCATATGCCACCATGTTAAACTTGTGTCTTCAACACCATTTGTCATCTTTATGCCAAGTTCCCTCTTTCTATCCTTTATGCGCCATTGCGATTATGTAAGCGATGGGATTGCGTTTGGGGTTGGGTAAACTTAAAAGACATGAAAACATAAGATTGGGAATTTACCTATTAAGTTAGGTCTACCCATTGGGAATTTACCTATTAAGTTAGGTCTACCCAAATTCTTGAAAACTTGTAATATGTTTTGGAAACATGATGGACATGACACTTAGAAATTATAAGTGTGACCAACTCGAGGTTGGGTTGAGTTTGTAGCGTAAAACTACCCCGAACCGACCGGCTTAACTAGTTGCTACAAACAATAGGACCCAATGTGAGAAGTTGGTCATGTTGTACCTTGAACCCGAGGTTAGACCAAGTTGTGGTGTAAAGCTACCCGGACCCGCCCGGGTTAACTAGTAACCACAACAAGGTCTAATGTGAGAGGTTAAGGCACATTAAATTAGTTAATGCCTCATGATTAGGGTTAAGTCATGGTCCACTTAATACTTAACCAATTTGGGCTTGGTAGATTAATCAGGGTTAAGTCGTGAACTCATCGTTACACTTAACCAAGTTAATCCATGATTAGTAAAAGGGTTAAACCGTACTTAACCCACTAGAAAATCCTAGCAATGGGGGTCCACTCCAGCAGTAATCCCAAGTTTGTACCATTAAGACCCTAGGGGCTAGGCTAGGGTAGAGGCACAATTACTGGACTTGAGGTAAGTGACCAAAAACGACGGCAGAGTGGTACGCCGATGTAGTTCCGGACGGACTATGGTCGTGCACGTAGTCCGTATTTGGAGAAGTCAAGCATGGGTACCAGTAGATCTAAGACTGTGCACTTATGTTTATGGTGTCCAGGGGTTGACATCCTAGGGCTTGATGCACCCGACGGGAGACCCGGCACAGTCCGACTACAATTATGTTTGGGTCGTATTGACACCAACACGTGACGAGTTAGGCTTAGGGAGCCGATCGATTAGACCGTTTGGTTGGACCTCGTATTAGGGTCATTTCATGTTATTGGGTCAAAGCTTGGGCCAAGGGATCAATACTTGTTTATTCAAGTCATGTTAGTTTGCTAGTACACCTGTGGTGCAAAAACCTTAAACCTGATTATGCGATGACACCTTTATCTACCTTGTTAGTTAATCATCATGCTAGTATGTTATCGTTATGTTCATCCCTGCTTCTCATGCCAGTTAACTATATCAGTTTACATTGATTGTAATAGGGCTTACTCAGTCTTTTTGACTGACCTGTTTTCTTTCGCCTCTTTTCTTCCGTTCCCCCCCCCCCCCCCGCCCCCCCCCCCCAGGTTCTCAGGGTGGGAATATTGGAGCTTAGCTTGGATTTCTGATCGCTTGCTTGTGGGATTTTAGCTCATGTACGGTCTTGACATGAAGCTAGCTATGGTTATCACTTATTTTGGGGATAGTACTTATGTATTTCAGTTTTTTTTCAGAGATGTTGTTTTTATCTAGACTTGTGTATTTGGAAAGTTGACATTATGTTGTACCAGACTTGTTTTGAAATAATTTGAAATCTTCCGCTGTTTTACTTATCTTATTTACTCTATTTACATATATACATATGTTCTTGTTCTGCCTTGATATATCATTATGCATGTTTACCCGGTACAAACGCCCCTCCAAAGTCAGAGTGCTTGCAAGAGCCACCCTGGCGGAGGTGGGTTGTTACATATTGTCAGTTCCCGATATGATTTATTGAGATATCTTTCTTTGTCATGTTTACCTAAACCACTTCTAGGGTTATTTGACAATCATGTTATAAGTCTCTTTTAAAGCGCCCTCAAGTGTTTCCTTAAGAATGCTCATCTATTTTATTTTGCATCTATATTTATGACTTACTCCAAAAATATTTTGAACTGACATTTTTTACCACATTTCAGTTGTGGTTTACTCATTTTGATCCTTTAGGGATTCAAATCTATATTAGAGAAACTCTATTAGAGATATAATTGATAATTTATTCAAGTTACTTAATATTTCGCATCATTGTATATGTTAAAAAATATTTAACATTGATCATCAAAATGAACTTGCATCCCTTTATTTTTCCTCCGCATTGACAAATATTGTCACATTAAATAATAACTCTCTTTGGATTCTAATTTTTGACTCATTATTACTAGCAAATACATTACATTTATTTCAATTGTAGGAGGATAGTGCTTTTATTAGTTGATAAGATGCATTCATATTATATTACTTATTCTCTTTCATTGATCTTGTAATTTGGAGGAAATTTTTAAGTATATAGGTCATTTGAATACACACATGACTTCTTGTCATTTAATATTTATATCGATCGACTTTTTGAATTACTAAATCATATATATGAATGTTCTATAAGATGAGCTTATAACAAACTTCAGGTTGTTAGTTGAATATCTGCATATACATATGTATGTGTGTGTGTGTGTGTGTATGTGTGTGTGTGTATGTGTGTGTGTTTGTTTGTGCGAGTGTGTGTGCGCGCGTGCGTGCATCCACGTAATACAATTGTATTACAAATTTTCATATTCTTTCTCGGTTGAGTTGGTGATTTTCAGAACAAACTATTACAAGGATCCAAACTTTTTTTTTATCGATCAATGTCAATGTGAATCCTTTAATACCGCATGATATTGTTCAAAACATTTGGTTTGGAACTGTATAGAACTACTATTTCAAATAAAATATATAAACAATTTCAAGTTGTAAATATTTTATTCCTCCATTATACCTCAGACACTACCTTTGAACATTAATTATGATAACATATAAGAGGATAATTTATAATTAAAAATAGATATTTTTATATATCTCTTCTGGAGAGTGCAATAAATAATAAATAAGGTATACTGAAAAAAATTAAGCGTAGCTTTTGGACACTTGGCATTTAAATTCACAAAAATCATCAAAAAGTGGAAGAAAAATTAATAAAGCAAAATAAAAATAAAATAAGGCTCAATGCTTGAACAAAAGAGCAACCAATTTTCTAAATAACAGGGATGAAGAAGATAAATATGACAAACCAAATAAAGGACATGCTAAAGCAGTGCAACATGCAATGGTTGGATGTGTATTTTTCCAATCAACATGACAATGGATGTACGAAAATCAATGAGATAAAATTTAGAAACACACACTATTATTTACAATAGCATCTAAAGCCAACAAAATGTGTTCAATTAGACATAGAAGAGGGTAGTTGCTTGCACCCACTAATCAAACCAATTGCAAATAAGGGACGCACAACGTAATATGCTACTATTCACAAAGATGGAATTTGCACATAAGTCTTAATAAATGTGTTCAATTGCATCATGGCCTTGCACATGACCATTCTTCAAAACAAGGCAGGGATGTATTACGTTAAAGCAACAAATCAATAGGTGCATGACTTACAATACATTAAAGCATTGTGTAACAACCCATATTTTCAATAACCTGTTATAACATAAATCGAGGCAGAATTTAATTCAAAAATCTTAATCAAGGGAAACAGGCTATGCCATTGCGTTCGTCTCGGAAAAATACGCGAAATAGAGTCCGAGTTTTCGAAAATCGGAGTCCGTATGACCCGATTAAGGCCCAACGAAGTTTTCAGATAATTTCTAAGTAAAAACAGATTTCAAATTCAAACTTGAATTTGGAAAATTGGGTCAGTTTGGGCCAGGCGGGAAAATTCCCGCCAGAGTACCCAAGTCGACAGCCCTGTCGACTTGGGTGTCGACTTGGTTGGACCCAAGTCGACAGCCCTGTCGACTTGGCTGTCGACTTGGTCCAGCCGGGCTGTTTAGCCTGGTGCACCATTTTGAGATTGTGTTGAGCTTGGGGGTCAGATTCGATTTTAAGGGCTGAGATTGCAACTAGGGTTTAATCCTATGGCCTAAAACACTTGCCTAATCTATAAATAAGACCCTAACCTAGCCCTAAATCATCATTAATCTATCCTACAACTAAACTATGGCAAAATCAATCCTCTCATGGCCTCCACTCTCTTCATACAATTCCTAAATAAATTTCTAAGTGATTTTCCATGCATACAAGTGTTTTCAAACTTGTATGAGCATCATTAGCTTGCATTCAAGTCAAGTTCTTATATTTGCATCATAAAGAAAGGATTTTTATTGATTTGGAGCTTGCATTTTGGGTCTAATTGGTTGATTGATTTCATAAGGGCTTTGTCATATTTTTGTGTCTTCATAAGCATTGTAAGCCCTATTCTACTTTCATACTTAAACTCTAAAGTTAAATGTATGATATGCAAGTTTATATGCAAGTTTACTATGCTATGATATGCAAGTTTATGCAAGTTTATATGCAAGTTTACTATGCCATGAAATGCAAGTTTATCATGTTGTGATATGCAAGTTTATATGCAAGTTTATCATGTTGTGATATGCAAGTTTATATGCAAGTATGTCAAGTTATGTTATGCAAGTTTGGGTTGAACATTTTGTTCATGCTATCATGTTATGCAAGCTTATCTTGGGTTTATGAACATAAAGCTTCAAGCTTTATGCTAAAGGTTGCATTTTGGCAACATGTAAGTTATCATATCTCTTATGATAACTTGCATGTGAGGCTAAATGCGAACTTATGGCCATGTCTACATGTCATTTAGCACCATGTATCACCAATATGCCAAGTTTGGTTTTATGCATGCTTTTGAGACCTAAAAATGTAATATGCAACATATGTACATTTCATATGCCACCATGCTGAACTTGTGGCTTCAACACCTTTTATGTCACGATTATGCCAAGTTCCCTCTTTCTATCCTCTATGCGCTATTGCGATATGTAAGCGATGGGATTGCGTTTGGGGTTGGGTAAAAGTAAAAGACATAAAAACATAAGCTTGGGAATTTACCTATTAAGTTAGGTCTACCCATTGGGAATTTACCTATTAAGTTAGGTCTACCGAATTGCTTGAAAACTTGTAACATGTTTTGGAAACATGATGGACATGACACTTAGAAAAGATAAGTGTGGCCAACTCGAGGTTGGGTTGAGTTTGTAGCGTAAACCTACCCGGAACCGACCGGCGTAACTAGTTGCTACAAACAATAGGACCCAATGTGAGAAGTTGGTCATGTTGTACCTTGAACCCGAGGTTAGACCAACTTGTGGTGTAAAGCTACCCGGACCCGCCCGGCTTAACTAGTAACCACAACAAGGTCTAATGTGAGAGGTTAAGGCGCATTAAATTAATTAATGCCTCGTGATTAGGGTTAAGTCTTGGTCCACTTAATACTTAACCAACTTGGGCTTGGTAGATTAATCGGGGTTAAGTCGTGAACTTATCGTTGCACTTAACCAAGTTAATCCATGATTATCAAGAGGGTTAAACCGTACTTAACCCACTAGAAAATACTAGCAATGGGGGCCCACTCCGCAGTAACCCCAAAATCGTATCATTAAGGCCCTAGGGGCTAGGCTATGGAGGGGGCACGATTACTGGGCTGGAGGTAAGCGACCAAATAAACGACGGCCGTGTGGTACGCCGATGTAGTTCCGGACGGACTATGGTCATGCACGTAGTCCGTGTTTGGAGAAGTCACCCATGGGTACTAGTAGATCGGGACTGTGCACTCATGTTTATGGTGTCCAGGGGTTGGCACTCTAGGGCTTGATACACCCGAAGGGTGGACCCGACACAGTTCGACTACAATTAAGTTTGGGCCGTATTGACACCAACACGTAACGAGTTAGGCTTAGGGAGCCGATCGACTAGACCGTGGGGTTGGACCTTGTATTAGGGTCATTTCATGTTATTGGGCCAAAGCATGGGCCAAGGGATCAATACTTGTTTATTCAAGTCATGTTAGTTTGCTAGTACACCTGTGGTGCAAAACCTTAATCCTGATTATGCGATGACACCTTAATCTACCTTGTTAGTATATCATCATGCTAGTATCCTTATGATCATACCTGCTGCTCATGCCAGTTAACTTTATCAGTTTACATTGATTGTAGTAGGGCTTACTCAGTCTTTTTGACTGACCTGTTTTCTTTCGCCTCTTTTCTTCCGTCCCCCCCCCCCCACCCCCCAGGTTCTCAGGGAGGGAATATTGGAGCTTAGCTTGGATTTCGGATTGCTTGCTTGTGGGATTTAGCTCATGTACGGTTTGACATGAAGCTAGCTATGGCCATCACTTCTTTTGGGGATTAGTACTTATGTATTTCAGTTTTTCAGTTGATGTTGTTTTATCTATACTTGTTTATTTCGAAAGCTATGTTGTACCAGACTTGTTTTGAAATGGTTTAAAATCTTCCGCTGTTTTATCTATGTTATTTACTCTGTTTACATATATACATATTTCTTGTTCTGCCTTGATATATCATTTTGCATGTTTACCTGATTCAAACGCCCCTCCAAAGTCAGAGTGCTTGCAAGAGCCACCCTGGCGGAGGTGGGGTGTTACATTTGGTATCAGAGCATATGGTTTACGAGAAGGAACAAAAAGGTTTTCAGAAAACTTTTGGAAAACTATTTTCAAAACCAAGTATAAAGTATTTTCCAAAGAAAAGTCTAGTTTATTTTAAAGGCTATTCCCCAAAAAGCCATTAGCAAAATTCCTTCGTTTTTCTCCATTCTGAATCTGTCTTTTTTCGTTTTCAGTATGGCCGATAACTTTGCTATTCCGGAAGGAGTGCACGTACCTGTTTGGTATAGGAGACTTTTGGAGGCTAGGGCGACCGAAGCCGGCCCCGCAGATGTCCCTCCTCCTCCTCCTCCAGTAGTTAATGTTCCTCCTCCTCCTCCTCCGGTAGTCAATGTTCCTCCTCCTCCTGTCGCTGAGGTTCCTCTTCCTCCTCCCCCTCAGCATGCTCAAGCTGACTTCGCAAAGACTTGCAAAGATTTCAAAGCAATGGGTGGCAAGAACTTTCAAGGCACTGAGACTTTTGTAGAGGCCAGAAATTGGTTGAAAGAGACCGAGGATTTGTTTGCTATCTTTGGGTTAGACGATCAGAGGAAGATCTTGTTGGCGGTTTGGCTTATGAAGGATGAAGCCGCTTATTGGTGGGAAGACACCAATGGTACTAGGCCTGTTGAGACTTGGGCCGATTTCAGGGCAAGGTTCATGCTTAAGTTTTTATCTTCTGCTGAGGAGAATCTGCAAATGGAGAGGTTCATAACTTTGAGACAAGGAGATATGTCTGTCAAGGAGTATGTGAACAAGTTCAATTAGTTAGCTCGTTTTGGCTTGGATATGGTGAATACTCCTCAGAAGATGGCTCTTCGTTTTGCTAGAGGATTGAATGAGCCGTTGCAGGGATTGGCTATGTCACATATTCCCCATGGGGCCACATTTGAGAGTTTGGTTGATATGGCGTTACTTCAGGGAGATGTCAAGAAAGAGACCAAGATGAATGATACTCAAGCCAAGAAGACAGATTCCGAGGGAAAAGGAAGTCAGGGTAATCCAAGTGGTCAAAGCAGTCAAGGCAATCAGAACAAGAACAAGGGTCAAGGCAACAAGGGGAACAACAACAAGGGCAAGAACAACAAGGAGAAGTGCCATTATTGCGGTTCAGTTGGGCATCTTATTAAGGATTGTAAGAAGAGGAAAAGGAAGAATGGTGAATGCTTTTTCTGCGGTAAGACTGGACATTTCAGTAGGGATTGCCCGAAGAAGGAAGGGCAAGGCCAGGGTCAGACTCAGCGTGCTGGACCTTCAGGAGGGAAAGTTCATGCTCTCAATGTCGCTCCAGTTCCCAACCGAGGTAGTATTTCTGTTGAGAGCCTTGTATATATTTCTGATTTTCCAGTTCGTACCTTGTTTGATTCTGGTGCATCGCATAGCTTTATCTCATCTGATCTTGTTGATAGTTTGCACCTTAGTACTAGCTTGGTAGATGATCCCGTCTGTGTCTCAAATCCTATTGGGGGTTCTGCCCATTTGTCTATGATATGTGGGGATTTGAGGATCTCTATACTGAGTGTAGAGTTCTTGTGTAGTGCTTATGTTCTTGGTTTCAGGGGATACGGATTGATATTGGGCAAGGATTGGTTGTCCAGATATGGAGCCATCCTTGATTGTAAGCATAGGGTTGTGAGGCTCGTGACTCGCCTCGGAAACACCCTAGAGATTTCTTGTGATCCGAGAGGTCCCGTCATGTTGTGCTATCTGGAATCACTCGACTCGTCAGTGGAAACTCTTCAGTCTGTGAGAGTGGTTCGTGAGTATCCGGATGTTTTCGATGAAGTTAGGGGGTTGCCCCCTAAGCGAGAGATTGATTTCCGCATTTATCTGGTGGATAATGCAAAGCCGGTTTCTCTGCCTGTTCGGCACATGGCTCCGCGTGAAAGGCGGGAGCTAAGTAAGCAAGTGAAAGAGTTGCTTGAAAAGAACTTCATTAGACGAAGTATATCTGAATGGGGAGCGCCTGTGGTATTTTCTACCAAGGCAGATGGTTCTCTTCGACTCTGTGTTGACTATCGAGAGTTGAATAAGCTGACTAAGAAGAACAGACACCCGTTACCGAGGATTGATGATCTCTTTGACCAGCTTGTCGGTGCTTCTGTTTTCTCTCAGCTTGATCTTGCTACGGGATTCCATCAGCTCAGGGTAGCTGAAGATAGTATAGACAAGACTGCGTTCAGAACTCCAGATGGATTCTTCGAATGGCTTGTCATGCCGTTCGGCTTGACTAATGCAACCGCATATTTCGTGGACTTGATGAGTAGGGTGTTCAGGGAGTTCTTGAACAAGTTTGTCGTGGTCTTCGTAGATGATATTCTGATCTTCTCTAAGGGTGAGGAAGAGCACGCAAGGCATCTCGTGGAGGTGATGGATACGCTTAGAGCGCATCAGTTGAAGGCCAAGTTCTCCAAGTGTCACTTTTGGAGAAGGGAAGTTAGATTCCTTGGGCATATAGTATCTAAGCAAGGCTTAGCGGTGGATCCCGCTAAGGTAGTTGCAGTTCAGGATTGGAAGACTCCAAGGAATGCAACCGAAGTGAGAAGTTTTCTAGGTCTTGCGGGTTTTTACCGGAAGTTCATCAAGGACTTCGCGAAGATATCCGCTCCTCTCACTAAATTGACGAAGAAGAATTTAGTTTTTGCTTGGAGCATAGAATGCGAGCTTGCTTTTCAGAAGCTCAAGAGAGCTCTCACATCAGCACCTGTTCTAGCTTTGCCCGATGGAGGGAAGCTATTTACAGTATACACCGATGCATGTGGCACGGGGTTAGGAGCTGTTCTTATGCAAGAAGGAAGAGTGATATGCTTTGGTGGTAGACAACTCAAAGTGCATGAGAAGAATTATCCCACTCATGACTTAGAGTTGGCAGCAATAGTATATGCACTCAAGGCTTGGCGCCATTATCTTCTGGGGGAAAGATTTGAGCTTTATACCGATCACAAGTCATTGAAGTATCTCTTTTCTCAGAAGGATCTGAATCTGAGACAACAAAGATGGATGGAATTCTTGGCGTCCTACGATTTTGAGATAGCTTATACCCCTGGCAAGGGGAATGTGGTAGCAGATGCATTGAGTAGAAGAAGGTTGACCCTAAGTCCTCTATTCGTTGAGATGAAGAATTTAGAGTATGTGGCAACCTTTGATTTCTCTTTGGCGGTTGAGTCGATGACCGGTTCTTTAGCATCTCTGGAACTCAGACCTACCCTTCTTGATCAAGTTGGGGCTTCGCAGAGAGAAGACCCTCAGATAGTTGAGATTATGGATAAGCTGATTCGAGGAGAGACGTCTAGTCATCTCGCTCGATATTCTATTGATGACAAGGGTTGGCTGAGGAGAGACGGAAGGTTATGTGTTCCAATGGTAGAAGATCTAGTAAGAAGAGTTCTAGAGGAAGCGCATCGCTCTAAGTTGACTATACATCCGGGCGGAGATAAGATGTATAAAGATATGAAGCGTATTTTCTTCTGGCCTGGGATGAAGAAGGATGTGGCAGAGTTTGTCTCTAGATGTATCATTTGCCAGCAAGTTAAGGCCGAGTCGAAGAAGCCCGGTGGGCTATTGCATCCTCTAGACGTTCCACTATGGAAGTGGGGGAGTATCTCCATGGATTTTATCGATGGGCTACCAAGGTCAAGGAAAGGGAATACGAGCATTTGGGTTATTGTGGATAGGCTTACGAAGAGTGCTCATTTCATTCCGGTGAAGAGCAAGAGGACCGCATCTTGGCTAGCGTCCGTATATCTTCGTGAGACTGTGAGACTTCATGGAGTCCCTTCTAGTATTGTCAGTGACCGGGACCCAATCTTTACAAGTCAGTTCTGGAATAGCTTGCAAGAAGCTATGGGCACAAGGTTGAATCTAAGTACGGCTTATCACCCACAGACGGACGGTCAAACCGAAAGGGTGAATAGGGTACTCGAGGATCTATTGAGGCTTTGTGTTCTGGATTTTGGTGGTACTTGGGAAGACCATCTTCCTCTTGTTGAGTTTGCATATAATAACAGTTATCAGGCAAGCATAGGGATGGCACCATTCGAAGCTTTATATGGGAGGCCGTGCAAGTCGCCTACATGTTGGTGGGAGACTACAGATAAGCTTATACTTGGGCCTGATATGATCAGAGATACATCCGAGAAGGTCGAGTTGATTCGGAGACGGATGAAAGCAGCCCAAGACCGACAGAAATCCTATGCTGATAAGCGAAGAACTGATTTGGAGTTTGATGTTGGGGATATGGTTTTCGTGAAGGTTTCTCCTTTGCGGAATGTGGTCCGATTTGGAGCCGTTGGGAAGTTGGTGTAACACCCCGCCTCCGCTAGGGTCACTCGCAAAGGAATGCACTAGCTTTAGAGGGGCATTATAGGTAAACATGCACAGAAATATCACAAGACAGAACATATATAAATAGCGGAAGTAAAGTCAAACTTTCATAACATTAATAAATGAGGTCAAAAGCCTTTTTACATCAGAGTACATCAAAACCTGTCTTGCCGAAATAAAGAAGCATGAAACCTTTTTCATAAATTATTCCCCAATTAAAAACAGTAAAGTAGCCACAGCCAAGAGAAGTCCAAGCCATCCATGATGACCTTCAAGCAGAAGAAGTCCGAACTAAACAGCATTGTTTCCTCCCTGAAACCTGGGGGGGAAACGGAAGAAAAGAGGCGAAACAAAACGGGTCAGTCAAAAAGACTGAGTAAGTCCTATCTACTTTCAGTATAAAAACAGGTAAAGGTAACATGACATGCATAAACTGAAAGTAAACATAAAGATGACTACAAGATAGATAAACTAAATCGGGGTAACAGGCTGAACTACTGTAGCAAGCTAAACTAAGGCATCGTGATAAACCACGGTGTCATGATAAATCAAGGTATCACATCGTCAGGTTTCTATCAAGTATACTATCCCAAGGTATCTATCCCGTCTAATATCCCACGGTATCTATTATGTATATTTTTCCTGGTTCTAACACGTATATCTGCTCTGCACCTCTCGTACTAGTATCCCAACCTTGTTATGTGTTAACCATGAGTGTCCCTTACTCAAAGTCGTGTAATGGTCCATGTCAACCTAATATATCGCATATATAGGTTACTCAACTCGTATGTTTCTTTCCATGTATGTAAGTTCAGTCCTTTGCCGTACCTCGTACGGGCTTCCTCATGTATTATCCTTGAAATCGTTTGGACTGTCACCCTTGTTCTAGCTAGGCTCTTCCATATGAATCATCGTTTGAACTACTAGGACTTACGCCACCTAGCACCACTAGGAATTACGCTTACCTATTGCACGCTTTCGTATTTCGGTTTGGGTTAAACCACCTAGGCCACTAGGGATTACGCTAACCCTCAACCGCGCCTTTTTTCCCACGCATTCATCGTGAATCGTTTTTCTATAACTGTATGCACATGTATCACATCGTGCCATCCGAGTCCTGTCCCAGGGCAAAACAAGAAATACAGGACTCGGTCGGGAGCTTTAGATTTATCTGCCGATGCAGATACTAAGGTCTGCTTTTCTACACGTGGCTATGGTCCCACGAGACCCCTCCCTCAACTAGTGAAAGGCAACACAAGAGAAAATCTTGCATGAGACTACACTCCGGCCAGCCCACATCCTACGGCCTACCTCACCCATAATTAGATAGCAATTATGGTCTGTTGGGTGTTCCCTGCCTTTCCGTACGTACACGCTTGACTCAAGATGGTAGATGATCGACGAACTTGCTATCTCGGGCACCTTATGTATTCGCCGACTCACTGCTATCCACCCCAGTCTTTAGGTCGCTCGCATAGCAACCAAGGCATATTCTTGGTTCTTCTACCGCATACCTCAACCTCTCGTGAGCCTAGTATAGTGACCTGGTAGCTCACAGAGGGATCCCAAGAATATCCTCACGTTCCCCGAAGCCGCTGCTTCGTTACCCAGTTCGTTGGAGCCTTTATCTAAATCAGATAGCCTGCTCCTACACGCATACTTAAACGATGACCTAACGTATCGGGTTACTAATCTATCTAAGAAATGGTCCAAATTTCCTTGACTAAGAATTATTACTTAGTTTCCCTTAACTAAGGTTTACCACTTAGCCTTATTTCCATAATCCTTGTTGACTATGGTTATTTACCTAATCCTCCGAATTAGGGTTTATCTAATGGGTTAAGTGTCACTTAAGTTCATAACTTAGCCCGTCTACAAACCATGTCAAAATTGGCTAAATATCCAAGTCCAAGACTTAACCCTACCAACCATGTGTCAAGTTGGCTAAGTATATCAAGCAATCCATAACTTAACCTCGTCTAATTATCATTTTAGATTGGTTAATTATATAAATTAACTTGACCTTGTCAAATTACCGAGTCAAATCGGTCAAGCGTATTCAAGTGATTCGTGACTTAGCCTTATCATGTTTTCACGTTAGATTGGTTAAGTATAGATTAACTTAACCTCATCGAATTAACGAGTTAGATTGGTTAAGTATAGGTCACTTAACCTCATCAAATCGTCGTGTTAAATTAGTTAAGTGTTTAACTTAACCCCATTAAATTACCAAGTGGGATTAATTAAGTCTAGGCTAACTTAACCCCATCCGATTACCATGTTTAGATTAGTTAAGCCTAATCTTAACCCCATCCATTAACTGTATTATACGGTTAAGTGTCATTAAGAAAATTTACTTAACCTTATCACGTTATCATGTTGGATTGATTAAGTGTTGGTTAACTTAATCCCGTCCACTAGTCGTATAAAAATGGTCAAGTGTCATTAGGCAAATCAAGTTACTTAACCTACCCAAGCTTATCATGTTTTGTTAAGTATCATTAGCCTAATCAAATTACTTAACCCATTTGTCCATATCATATTTGGTTAAGCCTCATTAATCAAATTAACTTAACCCTATTACGTGGCATTAATTTAATTAATGCACCCTCAACCTCTCACATTAGACCTTGTTGTGGTTACTAGTTAAGCCGGGAGGGTCCGGGTAGATTTACACCACAACCTAGTCTAACCTCGGGTCTTAAGCGCGACATGACCAAATTCTCACATTGGGTCCTATTGTTTGCAACTACTAGTTAGGCCGGTCGGTTCCGGGTAGTTTTACGTTGCAAACTCAACCCAACCTCGAGTTGGCCATACTTATATTATCTAAGTTCATCATGTTTCCACAACATGTTACAAGTTTTTCAAGCATTTGGGTAGACCTAACTTAATAGGTAAATTCCCAAAGGGTAGACCTAACTTAATAGGTAAATTCCCAAGCTCATGTTTTTATGCATACTTACATGTCATCTTCCATGTTATCTTTCAAGTCATATTTTCAAGTATAAACACATGTCATATTGAAGTTAAGATTTTGCGACATGTTCATGTTTATCTAACTACCCAAAATCGTGTTTTCCCAACGCAAGCAAAGCGAGTCAACATAGTAAGGATACTATGTCACATATTGGTCTCAAAACATGCATGATGCCAAAAAGGGCTTGGCTTCCACATGCATAACATCATAAAGGGATTGGCCATAAACATGCATAGTGTCATAAGGTAATTTGGCCACAAACATGCATATTATCAAAAGGGATTTGGCCATAAACATGCACAACTTAAAAGAGGGGATTGGCCACGAGCATGCATAATCTCATAAAGGATTTGGCCACAAACTTGCATGTTAGCCTAAGGGTTTTGGGTTCATAAACATGCATAAGCCCCGAAATCTTGCCTTAGCCAATGTTTCATAAGTAAAGTGGTTCCTAAAGGTTCATGCTAGCATTTCATGCATAAAGATCCAAACTTGCAAGTTAAACTAGGTTATGCATAGCATGAGAGGCATGATTAAGTCACTCACATGGCCTAAGATCATAAATATGAACACAAGAGGCATGGTAAGGTTCATATAGATTCGCATAATCAGGTTTAGCCTCATTTTATCCCATGTCAACATTAAAAATACCGTTTTGATCCAAAAGTAGCTAGAACTTACATAGCATGGCAAGAGGACTAGGAGCATGCATCGTTTTGGCGAAGAAAGGTGGCTCCTTTGATGAAGATCCGTCATGAAACTCGCATAGCAACGTTGATTTGGCCTCTATTTGGTGTAGCAAGCTTGCACCTTTTGATTTGAACTTGATTTGAGTGCATAGGCTCTAGGGATTGGAGATGGAGGCCATGATCAAAATTGATTTTGGCAGCACTTAGTTGCTAGGTTTGATTTTTAGGGATTTAGGTTAGGTTTAGGGTCTTTTTATAGAGATTAGGATAGTTTTAGGCCCTTAGATTAACCCTAGGATAGATTAGGACCATCAGATCTCGGAAGCTTCCAGACCCAGCCCAAGAACAAGACCAGGTGAGACAAACAGGTGCGCCAGGCTATTTGCCCCGGCCACCCCCTGTCGACAGGCAAGTCGACAGGGCTGTCGACTTGGTCTGGGCCCAAGTCGACAGGCCTGTCGACAGCCCTGTCGACATGGCCTAGGCGGGAAACCTCCCGCCTAGCCCCAGATCTGATTACCAAAACTGTTTCCGAAATTCAAATTTCCAGAAATCTTCTTTGGGCCTTAACCGGGTCATACGGACTCCGATTTTCGAAAACTCGGACTCTATTTCTCGTATTTTTCCGAGACGAACGCAATGGCATAGCCTGTTTCACTTGATTCAGAATTTAAAATTAAATTCTGCCTTGATTCTCGTTTTAACATGTTATTTGAAATACGGGTTGTTACATTCTCCCCACCTTTTGGGATTTCGTCCCCGAAATCTCTAAGTTAGGAAGAACATATCCTACCATCCATCATCCATCTACTCAAAACATCATCCACAAGCAACCATTGTCCTTAGATGATTTCTAATGCTGTATGAATATATGCAAAACGTGTGTGTACATGTTCCTTAGCTAATGCTAATGATCAGGCCTGGATAATCTTTCTAATGCAAAAATATGTTTAGTGCTATGAATCCATCATGTATGCAAATAGTCCTAGTCATATACACTATATGCGTGCACAAACATTCATCCATATGCAACGTCCACATGGTAACACATCAAATTTTCATCCATAAACAAGTATAAATACTCGTGCATATGCAATATGAAATGTGACCGAGTCGAGCTAATATCTAATGTAAATTCGCGCATCCACGAGCAACCACTTGCAACCATTTGCAACCATATCAACCATAACATGTTTCAAATACATGTTTACATCCATAGCGTTCTACCTAAGGTTCCCAAAATAAGATCGAGAAGATAAACAAAACAAACTCCTTACGGGGTTTGTAACAGAAACAGGACCGAGGGGATATCCACAAAAGATAGCCTACAAGTAAGCTCTACAGAAAACAGGGATCAAGGATATATTCCCAAAAAGAGATATCATGCGCGTATCTAGTCTTTGACCATCAAAGTCGTCTTTTAACTTCGCGATTTTGTAGCTTCTTATTCATGTTTCCATAACATGAGCTGGAACTCATTTCCTCGTCGCCTCTCGTTCCACTTGCACTTATCCTTTTCCTAGAATACTTGACGCAAATGTGACTGCGTACCCATGATCTCATGCAAGCTTTCCAAAATTCACTAGTGAATCTCGGACCTCGTACCACAGGGTATTTCTCATAGAAGAACTTCCTCTTGAAAGTAAACAGATGCCAACCAAGTTATCAAGCGCACTTACTAAGGTGATTTTTATAACCCATGCATAAGTGAAATAAACCATCCGTCTTATCGGCGAACACCACTCGATTGGGCTTCCAATTTCCCATAAAGGCATCAAGGGATTCTAAGTAACTAACCATGACCGAACCCAAAAGGTTACACGAGACTTCGAGGGTATTACCAAGGCTAGTCAAGAGTCTAACTACCCTCCTATCAAAACCAAGAGTGGCACCCCTTAGTGGATAGCCACTTCATCCCTAGAATCCATCCATAGCTTAAAAACATAAGCATTATTTCCAAACTCAACACTTGGCATAGACATTCCCAAATCCAAACAAGTCATGTATAATTGGACTGATTCTCCAATAGGACTTTGAGACAAAAATGGGATTCTCTATTACGCTAGTACTTAAGGTGCAGAGACTCAACTATCGAAGCGGACTTAAAAAGATGTGGTGATCCAAACAAAGTCCCGACGGGATGATAGAGAGGAAAAACTAAACCTTTAACAAGATCGTTACCCTCCTTCCGAGGTACCCTAGAAATGAGAGCATACTATTGCCCTCCGAATGATCTTGTCCCTGTTCCATGATACTTAACTATCCGTCCCGTTTCACCATGCCAAAGGTACTCTCTCGTCATGGGTTTCATTGTTCATCTTTCTTCCTCCTTTTAGGACTCAGCCATACCAACATGTTGCTTACCCCTGAGCTCGTATCCTTTATCCTTGTTCTTACTATCCTTTCATGCATAACTCTGCAACGGTCTCTCGAGAACCACCTCCATCGTACGGGAAACACTTACGCAGCTAGAAAGACTAGTCGCAGTCAAAACCACTGTGACTACAGATGGAGGAAAGAAAGGAAAAGAGATTCAATCAAGGAAACAAGGATAATGCTAATGGCCTTTGGGGAATAGCCTTTTTCTTTTTAAAAGAAAATTTTCTTGAAAAATGCTTCTTTGTAAACGATTTTCAAATAGTTCTCAGAAGGTCTTTAAAAACTTTTGCCCAGCCTGGTAACCTTCGGCTCTGATACCAAATGTAACACCCCGCCTCCGCTAGGGTCACTCGCAAAGGAATGCACTAGCTTTAGAGGGGCATTATAGGTAAACATGCACAGAAATATCACAAGATAGAACATATATAAATAGCGGAAGTAAAGTCAAACTTTCATAACATTAATAAATGAGGTCAAAAGCCTTTTTACATCAGAGTACATCAAAACCTGTCTTGCCGAAATAAAGAAGCATGAAACCTTTTTCATAAATTATTCCCCAATTAAAAACAGTAAAGTAGCCACAGCCAAGAGAAGTCCAAGCCATCCATGATGACCTTCAAGCAGAGAAGTCCGAACTAAACAGCATTGTTTCCTCCCTGAAACCTGGGGGGGAAACGGAAGAAAAGAGGCGAAACAAAATGGGTCAGTCAAAAAGACTGAGTAAGTCCTATCTACTTTCAGTATAAAAACAGGTAAAGGTAACATGACATGCATAAACTGAAAGTAAACATAAAGATGACTACAAGATAGATAAACTAAATCGGGGTAACAGGCTGAACTACTGTAGCAAGCTAAACTAAGGCATCGTGATAAACCACGGTGTCATGATAAATCAAGGTATCACATCGTCAGGTTTCTATCAAGTATACTATCCCAAGGTATCTACCCCGTCTAATATCCCACGGTGTCTATTATGTATATTTTTCCTGGTTCTAACACGTATATCTGCTCTGCACCTCTCGTACTAGTATCCCAACCTTGTTATGTGTTAACCATGAATGTCCCTTACTCAAAGTCGTGTAATGGTCCATGTCAACCTAATATATCGCATATATAGGTTACTCAACTCGTATGTTTCTTTCCATGTATGTAAGTTCAGTCCTTTGCCGTACCTCGTACGGGCTTCCTCATGTATTATCCTTGAAATCGTTTGGACTGTCACCCTTGTTCTAGCTAGGCTCTTCCATATGAATCATCGTTTGAACTACTAGGACTTACGCCACCTAGCACCACTAGGAATTACGCTTACCTATTGCACGCTTTCGTATTTCGGTTTGGGTTAAACCACCTAGGCCACTAGGGATTACGCTAACCCTCAACCGCGCCCTTTTTCCCACGCATTCATCGTGAATCGTTTTTCTATAACTGTATGCACATGTATCACATCGTGCCATCCGAGTCCTGTCCCAGGGCAAAACAAGAAATACAGGACTCGGTCGGGAGCTTTAGATTTATCTGCCGATGCAGATACTAAGGTCTGCTTTTCTACACGTGGCTATGGTCCCACGAGACCCCTCCCTCAACTAGTGAAAGGCAACACAAGAGAAAATCTTGCATGAGAACTACACTCCGGCCAGCCCACATCCTACGGCCTACCTCACCCATAATTAGATAGCAATTATGGTCTATTGGGTGTTCCCTGCCTTTCCGTACGTACACGCTTGACTCAAGATGGTAGATGATCGACGAACTTGCTATCTCGGGCACCTTATGTATTCGCCGACTCACTGCTATCCACCCCAGTCTTTAGGTCGCTCGCATAGCAACCAAGGCATATTCTTGGTTCTTCTACCGCAGACCTCAACCTCTCGTGAGCCTAGTATTGTGACCTTGCAGCTCACAGAGGGATCCCAAGAATATCCTCACGTTCCCCGAAGCCGCTGCTTCGTTACCCAGTTCGTTGGATCCTTTATCTAAATCAGATAGCCTACTCCTACACGCATACTTAAACGTTGACCTAACGTATCGGGTTACTAATCTATCTAAGAAATGGTCCAAATTTCCTTGACTAAGAATTATTACTTAGTTTCCCTTAACTAAGGTTTACCACTTAGCCTTATTTCCATAATCCTTGTTGACTATGGTTATTTACCTAATCCTCCGAATTAGGGTTTATCTAATGGGTTAAGTGTCACTTAAGTTCATAACTTAGCCCGTCTACAAACCATGTCAAAATTGGCTAAATATCCAAGTCCAAGACTTAACCCTACCAACCATGTGTCAAGTTGGCTAAGTATATCAAGCAATCCATAACTTAACCTCGTCTAATTATCATTTTAGATTGGTTAATTATATAAATTAACTTGACCTTGTCAAATTACCGAGTCAAATCGGTCAAGCGTATTCAAGTGATTCGTGACTTAGCCTTATCATGTTTTCACGTTAGATTGGTTAAGTATAGATTAACTTAACCTCATCGAATTAACGAGTTAGATTGGTTAAGTATAGGTCACTTAACCTCATCAAATCGTCGTGTTAAATTAGTTAAGTGTTTAACTTAACCCCATTAAATTACCAAGTGGGATTAATTAAGTCTAGGCTAACTTAACCCCATCCGATTACCATGTTTAGATTAGTTAAGCCTAATCTTAACCCCATCCATTAACTGTATTATACGGTTAAGTGTCATTAAGAAAATTTACTTAACCTTATCACGTTATCGTGTTGGATTGATTAAGTGTTGGTTAACTTAATCCCGTCCACTAGTCGTATAAAAATGGTCAAGTGTCATTAGGCAAATCAAGTTACTTAACCTACCCAAGCTTATCATGTTTTGTTAAGTATCATTAGCCTAATCAAATTACTTAACCCATTTGTCCATATCATATTTGGTTAAGCCTCATTAATCAAATTAACTTAACCCTATTATGTGGCATTAATTTAATTAATGCACCCTCAACCTCTCACATTAGACCTTGTTGTGGTTACTAGTTAAGCCGGGCGGGTCCGGGTAGATTTACACCACAACCTAGTCTAACCTCGGGTCTTAAGCGCGACATGACCAACTTCTCACATTGGGTCCTATTGTTTGCAACTACTAGTTAGGTCGGTCGGTTCCGGGTAGTTTTACGTTGCAAACTCAACCCAACCTCGAGTTGGCCATACTTATATTATCTAAGTTCATCATGTTTCCACAACATGTTACAAGTTTTTCAAGCATTTGGGTAGACCTAACTTAATAGGTAAATTCCCAAAGGGTAGACCAAACTTAATAGGTAAATTCCCAAGCTCATGTTTTTATGCATACTTACATGTCATCTTCCATGTTATCTTTCAAGTCATATTTTCAAGTATAAACACATGTCATATTCAAGTTAAGATTTTGCGACATGTTCATGTTTATCTAACTACCCAAAATCGTGTTTTCCCAACGCAAGCAAAGCGAGTCAACATAGTAAGGATACTATGTCACATATTGGTCTCAAAACATGCATGATGCCAAAAAGGGCTTGGCTTCCACATGCATAACATCATAAAGGGATTGGCCATAAACATGCATAGTGTCATAAGGTAATTTGGCCACAAACATGCATATTATCAAAAGGGATTTGGCCATAAACATGCACAACTTAAAAGAGGGGATTGGCCACGAGCATGCATAATCTCATAAAGGATTTGGCCGCAAACTTGCATGTTAGCGTAAGGGGTTTGGGTTCATAAACATGCATAAGCCCCGAAATCTTGCCTTAGCCAATGTTTCATAAGTAAAGTGGTTCCTAAAGGTTCATGCTAGCATTTCATGCCTAAAGATCCAAACTTGCAAGTTAAACTAGGTTATGCATAGCATGAGAGGCATGATTAAGTCACTCACATGGCCTAAGATCATAAATATGAACACAAGAGGCATGGTAAGGTTCATATAGATTCGCATAATCATGTTTAGCCTCATTTTATCCCATGTCAACATTAAAAATACCGTTTTGATCCAAAAGTAGCTAGAACTTACATAGCATGGCAAGAGGACTAGGAGCATGCATCGTTTTGGCAAAGAAAGGTGGCTCCTTTGATGAAGATCCGTCATGAAACTCGCATAGCAACGTTGATTTGGCCTCTATTTGGTGTAGCAAGCTTGCACCTTTTGATTTGAACTTGATTTGAGTGCATAGGCTCTAGGGATTGGAGATGGAGGCCATGATCAAAATTGATTTCGGCAACACTTAGTTGCTAGGTTTGATTTTTAGGGATTCAGGTTAGGTTTAGGGTCTTTTTATAGAGATTAGGATAGTTTTAGGCCCTTAGATTAACCCTAGGATAGATTAGGACCATCAGATCTCGGAAGCTTCCAGACCCAGCCCAAGAACAAGACCAGGTGAGACAAACAGGTGCGCCAGGCTACTTGCCCCGGCCACCCCCTGTCGACAGGCAAGTTGACAGAGCTGTCGACTTGGTCTGGGCCCAAGTCGACAGGCCTGTCGACAGCCCTGTCGACATGGCCTAGGCGGGAAACCTCCCGCCTAGCCCCAGATCTGATTTCCAAAACTGTTTCCGAAATTCAAATTTCCAGAAATCTTCTTTGGGCCTTAACCGGGTCATACGGACTCCGATTTTCGAAAACTCGGACTCTATTTCGCGTATTTTTCCGAGACGAACGCAATGGCATAGCCTGTTTCACTTGATTCAGAATTTAAAATTAAATTCTGCCTTGATTCTCGTTTTAACATGTTATTTGAAATACGGGTTGTTACAGTTGGCACCGAGGTTTGTTGGACCATTCCCTAGAAGCTTGCCGGAGTACACGATTTTTTTCATGTCTCGCAACTCCGGAAGTGTTTACATGAATCAGCAGAGGTTGTTGATCCGAGTGTTCTGAAAGATGTGGAAGTGGAGAAAGAGGCTACCTTGAGGAGAGCTCCGATTCGTATCTTGGGGACGGAGACCAAGAAGCTAAGGAATCGAGAGGCCAAGTTGGTGAAGGTTCAATGGGGTGAAGCCGAAGAAGACGCAACTTGGGAAACCGAGGAGAAGATGCGTGGGCTTTATCCATTCCTCTTTGAGGGTACACTCTCAATCTCTTTTCTTTGATTAGCATATCTTTCTCTTTGCTATCCATGTTTATCTAGTTTATCGTGTTAATCTTGTCATGAGAACCTTAGGTAGAAACCCTTTGGATGAAACATGTGTTTGAAACATGTTATGCTTGATGGTTGCAAGTAGTTGCAAGTGTTTGCAAGTGGTTACTCGTGGATGCATTATACACGTTAGGCACTAGATCGGCTCACACACTCCTCCTATTGCATATGCATGAGTGTTTATGCTTATACATGGATGAAAATGTTTGCGTGTTATCACATGTATGTTGCATATGGATGTATGTGATGTGCACACATATAGATGTTATACATTATGTTAGGAATTTCATACATATGGATTCATTTCACTAACATAATTTGCATTGAGGATATTTGCATTTGATAAGGACATATACACACACCTTTGCATATGTTCATACAACATTTAGAATCTTGTAAGGACAATGATTGCTCGTGGATGATGTTTTGAGTAGATGGAGGTTGGATGGTAGGATACGTTCTTTCTAACTTGAAGATTTCGGGGACGAAATCCTTTAAGGAGGGGAGAATGTAACAACCCGTATTTTCAATAACCTGTTATAACATAAATCGAGGCAGAATTTAATTCAAAAATCTGAATCAAGGGAAACGGGCTATGCCATTGTGTTCGTCTCGGAAAAATACGCGAAATAGAGTCCGAGTTTTCGAAAATCGGAGTACGTATGACCCGATTAAGGCCCAACGAAGTTTTCAGAAAATTTCTAAGTAAAAACAGATTTCAAATTCAAACTTGAATTTGGAAAATTGGGTCAGTTTGGGCCAGGCGGGAAAATTCCCGCCAGAGTACCCAAGTCGACAGCCCTGTCGACTTGGGTGTCGACTTGGTTGGACCCAAGTCGACAGCCCTGTCGACTTGGCTGTCGACTTGGTCCAGCCGGGCTGTTTAGCCTGGTGCACCATTTTAAGATTGTGTTGAGCTTGGGGGCCAGATTCGATTTTAAGGGCTGAGATTGCAACTAGGGTTTAATCCTATGGCCTAAAACACTTGCCTAATCTATAAATAAGACCCTAACCTAGCCCTAAATCATCATTAATCTATCCTACAACTAAACTATGGCAAAATCAATCCTCTCATGGCCTCCACTCTCTTCATACAATTCCTAAATAAATTTCTAAGTGATTTTCCATGCATACAAGTGTTTTCAAACTTGTATGAGCATCATTAGCTTGCATTCAAGTCAAGTTCTTATATTTGCATCATAAAGAAAGGATTTTTATTGATTTGGAGCTTGCATTTTGGGTCTAATTGGTTGATTGATTTCATAAGGGCTTTGTCATATTTTTGTGTCTTCATAAGCATTGTAAGCCCTATTCTACTTTCGTACTTAAACTCTAAAGTTAACTGTATGATATGCAAGTTTATATGCAAGTTTACTATGCTATGATATGCAAGTTTATGCAAGTTTATATGCAAGTTTACTATGCCATGAAATGCAAGTTTATCATGTTGTGATATGCAAGTTTATATGCAAGTTTATCATGTTGTGATATGCAAGTTTATATGCAAGTATGCCAAGTTATGTTATGCAAGTTTGGGTTGAACATTTTGTTCATGCTATCATGTTATGCAAGCTTATCTTGGGTTTATGAACATAAAGCTTCAAGCTTTATGTTAAAGGTTGCATTTTGGCAACATGTAAGTTATCATATCTCTTATGACAACTTGCATGTGAGGCTAAATGCGAACTTATGGCCATGTCTACATGTCATTTAGCACCATGTATCACCAATATGCCAAGTTTGGTTTTATGCATGCTTTTGAGGCCTAAAAATGTAATATGCAACATATGTACATTTCATATGCCACCATGTTGAACTTGTGGCTTCAACACCTTTTTTGTCACGATTATGCCAAGTTCCCTCTTTCTATCCTCTATGCGCTATTGCGATATGTAAGCGATGGGATTGCGTTTGGGGTTGGGTAAAAGTAAAAGACATAAAAACATAAGCTTGGGAATTTACCTATTAAGTTAGGTCTACCCATTGGGAATTTACCTATTAAGTTAGGTCTACCCAATTGCTTGAAAACTTGTAACATGTTTTGGAAACATGATGGACATGACACTTAGAAAAGATAAGTGTGGTCAACTCGAGGTTGGGTTGAGTTTGTAGCGTAAACCTACCCGGAACCGACCGGCGTAACTAGTTGCTACAAACAATAGGACCCAATGTGAGAAGTTGGTCATGTTGTACCTTGAACCCGAGGTTAGACCAAGTTGTGGTGTAAAGCTACCCGGACCCGCCCGGCTTAACTAGTAACCACAACAAGGTCTAATGTGAGAGGTTAAGGCGCATTAAATTAATTAATGCCTCGTGATTAGGGTTAAGTCATGGTCCACTTAATACTTAACCAACTTGGGCTTGGTAGATTAATCGGGGTTAAGTCGTGAACTTATCGTTGCACTTAACCAAGTTAATCCATGATTATCAAGAGGGTTAAACCGTACTTAACCCACTAGAAAATACTAGCAATGGGGGCCCACTCCGCAGTAACCCCAAAATCGTATCATTAAGGCCCTAGGGGCTAGGCTAGGGAGGGGGCACGATTACTGGGCTGGAGGTAAGCGACCAAATAAACGACGGCCGTGTGGTACGCCGATGTAGTTCCGGACGGACTATGGTCGTGCACGTAGTCCGTGTTTGGAGAAGTCACCCATGGGTACCAGTAGATCGGGACTGTGCACTCATGTTTATGGTGTCCAGGGGTTGGCACTCTAGGGCTTGATACACCCGAAGGGTGGACCCGACACAGTTCGACTACAATTAAGTTTGGGCCGTATTGACACCAACACGTGACGAGTTAGGCTTAGGGAGCCGATCGACTAGGCTGTGGGGTTGGACCTTGTATTAGGGTCATTTCATGTTATTGGGCCAAAGCATGGGCCAAGGGATCAATACTTGTTTATTCAAGTCATGTTAGTTTGCTAGTACACCTGTGGTGCAAAACCTTAATCCTGATTATGCGATGACA
Organism: Allium sativum; assembly: GCA_030737875.1. NCBI lineage: Eukaryota > Viridiplantae > Streptophyta > Magnoliopsida > Asparagales > Amaryllidaceae > Allium > Allium sativum. The sequence continues at coordinate 314,285,791 of CM060925.1, forward strand.
CCTTTATCTACCTTGTTAGTATATCATCATGCTAGTATCCTTATGATCATACCTGCTGCTCATGCCAGTTAACTTTATCAGTTTACATTGATTGTAGTAGGGCTTACTCAGTCTTTTTGACTGACCTGTTTTCTTTCGCCTCTTTTCTTCCGTTCCCCCCCCCCCCACCCCCCAGGTTCTCAGGGAGGGAATATTGGAGCTTAGCTTGGATTTCGGATTGCTTGCTTGTGGGATTTAGCTCATGTACGGTTTGACATGAAGCTAGCTATGGCCATCACTTCTTTTGGGGATTAGTACTTATGTATTTCAGTTTTTCAGTTGATGTTGTTTTATATAGACTTGTTTATTTGGAAAGCTATGTTGTACTAGACTTGTTTTGAAATGGTTTAAAATCTTCCGCTGTTTTATCTATGTTATTTACTCTGTTTACATATATACATATGTTCTTGTTCTGCCTTGATATATCATTATGCATGTTTACCTGATTCAAACGCCCCTCCAAAGTCAGAGTGCTTGCAAGAGCCACCCTGGCGGAGGTGGGGTGTTACATTTGGTATCAAAGCGTATGGTTTACGAGAAGGAACAAAAAGGTTTTTAGAACACTTTTGGAAAACTATTTTCAAAACCAAGTATAAAGTATTTTCCAAAGAAAAGTCTAGTTTATTTTAAAGGCTATTCCCCAAAAAGCCATTAGCAAAATTCCTTCGTTTTTCTCCATTCTGAATCTGTCTTTTTCGTTTTCAGTATGGCCGATAACTTTGCTATTCCGGAAGGAGTGCACGTACCTGTTTGGTATAGGAGACTTTTGGAGGCTAGGGCGACCGAAGCCGGCCCCGCAGATGTCCCTCCTCCTCCTCCTCCTCCAGTAGTTAATGTTCCTCCTCCTCCTCCGGTAGTCAATGTTCCTCCTCCTCCTGTCGCTGAGGTTCCTCTTCCTCCTCCCCCTCAGCATCCTCAAGCTGACTTCGCAAAGACTTGCAAAGATTTCAAAGCAATGGGTGGCAAGAACTTTCAAGGCACTGAGACTTTTGTAGAGGCCAGAAATTGGTTGAAAGAGACCGAGGATTTGTTTGCTATCTTTCGGTTAGACGATCAGAGGAAGATCTTGTTGGCGGTTTGGCTTATGAAGGATGAAGCCGCTTATTGGTGGGAAGACACCAATGGTACTAGGCCTGTTGAGACTTGGGCCGATTTCAGGGCAAGGTTCATGCTTAAGTTTTTATCTTCTGCTGAGGAGAATCTGCAAATGGAGAGGTTCATAACTTTGAGACAAGGAGATATGTCTGTCAAAGAGTATGTGAACAAGTTCAATCAGTTAGCTCGTTTTGGCTTGGATATGGTGAATACTCCTCAGAAGAAGGCTCTTCGTTTTGCTAGAGGATTGAATGAGCCGTTGCAGGGATTGGCTATGTCACATATTCCCCATGGGGCCACATTTGAGAGTTTGGTTGATATGGCGTTACTTCAGGGAGATGTCAAGAAAGAGACCAAGATGAATGATACTCAAGCCAAGAAGACTGATTCCCAGGGAAAAGGAAGTCAGGGTAATCCAAGTGGTTAAAGCAGTCAAGGCAATCAGAACAAGAACAAGGGTCAAGGCAACAAGGGGAACAACAACAAGGGCAAGAACAACAAGGAGAAGTGCCATTATTGCAGTTCAGTTGGGCATCTTATTAAGGATTGTAAGAAGAGGAAAAGGAAGAATGGTGAATGCTTTTTCTGCGGTAAGACTGGACATTTCAGTAGGGATTGCCCGAAGAAGCAAGGGCAAGGCCAGGGTCAGACTCAGCGTGCTGGACCTTCAGGAGGGCAATTTCATGCTCTCAATGTCGCTCCAGTTCCCGACCGAGGTAGTATTTCTGTTGAGAGCCTTGTATATATTTCTGATTTTCCAGTTCGTACCTTGTTTGATTCTGGTGCATCGCATAGCTTTATCTCATCTGATCTTGTTGATAGTTTGCACCTTAGTACTAGCTTGGTAGATGATCCCGTCTGTGTCTCAAATCCTATTGGGGGTTCTGCCCATTTGTCTATGATATGTGGGGATTTGAGGATCTCTATACTGAGTGTAGAGTTCTTGTGTAGTGCTTATGTTCTTGGTTTCAGGGGATACGGATTGATATTGGGCATGGATTGGTTGTCCAGATATGGAGCCATCCTTGATGGTGAGCATAGGGTTGTGAGGCTCGTGACTCGCCTCGGAAACACCCTAGAGATTTCTTGTGATCCGAGAGGTCCCGTCATGTTGTGCTATCTGGAATCACTCGACTCGTCAGTGGAAACTCTTCAGTCTGTGAGAGTGGTTCGTGAGTATCCGGATGTTTTCGATGAAGTTAGGGGGTTGCCCCCTAAGCAAGAGATTGATTTCCGCATTTATCTGGTGGATAATGCAAAGCCGGTTTCTCTGCCTGTTCGGCACATGGCTCCGCGTGAAAGGCGGGAGCTAAGTAAGCAAGTGAAAGAGTTGCTTGAAAAGAACTTCATTAGACGAAGTATATCTGAATGGGGAGCGCCTGTGGTATTTGCTACCAAGGCAGATGGTTCTCTCCGACTCTGTGTTGACTATCGAGAGTTGAATAAGCTGACTAAGAAGAACAGACACCCGTTACCGAGGATTGATGATCTCTTTGACCAGCTTGTCGGTGCTTCTGTTTTCTCTCAGCTTGATCTTGCTACGGGATTCCATCAGCTCAGGGTAGCTGAAGATAGTATAGACAAGACTGCGTTCAGAACTCCAGATGGATTCTTCGAATGGCTTGTCATGTCGTTCGGCTTGACTAATGCAACCGCATATTTCGTGGACTTGATGAGTAGGGTGTTCAGGGAGTTCTTGAACAAGTTTGTCGTGGTCTTCGTAGATGATATTCTGTTCTTCTCTAAGGGTGAGGAAGAGCACGCAAGGCATCTCGTGGAGGTGATGGATACGCTTAGAGCGCATCAGTTGAAGGCCAAGTTCTCCAAGTGTCACTTTTGGAGAAGGGAAGTTAGATTCCTTGGGCATATAGTATCTAAGCAAGGCTTAGCGGTGGATCCCGCTAAGGTAGTTGCAGTTCAGGATTGGAAGACTCCAAGGAATGCAACCGAAGTGAGAAGTTTTCTAGGTCTTGCGGGTTTTTACCGGAAGTTCATCAAGGACTTCGCGAAGATATCCGCTCCTCTCACTAAATTGACGAAGAAGAATTTAGTTTTTGCTTGGAGCATAGAATGCGAGCTTGCTTTTCAGAAGCTCAAGAGAGCTCTCACATCAGCACCTGTTCTAGCTTTGCCCGATGGAGGGAAGCTATTTACAGTATACACCGATGCATGTGGCACGGGGTTAGGAGCTGTTCTTATGCAAGAAGGAAGAGTGATATGCTTTGGTGGTAGACAACTCAAAGTGCATGAGAAGAATTATCCCACTCATGACTTAGAGTTGGCAGCAATAGTATATGCACTCAAGGCTTGGCGCCATTATCTTCTGGGGGAAAGATTTGAGCTTTATACCGATCACAAGTCATTGAAGTATCTCTTTTCTCAGAAGGATCTGAATCTGAGACAACAAAGATGTATGGAATTCTTGGCGTCCTACGATTTTGAGATAGCTTATACCCCTGGCAAGGGGAATGTGGTAGCAGATGCATTGAGTAGAAGAAGGTTGACCCTAAGTCCTTTATTCGTTGAGATGAAGAATTTAGAGTATGTGGCAACCTTTGATTTCTCTTTGGCGGTTGAGTCGATGACCGGTTCTTTAGCATCTCTGGAACTCAGACCTACCCTTCTTGATCAAGTTGGGGCTTCGCAGAGAGAAGACCCTCAGATAGTTGAGATTATGGATAAGCTGATTCGAGGAGAGACGTCTAGTCATCTCGCTCGATATTCTATTGATGACAAGGGTTGGCTGAGGAGAGACGGAAGGTTATGTGTTCCAATGGTAGAAGATCTAGTAAGAAGAGTTCTAGAGGAAGCGCATCGCTCTAAGTTGACTATACATCCGAGCGGAGATAAGATGTATAAAGATATGAAGCGTATTTTCTTCTGGCCTGGGATGAAGAAGGATGTGGCAGAGTTTGTCTCTAGATGTATCATTTGCCAGCAAGTTAAGGCCGAGTCGAAGAAGCCCGGTGGGCTATTGCATCCTCTAGACGTTCCACTATGGAAGTGGGGGAGTATCTCCATGGATTTTATCGATGGGCTACCAAGGTCAAGGAAAGGGAATACGAGCATTTGGGTTATTGTGGATAGGCTTACGAAGAGTGCTCATTTCATTCCGGTGAAGAGCAAGAGGACCGCATCTTGGCTAGCGTCCGTATATCTTCGTGAGACTGTGAGACTTCATGGAGTCCCTTCTAGTATTGTCAGTGACCGGGACCCAATCTTTACAAGTCAGTTCTGGAATAGCTTGCAAGAAGCTATGGGCACAAGGTTGAATCTAAGTACGGCTTATCACTCACAGACGGACGGTCAAACCGAAAGGGTGAATAGGGTACTCGAGGATCTATTGAGGCTTTGTGTTCTGGATTTTGGTGGTACTTGGGAAGACCATCTTCCTCTTGTTGAGTTTGCATATAATAACAGTTATCAGGCAAGCATAGGGATGGCACCATTCGAAGCTTTATATGGGAGGCCGTGCAAGTCGCCTACATGTTGGTGGGAGACTACAGATAAGCTTATACTTGGGCCTGATATGATCAGAGATACATCCGAGAAGGTCGAGTTGATTCGGAGATGGATGAAAGCAGCCCAAGACCGACAGAAATCCTATGCTGATAAGCGAAGAACTGATTTGGAGTTTGATGTTGGGGATATGGTTTTCGTGAAGGTTTCTCCTTTGCGGAATGTGGTCCGATTTGGAGCCGTTGGGAAGTTGGCACCGAGGTTTGTTGTACCATTCCCTATTATAGAGAGGGTCGGGCAGATGGCTTATAGAGTGGAGTTGCCCGAGAAGCTTGCCGGAGTACACGATGTTTTTCATGTCTCGCATCTCCGGAAGTGTTTACATGAATCAGCAGAGGTTGTTGAGCCGAGTGTTCTGAAAGATGTGGAAGTGGAGAAAGAGGCTACCTTGAGGAGAGCTCTGATTCGTATCTTGGGGACGGAGACCAAGAAGCTAAGGAATCGAGAGGTCAAGTTGGTGAAGGTTCAATGGGGTAAAGCCGAAGAAGACGCAACTTGGGAAACCGAGGAGAAGATGCGTGGGCTTTATCCATTCCTCTTTGAGGGTACACTCTCAATCTCTTTTCTTTGATTAGCATATCTTTCTCTTTGCTATCCATGTTTATCTAGTTTATCGTGTTAATCTTGTCATGAGAACCTTAGGTAGAAACCCTTTGGATGAAACATGTGTTTGAAACATGTTATGCTTGATGGTTGCAAGTGGTTGCAAGTGTTTGCAAGTGGTTACTCGTGGATGCATTATACACGTTAGGCACTAGATCGGCTCACACACTCCTCATATAGCATATGCATGAGTGTTTATGCTTATACATGGATGAAAATGTTTGCGTGTTATCACATGGATGTTGCATATGGATGTATGTGATGTGCACACATATAGATGTTATACATTATGTTAGGAATTGCATACATATGGATTCATTTCACTAACATAATTTGCATTGAGGATATTTGCATTTGATAAGGACATATACACACACCTTTGCATATGTTCATACAACATTTAGAATCTTGTAAGGACAATGATTGCTCGTGGATGATGTTTTGAGTAGATGGAGGTTGGATGGTAGGATACGTTCTTTCTAACTTGAAGATTTCGGGGACGAAATCCTTTAAGGAGGGGAGAATGTAACAACCCGTATTTTCAATAACCTGTTATAACATAAATCGAGGCAGAATTTAATTCAAAAATCTGAATCAAGGGAAACGGGCTATGCCATTGCGTTCGTCTCGGAAAAATACGCGAAATAGAGTCCGTGTTTTCGAAAATCGGAGTCCGTATGACCCGATTAAGGCCCAACGAAGTTTTCAGAAAATTTCTAAGTAAAAACAGATTTCAAATTCAAACTTGAATTTGGAAAATTGGGTCAGTTTGGGCCAGGCGGGAAAATTCCCGCCAGAGTACCCAAGTCGACAGCCCTTTCGACTTGGGTGTCGACTTGGTTGGACCCAAGTCGACAGCCCTGTCGACTTGGCTGTCGACTTGGTCCAGCCGGGCTATTTAGCCTGGTGCACCATTTTAAGATTGTGTTGAGCTTGGGGGCCAAATTCGATTTTAAGGGCTGAGATTGCAACTAGGGTTTAATCTTATGGCCTAAAACACTTGCCTAATCTATAAATAAGACCCTAACCTAGCCCTAAATCATCATTAATCTATCCTACAACTAAACTATGGCAAAATCAATCCTCTCATGACCTCCACTCTCTTTATACAATTCCTAAATAAATTTCTAAGTGATTTTCCATGCATACAAGTGTTTTCAAACTTGTATGAGCATCATTAGCTTGCATTCAAGTCAAGTTCTTATATTTGCATCATAAAGAAAGGATTTTTATTGATTTGGAGCTTGCATTTTGGGTCTAATTGGTTGATTGATTTCATAAGGGCTTTGTCATATTTTTGTGTCTTCATAAGCATTATAAGCCCTATTCTACTTTCATACTTAAACTCTAAAGTTAAATGTATGATATGCAAGTTTATATGCAAGTTTACTATGCTATGATATGCAAGTTTATGCAAGTTTATATGCAAGTTTACTATGCCATGAAATGCAAGTTTATCATGTTGTGATATGCAAGTTTATATGCAAGTTTATCATGTTGTGATATGCAAGTTTATATGCAAGTATGCCAAGTTATGTTATGCAAGTTTGGGTTGAACATTTTGTTCATGCTATCATGTTATGCAAGCTTATCTTGGGTTTATGAACATAAAGCTTCAAGCTTTATGCTAAAGGTTGCATTTTGGCAACATGTAAGTTATCATATCTCTTATGATAACTTGCATGTGAGGCTAAATGCGAACTTATGGCCATGTCTACATGTCATTTAGCACCATGTATCACCAATATGCCAAGTTTGGTTTTATGCATGCTTTTGAGGCCTAAAAATGTAATATGCAACATATGTACATTTCATATGCCACCATGTTGAACTTGTGGCTTCAACACCTTTTATGTCACGATTATGCCAAGTTCCCTCTTTCTATCCTCTATGCGCTATTGCGATATGTAAGCGATGGGATTGCGTTTGGGGTTGGGTAAAAGTAAAAGACATAAAAACATAAGCTTGGGAATTTACCTATTAAGTTAGGTCTACCCATTGGGAATTTACCTATTAAGTTAGGTCTACCCAATTGCTTGAAAACTTGTAACATGTTTTGGAAACATGATGGACATGACACTTAGAAAAGATAAGTGTGGCCAACTCGAGGTTGGGTTGAGTTTGTAGCGTAAACCTACCCGGAACCGACCGGCGTAACTAGTTGCTACAAACAATAGGACCCAATGTGAGAAGTTGGTCATGTTGTACCTTGAACCCGAGGTTAGACCAAGTTGTGGTGTAAAGCTACCCGGACCCGCCCGGCTTAACTAGTAACCACAACAAGGTCTAATGTGAGAGGTTAAGGCGCATTAAATTAATTAATGCCTCGTGATTAGGGTTAAGTCATGGTCCACTTAATACTTAACCAACTTGGGCTTGGTAGATTAATCGGGGTTAAGTCGTGAACTTATCGTTGCACTTAACCAAGTTAATCCATGATTATCAAGAGGGTTAAACCGTACTTAACCCACTAGAAAATACTAGCAATGGGGGCCCACTCCGCAGTAACCCCAAAATCGTATCATTAAGGCCTTAGGGGCTAGGCTAGGGAGGGGGCACGATTACTGGGCTGGAGGTAAGCGACCAAATAAACGACGGCCGTGTGGTACGCCGATGTAGTTCCGGACGGACTATGGTCGTGCATGTAGTCCGTGTTTGGAGAAGTCACCCATGGGTACCAGTAGATCGGGACTGTGCACTCATGTTTATGGTGTCCAGGGGTTGGCACTCTAGGGCTTGATACACCCGAAGGGTGGACCCGACACAATTCGACTACAATTAAGTTTGGGCCGTATTGACACCAACACGTGACGAGTTAGGCTTAGGGAGCCGATCGACTAGACCGTGAGGTTGGACCTTGTATTAGGGTCATTTCATGTTATTGGGCCAAAGCATGGGCCAAGGGATCAATACTTGTTTATTCAAGTCATGTTAGTTTGCTAGTACACCTGTGGTGCAAAACCTTAATCCTGATTATGCGATGACACCTTTATCTACCTTGTTAGTATATCATCATGCTAGTATCCTTATGATCATACTTGCTGCTCATGCCAGTTAACTTTATCAGTTTACATTGATTGTAGTAGGGCTTACTCAGTCTTTTTGACTGATCTGTTTTCTTTCGCCTCTTTTCTTCCGTTCCCCCCCCCCCCCCCCCCCCAGGTTCTCAGGGAGGGAATATTGGAGCTTAGCTTGGATTTCGAATTGCTTGCTTGTGGGATTTAGCTCATGTACGGTTTGACATGAAGCTAGCTATGGCCATCACTTCTTTTGGGGATTAGTACTTATGTATTTCAGTTTTTCAGTTGATGTTGTTTTATCTAGACTTGTTTATTTGGAAAGCTATGTTGTACCAGACTTGTTTTGAAATGGTTTAAAATCTTCCGTTGTTTTATCTATGTTATTTACTCTGTTTACATATATACATATGTTCTTGTTTTGCCTTGATATATCATTATGCATGTTTACCTGATTCAAACGCCCCTCCAAAGTCAGAGTGCTTGCAAGAGCCACCCTGGCGGAGGTGGGGTGTTACACATTGCATAAGACACTGAGTTGGAGATGAATGATAGTATGCCATAGGCTAATGTACAAAATCATAGCAAATGCTTGGGTTCATGATAAAATGCAAGACAACAGGGACGTACAAAAGCCAGGTACCGACTAACATACTCTTTGAACATGATAATGTCAAAGTTTGTAAATGTTGACCTCGTAATCATGCATTGAACTTTTTTTTCAAACCCCAAAGTAAAACATTTCGTAAAAAAAATTATAAAATGTACTAGCGTATCATAATGAATATGTACAGGCTTTTAAATTTCTTATTCATCAATCGTATTATGTTACCTAAATATCAGAAATGTCATTTGAAATATGATATTATATCAAATAAATCAAAAGTAACCTGTTAAACCAACATAGGGAATTTATATTTCACATGTTAAGTATGATGGCTTTCCCTAAATTCATTGTTCGAACTATTAGAACACGCATTACCACTCCAACATTTTCTATTTTAATTCATGGGAGTCTAAAGGGATTTATTTACAGTAACAGAGGTTTAAGAAAGGTGACCCTCTTTCACTGTATCTATTTTGTGTTTCTATATTTTTTTTCCATTCTTATGTTTAAGGAAGCTAATTTGGATGTCGTGGAGCCTATTTACAAAAATGATCCTATTATCACACATTTGATTTATGCTGATGATTTGATGATTTTTGCTAAAGCCAAAATTAAAGGTGCATAAGAAATAAAGCTGATTTTAGAGAAATTGAAGGAAGTAGCAGGTTTAACATTAAACAATGTTAATTCCAAAGTTTTCTTTAGCAGAGGCGTTGGCAATAAAAATCAGATACTGCATATACTTTACATGAAGGAAGTAAGACTCCCTATCAAATATTTAGGGATTCCATTGTCTACGAATTATCTTTATTTTTCAGATTGTGGAGAGCTTTTTGACAAAATTAGAGGAAGAATGGTTAGCTGGGATTGCAAGCTCTTATCTATGGCAGGAAGAATTGAATTAATCCGTTCAGTTGTTATGCCGATGGTAATGTATTGGATGTTGACATATCAATTACTATCGACTACAATTAGGAAGATTAACAAATTGTGTGCAAATTTTATTTGGGTTGGGAAAAAACATAAGATACCATGTGAAAGTTTATGCACACCTAAATATGAAGGGGAAGTAGGTCTTCGGAGCTTCAAAGTTATTAAAATTGGTGTTTCCCTTAAACTGCTTTGGCATTTTATTAATGGTGGCAGTCTTTGGAAAAAAATGGGTAGCTAGTAGATACTGTGAAGGGGGTCATTTCTAGGTAATGAATATTGATTCAAACAGATTTTGTACATGGAAATTCATACCTAGACATAGACCATTGGGGTCTATAACGCATAAATAATTGTACTGCTAATGGACAAAGTTCTAAGTTGTGGTTTAATCCTTGGATACACAATGATATTTTAGTTAACATGCTAGGTTGGGACTATCTGAGCATTTGTGGAGGGGAAAACTTAAGGGTTAATAGTATTATACAAGATGGTGGTTTTAATACTAATAGCCTTTTAGTTACTGGATTGAATTCTAAAAAAGTTAGAGAAGTCACAATTCACCTTTCTTCATATATGGATTACTGGAGCTGGAATGATAAACCAAATGGTTTCTCATTTTATTCTGCATGGGACATAATAGAGAACATTTTCCTGAAATAGATTTTTGTAAAGTGAGTTGGCACTATATTAATAGCCCTAAAATGTCAATTTGTACTAATAAAGCCATGTTAAATCGCCCAAACGCAAAAGATAAAATGATTGCCATGGGATATGGTGTGAACCCTAATTCTGATCTATGTATAGATAATCAAGAGAATAAAGACCACATGTTCTTTCAGTGCCCTTATGCGTCCTATCTGTGGATTCGATGTATAATTAAACTCAGTATACCTCCCTCAGTTATTGAACCTCTGTTGATTGAGAACGAGATGTTCCTTCTCAAATCAGCATTTTTCAATAGGGACTTTATTCAAGATATAGCCTTCTGCAGCATTATCACGATAATATATCATATCTAGAATGAAAGAAATGCAAGAATTAATGGAAATCTGAGTAGAGATAAGTACCATAAATTAGAACTAGTTGAATTAGAATTTAAATAATTACTGCGTAGATCTGAATGGAGAAAGCTTCTGAAGCAAGTTGATTTGAAGATTTTTGAGAAATAGGGTATAGATATGTTGGATGGAGGTTGATTTCTTATTCTTGTGAAGTAGAGATGACGAAGATGGATGCCATTGTTCTTTGATTTTTTGCTGAAGGGAGCTTGGTGACTATTATCATTTTGGGAAAGTTTTAGTTTGGTGATTAAGATGAATTGAGGATGCCTACTCGAATGTCTTTGACCAACTTTGGGTCTTCGAGTTGGCTTTTTATTTTTGTTCCAAAGTGTTAAGCTTTATTGAGCATTTGATTTGGTCCTTTTGTTGTGGCCTTTTATTGTTTTTCGGGTGGGAAATCGCTTAGTATGTTGATTTATTGCCCTATGTACTTTATCTTTGTACATTTTTATCGATGCGTCAATAAAACGTCGCACTCTTTTTTTCCTGCCTAATACTTACGTTGACAGTATAGGTTTTTAATGAGGCGGTTTATCCATTTTCAAAAAAAAAAGACACTTTGTTCATTCAAGATATTACTTCTGTATTTCTATTACATTAGCTCCTTGTAGATATAGGCCTTGGAGTTAGTGATTAAACTTATCCCATGATGTGGAACTAAACAGAAATATACAAAGGCATATTCGCTCTTACATACTACAACATATGTTCATTTTTGTTTATGCATGTATTATCTCTTACATCGTAACATTTATTTTAGCTAATTGTGAAATTTATCAATTAAATCCTTAACATTCAAAAATAAGGATGGTTGACCCTGCTTAGTTCAAGCTCTATCGATGTTATAGAGATTTCGAGTGTGAACAACCCTACATGGTAGCATCGGTATTTATAGGCTATAAGAAAGGTTGAGTATCCACTTATCAGAGAGTGAACGACTCGCTTTTTACGCATCGGAGGATCGTGGAATATTTATTTCTTCCACATATGAAGTCGTATGGTCCTGTAACTTTGGGAGGCGACTATTGGGGTCATTTCACATGTTCACGATTTTTGCCGAATTTTAAATGACTGTTTTGCCCTTGGAAATTTTTTTTTCGCCTATAACTTTTGATTGGTAAGGAGTTTTGACCTGAAACCACTTCCATTGGATTCAGATGATGGCTTACCTTTCCGTAGAGTGGTCACATTAATCAAACGGACTTCTGTTTGGGAGATATGACCAAAATAAGGTTTAGAAGGTGAAAAACAACAAAATTGGGCTTAATTGGGTGATTAGCAGATAAGCCCATAACTCATTTCGGGATTAGGGTTATGGGAATGCTAATAAGGTTTGGGAGATCAGTTTTATTCATTTTTCTAGCCGCCATTTACCTCCCTCTAACCCTAGTAATGGCCTCCACCTTCTAAACTACCTCATAATCACTTTCTAATCCAATATTAAGCAAATCTACATCAAATCAAGGCGGATTGGCATAAAATCAGAGTTAAGCTGCTGTGTTGCATAGGAATTCGACCCAAATTAGTGGAGTTTCAGATCTAAGAATTTATTTGCGGCTAAGGTGAGTGATTAGCATGTTTTTACACTAATTACGGCTAATTAGGGGTGATTAGTGATAATTAGCGAAATTATGACTTAGAAAAATATGAAAAAATATGCATAAATTCTAAAATATGATTTTATGGCCCTGATAAAAATTTGGGTTAATTTGGAATAAGTTTGCTGATCCTATTATTAAAACATGGTCAAGGGGATTAAGGGAAAAATCATGTTTTTTGGGTATGTTTGATTTAAAATGACCTATATGCTTGATGTTTTGATCTTTTTAATTGAACCCATATGTTGTTACTGTTGTTTGTGATGTTTTTTGATTATTTAGTAAATTTAGAATGGTTGAAAACGCCGTCGTATGGCGAGAATGGATGAAACAAGCTCGTTGGAAACGCTGCAGGGATCCGGATCGGATCGGTTAAGGGGGATCGGATAACCAAACTGAACCAGAGTGGTAGCGTCCTCAGCAGCGCACAAAGTCAAGGACAACATGGAAGGCCAACCGGATCGAATTGGGGTAGGGGATCGGATCGGAGATGAAGGGAGAACCGGATCGGAATCTGGAGGTAAGAAGGAAGCACAAAGGGGACCGAAACCAAACCAAACGAGAGACCCGAACCGAACTGATGATGACTGAAGCACTATGCATATTCGAACCGAACCAAGGAGTGGGCTGGGAGCACCGAACCGAACCAGGCATGGAAGTAATGAACCGAACCGGATGTATACTTTTACTTCTACGCGACGACTCTTCGGAAGACCAGCTCCAATTCGATCAATACCCGAGATGCAAAGGGAGTCCAAATAGGAAGTTATTACTCAGGATCCAGATGGGAACCAATGAGTTAACTTCAAGAGTTGGGCTTTGCTTTGTGACGTGTGCAAAGGGGTTATCGATATCTAAAGATTTAGTTTACCACTAAGAGACGAATTAGTGGCTATGGATCAGCGTAATGGCATCATTAAGACTCCCAAGGGCAAGTGATCGTAGCAGGGCTATGAGCCAGTGCAGTGGATTAATCATGACTCCATGGGGGCAAAGTGGACATAGCAAAGGATTAGTGGCTATGGATCAGTGCAATGGGGTCATTATGATCCCAAGGGCAAAGTGATCATAGAAAAGGATTTGGTGATCAAAGCGTTGGATATCGTATGCTTTACGCATTGAGTGAGAGATGTGAGGTTGATTGCTATGTTTGATATTTGCTATCACCATGACATGCACACCCCCATTTTACACTTTATGTTAGTGTTACCTTAGAAACTATACATCTTGTTGTGCTAACTCTTTGGTTGCAGTTTCAGGTATGATTATTTATACCTGTTATTATTCTGTTTTGCTAATATCGCTCATACCAGACTTTTGTTTGATCCAGAGTTTTATGTCTCTTCTTATTACTCTGGGTGCTCCTAAACGAGCAGACTATTGACAGGTTAGGTGGTATGCACGAGTAGCTATCCGGAGACGAGCAGGAGTCATTCACGTACTATTTACATATATTCTCCCTGTGTTTTTGTTGGTAATTGTTTGGGCATTAGTAGTGTACCTTTCCTTTTTGCTTTAGAGACAGTATTTTGAAGTTGTAATAATGATGGTTTGGATCATAAGCTGTAGTTTGGATTCCGCTGCTATGATGGTTTAGTTTTCAGCTTATGCATTGTCTCTCATGTTTTAAGTCAAGTTATGTTATTATTATATTTTATTCCATGCGCTTTGAGGCATACTATAGGTTCTTTGATGATTCATAGTTTCAAATTCCTTTCATTGACAACCGTCTCATACTGGTTGGACATCGGCGCAACGCATTTCATTGGAAATGTCGACTGGTGAGGGGCGGGCCGTCACACTTGGTATCCGAGCCTAGGTTGCGTAGTTAACCTAGGGCAAGACATCAGGGAGAGATAGTATACGTATATGAGAGCGCGTATTTGTGATATTTTGGTTTTCAAAAGCTATATATATATACTATTAGTATATTTAAGGGTGAAGTTGCACTGCACTAGCACCACTATGGAGATGGTTTATCATTTTCTCTTTACAGATTGAACGATGAGCCGATATACAAGGGTACGGGTTCAGGGGCCAATAATAGGAATTCTCCTGATATGAGCACGATGTTTACTACCTTTATGAGAGAGATGCTAAGGGATGTTCAGGGAGCAGTTCCTAATGCTGCTAACGGTGGTGGTGCAGCGGTGCAGGCGCCTAGGGCCGATTTCGCTAAGTTTTGCAAGGATTACACTAGTCTTGGTGGAAATTCGTTCTATGGAATGGAATCAGCTATGGATGTTCAAGATTAGTTGGATAGTTGCGAGTGCATCTTCGAGGATTTGGGGATCAATGATGCAATGAAGAGAAAGCTAGCATCGCGTCAACTGCAAGGACGGGCTATGAATTGGTAGAATGCTATTAAAGCAACTACTCCTGAGGATCAAGTTACTTGGAATTAGTTTAATAATCGCTTCAGTGATAAGTTTATTCCGACTGCTCAAAAATCAGAATTGTTTAGGAAATTCTTGGAGCTTAAGCAGAATGGTAGGGCAGTCTCGGAGTATATTGTTGAGTTCGATACTTTATCGAAATATGGTTTATCTCTTATCAATACAGCTGAGAAGAAGAACGCGAAGTTCATAACTGGCTTAGACGAGTACTTGGGGGAAAGACTTATAAACCACATCGATGAAACATTTGAATCCATTGTGGGAAAGGCATTGAGATCTGAGAGCCTTTACTCCAAGTCAAAGGTCGAGGTTGCTGTTACATCTGCAGGGGAGCCAAAGCCGCAGGCAAGCGGTGGAGGCAAGAATAATTCGCAAAATAAGAGGAAATAGAACCAAGCTAAGGATGGTCAGAAAAAGAATAAGAAAGATGTTGAGTGTTATAGCTGTGGAAAGAAGGGTCACTATGCCAAAGATTCTCGTGCAAAACCAGCGGACAGGAAGGCTTCAATTGCGGCCAAATGGGACATCACAAGGATAAATGTCCACAATCCCCTAAAGAGAAGCAGATTGTGAGAGCATATGCTATCAATGCTGTTCCAACTTCGTTGGATGCCCCAACTGCGGTGGACAAGGGAAAGAATATCGTCATTCAAGGTATGCTTTCTGTTTATGATGTTCCTATTCGAGTACTGTTTGATACCAGGGCTTCCCATTCATCATATCTAGTGACTGGTAGATAGGTTGGGATTGGAACCTGAGATAGTCGGTAGACCTTTAGTTGTGACGAACTTGATCGGTGGTTTGACTAGACTTAGTATGATTTGTCGTAATTTGGTCTTATCGAGTCATGGATGTATGTTTCTTGTGATTGCTTTGTTTTGGGCTTTACTGGGTTTGGCATTATTTTGGGAGTCGATTAGCTCCAAAGATATGGGGTGGTGGTGGACTGGGGTCTTCAGTGACCATTAGAGCGGACGATTGGCGGAGGTTACTGTTTGGTTGCCTACCTAGTGATGGGGTGATGGCTAGTTTTCTAAATTCCCTCGACATCCCACATGATGAGTAGTCGGATGTGCCTATTGCTGGTGAGTATCCGTACATCTTCAGGGAAGTGACCGGACTTCCACAACACCGAGAGATCAAGTTTAGGATTGATTTAGTGAAAGATGCCAGACCTATAGTGATGCCACATCGTCGTATGGCGCCAAGGGAGCAACGAGAGCTCGAGGTGCAAGTAAATGATCTTTTGAAGAAGGGATTTATCTGAAGAAGTGTTTCCAAGCGGGGAGCACCATTTGTATACGCCACTAACGCCGATGGTTCCCTTTGTTTATGTGTAGACTACCGTGAGCTGAACAAGTTGACTAGGAAGAATAAGTATCCTCTTCCACAGATAGACGATTTGTTTGATCAGTTGAATGGAGCGAGAGTGTTCTCCTAGTTAGATCTCGCAACAGGATTTCATTAGCTCCGAGTAGCAGCTGAAAGTATTCCTAAAACGGCATTCGTACGCCGTATGGATTCTATGAGTTGTTGGTCATGCCATTCGGGTTGACCAATGCACCTGCACATTTTTTGGATCTTATGAATAGAATTTTCAGAGATCAATTAAATAAGTTTGTTCTTGTGTTCGTGGACTATATCCTGGTTTACTCGAGGACAGAGGAGGAACAAAAGGAACATTTGAGGACAGTGATGGAGGTGTTGAGGAAACACCAAATGAAAGCGAAATTTTCTAAGTGTCACTTCTGGAGAAGGGAAGTGGGATTCTTGGGCCATGTTGTTTCAAAGGGTGGTATTGTCGTGGATCCTGCGAAGGTGGCTATAGTGCAAGATTGGCCTACGCCCAAGAATGCAACGGACGTGTGAAGTTTCTTGGAGTTAGCTGGATACTATCGTAATCTTATTCAAGACTTCTCTAAGATAGCAGCACTGTTAACTCAGTTGACCAAGAAGAATCAAGCTTTCATCTGGGACGAAAAGTGTTAGTATGCATTTAAGAGTCTAAAGGAGAAGTTAACGTCTGTGCCAGTGTTGGTTATTCCTAAAAGGAATGAAGAGATGACGGTATACACGGGTGCCTATGGTACTGGACTAGGTGCTATACTGATGCAAGGAGGTAGGGTTGTAGCCTATGCTAGTTGGCATCTGAAACCACATGAGAAAAGATATCCTACTCATGATTTGGAATTGTTAGCGATCTTATTCGCGTTGAAGAAGTGGAGACACTATCTCTTGGGAGAAAGATTCGAGTTGTTTATCGATCATAAGTCTTTGAAGTATCTTTTCTCTCAGAAGGATTTAAATCTTCGTCAACAGAGATGATTAGAGTTCTTGGCTTCATATGATTTCAATATCACATACACACCCGGGAAGGGAAATGCGGTAGTTGATGCATTGAGTAGGAGACATGCCAGTTTGGGGGCTATGTTTCTAGAATGGAAGCAACTGGAGCATATCGCGGGATATGATTTCAAACCTAAGTGCAAATTAGATCCAGAGATGTTAGCAAGTTTGATGATCAGACCCCCTTGATTGATCGGATCGGTTCCAATCAGAGGGACGATCCTAACCTATAGGAAATCATCTCCAAGATAAAGATTGGTATCGACGGTGAAGAGATGAACAAGTATAGAATAGATAAAGAAGGATGGCTTCGAAAGAATGGGAGACTAGTTGTACCCAACGTAAATGGATTGAGAGATGAGTGCTTAGAGAGTGTCATCACTCGAAACTGACTATACATCCTGGTGGTAACAAAATGTATCGAGACATGACGCAGACCTACTAATGGGAGGGGATGAAGAGAGACGTTGGGAAGTTTATATCCAAATGCATGAATTGCCAGTTAGTTAAAGTCGAGCAAAAGAAGCCTAGTGGTTTGTTACAACCATTGGAAATTCCAGAATGGAAATGAGAACAAGTCTCAATGGATTTCGTTGATGGTTTACCAAGGACCAGATCAGGTCACGATAGTATTTGGGTGATTGTGGATCGATTGACCAAGAGTGCGAGGTTTATACCAGTCAAGTCGCATAGAACGACAGCTAAGTTAGCAGAACTGTATATGAAGTGGGTAGTGATATTTCATGGAGTACCTAAAGGCATTGTGAGTGATCGAGATCCGTTATTTACTAGTGGATTTTGGAAGAGCTTACAACAGGCTTTAAGGTCAGAATTGCATCTTAGTACTACGTACCATCCTCAAACCGACGGACAAAGAGGGAGGGTGAATCGTGGATTAGAGGATCTCTTAAGAGCTTGTGTATTGGATTTCAGAGGGTCATGGGATGACCATTTGCATCTAGTTGAATTCACATATAATAATAGTTATCAGTCCAGTATTGGTATGGCTCCATTTGAAGCTTTGTACGGAAGACCGTGCAACTCACCATCATGTTGGTTGGAGACCGATGAGAAATTTATGCCTGGGCCTGATGTAATAAGAGAAACTTCGAACAAGATTAAAGTTATTCAATAGCGAATGAAAGCTACCCAAAATAGACAGAAGAGTTATGCTGATAAGAGACGAAGAGAATTGAAATTCTCCATTGGCGACTTGGTATTCGTCAAGATTTCTCCATTGAAGAATGTGATTCGATTTGGTAGAAAAGGAAAGTTGGCACCAAGGTTTGTTGGTCCATTCACAGTTCTCGAACAAGTTGGGAATTTGGCATATAAAGTTAGATTGCCTGACAAGATGGCAGGAGTTCACACGTATTTCATGTTTCTCAGTTAAGAAAGTTCGTGCATGAGCCTGATGTGACTATTTCGCCAAATCAGTTGGATGATATCGAGGTAGAATCCGAGGTAGTTGGAAGTCGCAGGACGATTTGTATTGTCGGATACGATACGAAACAACTTCGAAGGAAGACGGTGAAACTAGTCAAGGTCCAGTGGGGTGATAATGAGAACGACTGTACTTGGGTAACAGAGGAGAACATAAGAAAGTCGTATCCAGAACTCTTTGTTTGGTAAGATTTTAATAACGATATAGTTATCCCCTTGTTAGTAAACCGCATGCTAGGATAGACTTGTTGTGGTATCATGTATGTTTGATTGTTTGCAAACGGTTGATAGGCATGCGGGCTACCTTTGTATGTTTTCTTGACTAAGGAATTTCGAGGGCGAAATTTCTTAAGGGCGGGAGAGTGTAACGACCCACATTCTACGCATCAGAGGATCATAGAATATTTATTTCTTCCACATACGAAGTCGTATGGTCGTGTAACTTTGGGAGGAGACTATTGGGGTCATTTCCCATATTCACGATTTTGCCGAATTTTAAATGACTGTATTGCCCCTGGCGAATCTTATTTTGTCTATAATTTTTGATTGGTAAGGAGTTTTGACCTGAAACCACTTCCATTGGATTCGGATGATGGTTTACCTTTACGTAGAGTGGTCACATTAATCAAACGGACTTACCGTTTGGGAGATATGGCTGAAATAAGGTTTGGAAGGTGAAAAACAACATAATTGGGCTTAACCGGGTGAGTAACTGCTAAGCCCATAACCCATTTCGGGAGTAGCATTATGGGAGGGCTGATAGGGTTTGGGAGATCAATTTTATTCATTTTTCTAGCCGCCATTTACCTCCCTCTAATCCTAGTAATGGCCTTCACCTTCTAAACTACCTTATAATCACTTTCTAATCCAATATTAAGCAAATCTATATCAAATCAAGGCGGATTAGCATCAAATTAGAGTTAGGCTGCTGTGTTGCATAGGAATTCGATCCAAATCAGTGGAGTTTCAGATCTAAGAATTTATTCGTGGCTAAGGTGAGTGATTAGCATGTTTTTACACTAATTACAGCTGATTAGAGGTGATTAGCGATAATTAGCGAAATTATGACTCAGAAAAATATGATAAAATATGCATAAATTCTAAAATATTATTTTATGAATTTGATAAAAATTTGGGTTAAGTTTCCTAATCCTATAGTTAAAACATGGTTAAGGGGATTAAGGGAAAAATCATGCTTTTTGGGTATGTTTGATTTAAAATGACCTATATGCTTGATGTTTTGATCTTTTTAATTGAACCCATATGTTGTTATTGTTGTTTGTGATGTTTTGTGATTATTTAGTAAAGTTAGACTGGATGAAAACGCCATATTATGGCGAGAATGGGCGAAACAAGCTCGTTGGAAATGCTGCAGGGATCTGGATCGGATCGGTTAAGGGGGATCGGATCGGATCGGATAACCGAACCGAACCAGAGTGCAACGTACAAAGACAAGGGCAACAAGGAAGGCCAACCGGATCGAATTGGGGCAGGGGATCGGATCGGAGATGAAGGGAGAACCGGATCGGAATCTAGAGGTGAGAAGGAAGCACAAAAGGGACCGAACCGAACCAAATGAGAGACCCGAACCGAACCAATGATGACTGGAGCACTATGCATATTCGAACCAAACCAAGGCGTGGGCTAGGAGCACCGAACCAAACGTGGTATGGAAGTACCAAACTGAACCGGATGTATACTTTTACTTCTACGCGACGACTCTTTGGAGGACCAACTCCAATTCGACCAAAACCCGAGATGCAAAGAGAGTCCAAATAGGAAGTTATTACTCAGGATCCAGATGGGAACCAACAAGTTAACTTCAAGAGTTGGGTTTTTCTGCGGGACGTGCAAAGGGGTTATCGATATCTAAAGCTTTAGTTCACCACTAAGAGACGGATTAATGGCTATGGATCAGCGTAATGGGATCATTAAGACTCCTAAGGGCAAGTGATCATAGCAGGGCTATGAGCCAGTGCAATGGAGTCATTGTGACTCTATGGGGACAAAGTAGACATAGCAAAGGATTAGTGGCTATGGATCAGTGCAATGGGGTCATTATGACCCCAAGGGCAAAGTGATCGTAACAAAGAATTTGGTGATCAAAGCGGTGGATATCGTATGTTTTACGCACTAAGTGAGAGATGTGAGGTTGATTGCTATGTTTGATGTTTACTATCACCATGAGATGCTCACCCCCATTTTACACTTTATGTTAGTGTTACCTTAGAGTACTGTACATCTTGTTGTGCTAACTCTTTGGTTGCAGGTCCAGGTTCAGGTATGATTATTTATACCTGTTATTGTTCTGTTTTTGTTGCTATCGCTCATACCAGACTTTTGGCCGACCCATAGTTTTATGTCTCTTCTTATTGCTCTGGGTGCTCCTAAACGAGCAGCCTAGAGACAAGTTAGGTGGTATGCATGAGTAGCTATCCGGAGACGAGCATGAGGCTTCCACGTAATACTTACATATATTCTCCTTGTGTTGTTGATGGTCACTGCTTTGGGCATTAGTAGTGTACCTTTCCTTTTTTGCTTTAGAGATAGTATTTTGAAGTTGTAATAATGATGGTTTGGATCATAAGTTGTAGTTTGGATTCTGTTGATATGATGGTTTAGTTTTCAGTTTATGCATTGTTTCGCCTGTTTTATGTCAAGTTATGTTATTATTATGCGCTGTGATACATACTACAGGTTCTTTGATGATTCATAGTTTCAAATTCCTTTCATTAATGACCATCCTGTGCTGGTTGGACATCGGCATAGCCCATTTCATTGGAAATGTCAGCTGGTGCAGGGCGGGCCATCACAGAGATCCTGTAGATGCAATGTCTAGTAGGGTTCATCCCTAATCACCCATCACTCTTGACTTTGAAATTCTATGGGAGGACTTTTCAATCTTAGGAGCCAAGTCTTATCTCGAAATGTATCTTCAGTGGATTCGAGAGCATGTATCTACTCTTATGAGAAGGTATTAGGTCTTATGAGATTGGCTGATGAAGTTAGTAGGTAGCTAATTACCTATCAACTGCAAGGTAAAGCTCTGGTATGATGGAAGCTTTTACAAACATAGACAGATAGTGGTTATATGACTTGGGGAGGGTGTTATAGGAGGTTTGAGTTAACGTATCCATCATAGGATGAAAAGGGTGCTTAGTTAGAGAGGTTTATCAATCTTAAGCAAAATGATGCGTCAATGAATGAGTATGTGAACCAATTTAATGACCTCAAAAGGTTAGGTATGGAGTTATAATTACACCACATAAGAAAGATTTGAGGTTTTTTAAGTGTTTGAATCAGCAACAAGAGTGAGCAGTGATTTACATTTCAGTAAGAGTTACACTTGGGAGACTTGTTGAGATGACTTTACTTACCATTGTTGCTAAGTAAGAGGCGAAGAGGGAAGTTCCAAAGATTGTTGAGAATGACTCTAAAATAGCAAGAAGATGGAAGTATTCGAGTCGAGTGGGAGGATATAGAAGAGAGAGAGAGAGAGGTAGAGTTCCATAATTGTGGCAAGCTAGGGGATTTTGTTAAGGATTACAAGTTAGATCTTTCTAGAGTGAAGTATTATAATTATGATCAGCGTAAGCATTTCAAACGAGCTTGTCCACCACCATTCATACTTTTTTCTCAGGCTTCAACTCAAATGGTTCCAAAATATGCTATTGAGGAAGTCTATAGTTCCAGTGAATAGCCAGCACTGAATAAAAGAACAAGGTGGCAACTGAAGCAATGTTATCTCTTTTCATACTTTACATTCATACTTTATTTAATATACTGGGCTCTCATTCTTTTATCTCTAATAGACCTATCGATGACTTATATTGCCACACTAGTATTGTGACATATCCTATAGTTATTGCAAATCCCATAGGAGGATCCGGCTATTTATCTGTTATACGTTGGGGTTTGAAGTTGATGTTATTGGTGGCTGAGTTTTGTGATGCCTACGTATTGGGACTTTTTTGATTTGGACTGATTTTAGGTATGGATTGAATGAATGTGTATGAAGTTATATTGGATTGTGATAGGAAGATTTTTAAATTGGGAACTAATAATGGGTATACGTTAGAAGATTTCTACAATCTGTGAGGAATAGTTATGTTGAGCTAAATTTATTCCCTAGTGGCTGTATGTTATAAATTTTGTATAATCTATGAGGAATAGTTATGTTAAGCTAATTTTATTCCCTAGATCTACCGCAAGATGGTCTTGATTCTATACTGGTAGTTAGATATTTTCATGATGTGGTCATCGACCTCCCGTAGTAGAGAGAGATCGAGTTTAAGATCTATCTTGTTTAGAATGCCGGACTAGTTTCCTTACCTGCGAGGCATATGTCTCCAAGGAAAATAAGAAAGTTAGATGAACGAGATACTGAAGAAGAGTTTTATTAGGAGGAGCATTTCTATGTGGGGAGTATCAATCAACTTTACCACCAGTATGAATGGTTTTCTTAGACTCTGCTTCGATTACAAAGAGTTGAATAAACTGACAAAGAAGAATCGTTATCTTTTGCCCTCGCTTAAACGAACTCTTCAATAAGTTAGTTCAAGCTAGAATGTTATCTAATTTGACTTAGTTATAGGGTTTCATTAGTTGCAAGTAGACGAGGACAACATTTTGAGTTATATGAGTGGTTGGTCATGCCTTTTGAAATAACAAATGCACATGCCTACTTTGTTGACTTGATGAGCATTGTGTTTAGGGTTGCTGAATAAGTTTGTAATGGTGTTCATTATCATGGTGTAATCAAGGATTAAAGAGGAGCATGCTTTGTATTTGTAGGTAGTTCTTAGGATACTCAGTGCACATAAATTTAAGACCAAGTTTTCAAAGTGCTACTTTTGAAGGGTTGTGGTTCACTTTTTAGGACACATTGTCCTAGAGCCTGTTTTGGTAGTGGTTCCAAGTAAAATGACAGTAGTTAAGGATTGACATGCCATGAAGGATATCACAGAGGTGCAAAGTTTTCTTGATTTTGTTGGTTAGTATTAGAAGTTCATTAAGGAATTCCCAAGGATTTCTACCTTCGCTGACTCGCCTTACAAAAAAGAACCATGTCTTAATTCATGTGATGCTAGCTGTGGTGAGATTTTCATTAGGTGTAAGTAAACATTGACTATTGCACAGTGTTAATGCTGGCAGATGGTACTAAACAGGAATTATTTAGCACTGCCAGATGGGACAAGTGCCTTACAAGTTAGGCACAGTCTTAAAACAAGAAGGTTGTTATGCTGGCAGGTAGTTGAAAACTCATGAACGAAACTACCTGATGCATGTTCTTGAGTTATTGGTCATAATTTTTGGGCTCAAGTCTTAAGGAATTATCTGGTATCGATCACACATTTCCAAAATATCTAATCTCTTAAAAGGAATTGAACATGAGACAACGAAGATGGACGTGGTTCATTACGTCCTATGGCTTTGAAAATTTTCATACCTTGAACATGGATAAAGTAGTAGTAGATCCTTTGAGTAAATAAAGAGCAATATTGAGCCTTATATTCTATGAGCGGAGATATTTGAAATATATTTCTACTTTTGAATTTAAATTATCATCAGATATTACCCATAGTATACTAGCAACTTAGAAGTTCAATCGATATTGACAAAAAAAATTGGGTCTATGCAGAGAGAGGATGTTGAGCTAGTGGATATCCTAGATAAAATTGGTAAAGGAGAGTTCTTGATTCATTTAAGGCGTTATGCCATAGACTCGAGATTTCATTTGAGGAGGGATGGTGGGATTTATGTTCACTATTTGTAGTTTTGGAAGACAAAATACTAGCAGTGTCACATCATTTAAATAACTATTCTTCCTAATAGAAATAAGAAGTATCGCCTTCTGGTAAGAACTTTCTTTTAGATGTGGTAAAGAGGCGAATAGTGTAGAATGTAGCAAGGTTTATAACTTGCTAAAGGGCGAAAGCGGAGAAAAAGTATCCTTGAAGTATTCTTGTTACTATTGGATACTACTCAGTGGAAATGGAAGAACATTTTCATGAACTATTTTGATAGCTTGCCAGTACTAGGAGAGGGAATAAGAGCATTCAGGTCATGTTACTACCAAATTCGACACCGAAACCAAATGCCAGTGAAGGGGTATCAAAGCAGTAATGGTAGCAAGAATGTCTTTCGGAAGCAGATAACCGACACCAGTCAATTAATACAACCGACACCGAAAGCAGCAAGAGGAAGATTTAGTTAATGTGCTATCGGTACCAATATAGAAGGTAGAGGCTTGGTGACGATACAATAGAAGATAGCGGTAAGGCAGTGCCGACACCAAAAGAAGCAAACATGGGTTCAGCTCCGAAAGCATACCACATGAAACCAAAAGCAGATAAAAGGGGATGGCTGAAAATTTATGACCCGTAACCCAAAACCACGAAAGAAGGGCATAAAGTTAAGCTAGGATAAAGCAAAGGGCTATCAGTATCTGGTATCGATACCGATACGAGGAAGTAACTTCAAAATCATCGGAAGGAATAATCAATGCATGCTATCGCAAAACCTGAACTAAACCCAAGAATTTACTGAAGTAATCTGAAGCCATAAGAAGAGGGACTGTCCACACTAATTTACTTTGTGTCGATACCGAAACTGATAAAGATGTCAAAGTCGCAAGGAACGGAAGCGTAAGGGCAATATTATTAAAACTTGCCAATCGAAACTGAAGCTTACCGTTAAGACTGAAAGCGACTCTGATGCTATTCAAACCAATTGACTTGGTGTTGATACATTAAGAGAAAGCTACTCCCAAAGCCTGAAACTGATACTCTGAGAGCTAGATAGAGTCGATAATAATGCTCAGCAAGGAAAAGAAGGGAAAAATTGAGAAGGTGGCACCGAAAGCCACTAACGCGACCGATACTAAGCCTAAAGGGTAGTTGTCGAAGCCGAAAGCACTACTAATTGGGCTTCTACTGATAGAAGCCAAAAGGGGGCCCAAACTTTCTATAAATAAGACCACAGGGGTCTCATTTTAAGAGACTTTTTCATTTTCTCTATTCTTGTAAACTTTTCTTATAAAGTAAACCCTAATTTCAAAATCGAATTTTGAATTTTAGTCAGACACTTCTATGTACTCAACAAAGTGATCAATAAAGAGTGAATGAATACTTGAGATAAATGTCATGAATTTCTTCATGATTTATGTTGCTAGTTTCTTCAATGTTTCTTCATGACATTGTTCCATGCATAAGACAAATTACCCAAAATAACCTTCTATAAGTCGTTTAGCTTTTTAACTTGCGTTGCGCTTAGGGAACCCTTGTCCCAAGGTAACTGTTGGTTTTTGAGTCTCACAAGCGGGATACTCACCGCCTTGTGGGAAGAATAAAAAATCTTCGGGCTCAATATCTTGATAGTTAGGAAGTGGTGAAAAGATTGTAGGAACTAAGTAATCCTTTTACTTCCCCTCGGTCTACATCCTTAGACCTAATTCCAGTGTTGATGGAAAATATTGTTAACATTTTGGCACTAGAAGGAGGGCTTGAACCTCCAAACCTTTGGATAACCTTACCACATTGCTAACTGTGTTGTTCCGTCCTAGACTGAACTAAGCTTTGAAGAAGCAAAACCATGGACAAAGGGTCCCAACAAGAAACTTTCGGATCTCAAATGGCTATGTCATATATTACTGACCCACGAGTGGCGAAAGAACAAGGGTTAAGAATGGAAGCCTTGAGAATCATCAAATGGAAAATGGAAGTAGAGCAATATGATCCTGAATGTTGGGGTATTAACTCTTTCTACATCGAACCAACCCCAACCTTCACTTTAAGTGATTCTACAACAACCGGGTATAACCTATTTTCTCATCTTTGGAAAGCCATCCATGCACAGGCTAGACGAACTATCTTTGAACAAGGAATAATAAGAGATTTCAACCATTTTACTCCCAAATGGACTAAAAGAATAGCACTTAAGTCTCAAGACACCTTGAAAAGAAGGATCGAAGATATGGATGAAGCAACAAAGCTATGTAACAAAAGGGCAAGTTCCCAACAAATAGATGAAAATTTTGAGTCGATGTTGAACATAGAGTTCTACCCTACCACTTCAGTTGAAAATATCTACTTCCTAACCAAACATAAGCTTAATTTTTAGCCATGGACAAAGAAGAAGCAAAATACGAAAGAAAACTAGGAGGGCCTTACTACCACTATTATATGATGAATGGGCACGAAACCAATCACTATCGAGTCCTAGAAGGGGTGATTATCAAGTTCTACAATCAAGGCTAATTACAAAGATTTGTAAAAGGACCAAGCTAAAACTAATAAAGGTCTTCTCGAAGAAAGAATACCCACATAGCCAAGGGAATGGAAATCCTCTCAAAAATTTGGAAAAGCCCGAAAGGGGATGAACAACTTACAATGGTTAAAAACCTTTATCACTGCCAAGATGACTAGGGCAAGGTATCTCCTTAAGGGAGGTAGGGTGTAAGCCTTTAACTGCATCCAAGGAAGAAAGGGCCAGGTTAAAGCATCAAAAGCGTAAGCCTCCGATTCATACCTGAAATGGTCGGGACGAAGCATCTAAGTAAGCACGCCCTGCCTCTGCTCATAGAAGAGCGCATCCTGCCTCTGGTTGAACTAATCACGTCCTGACTCTACTTGTAGAAGAGAACGCCCTACCTCTGCTTATGTTCCTCGTATCCTGCAGAAGGCAGCGAAAACCCTTATTTGTGCTTACGATTACAAGGTTAAGGCACCCTTATAGAGGGGGTGGAGTGTAAGCCTCTATCACCGCCTATGATAGTCAAGGTATAGAATAAAAAGAGTAAGACTTTAGCCGTGCCTACGATGGCTAGGTTAAAGCATCTAAGCCTTATCACCGCCTACGATGGCTAGGGTAATGCGCCTCCTAGAGAGAGGTTGGGTAAGTCCTTGGGCCCTACTTGAGAATAAGCTAGCCAAGTGCACCGGGCGTACAAACCCAAAGAGTGGCCAACAAAGCACGTACATCCTCTACTTTGACAATCACAATCCCAGAGAGTGGCTAACAAAGCACATACATCCTCTTCTTTGCAAATCAAACCAGAAGGGGGTAATGAAACTATAAATCGCTAGAAGTGGATTTCTGGTCTTTTATCAAATACCTAAATCTAAGTTAATTCGGTACTTCTATTATCACCAGATATGGATTTTTGGTCTAATATTAAAATTCCTGAATCTGGGTTATGGTTCGGGACTTCTATTAATGCAGATGTGATCTGATCTACTTTTAAATACCTAAATCTAGGTTATGGTTTGGGACTTCTATTATTACCAGAAGTGGATTTTTGGTCTTCCATCAAATACTCAAATTTAGGTTGTGATTCAATATTCCTAACTAGTTACAAAAGTGGACTTCTGGTCTTCTATCAAATAACTGAATCTGGGTTATGGTTCTGGAATTCTAACTATTGCCAGAAGCAGAATTCTAGTCTCCCATCGTTAGTAACTAGGTCTGGGTTTCGAAGCTTCCAATTGTTATCGCTAAAAAGTAGATTCTGGACTCCTAACAAAGTACCCTAATCTAGTTCGAGAGACTCTAATTCTTATCCTTGGAAAAGGGGTCTACTGTCGATACGTGGGACGTTCACTCAAGTCTACTACCTGAAAGCCTTTACATGCAAATTATTATTTACTATGTAAAATGCATAAAAATGTCACATATCATACGATACTTACATAATTCACGGATTTATTTACAAAATTATTCCATGAATACAAAGCATAGTCACATCACATGTCTTACGTTCTTACATTTATATCATTTAGGAACCTTACCGTGATTTACCAAACAAAAAGGTTAGGCATTAGTGTTACTTAATACAATGTTCTACACTTCCCTATCATCGGGAAAGGAAGAATAATGGCATGTAGAATTGCGATACACAAAAGCTCCTTGATCTTTTGATTCTTTTCCCTAACCTTATCAAGGTTGTCTGCAGGTTTAATCTAGAGCTTTAGAGCCCTATTATAATCCCTACCCATGGCTTTAAGAGTTTTATTCTCTTTCTCCAAATCAAAAACGTTTTTTCGATAAGCATGTCTTTCTTTTCATAGTTGCCTAATTTTAGAAACATAGTAGTCAACGCACCGAAGCGTATCCTCATTATATTCTCTATCATAGAAACTTTTTATGTTGGCTTTAACCTTCTGACACCACTTGCTGACAACTGAATCATCTAACCCTAGTGGGGGTTTCCCATATGATAATGCATTTCAAACCTCGAAGCCTCAGGGCTAGTCGTGCCTCATGGAAGCTTAGATGCAGGAATGTTGGTAGTACACCCAAATGAAAATTCCCAAGTTTTACAGCTCACCAGTGCATTATCACGCTCAATATCTGAATCAGCAATTTATCGATGTAATCCAGCTACTTCTTCATCAAAATAAACAGAGGGATTGGTTTTTATTTCCCTTTTCAGCTCAAGAAAAGTTTTATTATTTTCTTTTAGCTGACCCTCCAGGATGTTCACTTGTATATTCAAATGCTTCATGACCAACATCTAAAGTAAAATAGTCTTATCTCGAATATTAGCAGAAGTGTCTTTAGAAATATTTTATTGGTCTATAACTTGTAGTGTTGTAACAACCCGCATTTTACGTATCGGAAGATTGTAATATATATTTATTTTATTCTATGAGGGTTGGATAATTCTCATCTTTTAATATGTTTTTTATGGGGATGTGAGACATGTCCATAATTTTTACCGATTTTGTTTGTGACCATCTTGCCCCTGTCAGCCTGGTATAAGGCATAACTTTTGAATCAGGTTGAATCAGAGGGTGAGACCTGTGCCATTGGAAAGGAATTGATGATTGTCTTTCCGTAGAGTGGTTATGTTAAGGGTTTGGCTCAGCGGTTTGGGAGAAATCGTTGTTTTAAGGTTTTTTCAGTTGGCTATTCAGGTTTTGGAGCCTTAGTGGAATCCTATAAATAGGGGGTGAGAGTGGAGGGAAAAGGTTTACTTTTTCCCATTCTCTCATTTGAAGGCATTTGATCTCCTTCTTCCTCTTACACCTTTCCACCATCAAAAATCCAAATCTAAGGGAGGAAATCGAAGATCTACACCATTCAAGGCTAGATCTACATCATTTAAAAGGCGAATTCATTAGATCGAGGGGTTTGATTTGGAGTGCTCGCTGTCTGGATTCTTATTTCTATCGTTTTAGATTGTTTCGGCAAATCGACTAAGTAGCAAGTGATAGGTGATGCTTTAGTGAGGACGATGGTGCTGATCGGTGGCGAGCAGGAGGCTCATGTACCAGATTTACTACTATCTAATAACTGGATTTCCGCTGTTTGCTTTTATGGGTAATGTAGTGAGGCAACTTTGTACAAACACTATTTCCAAGTTATGGATATTACTTTCTGGTTCTATGAAAGTCTTGTGTTTCTGCTTCACTATTACTACCTGTTGTATATGTTCTATTATATTTTATCCTTACGCTGTGAGTTTACGACAGGTTCTGCTTGTGTTTACCTACTCTGATGATCGTCCATGACTGCCTTGCACACCTTTCGGCGCATTATTTCTTTTGTATAGTGCGGGGGTTATGGGCGGTCGTCACATTTGGTATCAGATCTCTGGTCAACGATTGTGGCCAATGTTTGAAGACGTAATTCCGTATGAGAGACTTACTTGTAGATTTTAGTTGGATGTTTACTATATATATTAGCATATATAGTAGTAGCAGTTGTTTTCCTTTAGCAGTTTATCTTGTAAGTGGACTAATCATTCTATTTTAGATTTAGAATGAGTCTTCAAACCTCTAGGAGTGAGTTTGAGACTAGAAGAGCTGGAGATGGAAGCCAATTGGGAGCTTTATCTGTTGCATCAGAATATCTAGTTATGTTTGGGGCGGCCATGATGGCAGTAGCCATGTTGAGGATGCTCGGTCCAGAAGCGTCAGTAGAGCGTGGTGTTCCTGTGCAAGTACCCAAAATGGATTCTGTTAAGCGACAGAGGGAATATTCTCCTACAGATGAAGAAATCTTTATTGGCCCCAGTACTAGTAAGAAGAAAAGCAAGAAGAAGAGATTTAAGAAGAATGACACCTGCTTTAATTGTCTATTGGATGGTCATTATGCCAACGATTGCGAGAAGCCGAAAACCGAAAGGAAGTGCTTTGAATGCGGCTAGCCTGGACATAAGAAGAAAGACTGTCCGTATCTTCCAAAGAGTAGGCAACCAGAGGAAGCATGTGTTGTGGAAGCTATTCCAATTTCCTATTGTATTCCTGAAGAGAACTAGGAGAAGTTGCTATCTGGATGTGCTTCCAACCAGTGAAGTTGTTTGAGTTCTATTTGGTACTAGAGAATCGTAATCTTTTACCTATAATAAGATTGTATGTTGAATGAAGTTGTAATAGGCCTTTAGTTGTAATTGATCTAGTATTGTTGATCATGAATACTCATTTATGAGTTGTTGCTTAGTTGTAACTTTCGCTGGGTTTGAAATCATCTTGGGCATGGATTGGCCCAAGAGATATGAAGCAAAAGCAAGTTGTGAAAAGCTAGAGATGATAGTCGGGGATGTGGAAGGGCGAAAGGTGTTGATTAGATATAAGCGCGAAGACGGGGTCTTCATGAGTTATCTATATTCACTTGGGATTCCACAAGAAGACCTGTCATCAGTGCTGATCGCTAATAAGTATGTAGATGTCTTTGACGAGGTCAAAGGGTTGCCGCCGCATCGTGAGATCGAGTTTAGGATCGATTTGGTCGATGGTGCTAGACCAATCGTTACGCCATTAGGTGGATGGCGCCTAAGGAACAGCGAGAGTTAGAGGTGCAAGTTAGAGACCTTTTGGGAAAAGGATTCATTCCGAGGAGTGTATGCGAATGTGGTGCACCGGTCGTATTTGCAACTAAGGCAGATGGCCCGTTAAGATTGTATGTGGACTATCGTGAGCTTAACAAGGTGACTAAAAAGAATCAAGTATTCGTTGCCAAGGATTGATGACTTGTTCGATCAGCTTCACGAAGGCAATGTGTTTTCTCAGATGGATTTGGCAACGGGATTTCACCAGTTGAGAGTGGCTAAGGATAGTGTGCCAAAGACTGCTTTTAGGACACCATCCGGTTTCTTCGAATGGTTGGTGATGCCATTTGGGTTGATCAACGCGCCAGCGTATTTTGTGGATCTTATGAATAGAGTATTCAGAGACCAGTTGAACAAGTTTGTGCTTGTGTTCGTGGATGATATTCTGGTTTACTCCAGAAATGAGGAAGAACATAAGACGCACTTGAGAGTTGTGTTAGAGATCTTGCGAAAGCATCAGCTGAGAGCTAAGTTTTCCAAGTGTCACTTCTAGAAGAATGAAGTGAGGTTCTTAGGTCATGTTGTTTCTGGAAATGGGATAGCGGTTGACCCCGCTAAAGTAGTGGCAATCCAGGACTGGGATAGATATAAGAATGCGACAGATGTTCAAAGTTTCCTTGGGTTGGACAGCTATTAACGACGGTTTATCAAGGATTTCTCCAAGGTAGTTGCACCGTTGATAGGATTGACGAAAAAGAACCAAGTGTTCACATGGGATGCAAAGTGTGAACAAGCGTTTGGAATCCTGAAGGAGAGATGAGGTTCTGTGAGAATGTCATCACCCGAAGTTGACGATTCATCCTGGTAGCAATAAGATGTATCAGGACATGAAGAGAGTCTACTACTGGGAATGGATGAACCGAGATATTGGAAAGTTCATTTCCAAGTGTATGAACTGTCAGTTGGTGAAAGAAGAACAGAAGAAGCCGAGTGGTTTGCTTCAGCCGTTGGAAGTTCCTACGTGGAAGTGGGAGCAAGTATCGATGGATTTTATCGATGGACTACCTAGAACAAGAGCAGGAAACAAAGGGATTTGGGTCATCGTGGATCGTTTCACCAAAAGTGCAAGATTTAATTTTCTCAAATCGACTAGGACGACATCGAAATTGGCTGAACTTTATGTGAAATGGATAGTTTGATCCCATGGTGTCCCAAAGAGTATAGTGAGTGACCGAGATCTATTATTCACGAGTGGATTTTGGAAAAATTTGCAAGAAGCTTTGGGAATCGACTTGTGCTTGAGTACGGCATATCATCCCCAAACTGATGGTCAGACCGAGAGAGTCAATCGAGTTTTGGAAGATCTCCTGAGGGCTTGTGTATTAGATTTCGGAGGATCATGGGAAGACCATCTACATTTAGTTTAGTTTGTGTATAATAATAGCTACCAATCTAGCATTAGGATGGCACCATACGAAGCGTTGTATGGAAGGCCGTGCAATTCTCCAGCATGTTGGCTAGAAACTGGAGATAAATTGGTACTTGGGCCTGAGATGATTAGAGAAACCTCGGATTGTATCGAGATAGTTCGGCAACGAATGAAGGCAGCCCAGGATCGTCAGAAGAGTTACGCCAACAAGCGTCGTAAGGACTTGGAATTCGACATGGGCGATATGGTTTATGTGAAAGCTTTGCCGTTGAAGCACATGGTTAGAATTGGTAAGAAAGGAAAGTTAGCTCCAAGGTTTGTTGGACCATTTCCGATAGTCGGGCGAATTGGAAAGCTCGCATATAGATTGCAGTTACCCGAGAAGATGTCGAGTGTGCATAATGTGTTCCATGTGTCGTTTCTACAGAAATTCGTGCATGATTCGAATATAGTGGTATCTCCAGAGTAGTACAAAGACTTAGAGACTGTAGTTTCGAGACCTCGTAAGCCACTTCGTGTTGTGGGGAATGACATGAAATAGCTTAGGAGCTAGACGGTTAGGCTAGTCAATGTGCAATGGAGTGAGGATGGAGACAATTGTACATGGGAGACGGAAGAGAGCATGAGAGCGACTCATCCAGAACTCTTCGTCGGTAGGACCCTTTGATATTGTATCTTCGTTATATCGTTGTATCTTGTTGTTGATTGTTAGAATTCCGCGTGCTAGGATAAGTCTATTGATGCATGACTTGATGGATGCTAGTTTGGATGATAGAATTGGCTTTTCATGGATGATAGGCATGCGAAATCGTTGTGATTACTTGGGTTTGTTTGGAATTTCGGGGGCAAAATTCTTAAGGGGGGAAGAATGTAACAGCCCGCGTTTTACGTATCAAAAGATCGTAAAATATATTTATTTTATTCTGTGAGGGTTGATTGCCTTTCCATAGAGTGGTTACATTAAGTATTTGGCACAGCGGTTTGGGAGAAATCGTTGTTTTAAGGTTTTTTCAGTTGGCTATTCAGGTTTTGGAGCCTTAGTGGAATCCTATAAATAGGGGGTGAGAGTGGAGGGAAAAGGTTTACTTTTTCCCATTCTCTCATTTGAAGGAATTTGATCTCCTTCTTCCTCCTACACCTTTCCACCATTAAAAATCCAAATCTAAGGGAGGAAACCGAAGATCTACACCATTCAAGGCTAGATCTACATCATTTAAAAGGCGAATTCATCAGATTGAGGGGTTTGGTTCGGAGTGCTCGTTGTCCGGATTTTTATTTCTATCGTTTTAGATTGTTTCGACAAATCGACTAAGTAGCAGGTGACAGGTGATGCTTTAGTGAGGACGATGGTGCTGATCGGTGGCGAGCAGGAGGCTCACATACCAGTTTTACTACTATCTAATAACTGGACTTCCGCTGTTTGCTTTTATGAGTAATGTAGTGAGGCAACTTTGTACAAACACTATTTCCAAGTTGTGGATATTACTTTCTGGTTCTATGAAAGTCTTGTGTTTCTACTTCACTATTACTACCTGTTGTATATGTTCTATTATATTTTATCCTTGCGTTGTGAGTTTACGACAGGTTCCGCTTGTGTTTACCTACTCTGATGATCGTCCATGATTGCCTTGCACACCTTTCAGTGCATTATTTCTTTTGTATAGTGTGGGGGTTATGGGCAGTCGTCACAGGTGTTTCCTACTCAATAGGAGAGGAGAAGTCTTTGTATTGAAATCCTTGTTTTATAAACCAAACTTATCATTACTTATGAGTGCTACTTCAAAAGGAATAATAATAACAAGTCATACTTTCCATCATTCGAAAAGACTGAGTATATAAATCTTCCTGAATTCATCCCAAACTAGTTTTAAGTTACAAAGATTACGAAAATTAATCCTACTGCTTAACACACTTATTGTTTATGTTACATTTAAGCACTGTATGGTGAGCTCTAAGTTTCCTTAAAGTCACTTCTCGATCATCACCTAGAAAATTAAAGGAAAGTTAAGGGTATTTCATGTAAATACGTCTGAGACCTTTTAGAAAGTGATCCCTGCTGAATCTACAAGATGGATTCGTTGAAAACTCACTCCTCAACCTAGAAAATGAATGTAAATCATCCTTTGAAACAACATCGTTGTGAAAAACAGGGTTCTGTCGTAATGCGAAAAGAAAATCAACGACTATATATAAAAAGAGTTATCACTAGAAGCACACATCCATAGCATTAAGTTTTTAAAGTCCCAACATGAAGAAGACTAACTACTATAAATTCAAGAAGGAAGAAGGTACCTCGAGAGCAAGAGTACCTGAGAATAAGGGATATCAGAATGAATAGGTTGTTCCTTTGCATTAAGCTCAGAAGATCCAATCTCCTTAACATAAGTGTTGGCTGAATCCCAGATAATGGGAGGACTTGAAGGATCATGATTTATTCCCCAAAACATAAGGTCAGGCCAGAAAAGAATTGTTGTCATCTTTATCAAAGATATCACGATGGTTTTTGTTTACAGAACCAAGATCGTTGTCATCACCTCCATCATCTTCATTATTGTCATCAGTAGCAAAATCCTCCTCTTACTTTTCATGAGATTCTGAATTGTCAGGCAGATCCTCAATAAACAAAATATCCTTAAGTTTCAGCTTGTCTTTCTTTGGGACTATAATTCCCCGCTTGTCTAGTTCTATCCTTTCCATGACTCTGCTCCTGATAGAGGGGTGGACTGAAGGAAATTACATTCCAGGAAACTTTAAGAAGTTATCAGAGTATGCTAGGAAAAGAGCATCTTCGTACTATTCCATCGCTACATCCAAAAGATGTGTTTTCAAAAATGAAGAAATCATGTTTTGGTGTCATAAAGTACCCTCCTCGCATTATAAAGTGCATCATCTTCACTCTTAATTTGTCATCATGTTCAGCTACTATAATCACTCGTTCGTTTTCAAGAGTTGATACCTTGTCAGTCAAAGTACTTTTGGATGCTCTCTCCTTAACGACTTCCGACTCAGCCTTGTCAAGAGATGTTTTCAGCCTTGCACACTCCTCATCACTTTCCTACTTCGCCATAATCAAAGAATTATCTTTAGACTCTAAGGCATCCTTCTTCTCCTTAAGAATTTCCACTTCAAAGGATGACGAAGCCACCACCTTTCGAAGGGACTACCGGCCTTTGGATATCCGAGGGTAGGAAGATCATATTAGTTTGCGTAAAAAGCATAAAAAAAAAGAGAAAGTAGAAAGTAGAAAGAATAAAAGCGTACTAAGAGCTGTTGTTTGATAAGATCATAATGAAAGCTTGCCCACTCCAAAGACAAAGAGGGCATTGACATATTGATAATATCCGTAGAGCAAAGAGCAGACTTCACAATTCTATCAAAATCAGAAGTCAAAAAAGGAGACTTTGTAGGGTCTTCATAATGAGGACATGGGAATGAAGTCATCTCATGTTCCTTCAAATCCAAAGCTTCGTGAGGATCAGTGGTCAAGAAACTAGCAATAAAGCCACTTCCTATAGTCTTTGTTTGAGAAGAATCAACATTAGGAGTAACGTCGACAGGAGGAGCAACATGACCAGATGTCGGATGTTCAGCAGGCAAAGCAACAATCTCTTTACCCCTAAGGAAGGTGACAACAGTTTTACCCTTGTGCCTTTTGGGAGGCGTATCATTGATAACTGAAGCAAATATTTTTACAGCTAAATCCCTAGATTGGGATAAGGCAGCCAGGGTAGCCGGTTCATCCATGTCTTAGGTAACTGACCAAGAGCTATAATATTACGAAAAACCAGAATACAAAAAGCGAGGATATGAAATGAGAACTCAGGGTGATATTCTTACCTGTAGTACTTGGAAACAAAGGGTTCGAAGGAGAAAACAAATCAGAACCTAAGGACAAGTGGTCAGAGTCAGGATAGTGAAAGGGTGGATGTCCCAAAATCTTTTTCCCAAAAGGAAGAAGGGCATGTTTGTGAATATTATTTAAAGTTAACAAAATCTCCTGCCTACCCAGCCGCTCGATGTCTTATAAATAGGCTCACTAGCTTGGGCTTCCCCCGTCACTTAAACTCTTCTTCTTAGTAGGCCGAGCTAAACAAAGACAACGTCAAACAAAGCACAAAAAAACATGCCTATCATAAAAAGATAAAAACGCACCAGGATTGACAAGAATACCAGAAATACCAGGAGGCCATCTGATATAGAAAAATTGATTGTCCCAATCTCTAGACTTGTTAATGTTGTCACTAATCAATCTCTTTGTAGG
This sequence comes from Allium sativum, assembly GCA_030737875.1. NCBI lineage: Eukaryota > Viridiplantae > Streptophyta > Magnoliopsida > Asparagales > Amaryllidaceae > Allium > Allium sativum. The sequence continues at coordinate 314,322,910 of CM060925.1, forward strand.
GTTCGAACAAAGAATAAATGAATACATATTTTTGGATAAACGAAGCAAATGATGAAGAAGGTTAATGCCGAGGGACGATTGACCCGACTTGAGGGCAAGAACCTTAAGGCATAGGAGAGTATATGTGTTTGGGGAAAGCTGAATAGGAACAATTGCCAAGTGACGCAAGAATTCAGAAATAAAGTCTGGGAAAGGAAAGAAATCTCCATGCCAAATATGAATGGGTGTGTACGCAAAAAATCCCGTTGGAGGGTTCTGAATGGAATCTTGACATGAGGTAGGAATCACACCAACTCCAGTTATATTGAAGCTCCTAAGAATGGTATCCACTTCGTCTTGAGTATTGATAAGGGAATGCTGAAAAATTGTTCCTTCTTAGGGTGAGGTGTAGTAGAGCTACTTGATTCTGATTTACCAACATTTTTTTCCCCAAACATGGTGCTGCCAGGTGATAGTATTCCATAACACATATTAATACTATATGTTCACATAAACTACCATATCACATTCACAGGTTTGTGACCAACCTGAAAACTTGATAACATTTAAACTTGGAAAGTTGAAACACCACCTAAATCGTCAGAATCAAAATTCTGACAAAGTTCATATATAGAAGAACACTTTGTATATGCATATAAACAATTAAGTATTTGGTGATGATCTAGTTAACTACCCTGTTACCGAAACCACAATGACAAAAGGCTAATATCGGGGTAGTCAAAATATTGATAGTACTTGGTGTCGGTCAAACTGTAACCAAGTGTTTGGGTATCATAACCGAAAGACAAACCGGTCTTAAAACACGGTACCGATGAAATCAATTTTAAATTATTCTAATGACATAATCTCAAACTTCGCCGACATTGAAAATGGAAGTCATGAACCTCGACAACACCTTTACACTATTTCGACACCAACTAAGTCGAAAGTCAAAAAAACATATAGTTGTTGGTGTCGGCAAAACCAGAACTAAAAATGAATCACTAATGATTTGATATTTAGTCCATCGATACCAAAAGCATAACATCGTCAAATAGAAAAAGTTAATCTCTTATATGCCAATTTTGCATTTCCAACCCCAAAGATGTTTTGAGGGGGTAAGTTACCCATTCTGCCTTCCATTGGAAACTGATAAACTACTTTTATCACATAAACTTATTATAATTAAAAATCAAAATTTATAAAACCCAAACTATCCAGTAATCAGGCTAAGGGAATAATTTTCAAACTCTGATTTAAAAACGATTAAATACTTAACTAAATGGAATTGAATTTGTAATTCTGAAAAATTGAAGATTCTCGAAAAACAGTAAACTTGCTTGAGCTTGTTTCTTCACAGGTGAGAAAGGAGGAAAAGAAGAGGAATATCTATACTAAAAGGTTCTCCAATCCAAACCATACAAGAAGAGCATAGATAAATGGACCAGATTGTTGCTGGAAGTTCAAAAGGCAAGAAATCAAAGTATAGTACGGTGCGGGAGCCAAAAGTTTGACTTGAAAAGTCAAAAATACCTCTTCACTGGGAGGAAATGTTACTACCAAATTTGACACCAAAACCAGATACCAATGAAGGGGTATCAAAGCAATACGGGTACCAAGAATGTGTTTCGGAAGCAGATAACCGACACCAGTCAATTAGGACAACCAATGCCAAAAGCAGCAAGAGGAAGATTTAGTTCATGTGCTAACGGTACCAACATAAAAGGCAGAGGCTTGGTACCGATGCAAGATAAGATAGCAGTAAGGCAGTGCTGACAGCAACAAACATAGGTTCAGATCTGAAAGCATACCACTTGAAATCGGAAGCAGATAAAAAGGGATGGTCGAAAGCATATGACCCAAAACCCAGAACCACGAAAGAAAGGCATAAAGTCAAGCTAGGAAGAAGAAAAGGACTATCAGTATCTGGTATTGATACCGACACTAGGAAGTAACCTCAAAATCATTGGAAGGCATATCGAAAGCATTGATGTAACGACCTAGCATTTTGCCCGTCTAAAATCGGTATTTAAACCAACTCTAGACCCCCAAAATGACAGATTGTTACTGGCTTACACGGTTTAAACAGAATTAATCATAGAATCACAAAGTACAAAATTGTAGCAAAATGAAATTTTATATAAGATATCAGAGTTTACAAACACTGTACAACAGAACAAGATTGTAAATTTATACATAAGTTTCAAAGAATAAAACTTTACATTTTTGTTGTCGAGCTATCACGTGCGTATGCGTCTCTTCGTGCCGTATTCACGTTCCTCTCCAGTTTGAACTGAACTAAACCCAGGAAATCACTGAAGTAATTCTAAGACATAAGAAGAGGGGTTATCCACACTAATTTACTTACTGTCGATGCCAAAACAGAAAGATTTTAAATTCACAAGGAACAGAAGCATAAGGGCAATATTATGAAAACTTGCTAAATGAAACTGAAGCTTATCGTCCAGACCGAAAGCGGCTCTCAAAGCTATCCCTAACAATTAACTTGATATCGACACATTAATATAAAGCTACTCCCAAATCCCAAAACTGATACTCGAAAAGCTAGATAGAGCCGATAATAATGCTCGGCAAGGGAAAGAAGGGAAAATTGAGAAGCGGACACCGAAAACCACTAACGCGGCCGATACCAAGCCTAAAGGGTAGCTACCGAAGCCAAATGCACTAATAATTGGGCTTCTGCTGATTGAAGCCGAAAGGGGGCCTAAATTGTCTATAAATAAGACCCTATGGGTCTCATTTTAAGAGACTTTCTCATTTTTCCCATTCTTATAATCCTTTCTTGTAGTGTAAACCCTAATTTCTATATCGATTTGAGGATTTTACTTAGACACTTCTATGTACTAAACAAAGTGATCAATAGAGAGTGAATCAATACTTGAGATAAATGTCATGAATTTCTTCATGATTTATGTTGCTAGTTTCTTCAATGTTTCTTCACGACAGTATTCCATGCATAATCCAACCCAAAATACCTTTCTACAAGTCGTTTAGCTTTCTAACTTGTGTTGCGCTTAGAGAACCCTTGTCTCAAGGTAATTGTTTGTTTTTTAGTCTCGCAAGCGTGATACTCACCCCTTGAGGGAAGAGTAACTAATCTTCGGGCTCAAAACCTTGATATCTAAGAAAGGGTGAACTAACTCAATCTTATAGGAACTAAATAATCCTTTTACTTCCCCTACGTCCACATCCTTAGACCTAATTCTGATGTTGACGAAAAATATTGTTAACATGTCATATTCGATAGATTAACCAAGTGTGCTTATTTCATTCTAGTAAGGAGTACAAGGTTGGATGCATCATTGGTAGCCTTGTATTTGAGGGAGGTCGTTAGACTACATAGAGTTCCTACTAGTATCGTTAGTGATAGAGATACACTGTTTCACTAATGAGTTCTAGATAAGTCTACTTGTGGCTTTAAGGATTATGCTAAGCTTGAGTGCAACATAACATTCAAAAATCAATGGAAAAATATAGAGGGTGGATTAGGTTTTATAGGACTTGCTATGGATATGTGCCATTAACTTTGGAGATTCATGTGAGGATCATTCCTCCACTGGTTGAATTCACCAATAATAGTAGTTATTAGGAAAGCACTACGATGACACTATTTAAGACTTTATATAATAAACCTTATAGATCGCCATCATGTGGTGGAACATAACGAGTAGGATAACTGTTGGGACGGATATGGTCGAGGAGATGCTAGAGAAGATTGAGATAATTCGAAGAAGAATAAATGCTACCCAAGCTAGGCAGAAATCTTATGCAAATAGGAGACACTAAGAGTTGGAGTTTGTATTGAGGGATATAGTGTTTGTAAATTTTTCACCCCGGAGGAAAGTGATGAGATTTGATAGGATAGTAACTTAGAACCGAGATTTGTTGGATCCTTCCCGATTTTGGGTAGGAATGGGAATTTGGCATACAAATTTGGGACTCCGAAGAAGCTAGCTAGGGTTGGCAATTAGAATCGAGAACCGAAAACCCGAACTGAACCGATTCGAAAAGACCCGAACCTGAACCGAACCCGATGGGTCTCGGATCGGGTCTAGGTGATGAAAAATGCCATCAGGACCCGATCAAATCGAACCCAAATAGACCCGACCCGAAAGACCCGACCAAAAAACATTGAAATATATATATTTTTAGTGTTATTATTTGATCAGACCCGAACCGACCCGACCCGAGCTTCAACCCGACCCGAACTGAACTGAAGCTCGGGTCAAGTCCGGATTTTTGAAATGTATAGGCTAGACCCGACGAAACCCGACCCGCCTAGAACCGAGACCCGCCGGGTCGGGTCCGGGTCCATCGGGTCGGGTCTAATTGCCACCCCTAAAGCTAGCTGGAGTACATGGAATTGAAGTACAAGGAGTGAGACGCTTTGCGGAGAGGGATATGATCAGATTGCTCAGTCATTCTTCCCTTTTGTCCAAGAGCAATTGAATTTAGACTTAATTAGGGTTTGAAGAAATTAATGATCGAACCAGATAGGTCGCGGATATGGATATCAATCCGGAGAGACTTGCGATTTAGAACCAACTTCCTACGGATACTGATTTGGATAATGGTCTGGAGAGATCTCTGGTTTCAATAACAACCCAGAGAGGTCAAAATATATATTAATGACCCGTAGAGGTCACAAATTTTTGGAATACTAAATTTGAACAACAATGGATTTGGAAAGCTATCCAATACGACCGCAGATTTGACCTTGGATTTTCTTATCGGTTTGAAATGACCATAGAGTTTCTAACAATCTGAAGGGATTGTGGATTTAGCATGTGGCTACTAACTCTTAGGCGAGCACAGGAAGGCGAATACCCCGATTGAATAGGATTTCGGTTGGATTTGGCTTAACATTGGATTTAATTTTAGATTAATAAACTCAGTTATTCTTGGATTATGGAATTCGAACTTACGGGAATACAAAATACACATTCCATAAAATGGTATTTATTGTGGGCATATGTTAACCCGCCTTTTTACAATGTCGTTATACATCGGATTCGGATACATGAACTACATAATCGTCATAGCATATAGTCCGAAAGGATGATCGAATGACTTAGGACTCGAGTATGGATAAGGATATGAAGCTTCTAATAAGTTGGTTCACTTGAATGGAATTCTGGAACTGGTTAAGTATGAGTTTGGATCCGGATGCAATTCCGATTAGTAAGAATATGAAGCTTGGGTAAGAATATGAAGCGTGGGTACATATTTCAATTCAAACAATGGATTCTTATTGACTTGTAATTAAACAACAAGGCAAAATAGAAAAGTGAACACGGGAAATCGACCCGGAATCGATCGAAGACTCACCAAGCGGATTGTGCAACATGACGCTTGATTTGACCGAGTCAGTACCGATATGACCTGAAGGGATTGATGTTGATTAGAAAAAATCATAGATGAACTTGTCCTCGCTCTATGTATTAGTCCTCCCGACTTTTCGGATTTCCCTTTAGAATTTCGACCCGGTCCAAGTTGGTATACGCTTTTAAATGCACCACTTATCTCCCATGGGAAGTAGATCTTCTGGAAATGACGTGGAAGCTCTACTATTTTTCTACACTAACAATATATTATCTTTCTACTCTCGTAATTGAAACAATTGTGTTTGTAATCATACAACCTAAATAAAGGATTACACAAACTGGACATAGATCGATAATCGAACCACTATAAGTTTTACTCCTCCTTTACTTTTCAGCATTTCTTTCCTATCTGTGATCTGAGGTCGTTGATTGGATCTTTGTGATTGTTTTTCCTAGATTCGAGATTGAAAACTTAAGTTTAGTGCTTTCACGGTTATAACAATTATCAAAACTTAATATTACTTAATGTATGGTTTAAAAATAAAAATTCAAATTAGCTACACATGATTTCAGTGTAAAAATATAGGTAAATACTTATCTAAATTATTTTCTCTTAAATATGTTAAACATATACGGTGACAAAAAAATAATTCGTATGTGCAAGCTATTTAGTTGTAAGGCATTTTTTTTTTTTTTTTTTTTTTTTTTTTTTTTTTGCAAGGCTTATTTAGTTATAATATTTTTGAGTCAAACTCTTTTAGTGTTAATGAACCGCCAAAGTTACCTATATATAGATATTTCAAAATTTTACTGTTACCTAAAAATAAAATTTAACAAATAAACTTACTTTAATGATTAAAAATGTTTTGCTACAAATATTACTAAATCAAAATATGATTTACCAAATAAAAATTTCTTTATCAATTCAAAACGCGCCTCTACAATATTATTAAATCAAATCGTTTAAAAACAAAATCTAAGAAATGTTTCATCTTCATATGGTAATTCTTTATTGATTAATAATAGAAATAAAAAATTGAAACTAGCAAAAACTAAATAGTCATTGCAAGTTAAAAACGAAAAATAAAACCAATTACATACCTAGAAAATGTTAAATAAGCTTAGCATTTTGTACTGTTGGTTAGATTGGCTTATGGTCGAGCTTCTTACTCACTTGTCACAGTAGTTGGTTCAACCTCCTGGAGCTCAAACTGCCACGCGTCAGACATGTGATAGTGGTCACTGTGTCCTGAATGCATAAAAGATGAGTTCTATTAACACCACCATTCACTTGTTTTCATCAATGTATAAAGTACTATGATACCAGGTTTGTTGTGTCTGAATGTAACATGAGAATAAACTACAGTAGTAAAATATTTTCACCTGATAACATACTCCCACTTCACAGCTCTCCATCATGTGACTAGCCCTATGAAAAAGGTTGGGTGTTGAGGGGTGGTGGGGTGTGCGTACCTACACACACAAATAAGATGAGTTTGATCCATCCACACACTTGTGTGGATTGAATAGTCTTGCATATATATTCCATATATCGTACCAATTTATTATCTTAACACTGTAATCTGTACCTGGAGACCAGTATGTACAATTTGCATTTAGTTAATGTTTTTTCATTACTCATAATATCAACATATGTTGAAGGTTACTGCTATATTAGATGGTTGAACTACATACATACTCAACATGTTTAGAAGTATATTTAAGTAAATGTTTAGTTAACCATAAATAACGGGAAGGGCTTTAGCCATATTGTTCTTCTACTTTCATCATAGTATGATAACTGGGTTGATAGAATATTCATGTATGAAACCTATGGATAGAAACAGTATTTTTTTTCTGATATGTACTACTCTTGAAGGACGTGTAGACTTCAAACACTATACTTCCAGTTACTTCTCCACTTCTTTTACATTGAATTTTCAACAACTTAACTGAAATTCCTTTTGCATTTAGTAAGAAACCTTTGACCTATCCAACTATTTAGATTCAAGAAGTTTGCAGCTAGTGTTTTTTTTTTATGATATATCTTTCAACTATTAAGAATCATGCTTTGAGGGGGGAAATGGGGTTTTGCTAGTGTGTTTATCCTAATAGAACTCCAATTGCTGCCTTTGTATAGTGGGTACCCATGCATTATTTTCTCCACAATCTAAAATAATGAACAAAAAAATAAAAATCAAAAAATCAAAAAAGGTGGTAAACAAGCATCCACGTAATACAATCATTCATCATATGATCTCTTCCTCAAACTTGATTGGCTCAGTTACCCACAGCCAAAATACGAATAGAAGCCACACCACACAATAATCTAACACTATGTATATAGTTTCATTTCACTGCTCCCAGCAATATTATTAGTTATTACAACATCCATTTCAAATAAACATAGGAGAGGAAACTTCCATCTCCTCCACAAACCCTAAATCCATCCCATGTCATCCTCCAAATTGTTTTGCAACTACTGCCACTCTTCCAACTACAACCTCAATGGCTACTCCTGTCCTCATCACAACACTATTGCCGACCTCAACGCTCCTTTAGACTTTCTCGATTCTTCCAATCCCAATACTATTTACTCTACTGCTACCGCGACATCGACCAATACCAACAAAAATAATCATAATAATAATAGCGTTCAAGAGTTGCAGGAGTTCCAGTTTCTGGGGAACAATGAAGTCGACGCTCTGGCGTGGTTGTTCAACGACAATCCGCCTAAGGAGGAGGAGCGACCGGAGGAGAGGGCCTGCGGCCCTAAACGCCATGACCGACACGTGGTCGCGCCGATTGGTTTCAGCGATTATCTCGAGATGGATGGATTTCGGCATTCGTGCAATAATATGGGCGGCAGGTTGACGTTTGATGTTTGCGCCAGCGGCACGAGTTCGGCCGATTCGATGATTAGACACTCGCCTCCTGCGCCTATGGAGATTCCTACCACCGTCATCGGTAACATTGTGAGTTTAATTTCCTTGTTGATTTATCGATTTAATTTTGAATTTTTGATCCTCAAATTGCTCGAATGTTTTCTGATAGCCGACGGTTTGAAATTTGAATGATGGAACGGGTTTACGTAACGAAAGGGGAGTAACGAGTGTGAGATTTATGGTTGTGAAATTATATCTCGGTAGATAAAAGATTTTTTTTATGGCGGATAGTGTGCCGGAATAAAGTGCGAGATAATAGTGCCAACGTCCTTAATCATTTCGCTCTTTCCCTGTCTAACATGTTGCATTACGCTTTTGGCGTAAAGGTCTAGTATATTCTGTTCAATGTTCATTCGCTTCTATATTTTCTTGAAGATGATCTTTTTGCTATATCTCATTGGTTGAATGCAGATTTGTCTATTTTATATCTTCTAAACAACATCGAAATGGGTTTTTAAGTGTATATGTTATTTCAAAATTATGTATCCCCAATTTTCAAGTTCAGTGTTGCTTAAAGCATCCACCATAGCATTCTTTTTTATCAATATATACGAATTATATAGTTACGGCTAGAACAATGTTAAACACATGTTAAAATTGATTATATTGTCCTAATATCATCATGAATTTTTTTTATATAAAACACTACTTTGAAGAAATTTTTTCTTTAACAAACAAATGTCATTCTTGATATGTGTTTAAACACATGTTAACAACCAGGTAAAATCTTGTGCTTCTATCTTCTATGTATCTAAATAAACCGGTTAAGGTGATCTATTTATTATGGCCACTAAATCAAATTTAATGCTGATAATTAAAAAACCAATGTTTACTGGAGAGTGGACACATGAGATCAGAAGAAGTGTGCTTCATTAACAACACCGTTTACCAATGTTTTGAGATGCGTAATGCCATCATTTGGAGGTTGAATAATTGTAATTTTTTGGAATATAAAAGAGCATGGAATAATGGAATAAAGGTAGGTATTGAGAACTTATCCAAATTCTAACAATTCGTGCAAATAACATACCAATGATAATGTTTCAGGTGCATTGCTGTCATTAAAATAAAACATATCATACTTAATCATGGAGTGTGTCACTTACAGACAAAGTAACTAAACAAGAAAGATTGCTTACTTTACCAATTCTTTGTATTCCATTTGTGCAACAGATATCCGAACTTTAGGTTTATTTTACTCTTATATCATTTCTCCCAGTCAGCCTTGCTACAAAAATTAATGAAATAACAGAAAAAGTGATTGATTGTCTATTTACATAAGTGAATTCCTTTAAACTTTGATCTGTTCAGCCTGATATTTATTAGTAACAACCCTTTTCTGTAAATGTACATACTAGGCAGCTTTATAGTATTGAATTGCTAAAAATAGTAAATTACGAAACTAATCAAGTACTTACCAAAAGTGTGTATATTATATTGGTGATTATACAAATAGAATATTGTGGACAGTAGAGTGATCCCCACCAAAACCCAATGAATACAGTACATTCTAATGCCTTACTGTAGTATTCTGTCACAGGACAGGACACTAACAAATGACAAATGAAGCATAAATATATAATATGTGATTAGTAATCTAATTTCACTATGTTTAGGCATCTGCATGTCAACTTCAAAACAATATTCAAACTGATTTAACACGCAGTAATTAAAAAAGATATTTCATTTTACAGAATACAAATTTGGTTTGTGATACCATGTGCTTTCTGCTCTCTTAAACATTTGCAGGCAGACTAAACACACAAGTATAGACTAGAAACTCCCCCCTGAAAACTTTATTTACATGTAGATGAGGGCTCCTTTGTACAACGACGCATCGAGCTGCAGTTACACCAAAGAGCAAATGGGCGAAGGCATTGCATCAAACCAACCCGACCCGAACCCAGATCGGGAAGCTAAAGTACTGCGCTACAAAGAGAAGAGAAAGAAAAGAAGATACGAGAAACAAATTCGGTACGCTTCTAGAAAAGCTTATGCTGAAATGAGGCCGAGGATTAAAGGTAGGTTTGCAAAGACGCCGGAAGTCAGTAATGCCCCGGTTAATGAAGTCAATAATGACAATGATAACAGTAATATTATTTCTAATTATGATCAGGAGAGGTTTGATTTTGGTTGGTACCATCAGCAATCTTGATTTGATTAGTTGTCATTAATATTATTGTTGTTAATTTGTTGCTATTTATATTTATATTAATGATAGATTATATAGATAAGCTCCTCTAGTTCTGTGTTGGAAATGAATAATGCAGAGCTGATGATTTGTGATTGTATGATGAATTATGTATATGCATTATTCTACATCGATTTGATTGGTAATATATATGTAGCGGCTTGCAGCTTTGCTGCATAAATTTGCTTATTATTTTTGGTTCATTGCTTAGATGGTTTTGTGATGTCCTGCTTCAGACTTTCAACCATTAATTTACTCACATGATGGGAACTGTTAAGCAGAAATGAATATGGAACTTTAAAGAAAACTCTATGTCAGAATTAGCAAGAAATACGTATGATTTATATTAATATATATGACAAAATTCAGATTGAAAGGGAACACAGTGTTATTAAATTCGTTTATGAACACATGCTAATGGCATTTCCCATTTAGATTGAAGGGGGACACAATGATGTCAAAACAGAGGTAGTAAATTTACATTTTTGAATCATGCTTTTTATCCAAGTAAAAGTCACTCTCGCTGCAAAGGAATATAAGGAGGTGTGTAAACCGTTCGGATCGGACTGGACGGAGGTGTGTCATAGTCCTATCATATAAAAGATTCAGACGGATATAGACCAGATAAACATTTAGTTCGAGCATTGTTCATACGATTTGAATTGGACTGGACGGTGGTGTGTCATAGTCATGTACAATTGTACGGACACGAAGCAGACAACTTATAGTTTAACAACATATTGTGGTGTCCGATGTACAACCCTAATATCAAGGGACTGAACCAGCATAGGTTAAATCCCAGTAGAAGAATAAGGGAAGGAGAGAATTCCATTAAAGAGACGATTGAAGTTTTCCGCAAGTTCTATGTATCTATTTAGAAGCATTCTTCCCAACTAAATAACGAGGATTCCATCACAATAGCGGAAAGACAGCGTCGATTGCAGTAGTGAAGAAGAATTTAGGAAAATTTGGAACCAAAGAGGTCCTGCTAAAGTCTAAACTAATGCGGCAGCGTGCATGCACAAATGGGGTAAAGATGGATGGATTAGCCGCTAGGTGAATGAAATCCGTTGTATCCACTGTTATCTGTCCCTCTATATCCAATCAATCAGGATCCCTCAATTCCACTTAATTAAACCATCATACTTAATTGCAAAAAGGTGGAAATCAAGGATTTTGATTAGTTGGGTATAGAAGGACAAGGCATTTGGGTATAGCGGATTTGCTCTGACTACGTAGCAATCCGTTTGTTACTTACGAGGAGCAAAGCTCCATACACAATCATAGCCGGTCTGACCGGTTATATCAAATAGAGCAAGATTTTGAATCATTCAAGATGGCAATGTCATTCGTTTCTTTAGGGTTTTTTTGCACACTCTTGATAATCGTGCTAGATATATTTCCGAATCGATCGTAAATCAATTTAATTTTAAAACTATACCAAACCAACCAAATCGTTTAATTGATTTAACCAAATAAAGTTTTCTTATACTATTCGATGATGATTAGAAGTTGACTGAAGACTGTATGTATATCCATTACATAGCATCTCAAAACGTGACATAATTAATTATCTCTTGAATTGTAAGTGCCCATTAAAATTTGTTAATCTCATTGTCAATTTTGTCTTATTGCCAATAACATTTCTGGCTCCTAAAATTGAGTTGTCCATTTAAGTTTACGTTAGTTTTTATATATCATTTGTTATTGATCATTGATTGTTGAACCAATTTTGATCGTTTGACCTATTTGTTTCATCTTACTTATAGCTAATCTAATGTAGATTTCATTGTGAATTGATTAATGCATGTACAAAAATAGTGTACGCATGAATAATTGATAATGCCATAAATATAGGCAATAAGGTGTGCCCCTCTCTCTCTCTCTCTCTCTCTCTCTCTCTCTCTCTCTCTCTCTCTCTCTCTCTCTCTCCCCCTCCCTCCCTCTCTCTCTCTCTCTCCATATATATATATACAGAGAGAGAGAGAGTAATAGTACATAGTCTTATACATAATGTATAACTGAGTATTCCATGTATAAGACGTAACATAAATACCTAATACCGATCTTTATGCATCCAAAAGTCAAGTTATCTAACTAGCGTATCTCCAGAAAACCTAGAATCGCAACCTACTAAAAAAATTAATTGATAACTGCCTAAATAAAATGAGAAAACAAAGAGTCAGACCGAAGTTTGGAGCAGACCTAGCCTTAAAATATCCACATAAATAAGCAAAAGCAAATGTGCTTAACAAAATATGAGCAAAAGGGAAGCTAAGCTCACTCTCATTTACACTACAAGAGAAACAGTCGTTTCTAACGGTCAGAGGCCGCTGGAGGTCGTTAGAAAGGCCGTTGGAAGCCATTGGTATACAGATCAACGGTTTCCAACGACTTCCAATGCAACCAACGTCTAATTTCCAACGGCTTCCAACAGATACATTTGGCCACGTATCACCTCTTTCTAGCCAATGGGACGATGGAAATGGTTGAAATCCGTTGGAAATAGGCTGTTGATAGCCGTTGAAAATGGCGTACCTGTAAGCCGTTGATTTCCGTTGCTCGCCGTTGGAAATCTGGGTGTTTTTTCTCTAGATTTTAGACTTGTCACTTCCAGCCGCAACCACATATACAATCATCAAAACTGCTATATTTCGAGCATATAACTCAGTCTCAACCACATATACAACCAAACACATAAAAAAAGAAAAATCAAACATAAAACGCATAACATTAACAAATATTTACATAATACAACAACCAAACGTCGCCAAAACAACATGATTCTACATACCATGTCCAAACTAGTTGTTTGTACCAAAAAATGGCGCAAACACCAATGATATGAGAATTGTACTTCACCAAGATGGTTAGGAAATAAATGGAGCCGCACTCAATGACAATTAAAAATGAAAATGTAAAGAAAGTAAAGTGGAGACAAGATTTTAGGGTGGTTCAGCCTTATGCTAGGCCTACATCCACTATGAAGAAGGTTTGTATTATCATAACAATGATTACAAAACATATAAACTCTTCTTTTTCATGCATCTTCTTGCTCTCTCAACATATTATCACTTTTACATACAAATCTCGCGTATGTTCACGGGATTTAATGAAGGAGTGGTGGAATCTATGGAGGAGAAGGATGAATGAGCGACAGAGGAAGAGTACATTTTTGGTTTTTTCCTTATGAAATTTGAATGGATGTCATGGCCAGATGGATGAAAGATCTTCGAATGAAGGTGATGATCATGATTGGAATGCTTAAGGAATGGATGAGGAAAGAATTTTGCAGCACTGTGGCCAGAAGTTCCTCCCTTTATGGTGGCAGCCATGGCCTATATATAGGTGAGCTCCTGTGAAGAAATGAGCTGAAATTCATATATGCAGGCTGCGGATCGCTTGTCACATGAATTACTAAAATGCCCCAGCCTAGTTGTAGCCAACTGTCGACAACTATCTCCAGCTGTCCAATACAAGAGACTTTATAAGAGTGAACGACTTTGCGAGGGTGAGCGAGTGCGTAGGTCCGAATAGTTTGGGTGAGCGACCAAAGTTTGTAGATCAAAATGTAGATGCGACCCTTTAAGAATTGGTATACGATCGATTGGCGGAGAGTACCTAATTGAAGTGTTAGCAACTGATTGATGAATGAGCGGGTAACTGTGATTGCAATCTACGAACAGATAGGAGATGCATGTGCGACTTCGGGCCTTTCCGTGTTTCACGTTATACTCGATCGACCTGGTTAGTATGAACCAACGACTTTAGAGTGGAGCACGTGACTGGAACCACTTCTTCTCTTTGTCTTGTATGACCGTTCTCTTCGGTAAAAGAATGAGCGACTTCTTTAAATATAGATAATACTTGTGGGATGTACGAGCCTTACTGTTTTTGTGTTATGCTATTCTTGAGCTAGCTTCGTGTGTGCGACCTTTTCTATATGGCCACACTGTGTTGTATGACCGATCCTGATTATGCTAAGCGGACGACCCACCTTGTTATGGTATTCAAGCGACTTTGTTTGATAAAGCGTGTCCAACCTTTGCTCCCGTGTTCGTGTCATGGCCTATGTTTGACCTTGCTATGCACGAACGACTTTGGTTGAGGTATGAGCACATGAGCTTCGTGAGTGCTTGTCTTATGGTTTTACCCTAGACTTAATCCTTCAATGTGAGTATTAATCTTAAGAGATAAACATTTACCCCTCGAAGTCTGTAATTCTTAGTTTATAAAGATTTACATGATTCGAAATAATGAAATGTAACACCATTGGATGGATTAAGTCCAGTTCCCTGGAAGACGAGCATATAAAACTGAAGACCCTCATAGTCGCTCGTGCACAGACATAGTTGTCGGCTGACTGGATCTGACAAGCCATTTTTCCGAGTATAGTTTATGCGGGTTATTCAGGTTTGACTGAGCTGTTACGTCACTTTATTTTGAAAAGGCGTTTCAGTCTTCTTTAAATATCGTCTCTTCATTTTCCCGCTCTTTACATATTCTGTCTTTCTAAAAACCTTGCTTTAATGGCGGTTCTGCTGTAAAAGATTCCCTACTGCTTCCGATTACTCCCAAACTTCGATTGTGCTACCTTCTTTACTTATCATCTCGCCTGATCTTCCTAGATCGAGTTTCTTTAGTTTTGAAATCAGTTAGAGCACTTCTCCTTCAAAATCTTACCCGCTTGCTCGTTTGGAAGTGAATTTTTTCCTTTGGACTTTCCTTTTGGGTTAATCCAACCAGCTCCATTAAAATTCCCGTTTGGTAAGAACCAGATTATTTGACCATGTATTGAAGTTTTCAGTAGCTTGCTATGATTGTGATGATTGAAAAACACCGATTTACCTTAGTATGCTCTAGGTTTTTGGATGTAATTGTTTGATAAACTCGATTTGCACAAAATCCCTTTTATTTTTTAATTTCAATGAAATGCCCGCAGGTCGCCTGTTGAAATGTCTTTGAAACGACGCTTTCAATTTACCATGCCTTCGTTAGATGTTTGATGGAACGCCTGTGTCGTAGAACTTTGATATTACCGTTATTGCTTTATATTCTGTTTGTTGCCAGTAGCATCTATTTGTCATACGCGACCAGTAGTTATTGACAGTTGACCGGGCCAAGGCTTTTGTATATGCAAGGGTCACGTGCGACCGATCGAAACTGGTTCGTTCTTGTTGGCTGAAATTTCCTTGTAATACTTAATTCGTAATGGCAAGCCCTACCACAAACTTTTAGGCTTGCTTATGCACCGGTAGATTTAAAGACTAGGTATAGTTTTTTGTTTGAAGGGCACATTCGCTTAAAGTTGATTTTCTTTTAATTATCAGCAACCTAGTTGTAACTTGTTTATTAAATATACCCATCCATGTAGAAATGCAAACTAAGAAACAATTTAGTCAAGATCCCAAGGAAGGGATCAAGTCTGGAGAGCCCGGAGGTTCCGGTCAGTTGACTGAAGCTGCCCTGGCTGTTGGTTCTGGAGTGATCATTAGCCAAATTTATCCCCAAACTTGAATCCTTGAATGGTTACCCTCTGACAGCCATAAATCAACACTCCCATTTGACTTATACTAGCAATTGCGTGCTCGTTTTGGATTTTCAGAAGGTGAAACCAGATTTCCAAGAAAAGATTACTCGGCCGATCGTCCGCCCCTGGATATGTAGCATTCAATCACCATATGTTGTCTAATGGAGAAGTTCCTCCTTTCAACTCCTATTTAGAATCCATTTTGCGGCGCCTGGCCATTTCCCCATACCAATTGCATCCCAATGGATATCATATTTTATTAGGGCTATACGTACTTTTTATGAGAGTCACGCAACGAGCACCTACTTTCCTGGATATTTGTTCCTTATATGCTTTCAAAAGAAGGGAGGCGGATGGTCCCTCTTTTATCTTTATGGAAGGCAGACATTGTAGGATTATTACTGGTTTAACAAATGGTGTCAGTGGGTTCCCAGATCAATATTTTTTCGTTCAATGTCCTATTAACTTCTACGTGCGGTGGATGGAAGGAGGTAACCGCCCCTGCTTTGGGATCTTTACTTTTTCCCCTTTTTTCATTAGTTCTTTTTCCATTTTGCAGTAATTCCTTCTAGTGAAGGCCTTGTCCTTAATCAGGCTCTTCTCAATTCTTTGGTTGCTATTGACAAGACTAGGAGAAGTAGACATGTGTTGCTTTCAGAGGGAAACCATTATAAATATCAGTTACTCCATCCCTCACGATCCATTAAGAAAACCTTGGCTTATACTCAAAATGCCACTGGGAAATCCCTTACCAAAAAGAAAAGCTTAGTCCTAGGCGATAGTAGTCAATCTTCTCCAGGGTCTTCCTTGCCTTTGACTACTAAAGGGAGTGACAAAGGAGTGGATGATAACATAGATGGTACAAGAGATAATATAATTTCTAAAAAGATTGTTGAAATCCTGCTCCCCTTATTATTCGAGAAGAGAAATCCAAAGGAACTTTTCGAGGTTTGGGAGACTTAGATACCATCAATTACCTTAGTCAGGGTGATACCATGACTTCTGATCCTGTAACGTCTAATATGGAGAGAACCCAAGAGTTTGCCCAACGGCTTGGGAAAGCAATTGATTTAGGAGCTCCCTTTGAAATTGGTTCGTTGTTAGATGTGTACCGAAATACGATCATTATAAGCACTTTATACTTTTTCGTAGTTCTTATAATTTCTTTGCATGCTCGCTAAAGTTTTGCTTTGTTCCCTTGGCCAGGTATAGGCATGAAACACTCATTATCAGACAGTTTCTCCCAACAAGATGACTCTATCGATCCATAAAGTCTTTTACAGTATCGCCTTTCTCGTCATTTGAAGCACTACCAGTCGTCCACGAGTTCTTAACTTCAACATATCCTCGAACCTCCACTGACTGATCCTTTAAGGAGGGAAGGATCTGGTCATGCGAAGATATTGGATAAGGGCGATAAAGGTGACAACCTTTTTGAAGGAGAGAAGAAGAAAAGGAGCAGGAATGATCGATGCAAAAGTGAGGTTTAGAAATGTTCTGTATCAGATAATTTCCTAGACCTTGGCGTTCCCACTTTCCCTGAATGATCCATCGTCCCAACCTCTACTCAAATCCAAATGATTCTCGACCGACCCCCCTATAAGGTTCCATCTGGTAACTTGATGCTCAAGGATCACTTCATAGGTTGGGATTTAAAAGGGATGTATTTTGACTTAGTTCTACATCCGAACGATAGGCGAGATGCTGTTTAAGGTTTAAGTACTACAAAGAGTTGTATGATTACCCAGTTTAACACTGCTAGAAGTCAACTCGAAACATGGTTGAACCTGGCCATGAGCAATGTTGATAGGCGACTAGAACACTGGGCCAAATTCGGTTATGATTTCCAGAGATTAAATGCTCAGCACCTTGACCATATTGACATCTTAGAGAATGATAAAGCTGGATTAGTTCACCTGATCAAGTTCAAGAGTCTGAAATTGCCTCTTTGAAGAGTGGGAACATTTAGAGTGAACAACTTGGAAGCTAAAAATGAGGAACTCAAGAGAGCGCTCGAGGTTGTAAGAGGGGAACTCCGAGAGGCTCAGTCTGCTCAAGAACTTGCTGAATGTCAATTGGCTTTAGAGAGACGGGCTTCGTCTTCTTATCAACAAGAAAAAACGGTTCTTGAGGGCAAGATTAGTTCTCAGAATGAGACTCTAAGGATTTTGAAAGAAAACAAAATCAAGGTGCGCAAAGATCTTGATGAAGCCAGAATTAAGACTGACAATACTATGTTCCAATTTTACATTTATAGTGTCATGAACCGCGGAAGCTTAAGCTATCTGAATAAGGAATTCCCACGGATTTTAGCTCTAGTTTGGGAACAAGTGCTCTCATACTCTAATGGTGCTGATGATGAATATCTTCAAAAGAAACTCTTGGAAGAATAAGATTGTAAGGCTTTGGTTGGAGGCAGGAAAATATTAGCAGATGAGCGAGCTCGATCTTCTAGGGGGAAAACCCCAGAGGTTACTACCACTCGTAGCCCATCCAGTCTTATTGATATTGAAGCCTCAAGCTATCAAACTCCCTCTGCAGATCACCCTATCCAAGATGCTACCGTACTTCAACCCATTAGAGAACACACAGTTCAGGAGAATGTTCTTAAACAGTGCACAAGCCATGACGATACTTCTTTAGATGTGAATGATTACAAGGTTGGCCTTGTATACCCAGTGATCCTAGGTAAATTTGATATCAATTAGTCCACATCGGATTTAGATTATCTTACTTATTCACCTGGGTTTGCTGAATTTTGTGCTTATTATTCATTTGCACCAGGTCCGCCCTTGCCATATCTTTTGTCCACTAGTGGTGTCGCTGTTCGAACTACCGCTGTTGATTCCATTTTAGTATCGACCAGTATCAACCCGTGCACCACACCTTTACGGGCGACCTCACATTACTTAACATGTATGATCTTGAAGACGAGGATGAAATTTGGAATATTAGAGTTGTGTCTACTCTGACACGCAGAAAGAAGCCCGTTGTGAGTAGCCCAGGAATTATTAACCTATCCTCTCCTTATAGTTCTTGCATAGACAAAGGAACAAAAGATGGATGTCAAGCAGTTAGTTCACCTCCTCCTTCCTCTGTTAAGAAGTAGCATTTGTGACCTTTATGCTTTAATTTCAATCTATTTTCTTATTTGTCATGCACTTAGACCGGTTGTGCATGCGAGTGCCGGTCCTCGCCTAATACTTTTATGCTCGTGTATCCATGTTGTAACGTTTGGTATTATAATGATTTCACCGTTCGTTTTTATGAATGGCATATTTCGTAGGGATTCGATCTTGTCAGTCGAACGACCCTATCAGATGCTTATTCTTTGTTGTAAAGCTGTAACGAACTTATGGTATGTTGTGGTAGAAATGATCGATTTTTCTTAAATTGTCTTGCTATAGTCACAATTTTAATTTTAATCGATCAGTTCATGACCTTTGTGTAACACCCCGAATTTCAATTAATACTAGTATTCACTAATTACAGAATAAATAATCTCAGATGTGAGAATTGGGGGAAACGGGCTGCGTCATTTCGTTCGTCTCGGAAAAATACGCAAAATAGAGTCCGAGTTTTCGAAAATCGGAGTCTGTATGGCCCAGTTATGGCCCGATGAAGTTTGCAGAAAATTCAAAACTAAAAACAGATTTAAAAATTTAAAATTGCAGATTTTGGAATGGAACAGGCAGGGTCAGGCGGGAAGATTCCCGCCCTACCCATGTCGACAGGGCTGTCGACAGGCCTGTCGACAGGGGTGTCGACTTGCCTGTCGACTTGCCTGTCGACAGGGGTGCGGCGTCCAGTGAACCTGGGTGCACCAGGTTGGGTTCTAGGCTGGCTTAGAGGGCTGGTTCTAGAGACTTCCTAAATCTAAGGGTCCTAATCTAATCTAGGGTTAATCTAAGGGCCTAAAACACTCACCTAATCTATAAATACACCCTAAACCTACCCTAATTCATTCATAATTAAATCTTGTAATTAAACTATGGCAAAATGAAACTTGATCATGGCCTCCACAAATCAATGAAGAGGGTTGCAAGCTAATCACTCTCTAATCAACCTCTCATCCATTATTAGCATCTTAATCTTCTTCATTTAAAGTGCAAATTTGCTAGTTGTGAGTTTCTATCACTTTGATGATCTTTTGTTAAACTAAGTAGATGAGATGTGATGAGATTTATGGTTTTGTATGTGGATTAATGAGTCTTGAATCATATGATATGATGTTAGCATTAATCCTATGTTTATGCATGTTGAGTATGTAAGTTTATGCAAGTTTAATATGATGTATGTTATGTTTGCATGATGCTAAATATGTAAGTTGTGGGCTATGTGATCATATGCATGTTATGCAAGTTCATGGTGATATGCTATGCAAGTTACATGTATGTTAATGTGCAAGATATGCTATGCAAGTTACATGTTTATTTATATGCAAGTTACATGTATGTTAATATGCAAGATATGCTATGCAAGTTACATGTTTATTTATATGCAAGTTACATGTATGTTAATATGCAAGATATGCTATGCAAGTTACATGTTTATTTATATGCAAGTTACATGTTTGTTAGTATGCAAGTTACATGTATGTTAATATGCAAGATATGCTATGCAAGTTACATGTTTGTTAGTATGCAAGTTCATGATGACATTATGCAAGTTTATGAGCTAATATGCAAGTATGTTATGCAAGTTAATATGTAAGTTATATGACATATTATATGCAAGTTATGTGACATGTTATACAAGGTTATATGCAAGATATGTGACATGTTATACAAGGTTATATGCAAGATATGTGACATGTTATGCAAGTTCACATGCAAGTTATGTGTTTGTTAATATGCAAGATGGCACCTTTGAAACATGTTCATACATATGTAAGTTGACACCTTTTATATGTGTTATGTCATGAGAACGAAATTACGTGGGAACGATGGGGTTAATTCAATGCATAAATTAATAAGATTGTGTGAAATTAACATAATTATGCATAACATAAAATAAATGGACATAGTATGGGAATTTGCCTATTAAGTTAGGTGTACCCATACTATGTGATGGGAATTTGCCTATTAAGTTAGGTGTACCCACACTTTGGAGTTGGGAATTTACATATTTAGTTAGGTCTACCCATATTCTTAAAAATGTGTGATTAATTAGGGATAATTAATATAAATTATGAGGGTGATTAATTAGGTGTAATTAATTGACTAAGACACGAGGTTGGACTCAGTTGTAGCGTAAAACTGCCCGGACCAAACCGGCTTAACCAGTTGCTACAAATGTTAGCCCAATGTGAGAGGTCTTAGGCACAAACTAAATACGTGATTAATGTAAAGACACGAGGTTAGACTCGGTTATGACATAAGGCTGCCCGGACCCAACCGGCTTAACCAGCGGTCATAAAAGACAGTCTAATGTGAGAGGTCTTTACAAAGGTTACGATCTTAATTAATTAAGAAACACTTAACCATATTAGCATGTAGAGGGACATGAGGGGTTAAGTGGGTGCCTTGGGTGGCATAAAGAACCTAGTGGGTTGCCTTGGGTGGCAATAGAAAATACGATTAGAATACTTAACCAAAGTGGAACATGTAATTAAAACATGATTAAAGGGTTAAGTGGGATACACTAGAAAAAGGGACAAGCTTAGGTGGGTAGCTTGTGGGAGGCCCATTTCAACCAGTAACCCATACGAATCTTTGTGGGCTCGACCCATGTCGAGGACGGGACACGCATACTGGGTTTGACTGTAAGAGGCAAACGGGTTAGCGGTGGCAACGCAAGTCCAACGGGCTTCATATGCGTGAGTGGGCCCGGGCTGGTAGGTAAGCCGTTGTTGCATCGTGTAGATATAAGCCGTGCACCGTTAATTATATCGGGTTGCCACGTTGGGGAATGGTACACCCCATGGTGGGGCCAGCACGGGTATCTACGTTAAGGAGCCGATCGAATGGGGAGTAGTGTGTACACCTAGTGGATTGTAGGGCCCCGTGGCGTCTACTTGGTCACCTAGGGGTACGCAAGTACTATTAAGTTAATTTTATAAGTCCTTAGGTGGGATCAACCTTTAAGTTAGGAACGACTGGTGTGGTGCAGTTTAGTAATTTACCTTAGGAAGGGTAGATGCGTCTTTATCTTTTATCTTAGTTTAGTTGACTGCTTAGTATAGCCGTACATCCCTATATGTTACCGTATATCAATTTATGTCTTCTCTGGTTACTTTAACGATTGTATTGTTAAAGTTATAGGACTCGCTCAGACTTATGTCTGACCCCGTTGTTTTTATCTTTTTCCCAACCCTCAGGTCCTACGGTGGATCCTAGCAGTAGTGGAGCTTGATCGGATTGCTGTTCCAGTCTTTAGGAGCTTGGATAGATGTAAAGCTCCAGTTACCCAGTTATCTTTCCTTTTGTCATGGCTATTGTATGAGAGTGGGATTATGTACTTCTTTACTTTGATGGATATTGTACTTGACTTTTATTGTGGTTTTATGATGTAACCAGACATGTTTTACTTCCGCTATTATGAGATGATGTTTTAAAATTTCAAGTACTATTTATATCTGTCTTGTTGTAATTTTTCTGTTCTATATTCACTAAAATACTCCACCGATGCTATGGCATTCCCTTAGTGAGTGATCATAGCGGGAGTGGGGTGTTACACGTGGTATCAGAGCTTAAGGTTACCGGAACAGATAAATTTTTTGAGAAAAATATTTTTTTTTTTAGAAAATAGTAAAGGTATTATTTTTGGAAAAAGTATTTTCAAAAACATGTCTTTTAAGAGAAAAGTTTTTGAAAAAGAAAAGCATAATCCCCAATAGCCATATCTTTATCTTTCGGAATCTCCTTTTTGAATCTTTCCTCTTTCGTTTCAGCATGGCTGAAGATCTTAACATCCCGGAGGGTTTAGTTATACCACTATGGTATAGGAGGTTACAAGAGGCTAGGGCCGCGGCTGCGGGTCCAGCCAATGCTACTACACCAGAGGCAACCGCTCCTCCTCCTCAGCCTAGAGTGGATAATTTTGCTAAGATTTGTAAGGAGTTCAAGGCTATAGGAGGAAAACCTTTTCTAGGATCAGAGACTTTCGTAGAGGCTAGAGATTGGCTTAAGGAAGTGGAAGAGTTGCTAGATATCTTTGAAGTGGAAGAGGGAAAGAAAGTCAAGTTAGCGGCTTGGTTAATGAAGGGAGAGGCCCCATTCTGGTGGGAGGTCACTAATGGAGAACGCCCTGTTGAATCTTGGGCAGATTTCAAGCAAAGGTTTGGGGCTAAGTTTCTCTCAAGGGCGGAAGAGAATCTGTTTATGGAGAAGTTCTTGAATTTAAAGCAAGGGAATCTCACGGTGAAAGAATATGTCAACAAATTCAATCAATTAGCAAGGTTTGGCATAGAGTTGGTGAATACACCGGAGAAGAAGGCTTTGAGGTTCGTTAGAGGCTTGAACGAACCATTGCAAGGAATAGTTATGACTCACATACCAATGGGGGCCACCTTTGAGAAGCTTGTCTACATGGCACTTATGCATGAGGATGATAAGAATTCTAAGGCACCAGAGAAGAAGGGGGATCAGAAGAAACCGCAACAACAACAACAAGGCAAGGGTGGAAAAGGTAATGGTGACAAGAAGAAGAAGAAGTGCTTCAATTGTGGGACCCCAGGCCACCTCAGCAAGGATTGTCGCAAAAAGAAGAAGACCGGTTGCTTTCATTGTGGTGAAGCAGGACATCTTGTGAAGGATTGCCCAAAGAAGGGGCAGAGGACGGGGTCTACCTCAGGAGGTCAGGTGCAAGCTCTTATAGCACCACCTCAGTCAGGGGGGCAAGTTCAGGCTCTCTCAGTTCCACCGATTCAGCAGAGAGGTAGAACTATTTCCGTTGAAAGTCTGGTTTTTCTGTTAGATCATCCAGTTCGTACTTTGTTTGACTCTGGCGCATCGCATTCTTTTATCTCATCATCGTTAGTTGAGTCACTGCACTTAGACACCAGTCTAGTTGATGATCCCTTGGTTGTTTCAAACCCAATTGGGGGCTCCATATATCTGTCTATGATATGTTTGGGTTTGAAGATTTCTATACTTAGCGTTGAGTTTAGATGTGATGCTTTTGTATTGGGCTTCACGGGCTATGGGTTGATTTTGGGCATGGACTGGTTATCCAGTAATGGTGCCGTTCTTGATTGTGAAAGGAGAGTTGTCAGGCTTATGACCCGCTTGGGTAATGCTCTCGAGATCTCTTGTAATCCCATGGAATCTGTTTTGCTAAGTTATCTTGAATCGCTCGATGCTTCGGTCGAGAGTTTGCGTTCTGTCAGAGTAGTCCGGGAATATCCGGATGTGTTTGAAGAAGTGAAGGATTTGCCTCCGAAGCGGGAGATAGATTTCCGAATTTATTTGGTGGATAATGCCAAACCAGTGTCTTTGCCAGTGCGCCACATGGCTCCTCGTGAGAGAAGAGAACTTCATAAGCAAGTAGGGGAGTTGCTTGAGAAGGGGTTCATAAGGCGAAGTATATCGGAGTGGGGAGCTCCAGTAGTGTTTGCCACGAAAACGGATGGGTCCCTCAGACTTTGTGTGGATTATAGAGAACTTAATAAGCTCACAAAGAAGAATAGACACCCATTATCGAGGATAGATGATCTCTTTGATCAGTTGGTTGGCGCCTCAGTGTTTTCGCAGATGGACTTAGCTACAGGGTTTCATCAGTTGAGAGTGGCGGAGGACAGTATAGAGAAGACTGCTTTCCGGACTCCGGATGGTTTTTATGAGTGGCTTGTGATGCCATTTGGGTTGACAAACGCCCCTGCATACTTTGTTGATCTAATGAGTAGAGTGTTCAGAAAGTATTTGAATAAGTTTGTAGTGGTCTTTGTGGATGACATCTTGGTCTTTTCCAAGAGTGAAGAAGAGCATGCCTTACATCTCGGAGAAGTGTTGGAGACTCTTCGAGCACATAGTCTTAGAGCTAAATTCTCTAAATGTCATTTTTGGAGAAGAGAAGTGCGATTCTTAGGGCATGTGGTCTCTAAGGAAGGGATAGCTGTGGATCCCGCAAAGATAGTATCTATCCAGGATTGGAAAGTTCCTAGAAATGCTACCGAGGTAAGAAGTTTCTTGGGTTGGCAGGATATTATAGGAAGTTCATCAAAGACTTCGCGAAGATATCAGCCCCATTAACCCGCTTGACGAAGAAGAATCTGGTTTTCTCATGGGACGTAGATTGTGATGATGCTTTCCGACGGTTAAAGAGAGCTTTGACCACCGCTCCAGTTTTAGTGCTTCCAGATGGGAGTAAGCCGTTTGTTGTTTATACCGATGCTTGTGGGACAGGATTAGGCGCAGTCTTGATGCAGGAGGGAAGGGTAATAGCCTATGGAGGAAGGCAATTGAGAGTGCATGAGAAGAATTACCCTACCCATGATCTAGAGTTGGCCGCGATTATTTTCGCACTTAAGTCTTGGCGCCATTATCTTCTTGGTGAGAGATTCGAGTTGTTCACTGACCATAAATCATTGAAGTACTTATTCTCTCAGAAGGATTTAAACTTAAGACAGCAAAGGTGGATGGAGTTCTTAGCATCCTATGATTTCGAGATAGCGTATACCCCTGGCAAGGGTAACGTGGTGGCAGATGCCTTGAGTAGAAAAAGGCTATCTTTGAGTCCATTGTTCGTGGAACGGCGAAGCTTGGAGTTTCTTTCTTTGTTCGACTTCAGACCTTCTGTTGACTTTGTACCTGGTTTGTTGGCATCCTTGGAGGTTAGACCTACTCTCTTGGGACGGATTGGCGAGGCTCAGCGAGGCGACCCACAGTTGGTTGAGTTGGTAGAGAAGCCTATAAGGGGGGAGTCGTCCAGCCATTTGGGTAGATACACCATAGATGATAAGGGATGGTTGCATAGAGACGGTAGACTTTGTGTACCGCAGGATGAGGGTTTGAAGAAGGCTATCTTGGATGATGCACATCGTTCAAGAATGACTATTCATCCCGGTGGAGACAAAATGTACCAAGATATGAAGAGAGTTTTCTTCTGGGCCGGTATGAAGAAAGATGTGGCCGAGTATGTGGCTAGATGCTTAGTGTGCCAACAAGTTAAAGTGGAGCAAAGGAAACCCAGTGGGTTGCTACACCCATTGGAAGTTCCGCAATGGAAGTGGGACAGTGTCTCGATGGATTTCATCGATGGGTTACCGAGATCGAGGAAGGGCAATATGGGAATTTGGGTTGTGGTAGACAGACTTACCAAGAGTGCCCATTTTATACCCGTGAAGAGTAAGAGGACCGCTCCATGGCTTGCTTCGGTCTATGTTAGAGAGATTGTTAGATTGCATGGCGTACCATCCAGCATTGTGAGTGATCGAGATCCTATCTTCACTAGTGAGTTTTGGAGAAGTTTGCAAGAGGCGGTAGGGACTCAGTTGTGTTTGAGCACCGCATATCATCCTCAGACGGACGGTCAGACCGAGAGGGTGAACCGTATCTTAGAAGATCTCTTGAGGCTTTGTATCTTGGATTTTGGAGGTACATGGGAAGAACATCTTCCTTTGGTGGAGTTCGCATACAATAACAGCTTTCAGTCTAGTAATGGCATGGCACCTTTCGAAGCTCTTTATGGAAGGCCTTGTCGATCTCCTACATGTTGGTGGGAATCTACGGATAAGAGCTTGCTTGGGCCAGATATGGTTAGAGAGACTTCAGAGAAGATTGATTTGATTCGTAGAAGGATGAAGGCAGCGCAAGATAGACAGAAATCTTATGCGGATCGGAGAAGGACGGATCTTGAGTTTGAGGTTGGGGACATGGTTTTTGTCAAAGTATCTCCATTGAGAAATGTTGTTCGCTTTGGGTCCGTTGGGAAGTTAGCACCGAGGTTTGTTGGGCCGTTTCCTATTAAGGAAAGGATTGGACGGATGGCATATAGGGTGGAGTTGCCCGACAGACTTAGTGGTGTTCATGATGTATTCCATGTATCACATTTGAGGAAGTGCTTACATGAGACCGCAGAGGTGGTAGAGCCGAGCTTGCTTAGAGATGTAGAGGTAGAGCGTGATGCGACGATTCGACGAGCTCCTACTCGCATCCTTGGGTCAGAAACTAGGAAGTTGAGGAATAGAGAAGTTCAGCTAGTTAAAGTGCAATGGGGAGATGACGAAAGCAATGCTACTTGGGAGACGGAAGCGAAGATGCGTTCTTTGTATCCATTTCTTTTTGAGAGTATGTCTTTTAACTTCTCCTTTATCGCTTGTCTAGTACTTATCTTATCTTTAGTATATCCTCTCGCTAGTACCTATGACCTTTAGATAGGGTAAAACCTATGGTTGAAACATGTGTTTGAAACATGTTATGGTTGATGGATGCATGTGGATGCAATTGTTTGCTAGTGGTTGCTCGTGGATGCATATACACACACATTAGGCACTAGATCGGCTCAGTCACTTCATGTTGCATATCGCACAAATGGATGTGGTAGTTAGATTGATGGATGTATCATGGCTGTGTTATCATATGGATGATGC
The DNA here is from genome assembly GCA_030737875.1 of Allium sativum. Lineage (NCBI taxonomy): Eukaryota > Viridiplantae > Streptophyta > Magnoliopsida > Asparagales > Amaryllidaceae > Allium > Allium sativum. The sequence goes on from CM060925.1 coordinate 314,350,430, forward strand.
ATTTTTGTGTATGGTTGTGCACGCATATAGAAATTGTATGTGTCAATAGGGTTTCGCATACATATTGGATGCATGGCACTATCATGGTTTGCATTAAGGAGGTCGACTGAATCAGTAGACCGCCTGATTTTGCATTAGTATACGGACATATACACGCACTTTCTGCATATGTTCATACATCATTAGAAGTTTCTAAGGATAATGGTTGCTTGTGGTTGATGGTTTAGTAGATGGTTGTTTGGCTGGTAGGATACGTTCTCCTTAGCTTAGAGATTTCGGGGACGAAATCCTTTAAGGAGGGGAGAATGTAACACCCCGAATTTCAATTAATACTAGTATTCACTAATTACAGAATAAATAATCTCAGATGTGAGAATTGGGGGAAACGGGCTGCGTCATTTCGTTCGTCTCGGAAAAATACGCAAAATAGAGTCCGAGTTTTCGAAAATCGGAGTCCGTATGGCCCAGTTATGGCCCGATGAAGTTTGCAGAAAATTCAAAACTAAAAACAGATTTAAAAATTTAAAATTGCAGATTTTGGAATGGAACAGGCGGGGTCAGGCGGGAAGATTCCCGCCCTACCCATGTCGACAGGGCTGTCGACAGGCCTGTCGACAGGGGTGTCGACTTGCCTGTCGACTTGCCTGTCGACAGGGGTGCGGCGTCCAGTGAACCTGGGTGCACCAGGTTGGGTTCTAGGCTGGCTTAGAGGGCTGGTTCTAGAGAATTCCTAAATCTAAGGGTCCTAATCTAATCTAGGGTTAATCTAAGGGCCTAAAACACTCACCTAATCTATAAATACACCCTAAACCTACCCTAATTCATTCATAATTAAATCTTGTAATTAAACTATGGCAAAATGAAACTTGATCATGGCCTCCACAAATCAATGAAGAGGGTTGCAAGCTAATCACTCTCTAATCAACCTCTCATCCATTATTAGCATCTTAATCTTCTTCATTTAAAGTGCAAATTTGCTAGTTGTGAGTTTCTATCACTTTGATGATCTTTTGTTAAACTAAGTAGATGAGATGTGATGAGATTTATGGTTTTGTATGTGGATTAATGAGTCTTGAATCATATGATATGATGTTAGCATTAATCCTATGTTTATGCATGTTGAGTATGTAAGTTTATGCAAGTTTAATATGATGTATGTTATGTTTGCATGATGCTAAATATGTAAGTTGTGGGCTATGTGATCATATGCATGTTATGCAAGTTCATGGTGATATGCTATGCAAGTTACATTTATGTTAATATGCAAGATATGCTATGCAAGTTACATGTTTATTTATATGCAAGTTACATGTATGTTAATATGCAAGATATGCTATGCAAGTTACATGTTTATTTATATGCAAGTTACATGTATGTTAATATGCAAGATATGCTATGCAAGTTACATGTTTATTTATATGCAAGTTACATGTTTGTTAGTATGCAAGTTACATGTATGTTAATATGCAAGATATGCTATGCAAGTTACATGTTTGTTAGTATGCAAGTTCATGATGACATTATGCAAGTTTATGAGCTAATATGCAAGTATGTTATGCAAGTTAATATGTAAGTTATATGACATATTATATGCAAGTTATGTGACATGTTATACAAGGTTATATGCAAGATATGTGACATGTTATACAAGGTTATATGCAAGATATGTGACATGTTATGCAAGTTCACATGCAAGTTATGTGTTTGTTAATATGCAAGATGGCACCTTTGAAACATGTTCATACATATGTAAGTTGACACCTTTTATATGTGTTATGTCATGAGAACGAAATTACGTGGGAACGATGGGGTTAATTCAATGCATAAATTAATAAGATTGTGTGAAATTAACATAATTATGCATAACATAAAATAAATGGACATAGTATGGGAATTTGCCTATTAAGTTAGGTGTACCCATACTATGTGATGGGAATTTGCCTATTAAGTTAGGTGTACCCACACTTTGGAGTTGGGAATTTACCTATTTAGTTAGGTCTACCCATATTCTTAAAAATGTGTGATTAATTAGGGATAATTAATATAAATTATGAGGGTGATTAATTAGGTGTAATTAATTGACTAAGACACGAGGTTGGACTCAGTTGTAGCGTAAAACTGCCCGGACCCAACCGGCTTAACCAGTTGCTACAAATGTTAGCCCAATGTGAGAGGTCTTAGGCACAAACTAAATACGTGATTAATGTAAAGACACGAGGTTAGACTCGGTTATGACATAAGGCTGCCCGGACCCAACCGGCTTAACCAGCGGTCATAAAAGACAGTCTAATGTGAGAGGTCTTTACAAAGGTTACGATCTTAATTAATTAAGAAACACTTAACCATATTAGCATGTAGAGGGACATGAGGGGTTAAGTGGGTGCCTTGGGTGGCATAAAGAACCTAGTGGGTTGCCTTGGGTGGCAATAGAAAATACGATTAGAATACTTAACCAAAGTGGAACATGTAATTAAAACATGATTAAAGGGTTAAGTGGGATACACTAGAAAAAGGGACAAGCTTAGGTGGGTAGCTTGTGGGAGGCCCATTTCAACCAGTAACCCATACGAATCTTTGTGGGCTCGACCCATGTCGAGGACGGGACACGCATACTGGGTTTGACTGTAAGAGGCAAACGGGTTAGCGGTGGCAACGCAAGTCCAACGGGCTTCATATGCGTGAGTGGGCCCGGGCTGGTAGGTAAGCCGTTGTTGCATCGTGTAGATATAAGCCGTGCACCGTTAATTATATCGGGTTGCCACGTTGGGGAATGGTACACCCCATGGTGGGGCCAGCACGGGTATCTACGTTAGGGAGCCGATCGAATGGGGAGTAGTGTGTACACCTAGTGGATTGTAGGGCCCCGTGGCGTCTACTTGGTCACCTAGGGGTACGCAAGTACTATTAAGTTAATTTTATAAGTCCTTAGGTGGGATCAACCTTTAAGTTAGGAACGACTGGTGTGGTGCAGTTTAGTAATTTACCTTAGGAAGGGTAGATGCGTCTTTATCTTTTATCTTAGTTTAGTTGACTGCTTAGTATAGCCGTACATCCCTATATGTTACCGTATATCAATTTATGTCTTCTCTGGTTACTTTAACGATTGTATTGTTAAAGTTATAGGACTCGCTCAGACTTATGTCTGACCCCGTTGTTTTTATCTTTTTCCCAACCCTCAGGTCCTACGGTGGATCCTAGCAGTAGTGGAGCTTGATCGGATTGCTGTTCCAGTCTTTAGGAGCTTGGATAGATGTAAAGCTCCAGTTACCCAGTTATCTTTCCTTTTGTCATGGCTATTGTATGAGAGTGGGATTATGTACTTCTTTACTTTGATGGATATTGTACTTGACTTTTATTGTGGTTTTATGATGTAACCAGACATGTTTTACTTCCGCTATTATGAGATGATGTTTTAAAATTTCAAGTACTATTTATATCTGTCTTGTTGTAATTTTTCTGTTCTATATTCACTAAAATACTCCACCGATGCTATGGCATTCCCTTAGTGAGTGATCATAGCGGGAGTGGGGTGTTACACTTTGGGTTGGTTTTGAACCGTATTTCACGCTAACTCGGCAGTACAAGCCCCTTGGGGGTTTGTTTTTTTAAAAAAAAAAATTGCGCAAGGTCATTTTTTTTATGTATGCCCCCAAGGAAGGTCTTGGGTTTCAATTTTCGATCCAAGTTCGGTCTTGTTTGTTCTTATTTCTCTAGAACCGAAAAGACCTTGTTGGATACCCCCTTTTGGTTTGGATTTATGTTACCCCCTTTCGGCTAGGATTTCTGATTGCGCTGGTCCTTCCAGCATGTTTTGCCGGTCCTTCTGGTACTAGGACTGGTGTTTCCAGCCTAGATGTTTTTGATCCTTCCAATTTTATGCATCTCCCCGAGAGGTGGACACTAGTTCTTCTTATTGAACTCTATTTTGATTTAAGGAATTTGTGTCCTGCACCTAACAAGATGCCACTTTTGGGACTTGGCGATTTTATCCGTGGGACAATTTTGATACTACCTTTGTATTTTCGTTAAAGCTTGACGCCAACCTCTTAAATGGATACTTAATAAGAGTTTGGTGTGTTCTGTAACGAAAAAGTGTAACCTTCTGACTTGTTGTTGGTTTACTATGCTTTTCACTAATTGTCCTAGAATAGCTTATCATTTTGAATCGACGTGTTCATCTGTCTGCTTAATTCACATGATGTTTTTGGCCCTTGAGTTGCTTTACTTGAAATATGCTTTGGGAAGTCTTCCGTTATGTTTAGTTGAAGATGAGCGTTTGCTTCTATTATGCCTACATTTTAGGAAACCCACTTTTAGTATAGTCTTACAAGCACGTCATTTAGGTAAGCATATAACTTTTGATTCATAAGGCCTTTGTTTAATACAACATAAGCGAATCATCGCCTACCGCTGACAAGAACATAGCAAGTAATATAGCAGAGCAGAGTGACTACTGGTTCGCAAGTAATAAAGCGAAGCAAAGTAATAAAGCAAAGTGAAGTGATGGAGGTCACTTATTCAAAACCAATGTGACCAGGATGCTAACTACTGATCCTTTAATTTAGTGCTGGCCTTTGATTGGTTCGGGCGATCTACTCATTACTTGTTGCCCCTTGTTCGTAGAGAGTTAGAGCAACGTTCGTGGACTTGTACATATTGTTGTAAATGATTCTTCCTGACCAGTTCCTCAATTAATGACTTTAGATGCCTACAATCATTAGTATCGTTTCCTGGCTGGTTATGAAATTGACAAAACCTTCCAGATCTTATAGCGACATCTTTGATCTACATTTGTTTTGGTATTGGGTACTTCTCGGTACCCTTGGTTTCCATGAAGATATTCCCTATGGTGTCATTAAGGGGAGTGAGCTCATAATTCTTAAAAAAGTGTAGCTTCTTCTTAGCCTGGTCATCCATTCCTTCATTGCTCCTTTCCTGACTATTAGAGCTACTTTGCGCACTACCTTTCCTCTTTAGTTGTTCACGGACTGAATTTTCTTCAACACTGGTATATTTTTCAGCTTTATTGAGTAGTTGTTCGAGTGTATCTGGTTTCTTCTTCTTAATCCACCATCCTGACTTGGTCTTTTTACATATGTCCCCTTTCAAAGCCATCAGAGCTAGATGGGCCTCATAATTTTCAACTTCAGCTACTGCCATATTAAAGCGGACGACCCACCTTGTTATGGTATTCAGGCGACTTTGTTTGATAAAGCATGTCCAAACTTTGCTCCCATGTTCGTGTCGTGGCCTATGTTTGACTTTGTTATGCACGAACGACTTTGGTTGAGGTATGAGCAAACGAGGTTCGTGAGTGCTTTTCTTATGGTTTTACCCTAGACTTAATCCTTTAATGTGAGTATTATTGATAAGGGATAAACACCAATCATAACCAACACCATGTCCAAATCATACCATCATAACATCATGTCCAAACCAATATGTACAACCATCATCATGTAGCAAGCCTCACCAACTCTCAAAACATAGACGTCATCAAAACAAGCTAACCTGATCAACTCTCTCCACCAGAAGATGAAGATGATGTACCGTGCTGGGCAATGTACTCCGGCAACTGCTGGTTAAGCAGCTCCACCTTCACTTTACAGCGACGATCACGGTCATAGAGCTCTGCAGTCTGTGCTTTTAGCTATGCGATTTCTTCCTTCTCCTTAGCCCTCTGATACGTCTGCTGAGATGATCTAATCTGTATATAATTTCAAATTTTCAGTATTTCATAATAGAATTTCGAGTACATTTGAGTTTTTATTATAAATTTTAGTATTACCTCTAAATTTTCAAAATCATATCGTCTTTTTCGGGTAGGTGGATCCATGAAAGCTTGAAATATCATGTCCTCATCGTCCTTAGTCAACTCACTCCCCCCACTAGATTCCAGTAACTGCGCCTTTTGTTCCTGAAATTTCTCCTGTTAAACAAAAAACAAATGAATTTAGATAACACCCTTTTAATTAAATTATAACTCTACCTTATTAACTATTTTATACTTACATGTCTCTCACGCGCCTTATCATCATAGTCCCAACTGCATGAAACTGAGCCTGTGTCGTCAGTCTGACTCAATGCATGTGTATGCTCGAAAACATCCCAGTACAACACATGAGCCATACACGCTCTCTCCTGAAATAAGCGTGTGTGTGTATGTATGTAAATTAAAACTTAAACTTAAATCAACTATTAATTTTAGCAAGTTCTAAATTAAAATTTTAAACTGTGCAATTACAAAATATACCAGATCCTCACGATGATGCTGAAATGACTTGGACCCACCTCAATGCGTTACCGGATTCTTGCTCCTATTAGCTGCATTTCTCTCAGACGAGGTCTATACATTTAAATTTTAAAAAATGTATTATTCTAAATCACATATTATTGAATAGAATAATTTAAATTAAATATGCAGTAAATTTACCAGAAAATCCTCATTATTATTCCAATAAGTATATAGCTCATTCCACACCACTTCGCCCGTCCAAGACTGTCTTTTCCCATTTGATTTTAAGGTGTTCATTGACTATCTGTAATTTGCTGCCATTTTGTTGTTCCAGTGGTGCTTGACGAGATCCAAATCTGTCTCCTGGAGATCCACTGAACCCTACATTTTTTTTAAAAAAAATAACATACATATGCACTTATCAAATAGGAGCATGACAACCTAACGTAATAAATGTTATATCATACATACATACCAAAAAATCCTGCCATATGGTCTCCTTAACAATGTCGGGTATCGAGGTCCATGTGGGCCAACATGCAGTCATGCGAGCCTGATAAGCGCGTTTTGATATCTTCAAGACTGTTCTGGGCGGCTCCAACTTAAAACCCCTGTGTTAAACGAAAAATAACATGGCTACTAGAACAACAATTTAAATAATTTATTGTACTTAAATTAAATTTATACTAAAAACTTAGTTTTTACCCTCTGGAGGCTTTTGGCTTAAGCCAGACCACAGGACGGATAACTCCGACGGACCACCCTCATCGCCACCTAAATGCCCTTGTGACGCCATACATGTTACAGACAACAACATAACATAACATAGCACGAAAGAGCCATGTAAAAATATGGTATGAGATAACATGAGTACTTGATAATAGAAATGTCATAACATATGTCCAGTTAACATTACAAGTTTGATTCGTAGAACTATTAAATATAAGTTTGATTCATAAATATGTCTAGTTAACATATGAGTTTGATCCATAGAAATGTCACAAAAATAAATATAAGTTTGATAGATAACATATATTTTATTTATGATATGTTACTTAATAATAGATAACATGTGATGGCCCGTCCCGCACTTGCCGACATTTTCTACGAAATGCGTTGCCAATGCCTGAACGGAACGGTCGTCAAAAGAAAAGGGTTTTGAAACGATGAACCACCAAGAACCTGTAGTATATCTCACAGCGCATGGAATAAAATATAATAATAACATAACTTGATATAAAATAGGCGAGACAGTGCATAAGATGAAAACTAAACCGTCATAGCAGCAGAATCCAAAATACAGCTTATGATCCAAACCATCATTATTACAACTTCAAAATACTGTCCCTAAAACAAAATAGAAAAGGTACACTACTAATGCCCAAAGCAGTGACCAACAACAACACAAGGAGAATATATGTAAATAGTACGTGGGAGCCTCCTGCTCGTCTCTGGACAACTACTCATGCATAACCACCTAGCCTGTCTCTAGTCTACTCGTTTAGGAGCACCCAGAGTAGTAAGAAGAGACATAAAACTCTGGGTCAGGAAAAACTCTGGTATGAGCGATAGAAGCAAAATAAAACAATAACAGGTATAAATAATCATACTTGAACCTGGACCTGCAACCAAAGAGTTAGTACAACAAGATATATAGTACTCTAAGGTAACACTAACATAAAGTATAAGGTGGAAGTGTGCATGTCATGGTGATAGCAAATATCAAACATAGCAATCAACCTCACATCTCTCACTCAGTGCGTAAAGCATACAATATCCACCACTTTGATCACCAAATCCTTTGCTACAACCACTTTGCCCTTGGGAGTCTTAATGACCCCACTGCGTTGGTCTGTAGCTACTAATCCTTTGCTACGATCACTTTTCCTTTAGGAGTCCTAATGGTCCTATTGCACTGATCCATAGCCATGCTACGATCACTTTGCCCTTGGAAGTTTTAATGACCCCATTGCGTTGATCCATAGCCACTAGTCCATCTCTCCATGGTGAACCAAAACTATAGATATCGATAACCCCTTTGCACACGTCCCGCAGCAAAGCCTAACTCTTGAAGTTACTCGTTGGTTCCCATCTGGATCCTGAGTAATAACTTCTCATTTGGACTTCCTTTGCATCTCGGGTTTTCAGTCTTCTTCGGTTCGGTTTGTGATCACTAGTTCGCTTTGGGTTGTGCTCTTCCATCGATTCGGTTCGAGTAAGGAATATGTTTTCATGTTTGTGCCAAGCTCCTGGGTTCTGTTCGTGGTACATACTCTGGGTCGGGTCGAGCTCCTTCACCGGTTTGGGTCGTGATCTCCTGCTCGTGGCATCAGCTCATGGGCGCTGCGCGATTCGGGTCATGATGCCTCATTAGAGCAGATCGGGATCGAGCCTCTTGGCTCGAGAAGGCGGTTCGTGACTCATACTTACAAGCAGGTCGAGGTACTCGAGTGCGAGCAGTTCGTGGTACGTGAAGCACGAGCGGGTCGGGTTCGTAAGGTGCTTCACGAGTGGGTTCGGGGGACCCGATCCGATCCCCTTTTCTGCACTTTTCTAGCAAGCTTGTTTCATCCATTCACGTCATACGACGACGTTTTCTACCATTCTAACTTTACTAAACAATCACAAAACATACCAAACAGTAGTAGCAACATGTGTGATCAATCGAAATCATTAGAACATCAATCATATGAGTTATCTAGATCAAACACACCCAAAAAGCATGTTTTTCACGTTAATCCCCTTAACCATGTTTAACCATATGATTAGCAAACTTAATCTAAATCAACCCAAACTTATATCGGTGACATAAAATAATATTCTAGAATTTTTACATATTTTTCTGAGTCATAATTTCTAATTATCACCAATCACCCATAATTAGCATTAATTAGTGAATAAACATGCTAATCTCTCACCTTAGCCACAAATAAATTTCAGATCTGAAACTCTAACTGATTTGGCATGGATCGCAATGTATTCCAGCAGCTCTATCTCGATTTTGATGCTAATCCGCCTTAATTTGATGTAGTTTTACTTAATTTATGATTAGGAAGTGATTAGGGATGAATTTAGAAGGTGGAGGCCATTAATAGGGTTAGAGGAAGGTAAGTGGCGACTGGAAAAATGAAAATGAATCATCCTCTAACTCTTTTCAACCCTTCCATAACCCTAATCCCAAAATGGATTATGGGCCTAACCACTAATCACCTAATTAAGCCCGGTTAAGCTGTTTTCCCAAACATTATTTCAACCATATCTCCCAAACGATAAGTCCGTTTGATTAGTGTGACCACTCTACAGAAAGGTAAACCATCATCCAAATCCAATGGAAGTGGTACAATATCAAAAATCCTTTCCCATCAAAAGTTATAGCCGAAACAAAATTTTCTAGGGGCAAAACGGTCATTAAAAATTCGGCAAAAATCGTGAACATGAGAAATGACCCCAATAGTCATTTCCTAAAGTTACACGACCATATGAATTTGTCTGTGAATGAAATAAATATTCTATGATCCTCCAATGCGTAGAATGTGGGTCGTTATACCCTCCCCCTTAAGAAATTTTGCCATTGAAATTCCTTGACCAGAACATACAATGGTGGCCCGCATGCTTATCAAACATTTTGAAAACAATTAAAAATACATAATAACATCACAAGCCTATCCTAGCATGCGGTTTACTAACAAGGGAATAACTATATCGTGATTTAAAATCTTATCAGGCAAAGAGTTCTGGATATGACTTCCTTATGCTTTCCTCTGTTTTCCAAGTACAGTCATTCTCATTATCACCCCCACTGGACCTTGATCAATTTCACCGTCTTCCTTTGAAGTTGCTTCGTATCATGTCCAACAATATGAATCGTTCTGTGGCTCCCAACTGCCTTAGATTCTACCTCGATACCATCCAATTGGTCTGGTGAAATAGTCATATCAGAATCGTGCACGAACTTCAGTTAACTGGGAAACATGGAATACGTTGTGCACTCCCGCCTTCTTATCTGGTAATCCAACTTTATACGCTAAATTCCCAACTTGCTCGAGAACTGGAAATGGACCAACAAATCTTGGGGCTAATTTACCTCTCCTACTAAACCGAATCACACTCTTTAACGGAGAAATCTTGACAAATACCAAGTCGCCAACGAAGAATTTCAAATCTCTTCGCCTTTTATAAGCATAACTCTTCTGCCTATCTTGGGCAGTCTTCAATCGTTGTTGAATAACCTTTATCTTATCCGATGGTTCTCTTATTACATCTGGCTCAAGCACAAACTTCTCACCGGTCTCCAACCAACATGATGGTGAGTTGCACGGTCTTCCATACAAAGCTTCAAATGGAGCCATACCAATACTGGACTGATAACTATTATTGTATGCGAACTCAACCAATGCAAATGGTCATCCCATGATCCACCAAAATCCAATATACAAGCCCTTAAGAGATGCTCTAATACACGATTCACCCTCTCCGTTTGACCATCAATTTGAGGATGGTATGCGGTACTGAGATGTAATTCTGACCCTAAAGCCTCTTGTAAGCTCTTCCAAAACCCACTACTAAATAATGGATCTCGGTCACTCACAATACCTTTAGGTACTCCATGGAATATCACTACCCACTTTATATACAGCTCTGCTAACTTAGCTACCGTTCTATTCGACTTGACCGGTATAAACCTTGCACTTTTGGTCAATCGATCCACAATCACCAAAATGCCAATGTAACGAATCGGATTTCGTCAGGATTTAATCGATCGCAAAATCGACTAAGACCATTCAAAAACCCGAATACGCTAACTTTGGGCATACAACACATCAGAACAAATAACAAAAGACTTTTATTACATTATAATAATGTTACATCAGAGTACAGAATATATCGGAGTACATTGAATGTAATAATAATACATCAGAAGATTAATTTACAATAAATTTAATATAGTGCAGCGGAACAAATTAACTAACACAGCGGAAGACTTTCAATGCTTTGGACATAGCTTTGAGCTTCGATCCAGAATCCTACTCAAAGGATAAGTATCTGCAAAACAAGCCACTCGACTGCCCGTGTGGAAAAGAGGGCACCCGAGTTTGCAAAGTGAAACAAACTACGAGTCAGTCATGGGACTGGTATGAGAAATCTTACTTAACTTATCTAATAATAATAAGGCTAATCACAGGGCCACGCCGCTAACGCGGAACGGGTTTACTCCATTGGATTGCCAGTGCATACATAAAGTAAATCGTTAAACAACGCAATGCTTTTTAGAAAAATGAAACCATTATAAGACTCAAGTCCCATCACACAATGCAACGCAAACCGGAGGATAGAGTTTTACCTTATAATGGTCAAAAATGCTTGATACGATAAAAACGGATTTGATATTATTATTAGTGTATATATGTTTCAAAAACATTTCAATCATAATGTATCAATCATAGGCGGCATAGCTGCCATATACTATGTTGCCATATTAGTTATACAATCAAATCCGTACGGTGTCGCATTGGAAGTTGGATTTCCCTCATAAACCAAGGCAAGGGATCGTCCTTGCCGAATTCGAGACTCTCTAGCCCGAGTCTCAGGATACAGCTGCAACTGCACCTAGGAGCGCCAGGGCCGGTCCACAAATATGTTAGTGGATTGGTTATGCTTGAACAATACGTCTCTCTGCCCTATGGGGCGTAAAATGGAGCCACTAGGGACTCAAATCCAAGGTACCTTGCTTTCCATTATCCACATAAGTAAAAATATCTGGGCTTGTAAAACCCAAACACCACTTCTAGCTAGAAAAAGATGCATGCTCTCCCTGGGGGTCCTTCTCCCGTTTCTGGTTCATACCGGGGTGTGAGGCTCGCGAAGTATCGCTACACAAACCTATGCTAAATAAAGTTATGCTTTGATCATCAACCACAAGGCTCTGCTTTTTAACAATAAGCCTTGATCATTTGCATCTTAGCATGCCACATTGTCAGTCCATACCATACCATTGATTTCTGCCAATATATAACCTTTAAGCTCGTACGTCTCAGAGAAGGGTGTTAAGCAAGAGAATAAATTCTCCGCCACCAAACAGATATATATTTAGCAGAGATCAATGAATACAACATAAAGGAATAAACGTCAGGCATACCATCCATTTATAAGTCCGTTTGGGGTCTGAACGAAACCGGAGACACCTTATTCCTCGTCCCATATGTCCAATACAGGAGAGAGGCTCTCGTATATCCATCGATCTCCAAGTACGTCTGGACGATCACCACTTACTACCTTGTCTTGGGATGCCTCCCAATCAAGACATCAGTAAACATCCAAACGATGTGAAGACCTCCGGTTTTCAACCACCATCTTCATCTTCGACTCTTAATCGTCGTAGTAATTATTCGTAATGGGTTAAACCCGGTCTTTCCGAATAACTCGTGTATTTTATAATCAATAATTAAGTGCTATAGAAACACATCATACGCCTCATTGCAATTCAGACTATTCTTTTAAAATAAAATATTCACATTATTAGGGAAATGTTCCCATTAATTTTATCAAAGATAAACTCTTTTAAATTTATTCTTTAATCTACTTTTCAAAGATTCAATAAAACTCCAATTTGGGTTTTAATATATAAAAATCATTACTTTATGATTATTCAACTTTAAGAAATTAATTTTGTCTTTAACTGGGTTAAAGAACCAATGTCATTTTATACACAGTTCACGATAAACCCAAAATCATCTTCCATTAAATATGGAATTTTCGCAGAAATCAAATCAATATATAATCGATATAAATTTCCATATCAGACTAGTAATATAAATGGAATAACGGAAAACCCTTTTAAATCCCATACATAATAACGATCTTCTTTTATAAAGCTCATCTCGATTATTATTAAATCGAATTCCATTCAATTCCAATTTAATACATTAAACTGGAAAACTTTACTTTGGAAAATTTTCCATTAAATTTATTAAAGATTTGTAAATTCCAAATTATATTTTTCACTGTTAACTGAGTTAAAAAACAAATGTCGTTTAAAACACAGTTCACGATAAACCCAATTCACATTTCATTTTATTCCAATTACTAAATATAATTGGAAACTCTAATAATCTTAATTAAAAGATTTATTCTTTTCACATGGGATTTAAGAACAGTGTTATTTAAGACACCATTCATGACAAACCCGAAAATCCAATTTATTTTATTTAATTCCAATTAAATATTAATTAATTGGAAAACTTCATTTAATCTTAATTAAAAGATTTATTCTAGTCAATAACTAGTTCGTTTCGATAAAAATATATTTTTATTTTTTCAGAATTGGAATTTTTCATCCAAATTCTTTTCAAATCATTTATTATGATTTTACATAATTTTTCCATATTTTTTAATAATTTTATTAAGGCCTGTACAGTCGGTTTCCAATAACGGCCACCGAACTGCATCCATAGCTACCTTTTCTGAAATTGATTTGGACATAATTCCAAATCCAACTGTTAGATTTCAAATCTCTTACCTTCATTTTAAAGCTCTTATCGATATGAACCCAATGGTTTCGGTTTTAGGAGAAATCCGATGGTCGGATCTCCCGTTACATCAATTTGAAGTTAATGGTCAAAATTAGCGAACGGCCGCTGCGCGGCGCGTTCTATTCAGGCCATTAAATATATATATATATATAATATACTGTCGATTTCCTTTTAAAACGTATTTTATAAAATATTTATAAATTCGTTTTAAAACGATTTTAACTTCATTTTCAATTTTAAATCAAAATTGAATATTCTATATTTATATCATATTAAAATATTAATATTTTCAAAATATTAGATTTTGAAATCACTACTTTCGATATTCATTATAAAATGAAATAAATCGATCGATAAACCCGTTTGGGTAAAAATGGCGTTTCTACATAACCCGGCTTCATATCTTTATATTTTTGTGTCCATCCGAAGATGGACATAAAAATCATAATTTATTCTTCACTAAATTTTATTTTAAAATAATCTATATTTTAAAATATTCTTTATTCTAAAAGATTCTTTATTTTTGAATATTCTTGATTTAAAACATTCTGAATTGGAATGCGACTCAATCAATTACCATATAATTTCAGTTATATGGACTTCATACATTACATATATTCAACGATAATGATAAACAATCATCAAACAATCCATTCACATCCAAAGTGAAGTTTATAACTATGTGAGCATTAAAATAAATAAATAACGCTCATCACAGACTGTCAATCCATCGATTAATAATTAATTAAATATTGGGACTAGTGTATGTCAAATGTCATCCTAATACCCGTGTGGGGTTTCCAAGCAACAACAGTTTATATAAATAAATTATTGGTTAATAATTTTAACCAATCCTAATTCTATTTGAATTATTTTTATATTTAACCAATTTTCACTATTAAATTATAAATAAATATTTACAATTTAATTTCGACAGAACATATACTTTAACAAGCAATTATTTTTATTCTTGTCTAACATGGTAAAGGTAACATTTTTATTTCACAAACATTATTCTAAATAAATGACATTTTTATATTCTCTAACATAAATGACATTTTTATTTCTAACATAAATGACATTATCTAATAAAATGACATTTTTAACTAAAATGACAATTTTACTCTAACATGACAATTTTAATTCACATGACATTATTCTAAATAATGTATTTTTATTTCACCAAACATGTCCTAACTAAATGGCATTTTTGTAATGCTAACAATGTTAAGTGACACTATTTTTAATGAATCAACATACGTTTCATAAATGAACATTTTCTATTTCACTAACATATAAATGATAATGTTTTGATTTACAAAACAATAAATAATCAAATGAACATTTTACTATGTTTCTAACATATGAACGATAATGTTTTAACTAAAAAAACATATATATTCAAATGAACATTTTTCTATGTTACTAGCATATGAATGATAATGTTTTAACTAACGAAACATATGTATTCAAATGAACATTTTTCTATATTACTAGCATATGAATGATAATATTTTAACTAACAAAACATGTATATTCAAAATGAACATTTTTAATCTTTTCTACATATACGATAAAAATGTGAATTTTATCGTTAACATATTTTCATTTCAAATAAATGAACATTTTTAACCTTTTCTACATATACGATAAAAATGTGAATTTTATCGTTAACATATTTTCATTTCAAATAAATGAACATTTTTAGCCTTTTCTACATATACGATAAAAATGTGAATTTTATCGTTAATATATTTTCATTTCAAATAAATGACATTTTTAACCTAACTTAACATATTAAAATGTCATTTAAATGGCAAAACAAGTGGTAACCTGTTATTCTTTTAACCTTAATCTATCATAAGAAAATGTCTTTTTTTTATACTAAACATATATTAACATGTTTTTCTTTTTATTTTAACTAACATGTTAAAAGTAATGTTATTTTTAATAACATAACATATTTTACATAATTTTCCTTTTTATAATATTCTAACATGTGACAAATAAAAAGGGAGTTATTATAGTCTAACAATTACTATTATCAACATGTACAATAAAAAGAATATTTTTATTGTACAAACAGTTTCTAACGTTACATGTAAACAATAAAAGAATATGTTTAATGTTTAACAATTCTAACAATTCATATGTTACAATAAAAAGAATATTTTGATGTTTAACAATTCTAACATTACATTTAAATGATAAAAAGAGTATTTTTTTTACTGTTAACCAATCTAACAATTTAAATGTGAACAATAAAAGGATATTTCTATCTAACATGACATTATCTAAATAAATGATATTTTTTTCTGTCATAACATTTCTAACAAAAATGATATTTTTATTCTAAATAGAAATTCCTAACAAAAGTGATGTTTTTAATCTAAATAAACATTCCTAACAAAAGTGATGTATTTTTGTTCCAAATAAACATTTCTAACAAAAGTGATGTTTTTATTAATCTAATAAAACATTTTATAACAAAAATTTATTTTATTTCTAATGCAACTTTTTATAACAAAAATGTTATTTTAATCTAACGTAACATGATTCTAACTAATTGACATATTTTATTTACAAAATATGATTCTGACTAAATGACATCTTAAATTACCATAACATTTTCCGTGTAAAAAGACAAATTTAATTAACATAACATTTTCTATAAAAAAATGACAAATTTTGATTAACATAACATATAGTTAACAAATGAATATTTTTATTTCTAATATGAAAATGGCAAAGACAATATTTTAACGAGCAACATATATTTTGATCTAATAATTCATCACAACCAAAATAAATCAATCTAAATTTTACATCACGCCTATATGTGTTTTATATAACATTTATTTTTAACATCACAATCAAAAGAAATTTAAATATATATTTTATTTTAAATCAAGAAATCTCACTTTGGGTTTTGCATTCTTCAAAATTCTAGATCGCCCCGTTTCAGTTCTGATCTGTACTGTTGTGTAGATCGTGTCAAGACGAACCCAACACATCTGAAATCATCCGGTTCTGTGTCCGTATGACAAAGTTATGATCGTTATTCCATTTGATAATTAATTAAATAAATAAAATATATTTAAACCAGTTACCCTTCTTCTACCTCTGTAAAGAGCCATCTATGTTCAAACCCATTATCGTGAACTAGGGTTCACTATCGCCGTCGCCATGCTTCGCCGAAGATTGATCGGAGGGGTCATCGCGTCGGGCTTGGGAAGGGCTACCATCGCTGGCTATGGGGCCTAGCTCACACGCGCTTGGTGGATGTAAAACACCCTGAAAGTCGGCGACTTACTCCACTAAATTGGAGCGCTATGACTAATGATAGCAGATCATGACCGTCGACATTGTAGAGCATGCCCAGCTCTAGATGATTTACTTTAGAAGTATTAGGAATTAACAAGTGGATTGAGAGAAGGAGTGTGGGAAAGACGAGAGGACGATGGCCATTGATTACATTAGTGGCAACGGGTGCACTGTTTGGGATTAGGGTTTTCTAATGTGTATTTATAATATATTAATATTTAATTTCTAGTTTTTGCAAATAAACCCGTTAATTTTCAGTAGCTCCAAATTCAGCCCAACAAATGTTTCCGCTAGCCAAATACCCATATTCTGGACACAATGGACTAGGTCCCGTTGGTCCTTTTAATCGTCTCAGCTCACTTTTCTTTAATTTAAAAGATAAAACATTTAATTATTTAATTTGATCGTACATTTTAATTCACCGGGGCCACATACCGACTCTAAAAATTACAAAAAATTATTTCTAGCTAAGTTTTGACGATACGATCTTAACAAAACTAATTTTGTCGAATTTGGAGACCGTTTGAAAAATGGCCATTTTCTGGTCGATTAAATTTGACTGAAATTAACAAAACACATTTTAATTTGCCACGCTCACATATTGATTCCAAAAATTATGAAAATTGGAATCCTGTAATAATTTGACATCTAGATACAACCAGGGTGGTTTCGTCGAAAACAGAGGTCGTTTGCAAAACGACTATTTATACGGGCTATATATTATATTAAATTCTACAACGACTATTCTGAATATTCAACTGGCCATAACTTTCGATTCCTGCTATGAAATTTCAATTTTCCGGATTTGTTGGAAATATATTTTTAAATAGATTCTAATATTTTTGGTTTCACTAATATCCGATTTATTTGGCTTCCTGTATATTCAGTCAAAGTTCGAATTCAAATTTTCAAACTACCGCGCTCTTTCTAACTCCCTTTTATAATTAAAATAAATATATTCATTCTAACTTTGATTTAAATAAAATTTTAATCATTATTATTTGAAATATATTATTTTAAATATTAAATTTCCATTATAATTGCTAAAATAAAAATTTTAAGTTGGTTCCAAAACTCCGGGTTGTTACAATCTCCCACACTTAAAATCTTTCCGTCCTCGAATAGGAACGAAGCTAAAAGTTGTTTAAGTAACCACTAAATTTTCATTCTTCTATTAGTTTCAATAATTTTATTAGTTGAACTAATAATCACATAACACAATCATCAATCAATTAATTGATTAGCTTTTCAAATATATATAACGTTTATATATTCAAAAATCATATTTTCTAAGATTAAATAATATATATAATCCCAAATACGTTAATTATTAACTTTTCACTCTCAACTCATTCTGGGGCATTTCTAACCCCATCTTTAACGAGTTTTCTCATTCTAGGATACTACTGATCCTATCTCTAATGAGTATTCTTTTATAGGACATTACTAATCCTACCTCTGATGGGTCTTTTGTTCAGTTCTAACGAGTTGTACCCCAAAGATTTGAGCTAACCAGAGCTCTGATACTAACTGTAATGACTCGGATTTCGCCCGAACCTAATCAATCGCAAGATCGACTAAGACCTTCAAAAACCCGAATACGCTATCTTTGGGCATACAACACATCAGAACAAATAACAAAAGACCTTTATTACATCATAATAATGTTACATCAGAGTACATAATATATTAGAGTATATTGAATGTAATAATAATACATCGGAAGATTAATTTACAATAAATTTAATACAGTGCAGCGGAACAAATTAACTAGCATAGCAAAAGTCTTTCAATGCTCTGGACACAGCTTTAAGCTTCGATCCAGAATCCTTCTCAAAGGATAAGCATCTGCAAAACAAGCCACTCGACTGCCCGTGTGGAAAAGAGGGCACCCGAGTTTGCAAAGTGAAACAAACCATGAGCCAGTCATGGGACTGGTATGAGAAATCTTACTTAACTTATCTAATAATAATAAGGCTAATCACAGGACTACGCCGCTAATGCAGAACGGGTTTACTCCATTGGATTGCCAGTGCATAAATAAAGTAAATCGTTAAACAATGCAATGCTTTTTAGAAAAAATGAAACCATTATAAGACTCAAGTCCCATCACACAATGTAACGCAAACCGGAGGATAGAGTTTTATCTTATAATGGTCAAAAATGCTTGATTCGATAAAAACAGATTTGATATTATTATCAGTGTATATATGTTTCAAAAACATTTCAATCATAATGTATCAATCATAGGCGGCACAACTACCATATACAATGTCGCCATACTAGTTATACAATCAAAATTGTACGGTGTCGTATTGGAAGTTGGATTTCCATCATGAATCAAGGCAAGGGATCGTCCTTACCGAATTCGAGACTCTCTAGCCTGAGTCTCAGGAGAAGTCGAATAACCTTATTTTTCCCTTAGGTCCATCTCCTTAGACCTATCTCCAATGTTGACTAAAAATATCGTTAACATTTTGGTGCTAGAAGGAGGGCCTGAACCTCCGATCCCTATTCCTACCTTTAATCATGTAGGTAACCTTGCCATGCTTCTAATCGTGCTATTTCGTCCCGGGTTGAATTAAGCTTTGAAGAAATAAGTTTATACAGTGATACTTTCAATAGTCGTCGAAGATGGTCAGACCAAGAAAGAATCATGAGAAAGATTTCAGTGCATCATCTACCCTAGAAGATGGTATACTTCCGAACTTCCCCTTAGCAGATTTGCAAATAGGGGAACCTTCAAACCTAATGAAAGAGGCGAGTTATGAGTTGGAGGTATTGCATTTAGATTTACAAATCGATATTGCAAGAAGGCTTATCGATGAAAACATGATTGAAAGGACCTATGAAGCAAGACCTCATGAAGTGGAATCAGGAGCGATGGAATCTCAAGAGCTCAGTACTCAAGTTAGTGCTACACCAAACCTACATGACATTCCAGTTATGCAAGGAAGCAACCAATTATTAAAAGAATTAGACGATTTGAAAGAAGACGAGGGCCCTATGTTGTCGGAAGATAGGAAGCTATAAGGAATCATCTTCTCTAACGAAATAAAAACGGCTATAGGTTCATTCAACATGAAAGTGCCACCATTTCAGTATGATGGAACGATAGGCCAAGAAAACCACTTTTATGTCTTCGAGAACATCATGAATTTATATAACATGCCTGAAGCACTCCGTTGCAAGATCTTCCTAACAACGCTTTGTGGAGAGGCCATCAAATGGTGCAAACATTACCACGGCCCTGTCATCACTACTTGGAAACAACTGTCTACTGCATTTACTACAGAATTCCATGTATGGAAGGATCCAACAATTTGTATTTACGATTTAGCCACCATTGAACAGAGACCCGAAGAGTCGCTCGATGGTTATCTGAAAAGATTTCATACCGAGTCGCTCAAGGTAAAAGGAGCAACAGATAGAGGAATGCTTATAGTTGTGCATTCAGGACTGCTCATACTTACACCCTTCCGGGAGGATCTTATTTTAAACAAATCTGGAAGCTTAGATGACTTTTATGCTAGAGTTGACAAGTTTGTCCGTACGGAAAGAAAAGCTTAGAACAAGATCTACAGTTACAAGAACTCAATTCCGGTCTCTCAGCAAATGATCCCACAAAGCCAAACAGGGAGAAAGGCTATTGTTCATACCACAAGGCAGGAAGTCACAAAACCATCCAATGTCGAGGTCCGACAGAAAGAATCCATAACAAAAGGTAAAAAGAGCCTACTCGAGAAATGCTGAAAAGTGACCGGGAAGGATAATGGTCAAGGACACCTCCCAAAGAGATTAAGATATAACAATAAGTTTTCTGTTCCAAATACTTGTTTCGTTTAATCATTTCACTTTATATCTTTCTTGTAATCAATTAAATACTTATGTAAGTTCGAGTGCTATTACAGGTAAAAACCAAACCCTGTTCCGTCTTATGCATACAACAAGATCTCGCTGGGAGAACCTTCTGTTATGTCATGTACCCCAGAAGGGAACGAAAGCTCAAAAGGGAGCACATAAAGAGCCCAATGCATGAATAAGTGCACAACAAAGCTATCAATCAATAATAAGATTCGATGAAAGCTGCTTAGATAAACAAACTCCCAGAAAAGTTGTCCAAAGAAAATAGTTAAATGCATAATGTCGTTTCATAATGGATATGCTTCTTTCTGATCCCCCTATCCTTTTACTTTACACAAAGCAATGTCATCAGACTCATTTACTGACGCACATAAATACTTTCGTAAAGGGTATGGGACATCAACAAAGCTTCCGGAAGGAGAAGCCACATCAACAGAGCTTCTGGAGGGAGAAGCTACATCAAACAAAGCTTCTGGAAGGAGAAGTTACATCAACAGAGCTTCCAGAGGGAGAAGCTACATTAAAAAAAAGCTTCCGGAAGGAGAAGCTACATCAACAGAGCTTCCAGAGGGAGAAGCTACATTAAACAAAGCTTCTAGAGAGAAAAGCAACAATAAACAAAGCCTCCCGAAAGAGGAGCGACAAACAAAGCTTCCAGAGAGAGAAGTGCCAACAAACACAAGCTCCCAGAAGATGAGCGTCAAACAACGCTTCCAGAGAGAGAAGTGCAAACAAACACAACCTCCCAGAAGAGGAGCGTCAAACAAAGCTTCTAAAGAGAGAAGCCATAACAAACAAAAGCCTCCACATGTGGAACATCTAGAAGCTTCCAAAAAGAGAAGCAACGTCTCCTACAAGGGAGTGCCTATTAAGTAGGGCCGTAAATACTTGCATCTCCAGCAATAGAGTGCCCTACAGGGGGTCTAAACATACTTGCATCTCTGGTTAGCGGAGTTGCCCCTTATGAGGGGGCTAGTTAAGTATCTACCCATAAAGGGACCTCTCTTAGAGGGCATTCATTCATTTGCATATCCTGGGGTTAGGATTAAGGTTAGAAGTTAGATACCCAACAACCAAATAATCAAACGGAACTTCTCGCTGAACAGCTGATAATTGCTGATCTAATGGAACTTCTCGCTGAATGATTGTGGATTCAAATAGCCAAACGAAACTACTTGCTGAACGATCAAACAATCAGAAGATTGGATGATTGAACAGAACTACCTGCTGAAGGGCTAAATGATGAAACAATTGAATGGAACTACCACTGAAGGATCAAATGGTTTGAAATTGAACGGAACTACTGCTGAATGACTATTTGGTTCAGGGTAGGATTAGTTTATTTTCGAAAGCAGACCTCTACCTATGTGTCCGAGAGGGTATTCCTCAGGGTAGTTATGACTCTTTCGCTCGTGCTATTTCTCTGAGCTAAATTCCGAGGAGCCTATGGATGGCTTAATATTAATTAGCTTTTCTCGCTGACATTAAAATCATTTAGCATTATGCACACAAGTAACCGATGGTTAATGATAATGATTATATTTGATGACTTCTTAATAGTATTTGGTAATTCTTCTAAGTGTTCCTTAATATGATGTGCTTAACCGTTATGCTTTTCCTACATATGTTCTATTCGAAGTTTGATTTATAAATGTGATATATGCTCGCCCGAATGCTAACTTTAGGAATTTGCATGGTTTCTGTCTCCTTTTTACCCAAGCGTGAGTCCTGGAGTCTTTATTATTTTTAGATATAAAGTTTGACTTTTCATGTACCCAAGTGTGAGTCTTGGGGTTTACATATGATTTTTGACTTGTGTTTACGCAAGTATGAGTCTTGGGATTTCTATTATTTTCAGGTATGATATCTGACTTACTATTTACCTGAGTGTGAGCCTTAGGGTTGCTATGATTTATGATTTCTATTTGACTAAGCATGAATCTCGGGCTTTCTATGTGATTTTTTGATTTATGTTTCCCAAGTGTGAGTCTTGGAATTTCTCTATGCTTTCCGTTTTAAGTTTACCCAAGTGTGAGTCTTGGGATTTCTCTATGATTTCTGATTTCTACTTACCTGAGTGTAAGTCTCGAGCTTATGAGGTCAATTTACCCAAGTATGAGTCTTGGGGTTTCTATTATTTTCAGATATGATATTTGACTTACT
The DNA here is from genome assembly GCA_030737875.1 of Allium sativum. NCBI lineage: Eukaryota > Viridiplantae > Streptophyta > Magnoliopsida > Asparagales > Amaryllidaceae > Allium > Allium sativum. The sequence continues at coordinate 314,373,545 of CM060925.1, forward strand.
ACTTACCTGGGTATAAATCTCAAGGTTTATGTAATAATTTCTAATTTCCATTTATCTAAGCATAAGTCTCGGGATTTTTGATTTTCTTATTGCCCAAGCATCAGTCCTAGGGTTTTAACTAATTGCAAATAGGAATTTCTGATATCTGATTTTCTATTTTTGGGTTTTCATTTGCCTATCACATTCAAGTTTTCGAATTCCTGTCGCATAAACTCATGTTTAAGCCTTAAACTTTCATTCCTAGGTATTTACTTATTTCCATAAAGGGCAATGATTTCTTTCTACCATATTTACATACGGATTTCGAATACAATGATATCGTTTTTAGATAAAAGTCCTCAATGTAGAACACAGGCAGGTATTGTGGACCTCCCATCTGAAGCCTTCCAATAAGGATCATGATCTCTCAACACTTCAAACAGGGAGTTTTATAAACCCAAAGCACATTTACCCCTAGTATTCGCTATCATAGTTAAAATTATGTTAAGCGCATTCTCAACACTTTGTACAAGCAGGTCATGTTACTCTTGCTAACACATTGTGCTTGATAGTCACGAATCTCCTATTGCAAACACCCAAATGCGAAATTTTAGATTTCACATTTCTAATGGTGAATTCTTGAGAGCGTAATGTTTGGATAACAATATTGAGTTCTTCATTCAACACTTATAGGTGGATGTTGAACTTTAAATCAAAATTATGCATAATCGCATATTGTCTCTCGTACATCAGGGCTCGCGATTCGCAGGTTGTGTTCAAACCCTTTCAACCGTTGAAAGTCACATTTCCCCTTGTATTAGTATCCGGGAAATATAGAGCTAATACTAAAAGATTTTCATGATAAGCAAGTTGTACAGGAATCACAAGAGTTTGTCCTAAAGAACAAAAGCTTCTTCATACTAGGTGGGCTAACTGTTAACACAAAATTTCGTACCAATCAAATATGAAGAAGCGGAAGCTTTAAAGCCGAAAGGATAAAAGGGGTTTCAGATAATGAAACCAGGTTCGTGGGGGAAAAAAGCAAATCCAAGGATTTGTCGGAAGCAAAGTATGAGAGCCAACAACAAAGCCATAGGGCAAAAAGGGAAAAGCCAAAAGAAGGCACCGGCGGTCAAGAAGAATCATAACATAATAATACCGATCCAATACCGACAGTTGGAGATAGAAAGTAGTATTGAAGATTCCAAAAGGTCATGACAGGGGAAAGATCAAGGTCAATATAAAAAGGAAGACACCGAGAGGGTAATGCTGACACTGAATGGGATGCAGAATAACAATTCTGGAAGCATACACCTGAAGCTGAAAGCATATAATCCAAGGCGTAAGCAGAAGAAGGAAAGAACCTACCGGTACCTACTTGACACCTACACCAACATCTAGAGCCATCTTCAACATCACCAAAAGGTATTCTGGAAGCCCACCTTTATAACTAAAGACGAACACATATCCCAGAAGTCGGAACCGGCTCCCTTTACCGCTACCGAAGACTTCACAATCCAGTACTTAAGCAGAGAGGTATAGAGATGAATCGAGACCAGAGGTCCTAAAACTGAAAACCATTAAGGCCAAGAATAACTTTCGAGACAAAACTACTGGAATACATGGTACCGGAGCCACTCCCGAGAGTCCAAGATTGAAATTGCAAAGACAAAGAAGCATATATGAAGACATTTAATGGGAAGAAAGGCAGCCAAAACCTTTCTACTGGAACTGGAGTTCACAAAAATGGTCGAGACATTGTCTACGCATCCAAAAAGGGCTTCTGCTGAGCCCACAACAGAAAGGGGCCCAATATGCCTATAAATTAGACCCCAGGGTCTCATTTTGAGGAGGCCCTTTCTTCATTCCACATTCTTTCTCTCATTTCGTAAAGAGAAAACCCTAATGGGGATTTCTTATGTAACTCCTTTATGAATAAAATCATCAAAGCCCTTAAAGTGGACGTAGGTTCAAGTCGAACCAAACCACTATAAACTATATGTTCTTATTCTTTCTGCATACTTTATTTGTTCTTGAATGCATTTTTGGATATGTTCTGCTATGATATTGGATTGTCAGAATGTCCTTGTACAAGCCGTTAGGTTCTTAGCAACCTGATGCTCCTCCTCATGCAGAAGCCCCTCTCCCAAGGAAGCGGCGAGCTAGCTCAAGCTAGGAGAAGTCGAATAAACCTATTTTCCCCTTAGGAACATCTCCTTAGACCTATCTCCGGTATTGATGAAAAATATTGTTAATAGTGGCCCTTCTTGCCACAGCTATAACACTCAACATCTTTCTTATTCTTTTTTTTCTGACCATCCTTAGCTTTGTTCTGTTTCCTCTTATTCTGCGAATTATTCTTGCCTCCACCGCTTGCCTGTGTCTTTGGGTCCCCTGTAGATGTAATAGCAACCTCAGCCTTTGACTTGCGGTAAAGGCACTCTGACCTCAATTCCTTTTCCACCATAGATTCGAAGGTCTCATTGATGTGGTTTATATGCCTTTTCCCCAAGTACTCATCTAAGCCGGTTATGAACTTCTCGTTCTTCTTCTCGACAGTATCGATAAGAGATAATCCATACTTCGATAAAGTATAAACTCAACAATATATTCCGAGACTACCCTACCATTCTGCTTAAGCTCTTGGAATTTCCTAAAAAATTCTGATTTCTTTGCAGCTAGGATAAACTTATCACTGAAGCGAGTCTTAAACTGATTCCAAGTAACTTGATCCTCAGGAGTAGCTGCTTTAATATCATTCCACAAATTCATAGCCCGTCCTTGAAGCTGACGCGATGCTTGCTTTCTCATCATCGCATCCTCGATCTCTAATTCCTCGAAGATGCGCTCACAGCTATCAAGCCAATCCTGAACATCCGTAGCTGATTCCGTTCCATGGAACGGCTTCCCACCAAGGCTAGTATAATCCATGTTAAGCTTGGCGAAGTCGGCTTTAGGCCCCTGCACTAGTGCACCGTTAGCAGCATTAGGAACTGCTCCCTGAGCATCCCTAAGCATCTCTCGCATGAAGGCTGTAAACATCGTCCTCATATGAGAGACATTCCCATTGTTGGCCCCTAAACCCGTACTCATCGTATGTCGGCTCATCGTTCAATCTGTAAAGAGAAAACGATTAACCATCTCCATAGTGGTGCCAGTGCAGTGCGACTTCATCCTTAGAAATACTAATAGTACATATATGTAGTTTTTGAAAACCAAAATGTCACAAATACGCGCTCTCATATACGTATACCATCTCTCCCTGATGTCTTGCCCTAGGTTAAACTACGCAACCCAGGCTCTGATACCAAGTGTGACGGCCCGTCTCGCACCAGCCGACATTTCCCTTGAAATGCGCTGCCAATGCCCTACTAGTATGGAACGGTCTTCAAAAGAAAAAGGTTTGAAACTATGAATTACCAAGAACCTGTAGTATATCTCACAGCGCATGGAATAAAATATAATAATAAAATAACTTGATATAAAACAGGCGAGATAGTGCATAAGTTGAAAACTAAACCATCATAGCAGCGGAATCCAAAATACAACTTATGATCCAAATCAACATTATTACAACTTCAAAATACTATCTCGAAAGAAAAATAGAAAAGGTACACTACTAATGCCCATGGAAGTGACCAGCAACAACATAGGGAGAATATACGTAAATAGTACGTGGGAGCCTCATGCTCATCTCTGGATAGTTACTCATGCATAACCACCAAACCTGTCTCTAGTCTGCTCGTTTAGGAGCACCCAGAGTAATAAGAAGAGACATAAAACTCTGGGTCAGACAAAAGTCTGATATGAGAGATAACAGCAAAATAAAACAATAACAGGTATAAATAATCATACCTGAACCTGGACCTGCAACCAAAGAGTTAGTACTACAAGATGTACAGTACTCTAAGGTAACACTAACATAAAGTGTAAGGTGGAATTGTGCATGTCATGGTGATAGCAAATATCAAACATAAAAATCAACCTCACATCTCTCACTCAGTGCGTAAAGCATACAATGTCCACAACTTTGATCACCAAATCCTTTGCTACGACCACTTTACCCTTGGGAGTCTTAATGACCCCAATGCACTGGTCCATAGCCGCTAATCCTTTGTTACGATCACTTTGCCCTTGGGAGTCCTATTGGTCCCATTACACTAATCCATAGCCATGCTACGATCACTTTTCCCTTGGAAGTCTTAATGACCCCATTGCGCTGATCCATAGCACTGATCCGTCTCTCAGTGGTGAACCAAATCTATAGATATCGATAACCCCTTTGCACATGTCCCGCAACAAAGCCCAACTCTTGAAGTTACTCGTTGGTTCCCATCTGGATCATGAGTAATAACTTCTCATTTGGACTTCCTTTGCATCTCGGGTTTTCAGACTTCTCTAGTTTGGTTCGGTTCGTGATCACTAGTTCGGTTCAGGTCGTGCTCTTCCATCGATTCGGTTCGAGTGAAGCATCTATTCACAGTTCGTGCCAAGCTCCTGGGTTTGGTTCATGGTACATACTCTAGGTAGGGTCGAGCTCCTTCACTGGTTCGGGTCGCGATCTTCTGCTCGTGGCATCGACTCGTGGGTGCTGCGCGGTTCGGTTCGTGATGCCTCATCAAAGCGGATCGGGATCAAGCCTCTTGGCTCGAGCAAGCGGCTCGCGACTCATACTTGCAAGTGGGTCGACGTGCTCAAGTGCGAGCGGTTCGTGGTACGTGGAGCACGAGCGGGTCGGGAGGTGCTTCACGAGTGGGTTTGGGGGACCCGATCCGATCCCCTTTTCTGCACTTTTCCAGTAAGCTTGTTTCGTCCATTCACGCCATACGATGGCGTTTTCAACCATTCTAACTTTACTGAACAATCGCAAAACATACCAAATAGTAGTAGCAACATGTGTGATCAATCAAAAGATTAAAACATCAATCATATGAGTTATCTAGATCAAACACACCCAAAAAGCATGATTTTCCCCTTAATCCCCTTAACCATGTTTAACCATACAATTAGCAAACTTAATCCAAATTAATCCAAACTTATATCAATGACATTAAATAATATTCTAGAATTTTTACATATTTTTCTGAGTCTTAACTTTGCTAATTATCACTAATCACCCCTAATTAGCCGTAATTAGTGAATAAACATGCTAATCACTCACCTTAGCTACAAATAAATTTCAAATCTGAAACTCTAACGGATTTGGCACACATCCCAATGTATTCCAGCAGCTCTATCTCTATTTTGATGCTAATCTGCCTTAATTTGATGTAGTTTTGCTTAATTTATGATTAAGAAGTGATTAGGGATGAATTTAGAAGGTGAAGGCCATTACTAGGCTTAAAGGAAGGTAAATGGCGGCTGGAAAAATGAAAATGAATCATCCTCTAACTCTTTTCAGCCCTCCCATAACCCTAATCCCGAAATGGATTATGGGCCTAACCACTAATCACCTAATTAAGCCCGGTTAAGCTGTTTTCATCTTCTAAACCTTATTTTAGCCATATCTACCAAACGGTAAGTCTGTTTGATTAATGTGACCACTCTGCAAAAAGGTAAACCATCATCTGAATCCAATGGAAATGGTTTTAGATCAAAACTCCTTACCAATCAAAAGTTATAGGCGAAACCAGATTTGCCAGGAGTAAAAAGGTCATTAAAAATTAGGCAAAAATCGAGAACATGGGAAATGACCCCAATAGCCGTTTCACAATGTTACACGACCATATGACTTCATGTGTGAATGAAATAAATATTCTACGATCCTCTAATGCGTAGAATGCATGTCGTTACATAACATAAGAAATATCTACTAAAATGTGTTAACATAAGAAATATCTATTAAATATGAATTTGAGTCTTACTATGTAAAAATAAACATAAAATTACCTTTTGAAAATGAGGATTATTAGTTAGTTGTCCTCGTCACTTTCAGATTCTTACTCTATTTCCTCCTCCATATTTGGTTCATCTGTAGTCTCAAATACATCAATTAATTCATTCGATTCATCGTTTAGAGGTCGAAAATCTATTTGATCATCAGTTATTACTATTTCTGCATTTCCCTCGACGTCTGCTTGATAAGCTTGGTCGTCGGGAATATTACGTCCTTCAGATGTAAACCTTGCCTTTGTTTTGAAAACAACGCACCAATCTATTTTGTCTCTTCTCATAGAGGGATAAGGTGCATAATATAGTTGAAGAGCTTGTTTGGCAAGTACAAAAGGATCGTACTTATAATAACGGGAAGTATGTCTTACTTCTATAAGATTATATTTTGGATGCACGTTGATACCAGACCCTGGAATGTTGTTGAACCAGTTTCATTTAAACAAAAATACTTCTACCGCGGGTTGTGTGAAATATGTCAATTGCAGAATCTGGTTTAGCACGCCATAAAAATCGTGTATATGGTCATTTGGATCATCACTACCTTTAACAAATACACCGCTATTGTCAGTTAATTTTTCAGCACCATATTCTTTAGTGCTAAATTTATATCCATTGACAAAGAATATTGGATAAGTCTTGACATTTCTTTTTAGTCCCATTACCAAATGTTTCAATCCTTCGTCCAAAATACAATTTGTTGGATCAAAAACATAATCAGTAAACCAACTAGCGAATTCTTTGCTGGTATCGCCGTTTGGATACTGTGGCTCATAAATGCTGCAATTATAGGACAAACATTACATATGATTAAAGATACAATACATGTATACATAGATGCATAAGTTCATTACCTAACGAATGGTGCAACTTCAGTGCAATTGAGAAGAATATATGTGTGCTGCTTTATAATCTTTATCATTTAGCCATTCTTCCACACATCTACCAGAAGACCGGCCATATTTTTTTAAAAATAGATAGAGTCACTCGACAGTCATCTTGATCAGTGCCTTCATCATTACGCGCAGTACTTGAAAATGATATTTTTTCCATGATCACTAAAATAATGAGAGAAAAAAATGGATCTTCTTCTCCGATGTATGATTTGCAAGTAGAACCTTCAACTCGAGCTTTCTGCCTCACTATTTTCTTTAGATGATTTAAATATCTATTTAGAATTATTGTAAATTATTTTTTAATACATTTCATTAACCAAAATTTAATTAAATAATATTAATATACCTTTCAAATGGATACACCCATCCGTATTGTACAGGCCCTTGAAGACGTGCTTCTGATGGAAGATGAATAGGTAAATGCTGCATAACATTGAAAAAACCTAGAGGAAATATTTTTTCCAATTTGCAGAGTAGTATGGGGATTTCTTCCTCTAGTTTACGTACTTGGTCAATTTTTAATGTAGATAAATAAAGCTTTTTATAGAACAAACTAAGCTCGGTTACAACAATCCAAACTTTTGCGGACAATAGTTCTTTAAAAGCGACGGGCAATAAATTTTCCATCGTAACATGACAGTCGTGGATTTTCATCCTGCTAAGTTTACTGTTTTTATAGTCAACACATCTATGAAGATTGGAAGATATACCATCCGGGAATCTTAATCCTTCCATCCATCTTAAAAATATTTTAATTTGACTACTGTCCAGTTCATAACACGCTTTCGGTTTTCTAGTGCCATTTAGCTTTATATGAAGCTTCAAACGATTATGTATTACTTCAATATCACGTCTGGATTTCAAATCATCTTTCGTCTTCCTTTGACATTCAAAATTGTATTGATTACATTATCAAATATGTTTTTCTCATTATGCATCACGTCAATATTATGACGAATTAGAAGATCTTTCCAATAAGGCAACTCCCAAAATATGTTTTGTTTCCACCAATTATGAATCATTGATTTACCTTGAATTTCTGCCTGTACTCCGGTTTTATGAATCTTGGGAAAATCTAATACAAGTTTATAAATTTCCTACTTGTCCATACTTTTAGTGGTTGTAAAGTTTCATGTCTATTAGCTATAAAAAAAATCTTTTCTCTTCTAAAAGGATGATTAATATGAAGAAAACATCTATGACAGTCAAACCATGAAAGTTTCTTTCCAATAGGTAAAGAAAATGCTCTTGTTTCTTCCGTACAGTACAGACAAGCTAGACGACCAGTCGTACTCCAACCTGAAAGCATTGCATAAGCAGGAAAATCACTAATTGTCCACAACAGAGAAGCATGCATATGAAAGTTTTTTTTTTTGGAAATATCATATGTTTCTACCCCTTTATACTAACGGCTGTAAATAAACATCGATTCCTTGTGTCGGATCATCAGGACCAGGGACGACAATTGTGAGAAACATATAAGGAGTTTTCATACACATCCACTGCGGTAAATTATAAGGTGTTACAGTTACTGGCCAGGATGAATATTTAGAACCAAATTGAGAAAATGGAGAAAACCCATCCGTACATAAACCAAGTCTAACATTGCGACTCTCAGATGCAAAATCGGGATACTTCTGATCAAAATGCTTCCATGCTTCTCCTTTGAATGGGTGTGTTAATGTACCTTCTTCCTATGTTCTCACACTATGCCATCTTATATGTTGCATGGTTACAGAAGATGCATATAACCTTTTGAAGTCTAGGAATAATAGATAAATAATGCATACGTTTATACGAGACCTCCTTTCCCTTTTTCTTTCTTGGTTTGCATCTTTCTTGATTACATATTCTATGAATCTTAAGGTTGATATCTTCCTTCCAAAATAACATGTAACCCTTTAGACATGTATCTATTTTTTGATACGGTAAGCCAAAGGACGACATCTTTTTTTTTTACTTCATAATGGTTTTCGCACATTAAATTATTGGGAGGCATATGCGCCGCTTCGTAGCTTGTACAACAGTTGTAAATCCAGCTTCCGTGAGGTTGTACTTAGATTTCATCACAATGTATTCAACAGTTACTGATAATTGAGTTCCACTTTCACAACCTTCCCAAAGGGGTTTTTTCGTGGCATCTAATAAATCATATAATTTTTTGGCTTCAATGTTTGGTTCTTCTTCATCATTACCATTGTCATCATTACCATCGTTACCATTAAATTGTTGAACTGGGAACATAGAACGTACAACATCATCAACCATTTGTTCTATGAGATTCGTCATAGCAATTTCATTATTCACTACCTCCTCAACTTATATACAAGTAGATGCTAACGGTTCTCCATCACGATCCTAAACTAAATAGTTCGGTACAAAACCGTACTAATGCAAATGAACTCTAACCATTTGCGATATCAAATGCTTCAATAACTTGCATCTACTACATGGACAACGAATTTTGACGTCGTTTCCTTTGTTACATAAAGCGAAATCAATGAACACACTGACACCATTAATAAATTGTTTATTATGCCATCAGTTTCTCCTCATTTGTACATTCAGCTTCGATCATTAAAATAATCATCCATTTTTTTCTAAGTATATATAAAATTAGAAAGTATGATAAAATAACGCCAAACCAAAAAGGACTATAGTATAAAGTTTAGTTAACCAGATAAAAGTCCATTTTTTCAAGTAGTTGAAAATACATTTTCTAAGTAGACAACCATTTTTATTATTTTTATAACATCAATAGTTGAAACAGATTCACAATTTTTTTGTCCGATCGATAAATTCTCAAAATTCCCTTATAATTTATATATGTGGTTACAAATTCGTATTCATCTCATGATAAAATATTAATATATAGTTTTGTTCGAAAGGCTCAAACGCTCACTACAACAAAATATGATATTTATAATGCTCTTTTATAACACATTATTCTAAAGTGTTATTAATTACACTTAATACTTTCTTTCAACCTGAATTTGTTTTGGTAATTAGAGTGTAACGCTGGCTTCTATTCACGGCCACTTAACAAATAATTTTTCTATCTTCCTCGTTAATCCATTCTGCTTCCTCCAAAACTAACACCGTACCTCACAAATCATCAACCGATTGCGAAAACCTCTTCCATCTCCAATCTCCTCAACCCTTATTCACAATCTCCCTCCAAAACTCCTTCCATCTCCAATCTCTGTCGAAGCCAGGGCGGAGCGTTTTGGATCTTATATTCGATTTGTATTTTGGTAAGCGATCCCGATAATTTCTTTGTGTATGCTGTAGATCTGAATTTGCGATTATGGATTTACAATTGTAATTTACGATTGTGGATCTACTATTCGATTAGGGTTGTTGTTTTCGGGTAAACAAAATGTTATTTTTAATTTTAGGGTTTGTGTTAGTATCGAAAGGCATAAAAATGTAAACAAAATGTTATTTGCTAACAAGTTTATATAAATATTGATATTTGCGTTTTATATTTGATAATGTGTGACATGAATGAGATTGTACAATGCACGCAATGGCAGTACATTGAAAATGAGTTAGATAAAATATATAAAGAATGATATTATCTATCTGGTTGGATTTCTTAAATAGCTGCTACATTCATTAAGTGAATTTCCAGTTTTGTGATGGCTAGCTATGGTTCTTTGGTTTGAGGTTACCGATGGCTAGCAATTGGGTTTTACAAATAGATAGTATAATTTAAAGATTTGAACCTGCAAAACATAAAGAAAATGTATATTGAAAACATAACGGCTTTTGAACTAAACTTTAAAGAAATCTCCCCTTTAATATTAAACAATATGAAATTAATAACAAACCCCACCCCACAAACGTGCAATTTAAAATTATTTTCCATAAATCTTTATAAATTTAAAAAATAATTCCGTCTTGCTCACCAAAAGCATCATATATCACCAGGGAATATAACACCATGACTTAATGATGATTATTCAAAGTCTAAGCTAAGAGGGGAGGGAAGTTATCACTAAAATGAGCAGTTGTGTGATAGAATGAAAGTTGTACAAAACAAAAATATATGGAGGCAATCAGTGGATTCTACATCAATGATAATTCCTTTTTGTCTTGCTGTCATCCAATCATTATTGGAGCTGAAGTACCAGGGTTATTGTTGCAAGCAATTTCTGACATAGTACAAAAGGGATGTGGTCAGTTATCTCTTTTTGAAATGCAAAATATATTGTTCTTTCATTTATGTTTCCCGAAACAGATTTGGTTGTAAGAACTTCATAAGAATTTCAAACATGCACCTTATATAACGATAAAATTTTAGGAGGGAAAACTGTATAACTACATGTAACCTGAAGATGATTAAGTTAACAACTAATTCATTGCAACAAGGTAGCAGTATTTTTATTGACATCGGTTGTTAAGCATATTTTATATAAATGAGGGAAAAATTATTCCAGCAAGAAACAAAAGAAAAATTCTTGAAGAGATGCATGTGTTATCCATCAAGTGGATGAACCAAAGTGCTTTCAAACATATGCATACATCAGAGCATTCCCAAAAAAAGGCATGATTTTTTTCGTAATAAAGTATAATATGAAGAGATTATTTACACCTTAAATCAGAGCAACAACATTATGGAATCATACTAATTTTTTCCTTGTTAAAAATAGTTCTGTCTTATGAAATTCACAGGTAATAAGTTTATAGAAGTTCGCCCTGATCTGGACCATAGTAAGAGTGGAAAATAGCACAGGCCAAAAATTATATGAAGAATAAGAGATTTGTTCCTTAAATGAATATATTGGAAAGTTTTTTTTCCTGCTTTGACAGTTTTTTTGTATTTAGGAGAAGTATTGTTAATGCACTCCAAAATAGTTAGGGGGAGGGTCATATGTGAAATTCGACAAGTTTTTTCCGAATTTATTCACAAAAAATGGCGGGGTGTGATTGAGTTTCACCCTAAAATTCAATAAAGGGCCAACCGAAAATTGAAAAAAACGAGTCTAGTATGTGCAGCTTTTTTGTTGTTGTTTGAAGATACTACTTTATTTCTTATGTTGTTGTTTCTGTGTTAACTAATCTTGTTTGTGCAGCTTTTTTTCAAAATTGGTTTCTAGTATGTTGCTGCATTTTTTTACTTATATGCTTCATTTCCTGAATTATTTTATTGCTTTCTAGTAGTTTGTGCAGTTGGAGTTGAAGTCGGACAAGCAAGCAGTAAGTCAAATTCACTCTTCATGCAGGTACTGAACAAAAGACAAGAGCAATATTAATAATAGATAAACACATACAAACATTCACATGTGCACTAGAATGTCTCCTTGAGAAATATCATCAGATAACTTAGTTACGTGAATCTTAGGTCGATAGCGTATGATAACTGTAATATGCTTGTATACAATTCTTATTTAAACACTTGTATATGTAAGTACCAAATTTCAAAAAAAAAATCTTATTTTGAATAATATGCTATGCGGTAATCTTATTTCAAACAAATCAATATTATTCATGTTCAAAATTTTAGAAATCCACTCATTTCGATATAGTTTGTTACGCGGAGGACATCAATTTTATTAAGCATAGATGAACGATTAAAGTTCAAATTCAAACATAGACATAACATAACAGAATTACCCATGTCAAACATAGTTTGTATGTAACAACCCGCAAATTCTGGGCCAGTTTAAAATTTTTATTTTGGCAAATTTAGCGAATTTTGAATATTTAAAATAGATTATTTTAAATAATATCGACGAGAAATTTATTTTGAATATAATTCGAACGTATATATTATATACGTCGTCGTTAGAATATATAATAATTATATATAATTATAAAAGGAATTGAAAATGGCGCGGTAGTTCGAAAATTCGATTTCTAATTTCAAATGAATATACAGAATTCAATATAAGTCAGAATTGAACGAAACAAGAAATATTTGAATCTGTATAACTATATCTTTGTAACGAAGTTAACAAACTGAGATTTCATCTTAGAAATGATAAGATATGTCCAGTTTAAAATTAGAAATAGTCGCTGTGGAATTTATATATATTTTTATATATATAAGGCCCTTAAAAATAGCCATTTTGCAAACGACCTCGGATTTCGACGAAACCAGTTTTGTTGGGTCCGTGGTGTCAAGTTGTTGCTAGATTCCAAGTTTCATAATTTTTCGAATCAATATGTGAGCGTGGCGAAGGAAAACGCGTTTGACCAGTTTCCGTTGATTTTAATCGACTGGAAATTGGCCATTTTTCAAACGGTCTCAGAATTCGACGAAACTAGTTTTGTTAGGACCGTATCGTCAATACGAAGCTAGAAAATATTTTTCTGGAATTTTTCTAGTTAGTATGTGACCCCGGTATTTTGAAATGTGCGTTTAAAATTCAATATAATGATTTGAATGAAAATTCAAACGGAAACTGATTGTAACAATCAAACCAGCTTACGATACATATCCCATTGCGTTCGGAATGGGGGTATTTAGCTATGGGCGACAGTTGTTGAGTTCAGATTGAGGTTCGTTTGAAAAGTCAACCTTTTTGCAAATTTAAATAATAAAATAATAAAAAAAAAAAAAATTTAATTTCTCCCCCCCCCCTTTATCTTCATTGCCCCCCCCCCCGTTTTCGTTTAACAGAAAGAAAAGAAAAAAAAAGAAAAAAAAACGATGGACGCTCTGCCCTAGGCGCCGCCTAGCCATCGCACCCCTCCCCTCCGTTCTCCTCCATCCCGCCTCCCAGCTCCGGCGTCGCTCGACGCCACATCTCCCCACCCCCGCCCTTCTCGACGAAGACGAGAACCCCCGCCCTCCTCGATGAAGACGAGAACCCCCCCCCAGATTCGAGACCGCCGCACTCCAGCCTTCGACCGCCGTTCTGGCGAACCCCCCCCCTTCAATACGGTACGTCCCTTTTTTTTTTTTTTTTGCTAGTTTATTTACTTATTCTTTTTCTTTTTATTTATAGATATTAAAACATTGTTTAACTGATTTTTTATATAATAGAAAAGAATTTTAAAACTAAATTCTGGTTTTTTTTAAAAATAAATTTAAAAACTGGATTTTTAGATATTAAAAACTGATTTTTAGGAATTTTAAAAACTGATTTTTGTAATGATTTAAAACTGATTTTTGTAATGATTTAAAACTGATTTTGAAAAGAAATTAAAACTGATTTGTTTTAAAAGAATTAAAACTGATTTTATTTTAATTTTAAGATTAAAGAAAAAGGTTTAAACTTTAAGAAGATCAGATTTGAAGAAAGATAAAAATCATATTTTTATATATAGAAAGTCGAGATAAAAATCATATTTTTATATATAGAAAGTCGAGATAAAAATCATATTTTTATATATAGAAAGTCGATGTAAAAATAGAATTTTTATATATTGAACTTCGATAGAAAAATAGAATTTTTATATATTGAACTTCGATGTAAAAATAGAATTTTTATATATTGAACTTCGATAGAAAAATAGAATTTTTATATATTGAACTTCGATAGAAAAATAGAATTTTTATATATTGAACTTCGATAGAAAAATAGAATTTTTATATATTGAACTTCGATAGAAAAATAGAATTTTTATATATTGAACTTCGATAGAAAAATAGAATTTTTATATATTGAACATCGAAATAAAAATAGAATTTTTATATATTGAACTTCGATAGAAAAATAGAATTTTTATATATTGAACTTCGATAGAAAAATAGAATTTTTATATATTGAACTTCGATAGAAAAATAGAATTTTTATATATTGAACATCGAAGTAAAAATTCGATTTTTATATATTGAATAGCGAAGTAAAAATGTGATTTTTACGTATGTAGTGAAAGCAGCAACGAAGGTGACAAAAAGGCGAAACGACGAAGACTTCTGCAAATGAAGAGCCGTGGAGCTAGGATAGCTATATGTGAGAATTTCTCACCTTTCAATTTATTTTTCTAGTTATATATATATATATATACTAGGATGCAGACGGTGCTTATTAGAAGCACCCGACACCCGTCCACAGACCATGGACTTGTTTGATTGGTTGTGTAGTTGGTTAGATTATTTGATTGAAATTGAATTGTTTGGTGAGATGAGTGGATTTGATTGATGTGTGAATGGCGTGGGCCTTCACTAGACTGGGGATAAGGCTAGGCCTCGTCCCGTTTCTAGTATCGTGCCGTTATGCCGCCGAAATTTTCTAAAATATGTTAGAAAAATAAAAATATCATTTTATTGTGTAAATGAATTGAATAGAAATTCATAGGTTGAAATAAAATGTTTTATCGTTAGAAATATAATTTTTAACGTGAATGGGAATAAATATTCATTTACAAACCGGACGGTTTGTTTATGTACACCTATTTGAATGACATTGATTGGGACGATAAATTTCACACATCGCCCAACAGCACAAATAAAATATGTGTTTGATTGATTGAAACCCCACACGGGTGTTAGGATGAAATTTGAAGTTCACTCATCCTGATTGATTAAATATGTCGATCGATTGATTGACAGGCTGTTATAAGCGTTAGATATCTATATTTGATGCTTATACAGTGTAGTGCACTTTGGTTGATGGTTGATTATTTTTCAATGCTATTATATACATGTGATGTATGCAAATCCATATAATTAACGTTATATGGTGATTGATTGGGCCTCATTCCAATTTGAAAAATAAAGAATATTATAAAATAAAAGTTCATGTGTTGACAGTACTCATTCATTGAGATTGGTCATGTGTTGAACGAAATATTTTAGTAATAAAATTTGCACCTTTATCGATATAAAATAAAAGTTCATGTGTTGACAGTACTCATTCATTGAGATTGGTCATGTGTTGAACGAAATATTTTGATAATAACAACTATTTTGAAAAAGAAATGTTTGAAATAGAATATTTGAAAATAGGAATATATGAAGCCGTGTTGATTAGATTTACGCCATTTTGACGTAAATGATATTTATATCGATTGGAAAACGATTTCGAAATGAAATGAATTGAAACCGATTTCGAAATGAATTGAATTGAAAACGATTTCGAAATGAATTGAATTGAAAACGATTTCGAAATGAATTAAATTGAAAACGATTTCGAAATGAATTGAATTGAAAACGATTTCGAAATGAATTGAATTGAAAACGATTTCGAAATGAATTGAATTGAAAACAATTTCGAAATGAATTGAATTGAAAACGATTTCGAAATGAATTGAATTGAAAACGATTTCGAAATGAATTGAATTGAAAATGATTTCGAAATGAATTGAATTGAAAACGATTTCGAAACGAATTGAATTGAAAACGAATTCAAATTGAATTGAAAGCGAATTGAAAGGAATTCAAATTGAATTGAAATGAATTCAAATTGAATTGAAATTTGAATTGAATAGAAATGAATTTTGAAACGAATTTATAAAGAAGAATTCAATTTTGCTTTGAATTGAAATGGAAGTTGAAATAGGTTTTGAAACGATTTTAAAACTATTTATATAATTCGTTTTGAATAGAAATCGACGAAATATATATTATATATATAATATAATGGCCTGAATAGAACGCGCCGCGCCGCGGTAGTTCGTGAATTTCGACCATTGATTTCAAACGGACAGTACGGGAGATCCGACCGTCGGATTCTCCTAAAACCGGAACCGTTGGGTTCGTATCGAAAAGAGCTTTCTAACGAATATTAGAAATTTGAAATCTAACGGTTGGATTTGGAATTATGTCCAAATCAAATTTGAAAAAGGTCGCTGTAAGTGCAGTTCGATGGCCATTGGTGGAAATCGACTGTACGGGCCTTGATAAAATTATTAAAAATAGCAATAATTTGTGTAAAATCATAAGAAATGATTTAGAAAGAATTGGGATGAAAAACTCCATATTTGAAAAGATAAAAATGGATTTTTATCGAAATGAACTAGTTTTGAACTAGAATTATAATTCTATTTATTTTTAAATAAATAAATTGAATTCGAAAAGGGTTTTAAAAATAACCAAAATTTCCAATGATTGCATTGGAATGGATTTAAATCGAAATTGTCTTCGGAATATTTCGATGTTGGGATTCGTGATTATACAGATGTTGATATGGAAATTTGAAAGATATATATTTATATCGTTATTTCCAATACGACATTTGTTAGTCGTAGAATTTGATATTGAATATAAGCCGATATATTTTCTATTCAGAGCCTTGTATTGAATATCGAATGTGATTTGGGTTTGTCGTGAATGGTGTCTTCACTAACACTGTTCTTGAACCCAGTTGAGAAATGATTAAATCTTTTTATTTAGATTTAATGAAGCGTACCAATTAAATAATATTTAATTGGAATTGAATTGATATTGATTTTTGGGTTTATCGTGAACAGTGTTTTAAATAACACTTGTTCTTTAACCCGATAATTAATGAATGTGATTTGGGTTTGTCGTGAATGGTGTCTTCACTAACACTGTTCTTGAACCCAGTTGAGAAATGATTAAATCTTTTTATTTAGATTTAATGAAGCGTACCAATTAAATAATATTTAATTGGAATTGAATTGATATTGATTTTTGGGTTTATCGTGAACAGTGTTTTAAATAACACTTGTTCTTTAACCCGATAATTAATGAATGTGATTTGGGTTTGTCGTGAATGGTGTCTTCACTAACACTGTTCTTGAACCCAGTTGAGAAAAGATTAAATCTTTTTATTTAGATTTAATGAAGTGTACCAATTAAATAATATTTAATTGGAATTGAATGGATATTGATTTTTGGGTTTATCGTGAACAGTGTTTTAAATAACACTTGTTCTTTAACCCGATAATTAATAGGATGTGACTTTGGGTTTATCGTGAACCGTGTTTTAAAATGACACTGATTCTTTAACCCAGTCACAGATTAAAACTAAGTGGAGTTTTAATGAATCTTTAATTAGATTGAAAAGATCGAGAATGGAGTATCACCAGTTTTGCTCCAGGCGATAGTTAAATCTTTAATTAGATTTGAACGTGAAATTTAGAAACTAACTGTCGGTTAGCTAAGTAGAATGGTTTTCTGGATATTGATCTGATGTTGGTTTCGGCCTTCGGGGTTAATATTTGGGGAATTATTCTCTTGATTAATTGACGGTTAGTGACTAATGAATTGGAATGAGGCGTATGTTGTGCTTGTGTAACACTTTTATAATATATACGCGAGTTATTCGGAAAGACCGGGTTTATCCCATTCTGAATAACTGATACGACGATAAGTCGAAGATGAAGACGATGGTCGAAGACCGGAGGTCTTCACGTCGTTTGGGTAATTACTGATGATCTTGATTGGGCTGTACACCCAAGAAGATGGAAACAGTTAGTGATCGTCCAGACGTACTTGGAGATCGATGGATATGCGGGGTACTAGGTGCCTCCGGTTTCGTTCAGACCCAGGACGGACTTGTAAATGGACTGTGTGTCTGACATCGGATTTCATTCTGTGTGACTGATATCGGTTGCATAGGATGGTTTGCCTGTGTGGCATGCTAAGATGCAAATGATCAAGGCTTCTGTTGAAAAGCAAAGTCTTGTGGTGATGATCAAAGCACGGCCTTTGTGGCGTAGCTTTGTGTAACGTTTACCTCGCGTGTTTCACACCCGGTATGAACCAAAAACGGGAGACGGACCTCAGGGAGGACTTGCGTTTCTTTCTAGCTAGAAGTGGCGTCAGTGGTTTTACACGCCCTGACGAGTTTGACTTATGTGGTTGTTGCTGTTGCGAGGCGCCTCGGTTATATCGGTTTCGGCCGATGCATTCTGGTCGGCTGACGGACCAGACTTACGCCCCAAAGGGCGGAGAAACGTAGTGTTCAGGCATAATAATCCACATCGGTGGACCGGCCCTGACGATCTAAAGGGTTGATGCGTTCTGATCCTGAGACATGGGCTAGATTGTCTCGAATCGGTTGAGGACTATCTTTTGCCTCGGTTCATAGACGGAAATCCAATTTCCAAATACGTGACCTTTGCGGTTTTATTTGTAAACCTATATATGGCGACATGATATATGGTACCCATGCCGCCTATGATTGATACTTATGATTTGAAGATGTTTTATACACTATACACTTATTATAGTATCAAACGATTTGTTTTAACCGTATCAAGCATTCTTTGGCTGTTATAAGGGAAAACCCTATCCTCGGCTGCGTTGCATTGTGTGATGGGACCTGGGTCTTATAACTGCTTCATTTTTCTTTATTTAGCATTGCGCAGTTTGTTTTATGCACTGGTATTCTTGGGAGGAAACCCGTTCCGTGTTATACGGCGTGGTCCCTTGATTCACCTAATGATTTAAAATAAAGATTAATAACTGTTTTAGTTCTCACACCAGTCACATGACTGACCTGGAGTTTATTGTTTTAACCTAAACTCTGGGTGCCCTTATTTTCGACACGGGCAGCTAGTAGTTTTGGTTTTGCAGATTTATATTCACAGGATCCTGGTTTACAGCTGGAACGATATCCGGAAAGCTTTGTATCCGTATATCTCATTCTAGTTGTGTATTGTATTATTTTCCGCTGCTATGTATTTAAATGTAATTTAAATCTCTGATATTTCTGTGTAATATTTATTCATACTCTGTATATTCTTGTAATCTGGTGCATTGTTGTAATATACGATGAGATGTTCTTTTATATGCGTTCTATTTTGTCCTGTTCTCAAACGATAGGGCGTTTCGAACGGTCTGGGTCGGTTTAGCGACTGGTTCGGACCGAGCGAAATTCCTTGCCGTCACAGTTGGTATCAGAGCTTTGGTTTACAAAGCAGAGAATAAGACACATTAGAACCTTACGAAAGAATTCATCAGATATTGGATTAATAATATCCAGTTAGAATGACTCGTTAGAGATAGGATCAGTAGTATCCTAGAACGGGTGTAAAGAGTATACTTTTAAATTGAAAACAAATTTTTGTTTTGAAAATTTAAATCAATTATACGTATTTGATTATTTATTTATATTGATTAGGACAGTCCAATATATAAAGATTTCGCGTATACGCCTAGCTAGCGTCTATTCGAAGTTTTAATATACTGGATAGATATAGAATCACACTCTAGTCGCCCGGGGGTGATTCTGATAATTGATATATCATCATCAGAGTTTATATTCGAGTGACGAACGTGTAACATCTATATATTTCCTATTGACTGGTGTGAGAACCAAAATTAGATAGGGCTAATTGTTGTGATTTGGCATCAAGAATCTGATTTTTGTATATGTATCAAAATTATGAATTTGAAACTCTAATTCACTAATTGATTGATGTTTGGGTTGTTTGTTTATTTGTTTGCTAATTTTAACCAATTAGCCTAATTGAATCAAATATTGAACTGTATTGAAAATTGGTCGCATTTGCTTGCATATACATGTATATCATTGAACAGGTCATAGCAAGGAGGCTAGAGCCAGAGAATAAAATTTGTTTGCCCGACAAATAGGTACATGTTTACTACATAATTTCCTGTTTTGTTTGGGTGATGATGATTTTGTGAGCCTATTGGCTAGCCGCTTGGCTTTTTCTTTTTCTTTTTGAGATCTGAAGGACCGGGGAAGCTATTTGAAATTCCCCGATGCTCCCATTGCAGGGGAGGTTATGGCGAAATTTTTCGAAAATTTAGGGTGTTAGCCAAATTTTTGAAATTTTGAAAATTCTCAGAAACTAAAGAGTTGGAGAATGGAAGCCTGATCGAACGTAGAGCTGAATAATCAAACCACTTTCGACTTTGTTCCTTTTCGGGGACGAAAAGTTTTAAGTGGGGGAGATTGTAACAACCCGCAAATTCTGGGCCAGTTTAAAAATTTTATTTTGGCAAATTTAGCGAATTTTGAATATTTAAAATAGATTATTTTAAATAATATCGACGAGAAATTTATTTTGAATATAATTCGAACGTATATATTATATACGTCGTCGTTAGAATATATAATAATTATATATAATTATAAAAGGAATTGAAAATGGCGCGGTAGTTCGAAAATTCGATTTCTAATTTCAAATGAATATACAGAATTCAATATAAGTCAGAATTGAACGAAACAAGAAATATTTGAATCTGTATAACTATATCTTTGTAACGAAGTTAACAAACTGAGATTTCATCTTAGAAATGATAAGATATGTCCAGTTTAAAATTAGAAATAGTCGCTGTGGAATTTATATATATTTTTATATATATAAGGCCCTTAAAAATAGCCATTTTGCAAACGACCTCGGATTTCGACGAAACCAGTTTTGTTGGGTCCGTGGTGTCAAGTTGTTGCTAGATTCCAAGTTTCATAATTTTTCGAATCAATATGTGAGCGTGGCGAAGGAAAACGCGTTTGACCAGTTTCCGTTGATTTTAATCGACTGGAAATTGGCCATTTTTCAAACGGTCTCAGAATTCGACGAAACTAGTTTTGTTAGGACCGTATCGTCAATACGAAGCTAGAAAATATTTTTCTGGAATTTTTCTAGTTAGTATGTGACCCCGGTATTTTGAAATGTGCGTTTAAAATTCAATATAATGATTTGAATGAAAATTCAAACGGAAACTGATTGTAACAATCAAACCAGCTTACGATACATATCCCATTGCGTTCGGAATGGGGGTATTTAGCTATGGGCGACAGTTGTTGAGTTCAGATTGGGGTTCGTTTGAAAAGTCAACCTTTTTGCAAATTTAAATAATAAAATAATAAAAAAAAAAATAATTTTTAATTTCTCCCCCCCCCCCCTTATCTTCATTGCCCCCCCCCCCCCCGTTTTCGTTTAACAGGAAGAAAAGAAAAAAAAAAACGATGGACGCTCTGCCCTAGGCGCCGCCTAGCCATCGCACCCCTCCCCTCCGTTCTCCTCCATCCCGCCTCCCAGCTCCGGCGTCGCTCGACGCCACATCTCCCCACCCCCGCCCTTCTCGACGAAGACGAGAACCCCCGCCCTCCTCGACGAAGACGAGAACCCCCCCCCCAGATTCGAGACCGCCGCACTCCAGCCTTCGACCGCCGTTCTGGCGAACCCCCCCCCTTCAATACGGTACGTCCCTTTTTTTTTTTTTTTTTTTGCTAGTTTATTTACTTATTCTTTTTCTTTTTATTTATAGATATTAAAACATTGTTTTTCTGATTTTTTATATAATAGAAAAGAATTTTAAAACTAAATTCTGGTTTTTTTTAAAAATAAATTTAAAAACTGGATTTTTAGATATTAAAAACTGATTTTTAGGAATTTTAAAAACTGATTTTTGTAATGATTTAAAACTGATTTTTGTAATGATTTAAAACTGATTTTGAAAAGAAATTAAAACTGATTTGTTTTAAAAGAATTAAAACTGATTTTATTTTAATTTTAAGATTAAAGAAAAAGGTTTAAACTTTAAGAAGATCAGATTTGAAGAAAGATAAAAATCATATTTTTATATATAGAAAGTCGAGATAAAAATCATATTTTTATATATAGAAAGTCGATGTAAAAATAGAATTTTTATATATTGAACTTCGATAGAAAAATAGAATTTTTATATATTGAACTTCGATGTAAAAATAGAATTTTTATATATTGAACTTCGATAGAAAAATAGAATTTTTATATATTGAACTTCGATAGAAAAACAGAATTTTTATATATTGAACTTCGATAGAAAAATAGAATTTTTATATATTGAACTTCGATAGAAAAATAGAATTTTTATATATTGAACTTCGATAGAAAAATAGAATTTTTATATATTGAACTTCGATAGAAAAATAGAATTTTTATATATTGAACTTCGATAGAAAAATAGAATTTTTATATATTGAACATCGAAATAAAAATAGAATTTTTATATATTGAACTTCGATAGAAAAATAGAATTTTTATATATTGAACTTCGATAGAAAAATAGAATTTTTATATATTGAACTTCGATAGAAAAATAGAATTTTTATATATTGAACATCGAAGTAAAAATTCGATTTTTATATATTGAATAGCGAAGTAAAAATGTGATTTTTACGTATGTAGTGAAAGCAGCAACGAAGGTGACAAAAAGGCGAAACGACGAAGACTTCTGCAAATGAAGAGCCGTGGAGCTAGGATAGCTATATGTGAGAATTTCTCACCTTTCAATTTATTTTTCTAGTTATATATATATATATACTAGGATGCAGACGGTGCTTATTAGAAGCACCCGACACCCGTCCACAGACCATGGACTTGTTTGATTGGTTGTGTAGTTGGTTAGATTATTTGATTGAAATTGAATTGTTTGGTGAGATGAGTGGATTTGATTGATGTGTGAATGGCGTGGGCCTTCACTAGACCGGGGATAAGGCTAGGCCTCGTCCCGTTTCTAGTATCGTGCCGTTATGCCGCCGAAATTTTCTAAAATATGTTAGAAAAATAAAAATATCATTTTATTGTGTAAATGAATTGAATAGAAATTCATAGGTTGAAATAAAATGTTTTATCGTTAGAAATATAATTTTTAACGTGAATGGGAATAAATATTCATTTACAAACCGGACGGTTTGTTTATGTACACCTATTTGAATGACATTGATTGGGACGATAAATTTCACACATCGCCCAACAGCACAAATAAAATATGTGTTTGATTGATTGAAACCCCACACGGGTGTTAGGATGAAATTTGAAGTTCACTCATCCTGATTGATTAAATATGTCGATCGATTGATTGACAGGCTGTTATAAGCGTTAGATATCTATATTTGATGCTTATACAGTGTAGTGCACTTTGGTTGATGGTTGATTATTTTTCAATGCTATTATATACATGTGATGTATGCAAATCCATATAATTAACGTTATATGGTGATTGATTGGGCCTCATTCCAATTTGAAAAATAAAGAATATTATAAAATAAAAGTTCATGTGTTGACAGTACTCATTCATTGAGATTGGTCATGTGTTGAACGAAATATTTTAGTAATAAAATTTGCACCTTTATCGATATAAAATAAAAGTTCATGTGTTGACAGTACTCATTCATTGAGATTGGTCATGTGTTGAACGAAATATTTTGATAATAACAACTATTTTGAAAAAGAAATGTTTGAAATAGAATATTTGAAAATAGGAATATATGAAGCCGTGTTGATTAGATTTACGCCATTTTGACGTAAATGATATTTATATCGATTGGAAAACGATTTCGAAATGAAATGAATTGAAACCGATTTCGAAATGAATTGAATTGAAAACGATTTCGAAATGAATTGAATTGAAAACGATTTCGAAATGAATTGAATTGAAAACGATTTCGAAATGAATTGAATTGAAAACGATTTCGAAATGAATTGAATTGAAAACGATTTCGAAATGAATTGAATTGAAAACGATTTCGAAATGAATTGAATTGAAAACGATTTCGAAATGAATTGAATTGAAAACGATTTCGAAATGAATTGAATTGAAAACGATTTCGAAACGAATTGAATTGAAAACGAATTCAAATTGAATTGAAAGCGAATTGAAAGGAATTCAAATTGAATTGAAATGAATTCAAATTGAATTGAAATTTGAATTGAATAGAAATGAATTTTGAAACGAATTTATAAAGAAGAATTCAATTTTGCTTTGAATTGAAATGGAAGTTGAAATAGGTTTTGAAACGATTTTAAAACTATTTATATAATTCGTTTTGAATAGAAATCGACGAAATATATATTATATATATTATATATATAATATAATGGCCTGAATAGAACGCGCCGCGCCGCGGTAGTTCGTGAATTTCGACCATTGATTTCAAACGGACAGTACGGGAGATCCGACCGTCGGATTCTCCTAAAACCGGAACCGTTGGGTTCGTATCGAAAAGAGCTTTCTAACGAATATTAGAAATTTGAAATCTAACGGTTGGATTTGGAATTATGTCCAAATCAAATTTGAAAAAGGTCGCTGTAAGTGCAGTTCGATGGCCATTGGTGGAAATCGACTGTACGGGCCTTGATAAAATTATTAAAAATAGCAATAATTTGTGTAAAATCATAAGAAATGATTTAGAAAGAATTGGGATGAAAAACTCCATATTTGAAAAGATAAAAATGGATTTTTATCGAAATGAACTAGTTTTGAACTAGAATTATAATTCTATTTATTTTTAAATAAATAAATTGAATTCGAAAAGGGTTTTAAAAATAACCAAAATTTCCAATGATTGCATTGGAATGGATTTAAATCGAAATTGTCTTCGGAATATTTCGATGTTGGGATTCGTGATTATACAGATGTTGATATGGAAATTTGAAAGATATATATTTATATCGTTATTTCCAATACGACATTTGTTAGTCGTAGAATTTGATATTGAATATAAGCCGATATATTTTCTATTCAGAGCCTTGTATTGAATATCGAATGTGATTTGGGTTTGTCGTGAATGGTGTCTTCACTAACACTGTTCTTGAACCCAGTTGAGAAATGATTAAATCTTTTTATTTAGATTTAATGAAGCGTACCAATTAAATAATATTTAATTGGAATTGAATTGATATTGATTTTTGGGTTTATCGTGAACAGTGTTTTAAATAACACTTGTTCTTTAACCCGATAATTAATGAATGTGATTTGGGTTTGTCGTGAATGGTGTCTTCACTAACACTGTTCTTGAACCCAGTTGAGAAATGATTAAATCTTTTTATTTAGATTTAATGAAGCGTACCAATTAAATAATATTTAATTGGAATTGAATTGATATTGATTTTTGGGTTTATCGTGAACAGTGTTTTAAATAACACTTGTTCTTTAACCCGATAATTAATGAATGTGATTTGGGTTTGTCGTGAATGGTGTCTTCACTAACACTGTTCTTGAACCCAGTTGAGAAAAGATTAAATCTTTTTATTTAGATTTAATGAAGTGTACCAATTAAATAATATTTAATTGGAATTGAATGGATATTGATTTTTGGGTTTATCGTGAACAGTGTTTTAAATAACACTTGTTCTTTAACCCGATAATTAATAGGATGTGACTTTGGGTTTATCGTGAACCGTGTTTTAAAATGACACTGATTCTTTAACCCAGTCACAGATTAAAACTAAGTGGAGTTTTAATGAATCTTTAATTAGATTGAAAAGATCGAGAATGGAGTATCACCAGTTTTGCTCCAGGCGATAGTTAAATCTTTAATTAGATTTGAACGTGAAATTAAAAACTAACTGTCGGTTAGCTAAGTAGAATGGTTTTCTGGATATTGATCTGATGTTGGTTTCGGCCTTCGGGGTTAATATTTGGGGAATTATTCTCTTGATTAATTGACGGTTAGTGACTAATGAATTGGAATGAGGCGTATGTTGTGCTTGTGTAACACTTTTATAATATATACGCGAGTTATTCGGAAAGACCGGGTTTATCCCATTCTGAATAACTGATACGACGATAAGTCGAAGATGAAGACGATGGTCGAAGACCGGAGGTCTTCACGTCGTTTGGGTAATTACTGATGATCTTGATTGGGCTGTACACCCAAGAAGATGGAAACAGTTAGTGATCGTCCAGACGTACTTGGAGATCGATGGATATGCGGGGTACTAGGTGCCTCCGGTTTCGTTCAGACCCAGGACGGACTTGTAAATGGACTGTGTGTCTGACATCGGATTTCATTCTGTGTGACTGATATCGGTTGCATAGGATGGTTTGCCTGTGTGGCATGCTAAGATGCAAATGATCAAGGCTTCTGTTGAAAAGCAAAGTCTTGTGGTGATGATCAAAGCACGGCCTTTGTGGCGTAGCTTTGTGTAACGTTTACCTCGCGTGTTTCACACCCGGTATGAACCAAAAACGGGAGACGGACCTCAGGGAGGACTTGCGTTTCTTTCTAGCTAGAAGTGGCGTCAGTGGTTTTACACGCCCTGACGAGTTTGACTTATGTGGTTGTTGCTGTTGCGAGGCGCCTCGGTTATATCGGTTTCGGCCGATGCATTCTGGTCGGCTGACGGACCAGACTTACGCCCCAAAGGGCGGAGAAACGTAGTGTTCAGGCATAATAATCCACATCGGTGGACCGGCCCTGACGATCTAAAGGGTTGATGCGTTCTGATCCTGAGACATGGGCTAGATTGTCTCGAATCGGTTGAGGAATATCTTTTGCCTCGGTTCATAGACGGAAATCCAATTTCCAAATACGTGACCTTTGCGGTTTTATTTGTAAACCTATATATGGCGACATGATATATGGTACCCATGCCGCCTATGATTGATACTTATGATTTGAAGATGTTTTATACACTATACACTTATTATAGTATCAAACGATTTGTTTTAACCGTATCAAGCATTCTTTGGCTGTTATAAGGGAAAACCCTATCCTCGGCTGCGTTGCATTGTGTGATGGGACCTGGGTCTTATAACAACTTCATTTTTCTTTATTTAGCATTGCGCAGTTTGTTTTATGCACTGGTATTCTTGGGAGGAAACCCGTTCCGTGTTATACGGCGTGGTCCCTTGATTCACCTAATGATTTAAAATAAAGATTAATAACTGTTTTAGTTCTCACACCAGTCACATGACTGACCTGGAGTTTATTGTTTTAACCTAAACTCTGGGTGCCCTTATTTTCGACACGGGCAGCTAGTAGTTTTGGTTTTGCAGATTTATATTCACAGGATCCTGGTTTACAGCTGGAACGATATCCGGAAAGCTTTGTATCTGTATATCTCATTCTAGTTGTGTATTGTATTATTTTCCGCTGCTATGTATTTAAATGTAATTTAAATCTCTGATATTTCTGTGTAATATTTATTCATACTCTGTATATTCTTGTAATCTGGTGCATTGTTGTAATATACGATGAGATGTTCTTTTATATGCGTTCTATTTTGTCCTGTTCTCAAACGATAGGGCGTTTCGAACGGTCTGGGTCGGTTTAGCGACTGGTTCGGACCGAGCGAAATTCCTTGCCGTCACATTGTATCAGGCCGGTGCCTCGAAGTTCACAAATAAAGAATGTAAAGCACATGGGTAGAATAATTTTAGGTTAATGTACTTTTTTTTGTTATTAAATTTTTTGTGAACTAGGAGCTAAATTATATTAATGGCTAAAATTATTATCACATTGCACTAGTTACTATGAAAATTGAAACCATATTCACAAACTTTTAACGAATTATTTCTGTAGAAGTTCAACTACTGAATAACTAGTTCAAATTCAAGTTTGACACGGGTAATTTCGTGAAATGGTTGGTAGTTCAGTTGAAGATAGATATGGTTAATAATCATGTGGTGGTCATAAGTTTTTATCTATTTGTGTTTTTTATGGGGAAATATGGAAACATGTAGTTGCTTGGCATACTGCTTGAGAAAATAGACAGATGTGAATGATAAAGATGAACTACAGTAGTACACAGATGACACAAATATGCTTGCTTAGACTCCATGCTTGTATCAATTGCATTTCGGATTTCAAGCAGACATAACGCAGTATATGCACACACCATTAGACCATCTGGTCAAGCTACCCAACCACTAATATTTTACAACTACCTCTTTCAAGCTTTACTGAAGCTCAAAAACTGTGAAGTTAACCGTAGCATTCCATTCTACAGCATCATTTTTATCCACAAGTACTTCTCAAGATACTTTAAATACTATGTTATACGGCATAAGCTCTTATGCTATGTTATTTATTGATATTTAGGCCAATCTCAACTCATAAACTTTAATATGTACATGGAGCATGAATTTGGAGAAAAGATTGCTTGCAATTACCAAATTTTCCACTGTATATAATGCTGAATGTACTTATATTATAAAATAACAGCTAGAAAGAATAATTCACAAGTCAGTTTCGAAAACAGAAATAAGTGCAAAACGGATACATATCTTGTAGAAGACGTATAATATTTGTTAAAAAAATGAAAGCAATAAATCATTAACTACGGCTACTCATGGTTTGCATTCTATCTCTTCTTCACAGGCTTGAACGCTATCTGCACAAATGAAAATGTCACCGTCTATCCTGCAATGCTCATCGAGTTTGACGTTTTAGTTGAACGACCTACTCTAAATCGGCATCTAGTCGACAAATGGGCATGACGGAGAATGCCGTGATCTCCTAAAACGAATATATTAGCTGTCGCTATTTCTTCTTCCTTGCAATTATTCGACTCCCCTTCTGCTGCAACAGAGCCATTCGTCTTCATTCTTCAATTTTACTGCTTGATAACTAACACTGGAAATTTGGCTTCAACACTAATTATCTCCCAACAGTTGCTCATTTCAAATCTATTCAGGTATTTCTTTTTCTATACCGACCACAATTATGATATATACTATTTAATTATAATGCGTACCCATTTTTGGATTTGCTACACAATAAGGTCGACTTCTTGCTATTATGATTGGATTTTTTATGTTTCCATGGTTGAAGTATGTTCATTTTGCAGATTGTCCATTATATATTTTATATTTACTGTTATGAAAATTGGGCAAATGATTTGCTGCGCGCGGTGTTTATCCTTGCTTGTCACTAAAATTCCACTGGGATATGCATAGTATATAATTTGCATAATTAGTTTTATTTACATGTTATTTTCCATACATATAACTGTATCAAAATGAAATTCATATGAGGACACTATTCTGTTTCCATTGTATCCATCTTTAATGTATTGAATATATTCAACTTATTTTTCACTTACGGTCTTAGCTGCATGCTTAATAACATAACAAAATAAAGTTTCTTCCCTTTAATATGTTTTCTGTTCGTATAGTCAAGTTTGATCTATTATAATTAATTATAGTGCCAACTACAAATTACATTGGGAAAAACCGAGATTTTTTTAGTACTTTGGTATTGAATGCCCAATATAGATTATATTATGCCTTGCAGAGTATAAGATTTGAGGGCTTGATGTACCAGAGAAGTCTTGATGCACAACTTGAGTTGTTTATTAGGATTGTGCTGACAAATATAATAAAAATCAAAGCATTATTGATAGTGGAGCAAATAGGGCAAAGCTGGTAAGTTTTTCTATTTAGTTTGAACTCCATAAAAGAATATTTATTTTGTGTTTGATCTTCAGGCTATTTACTTGATAGATGGATAAGCCATTGTAAGGATTGGTTTTTGATTGTTTGACTATGTCTATATCACCAATAAACTTGCTATCAACGTAAACTCAATTTTCTTAAAATAATTTATGATTTTAACCAAGCAATTTAATTGTGCTCCAATAATATCTAATTAAACATGTTTTCCACAACCAGACTATTACTATGTTAGGTTAGCACAATTATTGACTCTTCTATCACCTCCTTAGTTGCTATACTCTTTACTTGATTATGTCATGGATAAAGGAGTTGTAACATGACCGGAGCATAATGTTGACTTCGTTGCTATCAACAACTGCATTAACATTAGCATCCAACCGCCAGATGCCGAGACCTTTGCTTTCCTGGCTGATATCGATCAACTTCTAAGCTTGATTACTAATGCATTCTACTCCGAAGACGGAAATTTTCTAGGAAAATTGATTAGCAGCTCATCTATTTTGTAAGCATTTGTTTATTTTCCAACTATTTTAAAAAATATCCTTTTCATTTATGTTTATTTTTAAGGAAGTGAACAGTTGATTGTACTAGACATAACATTTAGATTCAACATATTGGTATACGTATTGTTTGATTTATACAGTCCGAGTGAAGCAGTTATTCCTTCCCACTTTATTGTCCAATTCATGACAGAAATCATATGCAAAAATTATGAAATAATTGTAAATTATTTTGGAATTGAATGCACAGTTTTTTCTATACTAGGCTTGATAGGATCGATTAGGGGTTACTTCAAGCTACACCCACAATATCACACACAAGACAATCAATCAACACACCATTCAAATAAAAAAGATACGATGAAAGTAAAATAGCAAGACACAAGATTTTATACGTGGAAAACCTCTTTGATGTGAAGAGTAAAAACCACAAGACCTCTTAAGGAGTCTACCCTCTTCTCTTATTGATAAACCAAAAAGGGAAAACAACCCCAAAGTGTTTACAAAAGATTCGCTTCTAATCACCAGAATCCAAAAACAATAAGAGATGAAAAAGGTGTAAGAGAACACCATATGTGTGCACTTCAGGCCAGCCGTGAATCGAGCAAGATTAAAGCTCAATCTTGAAGACCAAAACACCTTGAAGAAGATGATAAATGACCAAAAACTACTGCTGCCTTATGTGATCAGATCTGGTTATATTAACCCTCTTTTCTTTTAATGTGCATACCAAATATGTGAGTAATCTCTCAAAATGTCTTCCTTGAAAAGAAAAGATATTGTTGCACAAAAAGGCATGCTTGCACAATAAATCTGGGAAAAAGACAAAACCAATAAATCTCACCCACAAATTAAGCATGGCCTGCATAAAAGATATGCCAAATATGTCTGCATAAAAATATGCCAAATATGCATGCATAAAATTATGCCAAATATGTCTGCATAAAATTATGCCAAATATGGCTGCATAAAATTATGCCAAATATGGGCTGGAATACCCAACAATCTCCCCCTCCAGCCCAACTTGGGGAAGATGTGCATACTTCAATCATCATTTGAAACTCATTCCCACAAGCTTGCTACAAACATCAAGCTTGTTTCCTGGAACCACTTTAGTCAACATATCTGCACCATTCTTGTTTGTATGAATTTTCTTCAACTTGAGCATATTTTCTTCAATTACATTTCTTAACCAATGATACCGAACATCAATATGCTTAGTGCGTGCATGATACATGGAATTCTTGCTCAAATCCATAGCACTCTGACTGTCACAAAATACTATATACTCTTCTTGTTCAAACCCAACTCTTGAAGGAACCTCTTCAACCAAAGAATCTCTTTACTTGCTTCCACAACTGCTATATACTCTGCCTCGGTTGTAGATAAAGCCACACACTTTGTAACATGGATTGCCAAGAAATGGCTCCCCCTGAAAATGTGAACACATAACCTGAGGTAGATTTTCTACTATCAATATCACCAGCCATGTCTGCATCTGTATACCCCTCAAGAACATGTTTGCTACCTCCAAAACATAAGAAAAATCTAGAAGTACCACGCAAATATCTGAAAATCCACTTTACTGCATCCCAGTGAATTTTACCAGGATTGGATAAGTATCTACTCACCAAACCAACAGAATGTGCAATATCTGGCCTAGTGCACACCATAGCATGCATCAATGAACCAACTGCAGATGAATAAGGAATAGAAGACATACTTGCTTTTTTCCTTCTCCGTTGTTGGACAATCCCTCTTACTTAGCTTAAAATGAGATGCGAGTGGTGTTCAAACCGGCTTAGCATGCTTCATATTGAACCTTTCAAGCACACATTCAATATATTTTTCATGAGATAGCCACAACTTCCTAGCTTTTCTGTCACGAACAATCTCCATGCCTAAGATTTTCTTTGCAGGACCCATGTCCTTCTTGTCAAATGACTTGGACAAATCTTTCTTCAAGTTGCTAATCAATTCTAAGTTTTATCCAACTACCAACATGTCATCCACATATAAAAGAAGAATAATGAAGATATCGTCAGGAAACTTTCTAAAATACACACAAGGATCTGCAACAGTCCTCTTGTAACCATTGCTTGTCATAAATGAATCAAATTTGTGATACCACTGCCTTGGTGCTTGCTTAAGTCCATAATGACTCTTCTTCAACTTGCAAACAAGTTTTTCTTTTCCCTTTTCTTCAAATCCTTCAAGTTGTTCCATGTAGATTTCTTCCTGCAAATCACCATGTAAAAATGCGGTTTTTACATCAAGTTGTTCCAATTCAAGGTTACAACTTGCTGCTAAACCCAAAATGGTTCTGATAGAAGTCATCTTGACAACTGGTGAAAAAATCTCATCAAAACCAATGCCCTTTTTCTGATTGCATCCTTTGACTACCAATCTAGCTTTGCGCTTTACTATCTTCTCACCATCTTTCTTGTTCTTGAAAACCCATTTGTTTTTCAAAACTTTCTTGCCTTTGGGAAGTTTCACTAGCTCAAAAGTATGATTCTTCATCAAAGAATCCATCTCCTCTTTCATAGCCTCAAGCCAAAGATTCTTGTCTCGACTAGACAACACTTCTTGGAAGCTCTCGGGCTCACCATCAGCTGTAACTAAGATATAATCTGTGCTTGGATAACTTGTAGATGGTTTATGTTCTCTGGTTGACCTTCTAACTTGAGCATCATCCACTTGTGGGGCAATTTGCTCCCCCTGCTCATAAGCCACTTCTTCATTTGGTTGAGCTTCATCATGAACATCATCAAAATGTGCACCATCAAGCTGTGCATCATCAACACCTTCATGTGTTGCATCAAGATCAACCTGTATTGGCTGTTCAACAAAACCACGAGTAGGGGACAAAGAAACATCAGTAGTATCAATAAAAAAATCTGAGCTAGTATGATACCTTGCACTCAAAAGTTCTGCACCTTTTTCATGCTCAAAGAACACTACATCTCTGCTTCTTACTACCTTTCCTTTTTCTGGATCATATAGCCTGAACCCATACTTTTCATCACCATAGCCAACAAAAACACATGGATTAGTCTTGGAATCCAGCTTTGATCTTTGATCTTTTGGCACATGCATGTATGCCTTGCATCCAAATACTCTAAGATGTGTATATACAGGATCACATCCCTTCCATGCTCTCTCTGGAATGTCATGCCCTAATGGAATAGATGGAGAACGGTTGATCAGATAAACTGCTGTATTCACTGCTTCAGCCCAAAACGACTTTGGTAGATCGGACATCTTCAACATGCATCGCACCTTCTCCACAATGGTTCTATTCATCCTCTTAGCTACACCATTGTGTTGGGGAGTGCCTGGAACTGTCTTCACATGTCGAATGCCATATTGCGCACAATAATTCTTGAACTCATGTGAAGTATACTCTCCACCATTGTCTGAACGAAGGCACTTCAACTTGCTTTTTGTCTCCCTTTCCACCATAACATGTAACTTATGAAAATTTCAAACACTTGGCTTTTGGTCTTCAAAATGAAAACCCATGTCTTTCTAGTAGTATCATCAATAAAAGTGACAAAATATTTGTTGCCACCATTGGATTCAAACTCAATAGGACCACATACATCAGAATGTACAAGCTCTAACTTAGCCTGCTTTCTTGTAGACTTTCTAGCAAAAGAAGCTCTATGTTGTTTTCCTGCTAAGCAATGATCACAAGGGTTAAGAGAAATTGTAGTATTGACAGGAATAAGACATTTACCTACTAAACATTTCAAACCCTTTTCACTTATGTGTCCCAATCTTCGATGCCACAAATTATGAGAATCTTTTTCTTCCACTGCATTAAGCTCACCAAAACATACAGTCAAATATGTCTTGTACAAAGAACAACACAACTCGCCTCTTGCAATTGTCATGGATCCCTTGGATAATTTCCACATGCCACTCTCAAATGTGTGATGAAAGCCTTCTTGGTCAAGAATATGAGCTGAAAGCAAATTAAGACACAAATCTAGAATATGGCGTACACCTTTCAATGTAAGCATCCATCCAACATTAGTCTTCACACCAATATCACCTATCCCAACAATGCTTGCTGAACTCTGGTTACCCATTTTGACACTGCCAAAATCACCTGCTTCATAATTCAAAAAATACTCTCTCTTAGGAACACAATGATATGAAGCACCTGTATCAACCAACCACTCAGAATCTGTACTGCTAACATGATGACATTCACTAGTTGCACAAATTAAAGTGACACCATCATCACATTTAGAGGCAACTGCTGCAACATTTTTATCTTCGCCTTCTTTCTGAAAATCATTCTTCTTCCCATGTTCTCTTTTCCAACGAAAGCGATACTTTTTAAAATGGTCAGGCTTCTTGCAATAGTTGCATATGAAGTGATTCTTTCCATCACTAGACTTGGATTTTCCTCTTGAGTTATCACGGCCTTTGGGTCCTTTGCTCTTGCTTCTTCCTCTATTCTCCACAACAAGAGCTTGTGAATTGTCAACTCCAATCTCCTTTCTTCTAATTTCTTCATTAAACATGCTTTTTTTTATCACATCCAAAGATAGCACACCATCTGGAGCAGAATTACTAATGGTCACAACTAAAGTTTCCCAACTATCTGCCAAAGAACTCAATAAGAACAAAGCTTGCAATTCATCACCAAAAATGATCTTCATAGTTGTCAACTTGTTAATAATGTCTTGGAAATCACTAAGATGCTCAGAAACTGACTTTGCACCTTTCAACTTTAGATTAACAAGCCTTTTAATCAATGAAGCTTTGTTATGGGCGGTTTTCCTCTCACACAAACCTTCTAATTTCTTCCACAAATCATATGGATCAGTCTCTTGTGACACATGGTTGAAAATGCTAATGTCAACCCATTGTCTAATGGTTCCTAAAGTCTTCCTTTTCAACTTTATCCATTCATTCTCTTCCATTTTATCGGGTTTAGAAGGTTTAGAGATAATACCACTCGAACTAGTGACGGTTTAAATTGGGTCATGTAAATCCTTGCAATATAACAAGTCTTCCATCATAGGTCTCCAAATAGAATAGTTGGTTGATGTCAACTTAATCATTGAGCTATGATTGCTCGACTCCATAGTGTGATAAATAACCTACCTCAAGCTCTGATACCAATTTGATAGGATCGATTAGGGGTTACTTCAAGCTACACCCACAATATCACACACAAGACAATCAATCAACACACCATTCAAATAAAAAAGATACGATGAAAGTAAAATAGCAAGACACAAGATTTTATACGTGGAAAACCTCTTCGATGTGAAGAGTAAAAACCACGAGACCTCTTAAGGAGTCTACCCTCTTCTCTTATTGATAAACCAAAAAGGGAAAACAGTCCCAAAGTGTTTACAAAAGATTCGCTTCTAATCACCGGAATCCAAAAACAATAAGAGATGAAAAAGGTGTAAGAGAACACCCTATGTGTGCACTTCAGGCCAGCCGTGAATCGAGCAAGAATAAAGCTGAATCTTGAAGACCAAAACACCTTGAAGAAGATGATAAATGACCAAAAACTGCTGCTGCCTTATGTGACCAGATCTGGTTATATTAACCCTCTTTTCTTTTAATGTGCATACCAAATATGTGAGTAATCTCTCAAAATGTCTTCCTTGAAAAGAAAAGATATTGTTGCACAAAAAGGCATGCTTGCACAACAAATCTGGGAAAAAGACAAAACCAATAAATCTCACCCACAAATTAAGCATGGCCTGCATAAAAGATATGCCAAATATGTCTGCATAAAAATATGCCAAATATGCATGCATAAAATTATGCCAAATATGCCTGCATAAAATTATGCCAAATATGGCTGCATAAAATTATGCCAAATATGGGCTGGAATACCCAATAAGGCTTTGGATAAGTCAAGATAGGAGAGCTTGATGGACAAGAGTCAACTTCCTGCCCTGAATTGTTTATTACAATTACACCTGACAAAGAGGACACATTTTTAGCATTATTGATGGTGCAGACGGCAAGACAATTAGCTGGTAAGTTTCCACGATTATTTTAATGCATAACAAAATCATATTTATTTTATGAGTAATGTTTAAGTTATCAACTTAATAGGTAATTCTACTGCTGAAAGATTAATTTTTTATTGTTTCATATGTGTCATCACCTTGAAATTTTGTGAGTAAATGTGGTAGCCATTTCGATCTTGAGATTTATGGATATTTGGTAATTTCTTATCATGTCTCCTTATCATTGATCATTTAAATTTGTTACATTTCACAAATCTCTACATGTGCCCTATAAGCTATCATTACAATATTTGCTTTCACATATTGAAAAGGCAAGTGGGCAGGATTTTTTTCTTCATGTTTTGAATGCAAGGTAAAACTATTCTTATAAAATTATTATCAATTAAACTATTTTTATAGTAACAGCACCATGATTATTGTTTTATTTATGTACATCCGGGTCGATAATGTGTCAGAATGAAGCATTTAGAACTTTATTTCAAAGTTTGTCCATCTTACCTTTTATAGCCTTAAAATATCACAAATATTATTTTAAAATATTTTTAGTGTAATAAACCCTTTTAACTATTTCGATGATCAGTTTTAGTGATCTTCGATTTGTGCATGCAAACTTATGCCAAATAAACTTAAACAATAGCAAAATGGACACGGTGTACGCCGATCAGTTGCATTGTTTTTTAGTTACTATAACGGTTTTACATATGATTATAGCACAAAATATTTCTTCTCAAAGCGTGTCATGCAACGATCGGGAAGTTATATCGATATAATATACACCAAATTTAATTATTTTTATATATAAAAAATTATACAAAACTCAAATACATAGCCTATCCGTCTTAGTGTAAAATGAAACACTAAGTTTGAGCTAACAAAAATAAGCAGGTTACTTCATTGTTCAATGTTCACAGGGATAAGGAAACGGGAAACTTAACCATTGTCCCAAATTAATAAATTTTAGACATGATTTTACATCCTATTGACCTTACTAATAAAATTGACTGAAACATGTAATTTCAGATCATTAGTAAAATCATGACTTTCCATTATTCAGTAGTTTAACTTGTACAGAAATAATTCATTAAAAATTTATGAATATGGTTTCAATTTTCATATTATCTAGAGCAATGCGATAATAATTTTAGCCATTAATATAATTTAGCTCCCAATTCACAAAAAAAATTAATAACACAAAAAAGTACATTAACCTAAAATTAATCTACCCATGTGCTTTACATTCTTTATCTGTGAACTTTGAGGCACCGGCCTCATACAAACTATGTTTGACACGGGTAATTTTGTGAAACAGTTGGTAGAATTCAAAATCAAATTCAAAACTAGTTAATTACCTTCAAAAGATTGGTGTAGCTTTGTTTTAATCTCATACTAACGCAAAATATGATAATATTGTGTTAATTTAACAAATTAGAATTTGATGATTGAGGTGTTTTGGGTCTAGAATTTAGAAAATATGAAAGATGAACGAAGTATTCTTATATGCTGGCTATAATTTTACATGATTGAGGTGTTGTAGCTGCCATTATATTCTTGCATGTTGGCTACAATTTTACAAAATGGGTGAAAAATACAAGTATTCTAATATATAATGTAGTATTATAAAGAATATGGCATTAAAAATGTTGCCATATTTATCCATATTTACTCTCTTCACTGGCATTCATTATTTAGCTTTACATAAACTACGATGGAAATAAACATAAATAATTCACAAATTTTAAAAGTAAGAAATGCTAAGTACTTACCAAAGGATATAAAGAATACAAAATGTCATATATGGTAAAAATTTCGTGGTAACTATGGCACAGTTTTCTCATTTAGGACAATTAATATTTTATCAATCTTTGTTAAGTAATTGTTAATTGATCAGCCTACACGTTTTGGAAAGCAAGCATTAATTGATCAGCCTTAAGCATAATTTTTTTTTGGGGGGAAATAATATAGTAGAAACCCAAACAACGCACCATGTCATCTCCTCCGATATGGCTACACTTAGAGAAGAGATTCACGATCGAATTATAACATATGTCGAATGGTTGTATTTAGCTTTTACAGGACACTAATATCCATGCTAATTGGGATTCAGCTAGTGTTGTAGAGGGTGAGTCTGTCATTTCTTATATAGTTACACATCTCACATAGGGATCTATTTAAAATTTGCACCCAGTTTT
The DNA here is from genome assembly GCA_030737875.1 of Allium sativum. Lineage (NCBI taxonomy): Eukaryota > Viridiplantae > Streptophyta > Magnoliopsida > Asparagales > Amaryllidaceae > Allium > Allium sativum. The sequence goes on from CM060925.1 coordinate 314,412,011, forward strand.
CATTTGCTTATCCGTTATGCTACATGGTTTTGGGTAAAATAACCATTTTCATCTGAACAACTCTTTGCTAACATGGACAAGTTATTCATTGTTAGCTACTCATGTAGGCCAATCAAAATCAATTCTTGCCCGTTTATCCATTCCATTTGTTCTAATGTTAAATGGGTTCTATAAGATTAGTTTCATTTTTGGTTCAATTATGTCTTTCTCATCAGCACTTTTTCATAAACTATTGTTGTCTAGTGCAATACTGAATAGTATTCACTGAATTTGGGTAAATGACTTTTGTAACAAATCAGTTACGTGCTGATACAGGTTTGAATGGTTTATTTCAGTGCACAACTAAAAGCTGTTTTTTACATTACCCAATAATAACAACAACGAAAGCATAAGTCTCAAACAAGTTACGATGAATTAGGCAATGGTAGTGCAAAAGAAACAAAAGACTTAAAGTAATTAATATGGACTGATTTGAATTTTTATATTTGTAGGTGCTAAATTTTTTTATGAGGAAATAGGACATGACTTTGGTGATGGTGCTGCAATTACCAATGGAAGGGTGAGTTATTCAACATTATTGCTGCGATTATAACAGACCCGGTTTGTATAACTTGTTATGATTGGTGTTTTGTCTAGCAGGTTTGGGCTGTTTTAACTAGCATGATTGGGCAGTTTTCTCTTGTGTCTTTTGTGTGTTAACTGAACAATTATGAACTATGTTTTGTATTTTGTGTACTCATGTTGGCTTCAATGGGAATTGAAAACTTATGTATTGAATTAGGTGTTAACTCATGGATTGAATTTCTTTTGTTAGTTGATACTTTATTTGCTATTAGTATATTTTGTGTGTTCATCTTTAACTTGTTATGAAGATTCATTTTGATTATTATTATCAAGATGTATAAGCTATAGAGAGATTTTCACTATAACATGTTAATTTAATAGCGTCTTATGGAAGTTAGCCAAGATATATGTTATAGCAGTAAAACTGCGTTATGAATAATCTCAAATTTATTGAGATTTAGATGTATAATAGCGATTAAAATGAGCTATTGTATTGATGTAGCGTAGCGGCAAAAACGAGCTATTGTATTGACGCAGCATAGCGGCAAAACTGTGTTACAAATATTTTGGCTTAGAATGAAATTTGGATGTATTATAGCGGCCAAAATGAGCTACTATAATAAAGTAACATAGCGGCATGCTATCGCTATCAAAGTGGATCTTTAATAACAGCATACAAAGCATTATAAATGTTTAGAAGTTTTTTATAACATGTTTATATACAGCAGTTATGAAACCACTATCTTTCTTATTCATTGCGGCTGTGGGCCGCTATAAAATAGCAGTTCTGTTGTGTGGCTAAGATTGTATTTTAATGAAAACATTTCTTTTACGTATTAATTATGATGACAAAATTTGCATTGACATTTTGTTAAAACAATTTTAGGCTTGAATGCATGTTATGTTAATTGATCATTTATTGGTGGGTCATCTTACCTCCTATTACAAATACAATAACATAATTAAATTGCGTAAATCTTTTCAATTTAAATGATTCAACAAAATTTTGGCAGCACTTCCTTTTAGTTCCCTGAACAGTACACAATTGCGTGTACACAGGGAACATAAAGGAATTGCTTTCGAAATTTTGAGAACCGTTTAAAGTGAAGTGATTTATGAGATTTAATTTCGTTATTGTGTTCGTAACTTGTCCAATACAAAAGGACAAATCCAACAAATATAGTATATGATGAATATAAATGTCTGTTTTGTTAATAGAACGAACGTTCACATAACAATTATATACAATACTTATCAGACGGGGCCAAAAAACTCTCTAAGGCTTTATGAATATAACATATTAGGATTTTGTTTTTTTCGTTATTTTAGGTTTTTTTTTCAACTTCGATTTCGAAATTTAAACTTCAAAAATTCGTGAAATTTCAACTTCGATTCGAAATTTCAACTTCAAAAAGTCGCACAAATAATCCCCGAGCTCAAAAAAGCCCAAGGATCAAGCCGTGCGCCTTAGCACCTTAACTACTATGAATTCTTCGTATATGAATTTTATCACATATACGTATATTTTCAACATTAAATTTCATTTTCACTATATTTTTATAAAATATGAATTTCAATATTTCCATTTCCACTACATATTTTCAAAAAATTGAATATTGTTTTCAATGAATTGGGGCTCAACCAAAAATAAATACATAGATTGATTACCAACTATATATACATACAACACTATATATATGCATATATACATATACAACTTGAACTGATTAAACCCTAGATTAACAACATAATCAAATAAGTCTATAAATACAAACTCATTAACAACGACTAATTAAACCCTAGATTAACAACTAATTAATTTATAAATAAAACCCTAGATTAGCAACTTAAATGATTAAACCATACATTAGCAACTAATTAATAACACCAGACACACAAACATGCACTCTAGTTATGCTTAAATCGCTAAACTTAGGGTATTAAACAAATTAGGTTTAATTCATACCTTGAAATTGGAGAGAATCGGAGATTATAGAGGAGGAAAGAGTGTCTCTAATTAGTTGGAGAGACCCTAAGAGGTTGATGGCGTGGTGTGGTTGATTTCAGAATTAAGGGGTGAAGATTTGGGGGATTTTGTTCAATTTCCGTGAGTTTGGAGAATGGGGAAGGAGAAGTAGCTTCAGCTCTTTTCTGCTCTACCGTGTAACGGTTACCATTGGCTTCCAACGGCTTAGTAATCAACGGCCTCCAACTGTTTCCAACGGCAAATTTATTTACACCGTAAGAAAATACCAACTTTTGGCTTCCGTTGGAAGCCGTTGGTCAACGACCGTTGGAGGCCGTTGGAACAATCTGTTGCTATACTGTTCAATTCTAGTAGTGTTAAGAAGAAAGAGTTTGTACTTGTCACATGATTGGTGGAGATTTCCACCAATCATTAGTTAAATGTTATTAACAATTGTTAGCTAATTTCCACCAATTCGATAACAAGTACAATATCGCTCCCTTTAAAGGAGAGTGTGTTTAGCATTTCTCCTATAAACAATCGTTTATATGACATTACGATAAACACATTTAATCTTATTTGATTTACGCACTCCAAAAATTGAAATAATAAATAATAATGTCACAACAATTAAAATATTACATACTATTGAAAATTGGTTGCCCAAAGGTCAAGTAATGGGATAAGTTTCCTTTTTTTGGATCTTTATTGGGATTATATAGTCTAAATATATTTAGAACTTTTCTAAATGAAAATTAAATAAAATTTATATCTTATTTATATCATAAATAATGTTTTATTTAATATAGTTTGCATTATATATATATATTTGTGTGTGTGTATTATATACATGTGTGTGTGTACATGCATGGGTAGCATAGTAATGTGTGCATGGGTTGACATATGCCCATTTAAAAATGTTGGGATTTACATTGTGACAAACATGTTATTTTCTTTTATATACAAATATGTTGTCTAAATGCATACACATATGTATACATTTGTTTGTATATATCAAAAATAGTGTATATAAAATATTAATACATAAGACATTTTTGAGTGTATACAAAATATAATTACACTATAAATGTTCTCAGTATTATTAAAATAGAAAATAAACTAAAATAAATGTACAAAATTATTATTATCATACATATATACGTATATATATATATATATATCAAATGTCAGTCTGCGGTAGTATCCCGGTGGTAAGGAGTTCCCCAACCTGGTAATAGGTTGCGGGTTCGAGTCCTACCCAGGGCAACTATCCCTCGAGTAAAATTAACCCGTACTAGTGAAGGTCCAAGGGGACTTTGTGCGGACTGGGTTGCCCTACTTCTCCCAAGATAAACGGTCTGCCATGAGCCTTCGGAGATCGTTCATTTTATTTTAATTAATATATCAAATGTTGTAAAAAGTAATAATTAAAACTATATATAGAATGCATATTAGTGTATAGTAACATAATATTCACAATTATATGGTGGAAAATGCCTCAAAAAGTGATTCAGTTATACACGATACCCCACCATCAAACCGAGCCCCAACTTTCAAACTAAAACAGCATTTCTGGGCAAACACGGTCCACCAGTCCTATGGAACCATAACTTGACGGTGACTCGAAATTTGTTCGTCCATAACTAATGAAGGATAACTATTTTGAAGAAAATATTAAAATCAAATAAAAAAATACAAAGACAAATAGGGAAATTCACTTGATGCATACATCATTGGAAGTAGAGAACAAAGTTGGCCTTGGACCAGTGCCAACTGGGCCATTGCACGAGGAAGCATCCACATGGAGGGCATCTTTGAAAACGAACGCGTGAAGGGAAGGAAAAAAAATGAAACACAGATTATGTGAAAGAAAAAAAATGAAGATCAAGAATGTCGCGCACAGCAAGGAAGAAGCAAGATTCAAAGAAGGCGCGGAGAAAATAACGCTACTGATATCTCAAATCTGACCTATTAGGGTTAGGGCTACTAATTATTTTTAAGGAGGAGGAAGATTCAGTTATGGATATTCCAAGAAGAGGGAAAGAAGATTCGGAGAAAAAGGGAAATTCTTAATCTCACACAGCGCAAGAATCTGAGATATCAAATTTGTCCTATATTAGGTAACCTAAGTTGTCCTATTCTGATTTACTTTTTGGTCAATGGCTAGGATTAGGGTTTTTATATGTTTTATAATTTAGTTTGCGAGTTCATAATTATCGCACCTCAAAATAAAAATGAATGAGTAAATTAGAACATGAAAAAAGTCTGACTGCTCCTAAATTGTTCTTTATTTCAATTTAAAAAGAAAGAAAAGGATTTTTTTTACATCGGGTTTCTTGTACATATTATGATAAAAAGAAGAAATGAAAGCAGTTCACACACTTCTTTACAAATTTTTTACTTTTATTATTTATTATTAAAATAACGTTGTTTTATGTCTATTCTATTATTACATTTTTTCATAGATGTCTATGTTATTCGTATGTCAATTTGCAGATATATAAAAGGTTAACTTTCTAACGGTACAAAGGATGCAAGCAATGATTCGTAGTAGCTGAAATAATTTCAGTCTTGTACGTTTTCATATTTAGACTTATTATTTATGATCACTTTTTGCATCATAACCATGTCCATTTGTCTTGTTTGCACTATTAGCGTGTATAGCAGTATTGAATTTTTTTATATTAACATGCCTTACAAATATGAATATTATTTAGTTTCATCATGCAAATTTTACATTGGAAGCATCATTTTGGTAAATCGCCCTGGACATCATAAGTCTCAGGATTGGCTCTGGTAGAGAAGAAAGGACAATCATCATAAAATTTGACATTTATTACGAAAAATAATTTCCATAATTATGTGGTTTCAAATCATGATGATTCAATGGGTTTTGGTTCAGTGAGCAACTGTTAATGGCGTCAAGGCTTTTTCCCTCTTTCTCTTCAACTCTTCAATTCTTCACAAACTCCTCTACTGTCTTCTCTTCTTCACTACCAAATCTACACTCCGGTTCTCTTTCGCTCTCCATATTCTGCCTTGCTTTCGCTTGCGTAGTTGCTTCGTCGAACCACGGTTCTCATCATCTAGATATAAACCCACTTCTTCCAACTTCCACTTTCCTTCTCCATTCCACTCCTCGATTGCTGCCTACCCCTAAGTCGCTCATATTTTCCCTTCCATTCTACAAAGTGGTGGCCCTGCTACACTACATGAGAATATGGTTATTCCAATGCTTGCGAGTCGTTGGCCTCCATTGGAATAGCCGTTGGAATAATATCAGCGAAGTCTAATGGTTTCCAATGGAGCCGACAGATCTTTTGCAATGGCTATTCCAACGGCCTTCAACGGTGGTCAGCCGTTGGAAACCGTTTCAAATGAGGACCAATAAGCGGTTGCCAGCCGTTGGAAAAACCGAGTTATTTTTTTTATAATAGCAAGCCTATTACCTTTCAGTTACCCCCATTTCCAATCCATTCCATTTCTCATTACTTCCACACATATATACACTACTCCAAAAATGACCTATTGCAATGAAATTAAAAGATATTACTAGCTATAATGTTATGATAGCTACACTGATTTTTGTCTATTAAAACATTTGCTTCAAGGTGTTAGTATAAACATCAGCAAGATGTTGCAGTAGATATAAATGTATTCAAATTAAAAAAACTAAAAAATTACACCTCAACGATCCACACCATCATTTAAAACAACATATCAAACATCAATCCACACCTGCTATTTATATTTTTCACTTTTATTTTCTCACCCCTAAATTTCCGTGGGGAGAGGAAAGAGGCGAATTGGTCCTTACTGCAAAATATAATGCCTCGATTCAATCTTCGTTGTCTTTAACATTTCTCAAATCCTATAATCTTCGATTTAATTAAAATTTGCAATTCGAGATCGCAAAAAATTTCCATAAATTAACTATAGTTTCAGATCTAAAAATCATGGGCTTAGTTTGGTCTTCACGAATCAAGCCATTAGAGAAAATGGATCATGCTTCTCCCTTGTTGTTTTGGATCGTGCTTCTTGAATGCCAATTTAGATCCCCTTTTCTTCATCACCTCTAATGCCTCTAGATCTGACCTCTATTCCCTTTCAGGCATATGCTGCGTCAAATCTGCTTTCATCCTCATCCATTTTGTTCTCTCTGAACTACTTGCCTCCCTTTTTCGTTAGAGTTCAGCTTTCGTCTACTATCCTAAGCCTGCCACATAAGCAAGTCCCACTAGCTTTGCCTCACTGCTCTACAGCTGGAGATTTTGGTGTTGAATTTTGATCAATTTATTGATCTTCTTGGTTGGCACTAGATTTTTAGTACTTTTCTTTTCTATCTTATGAATCTGGCTCAGAATTAGGTTTGGGAACTCAACTGATATTTTGAGGCTTACCTTCGTACTATCGACGCTTCCAACTGCTTGCAAGGTTCTGTTAATCTGGTCAATCTTATTTTTATGGTTGCTGGTGAGGGTAATTTTTGTGGCCATTCATGTTAAGCTTGCGGACTATTTGGTCATGCCATATTGTTGTTTGCATCTATGGTATTTCAGTAGTGGTGTTTTCTTGCCACTTCTTGCTGATGCATTATGCAACTAGTCATAGTCATTTTTGTGATTTACTTGTAAGCGTGCTTGCGAGTTGAACACTCATTTATAGTGCTTTGTGCATCTTCGAGAAGCAATCTCTAGTTTTTGGCTGTACCTTATTTTGAAGCTGAATGTAGGGGTGTAAATCGGTCGAACCGGACGGAGGTGTGTTCAGTTTCTGTCCTAAAAAAAATCGGACCGAACACGGACCAGACCAAAAATTTTCTCGGACAAATTTCGTTGTCCTAATTCGTGTCCTAAATAAAATTGGTCGGACACGTACATGTTCGGACTGATCGGACTCGGTCGGACATGGCTATTTATATCACATTTTGTACATTTTACTAGATTTTCTCTCAATATATGTCGAATTACAAGTAATTCGGACGAATTCAGACGAGCTCGGACCGGACATATTTTTTTCTCATACAAATTTTGTTGTCCTAACTCGTGTCCTAAATGAAAATCGGACGGACTCGGACGAACGTATTTCGGTTATGGACACGAACGGACGTCGGACATTCGAACAAAATTTTACATTTGAGGTTTAAGGCAACGACCAAAATTGCAACAAAGGAAAAGTGTTGCCAAAGACCTATGACAACCTTTTTTGGGCTTGACCTATTATTTTTTTGTGTTGCAAAAGGTCATTTATGGCCTAGTGTTATAACACATATATACAATAACAATACAACTAACATAAATCAAATAAACATCAAAATAAACAAAACAAACCATCCAAACATATCAAAAACCAACCCATCAACCTCACATATATACAAACCAAATACAACCCATCAAAATGTATCCAAAGTACCATCCTCATCCACTTCGTACCAATATATACAACAAGAAAACATAATCCCCACCAACTCAAAGTCAATATATATATAGTGCAATCACAAACACATAAAAAACATACCTGAAGCGTCATCTTCGATACCGGAAGCACCAGACGACGAAGGAAAAGTACCATGATTGTGCAAATACTCCACAAGCTTATGATTTAGCTGCTCCATCTATATAGCCTGCAGACGGTTTTGCTCCCGCAGCTGCTCAATCATGGTTCTAAGCTCCCTAATTTCTGCTTTGTCTTGGGCCTTCTGAGTTTGTCGAGCCTACAAATAGAATTATAACAAAAGGGTTATGTCAGCATATAAAATATTGTAACACTATATAGCTAAAAGCTAATTTGTTGTATATATGCAAAAGGATTAATTATCGTTAGGTTATCGAAGCCATAATGTCTGTTATGCCGCATCGGATCCATAACAACATCAAATATGTTATCTTCCTCCTCCGGTATCAACTCATCACGATCAGACTCCTCAAACGCATGAGCCCCTGCCTCTTGAAACCTTGCCTATAATGCAAAAACAATTTCAGCTGAAAAATAATGGAATGTTATTTTTATTTTACATTAGCTAGTAATTAATAAACTTATCGATGTAAGTAATAGAATTTAAAATATGCATACATATGCAGTTGTCGCCATATCCTGATCACCCCCACTGATATGTAATCTTGCCAGCCACATCTACTTGCCTAGATGTGTGGGTGTGAGCAAATACGTCCATGTAGGACACGGTATGTCCACGAGCTCGTTGCTTCAATTGATGATTTGGATAAATCAATTTCAAGTAGTTAATTATTGAACTGATCAATATACAAATATAATAATCGATAAATTTACCAAGTCCTCGCGGTGATGCTGGAAAGACTTGGATCCTCCACGATGAGTTACTTGATTCCTGTTCCTGTTTGCTGAGTTTCTTGCTGACTCCGCCTGCAAATTTACATTAACTAATTATTTAATAATCGGTAAAAAAATCAATGAGATTTGTTGTAGATTTACCTTGAATTCATCTGTGTCCCATCAATCAACCATCTTATTCCATACCGCCTCACTCATCCACCTTGGTTTCTTCTCTGAATTTTTTAATCTCTGACATTTCTCCCTGTAGTTCTTAGCGACCTTTGAGTTCTAGTGTCGCTGAACTAGGTTGATGTCAGACTTCTTCAAATCTATTGCATCTTGTACAATGAGAAAATATTACTAAATTATTTATTTGTATTTAATCATTTTGTAAAGCGGTATAAACTTACTACAAAATCCTGCCAAATGGCCTCTCTCACGATGTCGGGGATCGTGCTCCATTTAGTCCAGAAATCGCACATCCTAGCCATATACGCATCCTTAGAAATGTTCAAAACCGTTTGAGATGGCTCCAACTCAAATACACTGCGTTAAATATATAATAGAACTTTAGAAAATTATAGATATGTCATGTATAAAAAATTAAATTGCTATGCTGATAATTTTGATACTTACGCATGATCAGCCTTAGGCTCTCTCACTGGCCTGCTGGGAAGAGCTACGTCATCGAGAGCAGGAGTCAAACATAATATACCTGCCACATACGTACATATAAAATTCATAATAATTATGATATTATAAACCATTAAAAAAAGTAATACGTGCTACATATGTGTCATGTTGTGTTTGTGTTGTATGTGTGAGTATACACTTGTTGTCATTAAGATTGTGTAACTTAGATAAATGCAATATTAAACATAAATAAATGTAATGTGAATAATTGTGAAAACTACCGGATATTATTCAGTCCTTGTCGTTATCTTACTCAGACTCCGTTTCGTGTTCTATGTCGTTTTCCTCTACACTCTCAAGTGTTTCGACTAATACATTTGTCTAATCATTTAAAGGTCCAAAATTAGTTTGATCGCCTGTAATTGCTATTTCAACATTTTCCTCTAGATCTGCTTGATAGGCTTGTTCATCAGAAATATTCTTTTCATCGAATTGAACTGTTTTTAAAAACTGCAGACCAATCTGCTTTATCCCTTTTTAGAGATGGATAAGGGGTATATAAGCTTGTTGTGCTTGTTTAGCTAGTACAAAAGGGTCGTACTTTTGATAACGCGAGCTATGTCTAATTTCCATAAGATTATAATTTGGATGCACGTTAATACCAAAGTCTGGAACATTGCTGAACCAACTGCATCTAAACAAATAAACAACTAAAGGGATATCCAACTACATACAATCAACTAAAGAGCTAGAGATAAAAGAATGTGATTCTCTTAAGTCAAAGAGACCGCGAATGGGAAAGTCGGTAATAGAACTCAAACATTCTTTTGTAACTTTCCTACCTTTGTTTGGTCCACTATTAGATAGAGCTTCCCCTAAAACTTGCATTTGAGCTATTGGCAAGCCAGCTCTCTTCCCTACTCTCTAAGGACAAATCCTACTAAGATGTTCATGTTGCCCACAAATATAACACTTCCCTCTCATCATATCCCTCTTGCAGTCTTTGACAAAATGATGAATCAATCCACAATCTTGACACATTACTTCCTTCTTGATCTGTCTTTTTTAGGGTCCCCCAACATTTTCTTATTGTTGCCCTTATCATTTTTCCATCATTGCTTCTTTAAGCCTATATTTTTAGGAACCTCTTCCTTACCCTCTTTATCCTCTTCTTTAGCGGCCTCAGACATAAGATCCATCTCCACTAACGACTCAAATGTCGCTCCCATGGGAACGTGTGTCAGTGCCAACCTTTAAAGGGTTAGCTCAATCTTTAGCGAACTTAATAGATTTCTTATGAGGTGTGTTAACTTAATCCATCCCAAATCTTGAGAGCTTGTTAAATTGAATCATGTATTCTTTTATCGAGAGATCTCATTGCTTCAAATCAATGAACTTTTCTAACTATATACCCTCCTCAATCTGTGACAAGAATCTCCTCTCAAACCTATCTCGGAGTCTGGCACAGCTAAGCTTCCCCCCAACTATGCCTCCACTAACTCCTACCAGTAAGAAGCCTTATCCTTCAGATGCCAAGTGTAATACCCCACGTCCATTAATGTAACTCACAAAGGGAATGCATTAACTTCCATGGAGCGTATTTAGTGTATAGAACAGAATATAACAAGACAGATATAAAAAATGGTACTTGAAATTTTTAAAACAACTTTTATAGCAACGGAGAAATAGTTTGATTACAACAACTTCATAAACCAATACACTTAATATCCATCTTGATAAATTGTTTCAGAGTACATAAAATAAAAAGCATAAACCCCAACACAGGTAGCCATAAAAGAGATGAGCTGAACTTTACTTTCAGCAATCCAAGCACTTCCAAACGAGAGAGAAAGAGATCCGAGATCAAGCTCCACTAGTACTAGTCCCACCCTGAGAACCTTGGGGGGGAAAGGAAGAAAAGAGGCGAAAACAAGAGGGTCAGACATAAAGTCTGGCGAGTATAATAATTTTAACAATATAATTATTAAAGTAACCAGGATAAGGCATAAACTGGTAAGATAAGATATGACCATGAAACAAGTGGGCATGACAAAGCAAATAAGAGGAATATTCTGGCGTTAATCTCGTTCCTAATCACTATAAGATAATTACTATACTGCACCACCACTAGTCACCCTAAAAGTTGATCCCGCCTACAGAACTTAATAATGATAATGGTAGTTTCGTGTACCCCTAGCTGCCTTCATAGGTGTCGTCTGCCCCTATCTCCACTAGTTGTACCCACTACCCCCATTCGATCGGCTCCCAAACTCGTAGATACCCATGCTGGTTCTACAGTGGGGTGTATCACTCCCCAAAGTGGCAACCCGATACCACCAAAGATGCATGGCTTATATCTACACGATGCAACAACTTCTTACCTACCAGCTCGGGCCCATGCACGTACATGACCCCATTGGACTTGCGTTGCCACCGCTAACCCGTTTTGACCTCTTACAATCAAATCCAGTAAGCATGTCCCGTCCTCGACTTGGGTCGAGCTCACAAAGATACTTAATGGGTTACTGGTTTGAAAAGGGCCCCCATGCTTGACACAAGCCTTCCACCTATGCTTGGTCCCCACTAAGGTTTCCCCACTTAACCCCATTCTTATTCATGTCTTCTTACATGTTTCAATCTTGGTTAAGTGCATCTAATCGTATTTCACATGCCACCCAAGGCACCCACTTAATTTCACATGCCACGCAAGGCACCCACTTAACCCCCCATGTCCCACCACATGTTTATCTGGTTAAGTGTTACTTAATTCATTAGAACCGTAACCTTGTAAAGACCTCCCACATTAGGCTGACATTTGCGGTTGCTGGATTTGCCGGGCAGGTCCGGGAAGTCTTATACCGCAAACGAGCCTAACCTCGTGTCTTTACAATTGTTACGCATTTAATTCGTGCCTTTGACCTCTCACATTAGACTGTCATTTGTGGCTGCCGGATTTGCTGGGCGGGTCCGGGTAGTCTTACACCACAAAAGAGTCTAACCTCGTGTCTTAGGCGGTTAATTATTACACATCTTTATTTAACTCCAAACTGGATTAATATCCCTATTCAAATTTGTCAACAAATTCCAAATTTATTTATGTCCATAATTGTCTCTTAAAATTATGTCCATAAATACCAATTATGCCAATTAATGTCTCAAGTTAATTATATGCCTTTTAAGGCCATTTTATGCCAATTCACAATTTATGTATATTCAATATTATCCCATCATCCCCACGCTATTCGTACATTTTCATATGACATATGTTAGACTCGCAAATAGTCTAACTTATAAAAAGAAAAACAACATCACATAACACATAAAATAGATCTAAGGATCATGACATAAATTACATAGCCAATAACTTCCATATGAATTTCATTCAAACTAGCATATGATATAAAACTAGCATAGGTAATGGGTAAAAACTTGCATAACTTATGTACTGCTATAGATCCAAACATTAAGGTGTGAACGTGCATATGGATCTAAACATAAAGATGTAAACTTGCATATAGATCTAAACATAAAGATGTAAACTTGCATCTGGGTCTAAACATAAAGATGTAAACTTGCATATGGATCTAGACATGAAGGTTAATGTCACATAAACTAGCATATGCATATACTTGTCTCACATATATTTTAACAACCCAAACTTGCATAAGATTCATACATGAATATATGATCCAATCATCACAAACTTGCATAAGATATATGATTCAACTTGCATAAGATTCACATAAGAACTAACATATGATCCAACTTGCATAAGACTAACATATGATTCAACACCACAAACATACATATAATTTACATCACATGATTCAAAATCATATTCTCATCCCAATTATATCTTATCATAATTAAATTAATTAATTAATTTGTGAAAGTTATCATACTCACAATTAAAAAGAATAGTTTTGTCTTTCTGGGATCTGTATTCTGAAACTGAATTGCTTGCCTTTGATGTAGACTAATCGTTATTTAGATTTGATTTTGATTCAAGCTTCTATTTTGCTTTAGGGTTGAAAGTGTATGGCGGCTACTCTAGGTTCTCCGTTGATGGCATGAAGGCTCTTATTATGAATTAATGTGATTAGGGTTAGGGGTTTAGGAGTGTTTTTGTAGAAGTTTAATTTAATAAGAGCCATCGGATTAACCTAGGGATAACCAGAACCATCAGGACCACTCAGATGCCCCATCAGCCCTTAGGCCGAATCGGGCCACGGGTTGATAGCCAAACACCCTGGATCGACCCCTAGTCGACCCAGCGGTGCTCGGGTCGACTCCAAAAATGGTGCGGTTCGGCTATTCCCCCTCCCGATTCGCTGTTTTGAACTTTTTTGAATATTATATATATATATATATATTTCTCTCATATGCATACAATCTTCAAGGCTTAATAACTTCTTCATAAGTTATCCGTTTTATGCAAACCAAATGTATATCTTGACCCAAAATTTTGAGACGAACATAATAGCGCAACCCATTTCACTTAATTCTTCTTCTAAAAATTAAGTATACTTTAATTTGTGAATTTTAATGTTATAAAAATTACGGGGTGTTACATTTTTCCCTCCTTAAAGGATTTTGTCCCCGAAATCTCTAAGTTAAGAAGAATATATCCTACCAACCAATCATCCATCTACTCAACCATCATCCACAAGCATCCATTGTCCTTAAAGAAATTTCTAATGCTATATGAACTTATGCAAAATTGTGTGTATATGTTCCTTATCTAATGCAAAGATCAGGCGGTCCACTGATTCAGTAGATCTCCTTAATGCGAATCATGATAGTGCCATGCGTCCATTATGTATGCGAAAGAATCCTATCGATACATATTATTTCTACATGTGTGCACAACCATTCATCAAAATGCAGCATCCATATGATAACACAACCATTATACATCCATTAATTTAGATATGCACACGCATTTATATGCAACATGAAGGTGATTGAGCCGATCTAGTGCCTAATGTATGTGTACATGCATCCACGAGCAACCACTTGCAACCACTTGCATCCACCAAACATAACATTTCTCAAACACATGTTTGCAACCATAGGGGTCTTCCTAACTAAAGATCGAAGATGTCATCGCAAAGATAATAATAAAAGATAGGACAAGTGTCAACAAAGCGGTAGAAAAAGGAGAAATTAAAACATACCCTCAAAAAGGAAAGGGTACAGCGTAAACATTTTGTCTTCCGTCTCCCAAGTCGCGTCTCTTTGATCATCTCCCCATTGCACTTTGACCAACTTGACCTCTTTGTTGCGAAGCTTTTTGACCTCCGATCCGAGAATGCGTGTAGGAGCTTGTCTGATCGTGGCATTGCGCTCTACTTCCACTTCTTCGAGCGTGCTCGGCTCTACCACTTCCGCCGTATCGTGTAAACACTTAAGCAAATGCGAAACGTGAAACACATCATGAACTCCACTGAGCTTCTCTGGTAACTTTACTCTATACGCCTGTCCAATCCTCTCCGTAATTGGAAAGGGTCCTACGAACCTCGGTGCCAACTTCCCTATTGATCCAAAACGGACTACGTTTTTTAATGGTGACACCTTAATAAAAACCATGTCCCCAATATTGAATTCAAGATCGGTTCGTCTCCTATCAGCATATGACTTCTGTCGGTCCTGCGCCGTCTTCATTCACCGTCGAGTCAGGTCTATTGTCTCCGAAGTCTCCCTAATCATGTCGGGTCCAAGCAAAACCTTATCAGTGGATTGCCACCAACATGTAGGTGATCGGCACGGTCGTCCACAAAGAGCCTCAAAAGGTGTCATGCCAATGCCAGCCTGAAAATTATTATTATAGGCGAACTCCACTAGTGGAAGGTGTTCTTCCCATGTTCCTCCAAAGTCTAGGATGCATAGTCTCAGAAGGTCTTCTAGAACCCGATTTAC
The DNA here is from genome assembly GCA_030737875.1 of Allium sativum. NCBI lineage: Eukaryota > Viridiplantae > Streptophyta > Magnoliopsida > Asparagales > Amaryllidaceae > Allium > Allium sativum. Next base: position 314,427,384 of record CM060925.1, read on the forward strand.
TCTCTCGGTCTGGCCGTCCGTCTGAGGGTGATAAGAGGTACTTAAGCATAATTGCGTTCCAACCGCCTCTTGTATGCTTTTCCAAAATTCGCTTGTGAAAATGGCATCTCTATCGCTCACAATGCTAGAGGGTATGCCGTGCAAACGAACTATCTCTCGAAGGTAAACAGATGCTAACCACGCGGCAGTCCTTCTACTTTTAACGGGAATAAAATGGGCACTTTTGGTAAGTCTGTCTACAATTACCCAAATCCCCATATTACCCTTCTTTGATCTTGGTAACCTATCTACAAAATCCATGGAAACGCTTTCCCATTTCCAAAGCAGAATCTCTAAGGGATGGAGCAAACCTCTAGGCTTCTTTTGCTCCGCCTTGACTTGTTGGCACACTAAGCATCTAGCAACGAACTCGGCCACGTCCTTCTTCATTCCGGCCCAAAAGAAAACTCGCTTCATATCCCTATACATCTTATCACCACTGGGATGTATGGTCATCTTAGAGCGATGTGAGTCTTCTAGAATTGCCTTCTTCAAACTCTCGTCTTGTGGTACGCAAAGTCTTCCATCTCTACGTAGCCAACCCCTCTTATCTATAGCATATCTACCAAGATGACTCGAGGACTCCCCTCCTATAAGCTTGTCTACTATCTCAACCAACTGTGGGTCGTTTCGCTGTGCCTCTCCAACTCAACCCAAAAGTGTAGGTTGCTCCCTTAATGATGCCAATAATCCGGGTACATAATCGACAGAGGGTCTGAAGTCAAAGGAAGATATATACTCCAAACTCTACCGCTCTACGAACAAAGGACTTAAAAGTTAACTTCTTTCTACTTAAGGCGTTGGCTACAACGTTACCCTTGCCAGGGGTATATGCGATCTCAATATCGTAGGATGCCAAAAACTCCATCCATCTCTGTTGCCTCAAGTTTAGGTCCTTCTGAGAGAATAAGTACTTTAGCGACTTATGGTCTGTATATAACTCAAACCTCTCGCCAAGCAAATAATGACTCCATGAATTAAGCGCAAAAACTATGGCCGCCAACTCTAATTCGTGGGTAGGGTAATATTTCTCGTGGGCTTTCAACTGTCTTCCACCATAGCATATCACCCTTCCCTCTTGCATTAAAACCGCGCCAAGCCCTGTCCCGCAAGCATCGGTATATACAGTGAATGTCTTACTCCCGTCTGGCAAAACTAAAACTGGAGCTATCGTCAAAGCCCTCTTCAGACGTTGGAAAGCATCGTCACAGTCAACGTCCCAAGTAAAAGTCAAATTCTTCTTCGCTAATCGAGTGAGATGGGCTGACATCTTCGCGAAGTCCTTAATGAACTTCCTATAATAGCTAGCCAACCCTAAAAAGCTTCTTACTTCTGTTGCGTTCTTAGGAGTTTTCCAATCTTGGATTGCCACCACCTTAGCGGGATCCACAGCTATCCCTTCCTTAGAGACCACGTGTCCTAAGAACCTCACTTCTTTTCTCCACAAATGGAACTTGGAGAACTTAGCTTTTAGCTGATGCGCTCGTAGGGTCTCTAAGACTTCCCTAAGATGTAGAGCATGCTCTTCTTCATTTTTAGAGAAAACCAGAATATCGTCTACAAAGACTACCAAAAACTTGTTTAGAAACTCCCTAAACACCTTACTCATTAAGCCAACAAAGTATGCGGGTGCATTCGTCAAACCAAAAGGCATGACGAGCCACTCAAAGAAACCGTCAGGAGTTCTAAAGGCAGTCTTATCGATGCTATCTTCAGCCACCCTTAGCTGATGAAACCCTGTAGCTAAATCCAGTTGCGAGAAAACTGAAGCACCCACCAACTGATCGAATAAATCGTCTATCCTCGGCAATGGGTGCCTGTTCTTCATTGTTAGCTAATTCAGCTCTCTATAGTCCACGCACAATCTAAGTGAACCATCAGCTTTTGTAGCAAAAACGACTGGAGCACCCCACTCCGAAATACTTCTTCTTATGAACCCCTTCTCAAGCAATTCTTTCACTTGCTTACTAAGTTCTCTTCTCTCTCCCGGAGCCATGTGGCGCACTGGTAATGCAACTGGCTTTGCATTATCTACTTGATATATTAGAAAGTCTATCTCGCGCCTCGGGGGTAAACCTCGAACTTCATCGAAGACGTCACTATATTCACGGACCACACGAACAGATTTCAAATCATCATTGGATGCGTCTAGGGATTCTAGGTAGCTAAGCATTACCGGACCTCTAGGATCACAAGAAATATCAAGGGTCTTTCCATAGCGAGTCAAAAATCTAACTACCCTTCTTTCACAATCTAGGATGGCACCGTATCTAGTTAGCCAATCCATACCTAGAATCAAGCCGTAGCCTATGAAGCCAAGAACAAAGGCGTTGCATTCAAACCCAACGCCCAAGATAGACAGTCTCAAATCCCGACAAATCATAGAAAGATGAGTCAAACCACCAATAAGATTTGAAACTACTATGGGATCCGTAACTAGACTAGTATTTAGGTGTAGTGTTTCAACTAACGAAGCAGATACAAACGAGTGTGAAGTGCCAGAGTCAAACAAAGTACGAACATGATGATCAAACAGAAAAACTAAACTTTCAACGGAAAAGTTTCTACCTCTCTTCTGTCCTGGTGCCATGAGAGCCTGAATCTGCCCTCTCGCCTGCCCTGGTGCCATGAGAGCCTGAAGCTGCCCTCCAGAAGTTCTTTGCCCTTGCCCCTGTTGTTGGATCTAGAATAACCCTAGAGGGGGGGGTGAATAGGGTTTTTCACAGTTTTTAACAGAATTAAAAATCTAACGAGATAAATAATAATAAACAGATCACAGAATATAGCAGAAACAGAAATGCAGAAAATAAATCACACAAAGATATACCCAGCTTCGGCAAAACCCTGCCTACTGCTGCATTTCTAAGATCTCTACTAGGTGATAGAACAGTTCTCGCATACAAGACCATGTACACTCGCAAACCCCTGCTCCTATTCTAACCCTACGCTCAAAATCCTAGACTGATTCAAACCCCTGAATCAGATTTTCCCCGGATTACAAACCCGTAACCTGTATTCCTAGATTTTACAGATTCTAGTACTGTCAGTTAAACCCTAACTGAAACTCCCCTAGAGTTTTACAGACTCTAAAACTGTTTTGGTTCGATTTACAAAACGAAATTAAAATACAACACAAATAAAAACAAAGGAAATCCTTTTGAAATTGAATGGGGGAGTTTAAATGTAAGGGGTCATCCCCTTTTTTTAATAAACAAAGCCAAAGCCCCTTTTGTCATTTGGCCGGCCCATTCTCATTTTCATTTCACCCGATCTCTTTATTCTGTGGAAAAAGAAATGGCGGCTAGGGTTTTGCAATTCTCCCCAAATCAATCGGTTTCTGAGCGAGATGATGATTGTTATTGCTTCAATTCTCTTGCGCCTTGTTTCTTCAATCTATTGCTCTCTGATTTGAGGGTTGTTCTCTGGTCTGATCGAAACTGTGAGTAATTTTGATTTTGAGTATCTGCTTGAAATTGCTTGCTCTAATTTTTTTGTGCTTTTTCGATCTCTTTTAGCCGATGATGTAATTGGTGTAAATATAGGATTTTGAAATCCTTTAATTGCGCTCTGATTTCAAAAACGTTGATTCGATCTGATTTTGTGGGATTCGATCTTCTATATTTGCCGATGATGAATTTGGTGTGACTAAATAGGGTAAAAAATAGAAAACCCTAAATCACTCTGATTTCAATATATGACATGGCTGATTTGTTGCGTTGCCTCTTTTGGTTCCTTCGATTGAAATTTTACTTGATGGCTTTCTGGACTGCCTTGAATAAGTTCTGGAATTTGATTTGAATTATTCTTGCCAAAAAAAAAGTGATTGCGAGATTTGTTTGATCAAAACAAAACATTTGTGATTTCCTTTTGTGACTGTCTCGGTTTAGAAATGGATTTCTTGGCATTAAAAGACTTTCCTGAAATGCTTTGTGGCACCTTTGAAATTTTCTTTGCGATATTGATGAATTGTTGCCTTGGAAAATCCTTTGTTGATTTAAAACACTTGATTGATTCCAAAACTAGAAAGGTTTGGTTCGATTTTTCTGGAAATAAATTGTCCCAAACAAAATTGCTTGTCTTGCCAAAAGTTACCTTACTTAAAAAAAAAAACTGTCTTGAAATCACAATGAATTTGCTCGGCTCTGGAAAGGAAAGTTAAACCTGGAAATTCATTCTTGCACTTGAATGTAAAACTGTGTATATGCTCGCACTTCCGGCAATATACACCAGTATTTGAGCATATGTTTACTGCCACAAGTATTTCACTGATTTCTGAAAATCTGGAATTTATTGATCACTTTCCTAAATTGATTTACTGAAATTTCACCACCATTGTCTTGACTTTAGCTGCTTCACTGTGTCATTAAAAAAACTGTTGTGCTCGAGCATGTATACTTCAGCTCTTTTTCTTGTCATTGTGCATGATCCAATGAGCTGACCCATGCTGCATTGACCACTTTGTTATCTCGACTATTTGGGTTGTTTGCTGCTATGAACTTGCTGTTGTGTACACTGTACTTTAAGGCTGTTGCACCAATGAGTTTTGCTGTTTCATTGCCATTTGAATTTAGGTGACTTAGAATGTGATCTGCCATGTATGAATTTGTGTCCTGGCTTTCATACATGAACATGCAGTCGTATAGCCTTGTATATGATCATCCCACCACTTGAGTACACCATGCTGTCTTGGCCTTGTAACTGCTCCTTTGAAATTCTTGAATTTAAGCTGAGATTGTTTGCTTTGCTGGACCATCTGCATATCTGCTGTGTACATTGATTCTTGCCTGTGTACATTTATGTGTATTCATGCTTGATGCTATGATTTGCACCATTAGTTGTCATGCTGCTCCACCATCACAGCAATGATTAAGAACTTGATCACCATGAACTTAGGTTGTACATTCATGTTGCTTTAATGAACATGTTGACTTGAACACTTGAACTCGACCTAGTTGCTTGCTGTACCATAGTACACATAGTACCAGGATTCACATTGTTCATCATAGTCACTGCGCTCCACTGTTTTGACTGTGCAAAGTTGCTCATGTTTTTCACTATCCATTTAACTGTCTTGAGCTTGCTTAACCTTGTTTCACTGTTTGTAGATGCTGTAATAAATGGTCTGCCTCGACTCATTTGTGTAGTTGCACCTTTGAACCATTCTGAAAATGCTGTGCACACTCCATTATGATTTTGCACTGCCTCGACCATTGATTATGCTGAGTTTTCTTTGTTGTTGACCCATTTCTTCATTGATGTGATGTCTTGTTTGACCATGGTTTGACTTTGACATGGCTCGACGCTTGATTGGGCTGTTTTGACTTTGTTTATTGCACTGAGTCAAGCAGGTCCATGTGGCTACTCCTCAGTTGCGCACTGATTGGCGAGGCAGTGCACACGTGTATTTATACACGTGTGTATATGCAGCCATCAGACAAAATTTTCCTGTCCCTGCACTGTATATACATACTGTCTGCCTTGTGGTATTTACAGTGTATCACTGTGAATATCACAAGCTGTCTAGACACAGATTGATGGTTTTATAATTCAGATCAAGTCATGAAAAATGATGAGAAACACACCAGAAAACTGAGGCAAATAAAATTTTAAAAATAAAATTTATATTTGCATATATTCTGTTTTATTTCTATTGCAGTGTACTGTGTGTGTGTTTCACATGTGACAGGTAGGCAGGAATGACTGGACTGACTGTGATGACTGGACTGAAAGCTGAAGATAAGAAGACAGTGTGTGTTGTCAATAAATGTATGAGTCTGTATATACAAGTGAAAATGGATATATATGAAATGTAGCTGTATATATGTTGTGTGTATGTATGACTGAGTGACAATGAATGAACTGTACTGAGGAGCTGTGAGAGAATTGTACAGATATATGTAATAAACAAATTTGATTGAAATAAAATATCATTTTATTGTTGTCAAACGAACTTGTCTATTATATTCTGTTTATATACAAGTACAATATACAGTGAATGTTTAAATAGTGGAGTTATACAGAGTTGTACTGTTTGAATGTTAGAAATATAATATTCAATTCAAATATTATATTCCTATCTGTGTTATATATATAAAACATTACAATAACAAACACATTTATAATAATATATATTTGTTTGTTATCATCAAACAAAAATCATATAATTGTGTATACAACTGCGTTATATACAACACCTGTTTCCTTGGGCAGTCCTTAACTAGATGACCTGCCTTTCCACAGTGGAAACAACCAGTCTTCTTCTTTTTCCTACAATCTTTGCTCAGATGGCCTAATGTCCCACAATTAAAGCAATTCTTCTTTCCTTTGCCATTATTGTTCTTCCCGCCTTTCTTGTTTTGCTGTTGTGGCTTCTTCTGGTCTCCTTTCTTCTCCGGTGCCTTATTCGCATTCGTACCTTTCTCTTCCTCATGCATAAGCGCCATGCAACCAGTTTCTCAAAGGTAGCCCCCATCAGAATGTGGGTCATCGCCAACCCATGTGGTGGCTCATTCAAACCTTTAACGAACCTCAGGGCCTTCTTCTCAGGTGTGTTTACCAATTCAAAGCCAAATCTCGCCAACTGATTGAACTTGTTGACGTACTCCTTTACTGATAAATCCCCTTGCTTCAACGCCAAGAATCATTCCATATATAAATTCTCTTCTGCTCGTGACAGAAACTTCATTTCGAACCTATGCTTGAAATCCATCCATGTCTCCACCGGACGCTCTCCGTTCGTGACCTGCCACCAAAACGAGGCTTCGTCTTTCATTAACCAAGCAGCCAATTGGACCTTCCTTCCATCTTCTACTTCGAAAATACCAAATAGATCTTCTACCTCCTTAAGCCAATTTCGAGCTTCAACAAACATCTCTGATCCGTGAAAAGGTTTCATGCACATTGCCCTAAAATCTTTGCATATCTTTGCAAAAGTATCAACACGGGGAGGAGGAGGAGGAGGGGGAGGAGGAGGAGCATTTGTTGGTCCTGCGACATTGGCCCTAGCTTCCAGATACCTTCTAAACCATCCTGGTATCGGTAACCCCTCGGGTATCTCGGGAATTCCAGACATGCTGAACAGAAAATGAAGAGATTCAAAACAGAGAATTCGAAAGAAAGATATATGGCTCTTGAGGGTTATGTTTTTAAAACAAACTTTTCTCTTGAAAATACTTTCCTTAAAACATACTTTTGAAAGAATTTCTTTATAAAATGCTTTTTGAAAAATAGTTTTTTAAAATTCATATCTGGTCTGGTAACCTTCAGCTCTGATACCACGTGTAACACCCCACGTCCATTAGTGTCACTCACAAAGGGATTGCATTAACTTCCATGGAGCGTATTTAGTGTATAGAACAGAATATAACAAGACAGATATAAATAATGGTACTTGAAAATTTTAAAACAACTTTTATTGCAGTAGAGAAATAGTTTGATTACAACAACTTCATAAACCAAGTACACTTAATATCCATCTTGATAAATTGTTTCAGAGTACATAAAATAAAAAGCATAAACACCAACACAAGTAGCCATAAAAGAGATGAGTTGAACTTTACTTTCAGCAATCCAAGCACTTCCAAAAGAGAGAGAAAGAGATCCGAGATCAAGCTCCACTAGTACTAGTCCCACCCTGAGAACCTTGGGGGGGGGGGGGGAAGGAAGAAAAGAGGCGAAAACAAGAGGGTCAGACATAAAGTCTGGCGAGTATAATAACTTTAACAATATAATTATTAAAGTAACCAAGATAAGGCATAAACTGGTAAGATAAGATATGACCATGAAACAAGTGGGCATGACAAAGCAAATAAGAGGAATATTCTGGCGTTAATCTCGTTCCTAATCACTATAGGACAATTACTATACTGCACCAAAACTTGTCACCCTAAAAGTTGATCCCACCTACAGAACTTAATAATGATAATGGTAGTTTCGTGTACCCCTAGCTGCCTTCATAGGTGTCGTCTGCCCCTATCTCCACTAGTTGTACCCACTACCCCCATTCAATCGGCTCCCAAACTCGTAGATACCCATGCTGGTCCCACAGTGGGGTGTATCACTCCCCAAAGTTGCAACCCGATACCACCAAAGATGCACGGCTTATATCTACACGATGCAACAACGTCTTACCTACCAGCCCGGGCCCACGCACGCACATGACCCCGTTGGACTTGCGTTGCCACCGCTAACCCGTTTTGACCTCTTACAATGAAATCCAGTAAGCATGTCCCGTCCTCGACTTGGGTCGAGCTCACAAAGATACTTAATGGGTTACTAGTTTGAAAAGGGCCCCCATGCTTGACACAAGCCTTCCACCTATGCTTGGTCCCCACTAAGGTTAACCCACTTAACCCCATTCTTATTCATGTCTTCTTACATGTTTCAATCTTGGTTAAGTGCATCTAATCATATTTCACATGCCACCCAAGGCACCCACTTAATTTCACATGCCACCCAAGGCACCCACTTAACCCCCCATGTCCCACCACATGTTTATCTGGTTAAGTGTTACTTAATTCATTAGATCCGTAACCTTGTAAAGACCTCCCACATTAGGCTGACATTTGCGGTTGCTGGATTTGCCGTGCGGATCAGGGCAGTCTTATACCGCAAACGAGCCTAACCTCGTGTCTTTACAATTGTTACGCATGTGCCTTTGACCTCTCACATTAGACTGGCATTTGTGGCTGCTGGATTTGCCGGGCGGGTCCGGGCAGTCTTACACCACAAAAGAGTCTAACCTCGTGTCTTAGGCGGTTAATTATTACACATCTTTATTTAACTCCAAATTGGATTAATATCCCTATTCAAATTTGTCAATAAATTACAAATTTATTTATGTCCATAATTGTCTCTTAAAATTATGTCCATAAATACCAATTATGCCAATTATTGTCTCAAGTTAATTATATGCCTTTTAAGGCCATTTTATGCCAATTCACAATTTATGTATATTCAATATTATCCCATCATCTCCACGCTAATCGTACGTTTTCATATGACATATGTTAGACACGCAAATAGTCTAATTTATAAAAGAAAAACAACATCACATAACACATAAAATAGATCTAAGGATCATGACATAAGATTACATAGCCAATAACTTGCATATGAATTTCATTCAAACTGGCATATGATACAAGACTAGCATAGGTAATGGGCATAAACTTGCATAACTTATGTACTGCTATAGATCCAAACATAAAGGTGTGAACTTGCATATGGATCTAAACATAAAGATGTAAACTTGCTTATAGATCTAAACATAAAGATGTAAACTTGCATATAGATCTAAACATAAAGATGTAAACTTGCATATGGGTCTAAACATATAGATGTAAACTTGCATATGGATCTAGACATGAAGGTTAATGTCACATAAACTAGCATATGTATATACATGTCTCACATATATTTTAACAATCCAAACTTGCATAAGATTCATACATGAATATATGATCCAATCATCACAAACTTGCATAAGATATATGATTCAACTTGCATAAGATTCACATAAGAACTAACATATGATCCAACTTGCATAAGACTAACATATGATTCAACACTACAAACATACATATAATTTACATCACATGATTCAAAATCATATTATCATAATCCCAATTATATCTTATCATAATTAAATTAATTAATTATTTTGTGAAAGCTATCATACTCACAATTAAAAAGAATAGTCTTGTCTTTATGGGATCTGTATTCTGAAACTGAATTGCTCGCCTTTGATGTAGACTAATCGTTATTTAGATTTGATTTGATTTGATTTTGATTCAAGCTTCTATCTTGCTTTAGGGTTGAAAGTGTATGGCGGCTACTCTAGGTTGTCCATTGCTGGCATGGCGGCTCTTGTTATGAATTAATGTGATTAGGATTAGGGGTTTAGGAGTGTTTTTATAGAAGTTTAATTTAATAAGAGCCGTCGGATTAACCTAGGGATAACCAAAACCATCAGTACCAATCAGATTCCACATCAGCCCTTAGGGCGAATCGGGCCACGGGTTGACAGCCAAACACCCTGGATCGACCCCTAGTCGACCCAGCGGTGCTTGGGTCGACTCCAAAAATGGTGCGGTTCGGCTATTCCCTCTCCCGATTCGCTGTTTTGAACTTTTTTTGAATATTTTTTTTTATATATATATCTATATATATGTTTCTCTCATATGCATACAAACTTCAAGGCTTAATAACTTCTTCATAAGCTATCCGTTTTATGCAAACCAAATGTTTATCTTGACCAAAAAATTTGAGATGAACATAATAGCGCAACCCATTTCACTTAATTCTTCTTCTAAAAATTAAGTATACTTTAATTTGCGAATTTTAATTTTATAAAATTACGGGGTGTTACACCAAGTGACCAGTTGAAATCTCTGATGATCATCAGGGCTCAACAATCCAAAATTTCGCTTCATACTCCTCATCCAAGTACGCGCCTCAACGAAACCCTCCATGCCCAATAAAGACCTACCGCTAAGATTAGAAAAGTATCTGCAAAACTTATAGAAGTCAATTGTCGCTGATGGGGTGGTAAGAACCTCAACAGCGGGTGTCAGATCTTGTGCAGGCTCTTGTGCTTCAGTTGGTGTAGTGGCATGAAGATATCTATGGAACCAATCGGGGATAGGACAACCTTAAGGAGATTTCTTTTGTTTTCAACTAAAATAAATAAATTACTTACACTAATTGTTCAATTGTTTCCACAGATTCAATCGTTCAATAAAAGAAGTATGATTAAGATGATTTCCTAATTTTACCATCGATCGGTCTTTCCTACCCATCTAATACCTCGCATGATAGAATGTCATTGTGGACCTTCCCCTCGTTAAGTCAATCACCGCACATCTATCCACCAGTAAAATACATAATTTATCACTTGGACGTAGTAGTAATTTATTTTCCTCAATCGATTTTGCAGCAGTCATCGCTGGAACACACACTAACCGTCGTCCCTCCTTGTTGACCACTGATTTACCCAATTCAGCGTAAGCATGCCCAGCCTCAACCCTCTATTTGAGACCATCAATATTAAATTTGAAAAGGAATGTTGCCAGTATGGATCCCTAAGAAATAAATATGCTAATTTGCGACCCTTACCCATCCCATTGATCTAGGCCTTATTTATTTGCCACCTGTTTTACTGAATCAACATTTGTTGTCGGAACGGATAATTGTTGTTGCCAACTTATAATCTTAATCCATGATCTAATTATTAATACAATAAGATTTTTTAATTCGTATTCTTTTTCTTTTTAATTGTAACCTTTGTGTCATAATTTTACTTGCGAATATTCCAGATTTTCTTATTTTAATCTACATTTGTTTTGTTACAAATTTACTTATATTACATTTGATACATGTTAATTTAATATCTTGATATTTTAATCCATATTCGCATGTCCCACTCTTTTTACATAATTTTTGCATCAAAAAGGGACTAAATCTCTATTCAAAAACTAACATTTACACCTTAAATTATTGTTTTAAGAAGATGTAAATAATTGCAAAAAAACTATAAATATTGAAGAAAATAAAATAACTATAGGAAGAAGAATGAATAACAACTTACAGAAATTAACTTAAAAACTATAACAAAAAACAAGTAATAAATTTATAGAAAAATATTGCAAAACTACAAGAAAACTACAACTATTTAGAACCATATTTTGATTACTTAAAAATCTAAATAACTACGAAACATTCACTTATAGTCCCTAGCTTTTATGCGTGCGAGGCCTTCCCAGATCCCTTCCCTAGGCTGATTATAAATAATTTTATTTTTAAATCTTCTCCCAAGAAAATATAAGTTTTAGGTCTGTCTCATTTAAGAGAGAAGATTTGTGTTGTGAATGAAGAGCTAAGTTTAGGGTCTTATTTATAGTGAAGCTAAGGGATTTCAGACCGTCAGAATTGAAGATTAAATTTGATCTAAACATGTCACTCAGTCGTTTACAGCCATTGGATCTCAATAACAACGAACTAGATTCATTTAAAAATTCAAACAACCAACGTCGGCTCGTACCAGGAAGAGACCTTGTCAAGGCAGAAAGGAGGGTTGGCCCTCGGCCTTTACGGGTCGACCCGACCCACTTATATGTATATATTTTTCTTTCTTTTATAATTTCTGAATTATTCTTATTTCTTTAATAACTTTTCTTACTAACTCTTATTTCGACGAGTTATGCATATAAATTGCTGAAGAAAAAAAAATTACGGACTCAACAGTGCAACTTTCAATGATAAATTCTGAAAATTTCACAAACTTAGTTATTTCTTAATTAATTATTATTATTTAAATTTTAGGGTTGTTACAAAGAAAATTTACAATTTTTTAAGATATTAAGCATAGAAAGGTTAAATTTAATGCTAATGAAGAATTCAGTTAGGCCTTTTTAAACTTAATGGATTAACGTAATATTTGAGTACTTTCTTTTTTGAATCTAAATGAGAAAATGAAAGGGCCAAATCAAATCGGCAAGTCCACGAAATGGAAATGTGTTTTGTCATGAAAAGGACAACATGAAAAGGGAACAAATGGTGAAATTTTATCCGTTCGTGTTAGACTGTACGTCGGATGCTTCGGATGCAACGCATACAGATAAATTTTCACTATTTGGTCTGAATGGACAGTTCAGTGAGTTCCATGCTCTATACATCGGATGCAGATGCGAACGTGAACTGCCCATATTAAGAAAAGAATGCTATCTTTGACAGCTCTTCCATAACTTTTAGGGATGATAATATAGTGGGCATCATGAACCGCGTGAAGGAGAAAGAGCAACAATAATTCGAAAGGCCTTCCTGGTGGCCTCCTAATCCAAAATTAATTGTAGACAAAAATATTTAGAGAAAAAGATGGAAAGGTTGAAAAAATATTTAAAGTAATTAATGAGATAAACTTAACAAATGCTAAAGGATATACATACAATATACATGGTTGGATGCAGTAGATGCTAATGCTTATTCCTTTTCACGGAATGCGAGTTTGTTCACACCGTCTAAGGTAGTGTGAACAAAACACCGGCTGAGATTGATGGAAATCAGGGAAGTCCATATGGGTCCTTCCGATTTCCACCAATCAAAAGTAGTATTTTGTTCATACTACTCAAACTCCTACTGTTTTCATAGTATGTTGATTGTTAACAAAGTTCTTTGAAAGAACAGTTTTCATCTCCTTAGCAGTTGCCAGGTTGCATGTAGCATTTTATCCAATACTCGTATTATCTAGCTGCATGTTTTTCTTATTTTCAACTAAGTATCTGATTGATCATTTTTTGTATCATACATTTCCTTATAGTTTCATGAAATTCATTTTATTGTATACTGTGCATTATCTACATACTTGATATATTTGTTAAATAAGTAGCAAATAGATTACACTGAATTTTTTTTGTGCGCTTTCTCCCCATTGCATAACCTATGTATGTCTGACAGTGGAGTCCATATCCTAACTATATACATGGATGCAATGATACCCCCCAGAAATGGTAAGTTTTTGTCAAAGTGATTATTTTGTTCATTGAACCAATTTGGAAAGCATTAGCATTTAAGCTAATATTTATATAACGTTGTATATATGGTTTTAGCTCATCCAAATCTCAAAAACAGCCCAATATATAATATCCTAGTCAAGGTCCATTAAGCCCAAAATAATGATCCTCACTTGATAAATTCAATTAAAAACACATGCAACCTCTGCTGCCAGTGGTAATGAAGATGGGCACCTTACAACTCTACCCTACATACAGATAGAAGCAACTCTTCTGTTTTTCGTTCTTATCTACTTGCTGTTATATAATTCTGTTTCAATTGGTAGACAGATCTATACTAAAATCAATAGAAATGAATGAAATGTTTAGAAGAGACATTAGAAATCGATTGAAAATCTAAATTACTTTAGTGATAAACAGATATGTGAATATTGATTCAGAAAACTGTAGACCAGCTTTATGTGAAAGCCCGAGTTCATCTCACCAATTTCCACACAATCAAAATTTGCTAGAAATATATTTTTGTCTCGACAAAGCAGTAAATATCAATTTGAGCAATACAACTACTAAAGAGTAAAGAATACTGAAAACACTAGTATGGTTACTAGCTATGACTTGCACAGTTACACACACAACTTTTCACATTTCTATATGGTTTACATTGCCCCATTTTAATGACTCTGACATAGTATGGCTATGGTATACTGAGGAATTGTAGTAGATTAATTCGAGACTAATTTTAAGAAAACATGAGTGTTCGATCGGTTCAGTTGGTTTGAAGGTAAATAAACTCAAATCAATTTTTTTTCAAACCAAACCAAACTGGATAATGTCGGTTAATTCGTTCGGTAATCAATCTAATCGAATTTGAAGAATGTATTATTATTATTCAAATAATGGATTCATTCAAAGTAAAGCATAAGTTCATGTTTGGAGAAATTTATATAATAAATTTTATGTTTATGATAAGATTTGATCTATTTGAAATAAATATCTTTGTATTATATAACTAAACTAATTATTTAAAAAACTACTGTATGTAAAATTAGATAATAAATTAAAAGTTCGGTTAATTCAGTTAAACCGATAATACAAAATAATTATTTTACAAATCGAATTCAGAGCGATTTAGTTTTAAAACCGAACTAAACCAACCGAAATAAACCGGTTTAGTCTGTTAATTCAGTTTGAACCGAATATTGCTCTCCCCTAATTTTAAACTATTAGTCATGGCTTGTTTTGTAATAATTCCTAAGTTATAGCAAATAAATTGTCTGTTTAGCGAATATTTTTTATACACAGTAATGTTTGCAGGATCTAATATCATTTCTTATGAATCCGACGATGGCTCTAGTTTTGATGATGACTTTATGTTTATGGATTACCGCGGTGAAAGTTCAGTGACATATTGTTGATGCTGGATACCCAAACATGCCAGGATTTTTGGCTCTATAACGAGGACATGGATATCATTTACGTGGCTATAAATGAGGAAGACTACGCGGAAAGACTGATTTTTTCAATTATAAGCACTCATCATGTTGAAATATGATCAAGCATTGTATTAGTGTTTCGAAAGCAAGATTTCTAATTCTAAAACTAATGACTAATTATCCACTTCATAGACAAAGGCAAATTCCTATTTCTTATTTCATGTTACATAACATTAATCTACAAGAACATTCTTTGGATGGGCTTTTCACATAATACTCGCACAAGAATATGGTATTTGAACATGTATTAGAGGCAAGCCAAAAAAAATCATACAATTGGCGTTAGTCAAACAACTCAAATGGAACATATCAGGGATTAAATTGCTATATAAATATGGAATTATTACAAAGCAACTCATCCATAAACTAAATAGTTAAATATTAATTAGTCTTTTTAGCTTTTCTTAATAGGAATTTGCTTTGCTAATGATCATAATTTTAACGTTGTGGGTTATGAGTAAATGAGGTCACATAACCACTTACTCTTTCTTGATTAGTCAAGTTTCCCTCGCTAGCTTATATATGCGATCAAGTAATTCTTTTGTGTATTCTTATGTCCTTTTTTCTACATATTCCAAGGTAACATATATATATATATATATATATATATATATATATATGCATATGCATACATATATATAGAATATACCCGACAAAAAATTTTAATCATCAAAAGACGATGGCTAGTAAATTCTAAACCAAGAAAACCCTAACTTTGCTAATGAATATAAAGTTCAAAACATAGTTGATCAATACTATTATAAAAGACATGGACTACCAGTATATACACAAGAATTGGAATGAAAATAGATTACACTTTCAAAAAATTAAAATTAGTGAAAGAAGGCATCCAAACAATAGAGGAAATGCACGTGTTATAAGAATGTAACACCCCATAAAATATACCCTAAATAGATATAGATAACCTAAAGAAGTAAATAATTATAATAGATCAAAATGCGGAAATTTGAGATTTACGACAATTGACCATGAAAGTTATACCGTTGCGTTCATGGTGAGATTACGATATGTTTTCATACAATGAATGTTGAAAATGACATCTATATTCAAAAGTTGTAAACAGTTCAAGCTTTCTAATTAAGTAAATAAGGTTTGGAATTTATTTCAAATTTGAATTAATAGAAAATATTTATAAATTCAAAATTCAAATATGAATGTAAACATATATATAAGTAAGGTGATAACATTATAACATTAAACAATGATTCATTAATGTTAAGTAAAAATCAATTAAAATGCATGTAACAACAAATATAATGCCCAAGCTAAGAGGGCGGTCGACCACCCTTTATTATATAGGTCGACCGCTCCAAGATAGGATTTCGACCGCTATGTGTTTGTTGGTGAGTAGCGGTTAGGGTTTTCTGGGTTAAACTTCAGAATATGGATGCTCTTAAGTCTCAATAATTCAAATTTAGTTTTAAGAATCCAATGATTCCTATTAATCCTAGAATATATAAATAAAGCCCTAAACCCTCACTTTAAATCACAAATTCGTGTGGCTACGCTCTCTGGTTCGACCTCTTCATTTTAGATCCATTCTAGAGTAAGGTTAGTACTCTTATTCCTCCTTCATCCTTTTATTTTATTTATTAATAATTCTAGATTTAATGTTTGTATATGTATATAAATCTATCTTGAATATACATATATGAATCTAAAAGAGCGAGGACTTGAATACTGTTCCTGAGGCAATAAATCTGAAAGTAATTCCATATATGGACCTTTCAATCTCCAAATATTATGAGTAGAAACTTTATAGTTTCTCTTTTATCTCTAATTGTTTAGTATAATTCTGGATTTTTGTATGCCTAAAGGATTTTGAGGATATATGAAAATAAAAAATAAAACCCACTCAAAACTCAAATAAAATGGAAGTATCAACCTATTTTGTTTCTGTAGATTTTTTGTTAGGTATTAAATTAAAAGAATTTTATGTTCTTGTTTTAAATCTCAAATAAATCTAGTATATTCTACTTTCTTTCTTCTATTTATTTAAAACACTAGATTACGTAAAGATATAGGATTTGGGGATAATAACTATATGTTATTTAAATTTATTTGTAAAATGGTGAATTTGAGTGCTATAAAATACATGTAATCCAAATTCTTTCTTTTTACATAAAATTTATAGAAACCGAAAGGAAATGAAATAGGAATAGAATGAAACTCTATAAATTATTTGCAAATAAGTCTCTTTTGTTTACATATGTAATGAGAGATACAAGATTACAAGTCATTTTGTGATATATGTTATTTGTTACCCAACTTTCATCTATGAAGCCTATCTTGGATATTTTGTGTTGTTGTTGTCGGTCGTAGGGAAGAGACTTGTAGTTCTAAAATTGTGTGTAGGTTGACATTTCTCAGGAGTAATGCGTTATTTCATGTGTTTGAATAAATACGTCATTATAATATATTTAATATAGCATAGCTAACGTATAATAAATACATGTTGTTCGCTAAGTAATTAGGATATCCAAATTCATAATTAAATGTTCCCATTAGGAAATTGTGTATATATGCGTGCTTGTTTATATACACAGCCTTTACTTTGTTTTTATTGACATGTAAACAAAGGTTAACCCTTATTATAGTAAAAGTCTGCCCAGACAACCTAATTACCAGCAACTATGGAAAGTTGGGGCAGGCCTTAATAAGTGTTAAGAGGTCAATAGGTCTATCCCTTCCCAATAAAAGTATTAAATGGTCATGTAAATGAGTATGTAAGTCTCTGAAAGTTGTCTTCTTCCCTAATGGTTGGCAAAGTGTCTAGGTAAGGATCCTTCTTAGGGTAGGTTAGTTAAGTGTCGCCTCACATATAGGGTATGCTACCTAAGGGAAGCACTAAGTGGCTCGGAGATTACCTTTAGTGCCATATATGTAGTAATAAGGGGTCTGCCCCTGTGATAATGTAGTAAAAGGCGAGTTGTCGCCTGCTTTCCAGGTCATAAGTGGCTACATGTTATCCCTCAACTATTTTATGCGTATAATTGCAGAGACTATGCAGTATTTAGTACTAAGTGGTTGGATTCGCCATTGAGTATTAAGCGATCATAGGATCTTCTTTGGTATTAAGTGATCGTATAACCTGCCTCTTTCCAAAATTATGTATATGAGTCATAGATTTAATTCGTGTTTTTGTATTAACCCTTAGGCATACCCTTGACAGTATTGATATTGCTCAAATTTAGGTGAAAGTGTTCAACACAAAGACTTTATTCACTAGAACTTGTTATTCTAATGCCTTCTCTTAACAACATAGATTAGGCTGGATGTTATTGAAGAAGAAGTTGGAAGATGTGAGGCATAATGTTGGTGATAGTTATTTTTTAGTTATTATTATTGTTATGTGTGTTATCTGTTTGGATATTTACGATATGCCCGTATTTAGGATTCTATTACACTTGATGTATTTGACATCTTTCTTATGGTTTTATGAAATGGGTACATTATTTATTTACAATTATATTTTGTCCATTCCGTCATGAGTTCTAATCATATTAGTATGGATATTTAAGTTATTTCTTATAGAAACCATTGATTTATCTTAGAGTAGCTCTAAGTTTCAATGGGCCGTTTTAAGTTAGAATTTATACTCGTTATGTGGTGGATTGTTACATTTGGTATTGGAGCCTAGATTACCTAATTATTAGGGAGAAACTTATGTATATGTGACGTATTTATTATTTGAAAAGGTTTTGATATACATACATACATATATACGTACATACATTTATATATATTATATGTATATATATATGAGCGTTCAATGGCACCCCAGCACCCCCAAAAGCCCCCTGATATAAACCCCGCATTTATATTAAAATAAGTGAGTGGAAGGTGAGAGAATGAGTGGAAGGTGAGAGAGGGGAAGTAAAAGGGTGCTCCACTATTTAGGGTGCCATTGAACCTACCTCATATATATGTTTATGTGTATATATATATGTATGTATATATAAATGTATGTATGTATGTATGTATGCACACAAGATATATCTCTATTTATCCTTAAGACACACACTTATTACCCTACGTAATATTTTTTTCCTTTTTGTTATTGCCAAAAATACCATCTTGGAAATTTCTACTAACGGTTTCCGCTTATAGATAATAGCATGGCTGAGAATTCACATCAACTGATCAAGGTAATCTGTATCCAAGGAAAGCTTTGAGGTGTACACATATTGTTCAAATAATACGCTAGGACTGTAGAATAAATCTTTGTCCCTCTCGTTGCACCAGAGGAGCTCGTTTCCCTTCCCGTTGATGTAGTCCTTCATCTATAAAATTTCCCTCGACTTTGTAAAGACTTCATGAATTTAGGAGGAAAAGATTTCTTTAGGAAAGAAGGATTTGTAAGAGCAAAGGCTTGACTATCTAGGTGTGATCGAATATTCAAAGAAACTGGATGGAAAGATCAACTTAAAAGGAGGATACAACATGACATTTGAAAGGAAAGGCATTGGAGTGGTGGAATTTGTAACTGAGGAAAACACAAGAAGGATATATTCTTGGGATGAGTTCAAGATAAGATTCGAGGTCAAATTCCTAATAAATGCTGATTTGAGTTTACAAATGGGAAATTTCATCAACCTCAAAAAGGATACTCCACTCTTGAGGAATATATCTTTAAATACCTTGAATTTGCTTAGTTCGAAAGAGGCTGGATTGATACGCCTATGAAAAAAGCTTTGAGAATTGTAAAAGGACTGAATACACCTTTAAGAGAGATGTTGGTTGCGCATGTTTCCATTGGAGAAAAATTCTTTGTACAACGAAGGTTAGGAGTAAAGGAGGAAGGATGTGACTATGGTGCAAAGCATGGAGAATCTAAGAAGGGAAACCCGTAAGAAGGAAGTTGTAGAAGGAAAATAGGATCTGCAGCAGATGCCACAAGAAGGGCCATAAGGCTAGGAACTATAAAGTGAATATGATTAAGGGATTCAATGTGAAGTAATTCTATTGTCAATAAGAAGGGAATCTATTTAAGCAATGTCTGGACGGGATGATACGATGATCAAGACAAAGTCTGGACGGGATGATAGAAAAGAACGACTAAACCTTTACCAGAAACGGTACCATCTCTTTTAGGTACCCTAGAAATGGGAGCGTACAATTGCCCTCTCCGATGATCTTGTCCTTGTCCTCCTTGATGGACCAAGCCATACCAACAAGTTGCTTATCCTTAAGCTCGCGTTCTTTATCCTTACTCTTATTATCCTTCCTTGTACCACGACAACAGATCTCTCGAGAACCACCTCCATCGTACGGAAAACACCTACGTGGCTAGACAAAGATTAGTCACAGTTAGAACTACTGTGACTACAGATGGAGGAAAGAAAGGAAAAGAGATTCGATCAAGGAAACAAAGGACAGTGCTAATGGCTTTTGGGGAATAGCCTTTAAAAACTTTTCTTGAAAAATGCTTCTTTGTAAACGGTTTTTCAAATAGTTTTCAGAAGGTTTTAAAAACTTTTGCCCAGTCTGGTAACCTTCTGCTCTTATACCAAATGTAACACCCCACCTCCGCTAGGGTCACTCACAAAGGGAATGCACTAGGTTTGGTGAAGCATTATCGAGGTAAACATGCATAGAAATATTACAAGACAGAACATATATATAAAACAACGGAAGTAAAACAAATTTCATTAACTTATAAAATAAGGTCTAAAGCCTTTTACATCAGAATACATAAAAACCTGTCTTGCAATAGCAAAGAAGCATAAAACCTTTTCATAAATTATTCCCCAAGTAAAACAGTAAAGTAGCCATAGCCAAGAAAAGTCCAAGCCATACATGATGACCTTCAAATAGAAGAAGTCCGAACTAACAATAGCATTTCCTCCCTGTAACCTGGGAGGGGGGAAACGGAAGACAAAGAGGCGAAACAAAACGGGGTCAGTCATAAAGACTGGTAAGTCCTATCTACTTCCAGTATAAAAACAGGTAAAGGTAACATGACATGCATAAACTAAAAGTAAACATAAGGACGACGACAAGGTAGATAAACTAAACCAGGGTAACAGGCTGAACTACTGTAGCAAGGTAAACTAAGATATCATGATAAACTACGGTGTCAAGATAAATCAAGGTATCACATCGTCAGGTTTCTATCAAGTATACTATCCCAAAGTATCTATCATGTATAACATCCCACGGTATCTATCATGTATATTTCTCATGGTTCTAACATGTATATTTGCTCTGCACCTCTTGTACTAGTATCCCAACCCGCGTCATGTTTTAACTATGAATGTCCCTTGCCCAATGTCATGTAATGGTCCACGTCAACCTAATATATAGCATATGTAGGTTTTTCCCAACTCATATGTTTCTTTCCATGTATAAGTTCAGTCCTTTGCCGTAGGCCGTACGGGCTTTCCCATGTAAACGTTTTATCCTTGAGGTTATTTTGGACTGCTACCCTTGATCTGGTTATGTTTTCTTACCATGATCTATTGCGTGTTCACTTAGGATTTATGTCACCTAGGACCACTAGGGATTATACTACCTAATGAACGTTTCCGTGTCTCGGTTTGGGTTCAGCCACCTAGGGCCACTAGGGATTATGCCACCCATCCACCGCGCCCTTTATCCCGCGTACGTATCGTGAATCGTTTTCCATGTCTAGACGCACATGTTCCTCAATGTGCCATCCGAGTTCCGTGCCAGGGCAAATCAAGAAATACGGAACTCGGTCGTGAGCTTTAAGTCGTCTGCTGATGCAGATTTCAAGGTCTGTTTTTGTACCCGTGGCTATGGTCCCACGTGACCCCTCCCTCAACTACTGAAAGGAAATCCAAGAAAAATCATGTATGAGAACTACGTCCCGGCCCCACTATAGCCCCACTTTCCTATGGGCCAACCTAACACATGACTCGATAGCAAGAACATGGTCTGTTGGGAGTTCTCTGCCTTTCCGTTCATACACGATTGACTAAAGATGGTAGGTAGTCGGCGACGTGCTATCCAGGGCAAAATCAAGTATCGTCGACTCCACGCTAATCCATCCCAGTCTTTAGGTTGCTCGCATAGCAACCAAGGCATACCCTCGGCTCTTCTACCGCAGACCTTAACCCCTGTGAGGTCGGGTTTCATGGACAATCTGCCACCTCACAGAAGGATACCAAGAGTACCCTCACGTCCCCCGAAGCTACCGCTTCGTCACCCAGTTCGTTGGAGCCTTTATCTAAGTCAGATAATTTGCTCCCCCTCGTGTTTTAAGCGATGACCTACCATACCGGGTTACTCATCTATTCATGAACTAGTCCCATGTCCTTGGCTAAGAATTATTACTTAGTTATACTTAACTAAGGTTTACCACTTAGCTTCATTTCCCCGTTACCCTTGATTAACTATGATTTCTACCTAGCCCCTCTACTAGGGTTTTGCCCATTGGGTTAAGTGTTGTTATTCAAGTTCATGGCTTAGCCCGCCTATGAATCATGTCAAGATTGGCTAAGTATTCAAGTCCAAGACCTAGCCCTACAAGTTGGTTAAGTATACCAAGAAGCTCATGACTTAACCCTATTCAATCATCAAGTCAATTTGGTTAAGTACTTGTTTACCTTAACCCTATCAGGTTATCGTGTTAGATTGGTTAAGCACAGATTATCTTAACCTCATCGGATTATTGAGTCGGATTGGTTAAGTATAGGTTAACTTAATCCCATCCACTAATCGTATTATAATAGTTAAGTATATTTAAAAGGTCTTATGACTTAACCCTATCAAGTTCTCATATTAGATTGGTTAAGTATGGTTTCTTAACCTCATCCAATCATCATGTATAATTGATTAAGTATAAGTTACTTAACCTCATTAAATTATCATGTTAAGTTGGTTAAGTATTGGTTACTTAACCACATTGAATTACCAAGTTTAGATTGGTTAAGTGTTTAACTTAACCCCATCGAATTACCGTGTTTAGATTAGTTAAGTGTAGGTTACTCAACCCCATCCAATTACCGTGTTTAGATTAGTTAAGTGTAGGTTACTTAACTCCATCTAATTACCGTGTTTAGATTATTTAAGTGTAGGTTACTTAACCCCATCTAATTACCAAGTCAGATTAGTTAAGTGTAAATTACTTAACCCCATCCCATAATCGTCTTGTATGGTTAAGTGTCATTAAGAAATCAAGCCCGGTCCCACTTAACCTACCCATTCGTGTCATATCGGTTAAGTGTCATTAGTCAAATTTACTTAACCTTATCATGTAGCATTAATTTAATTAATGCACTCTCAACCACTCACATTAGACCTTGTTGTGGTTACTAGTTAAGCCGGGCGGGTCCGGGTAGTTTTACACCACAACCTAGTCTAACCTCGGGTCTTAAGCGCGACATGACCAACTTCTCACATTGGATCCTATTGTTTGTAGCCACTAGTTAAGCCGGGCGGGTCCGGGTAGATTTATGCTACAAACTCAACCCAACCTCGAGTTGGCCACTTTCATGTTTGGTCTAGTGTCATATTACACTTACAACCCATACGTGTCTAGCCCCAAGTTCCATGTTTTCGTACGTGTCATGTTCATGTTTAAGTGTTTCCAAGAGTGTCACATTTTCATGCAACCCCATGTCAAGTTTTCGTGCCACATACAAGTCAAGTTTTCGCGTCACGTTCACGTTTGTCTAACTACCCCAAAACATGCACGATGCCACGACGGGGTGGCTTCAAACATGCATGGTATCATCAAGGGATTGGCCTTGTACATGCATACTATCATATAGGGGTTGGCCACAAGCATGCAGAATGTCATAAAGAGGGTAACTTGCATAAGTGTTCACGTCATAAACCTATCATGAAGGGATAAACATGCACATGTTACTTATGTCATAAAAAGGGTAAACTTGCATATTATCATAAGGGACTTCGGGTTCATATACTTGCATAGCCTCAAAGTCACATTCATGCACATGTTTCATGCGTCAAAGTGGTTCTAAGTGTTCATGCTACCATACCACAAGTAAAGGTCCAATTTTGCATGGCAAACTAAGTCCAATGCAGCATGACTAACATGATTTAGTTGCTAAAGCACAACCCAAAGTCATATGTTCATGATAAAGGGGCAAACTAGGTTCTCATAGGCTAACATACTCATGTTACTTCGCATTTTATCCCATGTCACATCAAAATCATCATTTAAATCTACAAGTAGCTAGAACTTACTTAGCGAGGCTTAGGGAAGGTTTATGCATCGTCGTGACGAAGAAAGGTGGCTCCTTTGATGAAGAACCGTCATGAAATCGTCGTAG
Organism: Allium sativum; assembly: GCA_030737875.1. NCBI lineage: Eukaryota > Viridiplantae > Streptophyta > Magnoliopsida > Asparagales > Amaryllidaceae > Allium > Allium sativum. Next base: position 314,451,708 of record CM060925.1, read on the forward strand.
CAACGTTGATCGAGCCTCGATTTGGTGTAGCAAGCTTGCACCTTTCGATTCAGATCCGATTTGCATGCATAGTCTCTTGGAGTTGGAGATGGAGGCCATGATCACTTGGCATTTGGGCAGCACTTCATGGCATGAGTGATTTGTGAGGGTTTAGGGTAGGCTTAGGGGTCTTTTTATAGAGATTAGGAGTAGTTTATGCCGTAGGATAAACCCTAGGATAGATCTGAACCCTCAAAAATCGTCACAAGCCTCCAAAACCGAGCCAACATGACAAGCAGGTGCACCAGGTCGGAGTTCTACAGGGGGGGTCGACCCAGGGGTCGACACCCATGTCGACCCCCTAGAGGGGGGTCGACCCCGGGGTCGACACCCATGTCGACCCCCTGGAGGGGGGTCGACCCAGGGGTCGACACCCTGTGGGTCTGGCGGGAATTTTCCCGCCTTCTCTTTCTGGGCTGAATTTCAAATCTGTTTTCGGATTTGAATTTTCGTGAAACTTCGTTGGGCCTTAACTGGGTCATACGGACTCCGATTTACGAAATTTCGGACTCTATTTCGCGTATTTTTCCGAGACGAACGTAATGGCACAGCCCGTTTCTCCTGATTCAGATTTTATATTTTAATTATGCCTTGATTCTTGTCTTAACACGTTGTTTAAAATTCGGGTTGTTACATTCTCCCCTCCTTTAAGGATTTCGTCCCCGAAATCTCCAAGTTAGGAAGAACGTATCCTACCATCCATCATCCATCTACTCAAAACATCATCCACAAGCAACCATTGTCCTTAGACGATTTCTAATGCCATATGAACATATGCAAATCGTGTGTGTATATGCTCCTTAGCTAATGCTAATGATCAGGCCTGAATTATCTTTCTAATGCAAAATATGTTTAGTGCCATGAATCCAACATGTATGCAAATAGCCCTAGTCATATAAATACTATATGCGTGCACAAACATTCATCCACATGACAACACATTCGATTTCATCCATAAGCAAGTATAAATACTCGTGCATATGCAACATGAAACGTGACCGCGTCAATCTAGTATCTAATGTGTATTCGTGCATCCTCGAGCAACCACTTGAAACCATTTGCAACCATATCAATCATAACATGTTTCAAATACATGTTTACATCCATAGGGTTCTACCTAAGATTCCCAAGACAGGATCGAGAAGATAAACAAGACAAACTCCTTATGGGGTTTGCAACAGAAACAGGACCGAGAGGATATTCACCAAAAGATAACATGCGAGCAAGATCTACAGGAAAAACCAGGGATCAAGGATACACTCTTAAAAAAAGGTATGATGCGCGTGTCTAGCCTTACGTCTTCTAAGTCACGTTTCCTTGAGCTTAATTCCTCGGTGCCTTGACCATCTTTTTAACTCCATGATTTCGTAGCTCCTTGATTCCTATTTCCAAGATATGAGTTAGAACTCATTTCGTTGTCGCCTCTTATTCCACTTTCACTTATCCTTTCCCTAGTATACTTGGCTCAAACGTATCCACTTACTCATGCAAGCTCTCCAAAATTCACTAGGGAATTCTGGATCTCGTTTACCGATGCCAATCCATGTTGCCAAGAGTACTTACTAGGGTGATTCCCATAACTCATGCATAAGCGAAACGAACCATCCGCCTTAGCGGCGAATTCTATTTGAACGGATTACCAACAACTACATCCCGAGATTCTAGGTAACTAACCATGACAGGACCCAAAAGGTTACACGCGACTTCGAGGGTATCACCAGGTGAGTCGAGAGTCTAACTACCCTCTTTCTAAAACCGAGAATGGCACCCCCTTATTGGGTGACCGCTTTATCCCTAGAATCCATCCGTAGCCGAGACATGTCATTCTCAAATCCAAACAAGTCATGAAGAAATGGACCAACTCTCCAACCAGATTTTTGGGACAAAAACTGGGATCCTCTACCATGCTAGTACTAAGGTGCAGAGACTCAACTGTCCAAGCAGACTTAAATGATACGATGATCAAGACAAAGTCTGGACGGGATGATAGAAAAGAACGACTAAACCTTTACCAGAAACGGTACCATCTCTTTTAGGTACCCTAGAAATGGGAGCGTACAATTGCCCTCTCCGATGATCTTGTCCTTGTCCTCCTTGATGGACCAAGCCATACCAACAAGTTGCTTATCCTTAAGCTCGCGTTCTTTATCCTTACTCTTATTATCCTTCCTTGTACCACGGCAACAGGTCTCTCGAGAACCACCTCCATCGTACGGAAAACACCTACGTGGCTAGACAAAGATTAGTCACAGTTAGAACTACTGTGACTACAGATGGAGGAAAGAAAGGAAAAGAGATTCGATCAAGGAAACAAAGGACAGTGCTAATGGCTTTTGGGGAATAGCCTTTAAAAACTTTTCTTGAAAAATGCTTCTTTGTAAACGGTTTTTCAAATAGTTTTCAGAAGGTTTTAAAAACTTTTGCCCAGTCTGGTAACCTTCTGCTCTGATACCAAATGTAACACCCCACCTCCGCTAGGGTCACTCACAAAGGGAATGCACTAGGTTTGGTGAAGCATTATCGAGGTAAACATGCACAGAAATATTACAAGACAGAACATATATATAAAACAGCGGAAGTAAAACAAATTTCATTAACTTATAAAATAAGGTCTAAAGGCTTTTACATCAGAATACATAAAAACCTGTCTTGCAATAGCAAAGAAGCATAAAACCTTTTCATAAATTATTCCCCAAGTAAAACAGTAAAGTAGCCATAGCCAAGAAAAGTCCAAGCCATACATGATGACCTTCAAACAGAAGAAGTCCGAACTAACAATAGCATTTCCTCCCTGTAACCTGGGGGGGAAACAGAAGACAAAGAGGCGAAACAAAACGGGGTCAGTCATAAAGACTGGTAAGTCCTATCTACTTCCAGTATAAAAACAGGTAAAGGTAACATGACATGCATAAACTGAAAGTAAACATAAGGACGACGACAAGGTAGATAAACTAAACCAGGGTAACAGGCTGAACTACTGTAGCAAGGTAAACTAAGATATCATGATAAACTACGGTGTCAAGATAAATCAAGGTATCACATCGTCAGGTTTCTATCAAGTATACTATCCCAAAGTATCTATCATGTATAACATCCCACGGTATCTATCATGTATATTTCTCATGGTTCTAACATGTATATTTGCTCTGCACCTCTTGTACTAGTATCCCAACCCGCGTCATGTTTTAACTATGAATGTCCCTTGCCCAATGTCATGTAATGGTCCACGTCAACCTAATATATAGCATATGTAGGTTTTTCCCAACTCGTATGTTTCTTTCCATGTATAAGTTCAGTCCTTTGCCGTAGGCCGTACGGGCTTTCCCATGTAAACGTTTTATCCTTGAGGTTATTTTGGATTGCTACCCTTGATCTGGTTATGTTTTCTTACCATGATCTATCGCGTGTTCACTTAGGATTTATGTCACCTAGGACCACTAGGGATTATACTACCTAATGAACGTTTCCGTGTCTCGGTTTGGGTTCAGCCACCTAGTGCCACTAGGGATTATGCCACCCGTCAACCGCGCCCTTTATCCCCCGTATGTATCGTGAATCGTTTTCCATGTCTAGATGCACATGTTCCTCAATGTGCCATCCGAGTTCCGTGCCAGGGCAAATCAAGAAATACGGAACTCGGTCGGGAGCTTTAAGTCGTCTGCTGATGCAGATATCAAGGTCTGTTTTTGTACCCGTGGCTATGGTCCCACGTGACCCCTCCCTCAACTACTGAAAGGCAATCCAAGAAAAATCATGTATGAGAACTACGTCCCGGCCCCACTATAGCCCCACTTTCCTATGGGCCAACCTCACCCATGACTCGATAGCAAGAACATGGTCTGTTGGGAGTTCTCTGCCTTTCCGTTCGTACACGATTGACTAAAGATGGTAGGTAGTCGGAGACGTGCTATCCAGGGAAAAATCAAGTATCGTCGACTCCACGCTAATCCATCCCAGTCTTTAGGTTGCTCGCATAGCAACCAAGGCATACCCTCGGCTCTTCTACCGCAGACCTTAACCCCTGTGAGGCCGGGTTTCATGGACCATCTGCCACCTCACAGAGGGATACCAAGAGTACCCTCACGTCCCCCGAAGCTACCGCTTCGTCACCCAGTTCGTTGGAGCCTTTATCTAAGTCAGATAATTTGCTCCCCCTCGTGTTTTAAGCGATGACCTACCGTACCGGGTTACTCATCTATTCATGAACTAGTCCCATGTCCTTGGCTAAGAATTATTACTTAGTTATACTTAACTAAGGTTTACCACTTAGCTTCATTTCCCTGTTACCCTTGATTAACTATGATTTCTACCTAGCCCCTCTACTAGGGTTTTGCCCATTGGGTTAAGTGTTGTTATTCAAGTTCATGGCTTAGCCCGCCTATGAATCATGTCAAGATTGGCTAAGTATTCAAGTCCAAGACCTAGCCCTACAAGTTGGTTAAGTATACCAAGAAGCTCATGACTTAACCCTATTCAATCATCAAGTCAATTTGGTTAAGTACTTGTTTACCTTAACCCTATCAGGTTATCGTGTTAGATTGGTTAAGCACAGATTATCTTAACCTCATCGGATTATCGAGTCGGATTGGTTAAGTATAGGTTAACTTAATCCCATCCACTAATCGTATTATAATAGTTAAGTATATTTAAAAGGTCTTATGACTTAACCCTATCAAGTTCTCATATTAGATTGGTTAAGTATGGTTGCTTAACCTCATCCAATCATCATGTATAATTGATTAAGTATAAGTTACTTAACCTCATTAAATTATCATGTTAAGTTGGTTAAGTATTGGTTACTTAACCACATTGAATTACCAAGTTTAGATTGGTTAAGTGTTTAACTTAACCCCATCGAATTACCGTGTTTAGATTAGTTAAGTGTAGGTTACTCAACCCCATCCAATTACCGTGTTTAGATTAGTTAAGTGTAGGTTACTTAACTCCATCTAATTACCGTGTTTAGATTATTTAAGTGTAGGTTACTTAACCCCATCTAATTACCAAGTCAGATTAGTTAAGTGTAAATTACTTAACACCATCCCCTTATCGTCTTGTATGGTTAAGTGTCATTAAGAAATCAAGCCCGGTCCCACTTAACCTACCCATTCGTGTCATATCGGTTAAGTGTCATTAGTCAAATTTACTTAAACTTATCATGTAGCATTAATTTAATTAATGCACTCTCAACCACTCACATTAGACCTTGTTGTGGTTACTAGTTAAGCCAGGCGGGTCCGGGTAGTTTTACACCACAACCTAGTCTAACCTCGGGTCTTAAGCGCGACATGACCAACTTCTCACATTGGATCCTATTGTTTGTAGCCACTAGTTAAGCCGGGCGGGTCCGGGTAGATTTATGCTACAAACTCAACCCAACCTCGAGTTGGCCACTTTCATGTTTGGTCTAGTGTCATATTACACTTACAACCCATACGTGTCTAGCCCCAAGTTCCATGTTTTCGTACGTGTCATGTTCATGTTTAAGTGTTTCCAAGAGTGTCACATTTTCATGCAACCCCATGTCAAGTTTTCGTGCCACATACAAGTCAAGTTTTCGCGTCACGTTCACGTTTGTCTAACTACCCCAAAACATGCACGATGCCATGACGGGGTTGGCTTCAAAAATGCATGGTATCATCAAGGGATTGGCCTTGTACATGCATACTATCATATATGGGTTGGCCACAAGCATGCACAATGTCATAAAGAGGGTAACTTGCATAAGTGTTCACGTCATAAACCTATCATGAAGGGATAAACATGCACATGTTACTTATGTCATAAAAAGGGTAAACTTGCATATTATCATAAGGGACTTCGGGTTCATATACTTGCATAGCCTCAAAGTCACATTCATGCACATGTTTCATGCGTCAAAGTGGTTCTAAGTGTTCATGCTACCATACCACAAGTAAAGGTCCAATTTTGCATGGCAAACTAAGTCCAATGCAGCATGACTAACATGATTTAGTTGCTAAAGCACAACCCAAAGTCATATGTTCATGATAAAGGGGCAAACTAGGTTCTCATAGGCTAACATACTCATGTTACTTCGCATTTTATCCCATGTCACATCAAAATCATCATTTAAATCTACAAGTAGCTAGAACTTACTTAGCGAGGCTTAAGGAAGGTTTATGCATCGTCGTGACGAAGAAAGGTGGCTCCTTTGATGAAGAACCGTCATGAAATCGTCGTAGCAACGTTGATCGAGCCTCGATTTGGTGTAGCAAGCTTGCACCTTTCGATTCGGATCCGATTTGCATGCATAGTCTCTTGGAGTTGGAGATGGAGGCCATGATCACTTGGCATTTGGGAAGCACTTCATGGCATGAGTGATTTGTGAGGGTTTAGGGTAGGCTTAGGGGTCTTTTTATAGAGATTAGGAGTAGTTTAGGCCGTAGGATAAACCCTAGGATAGATCTGAACCCTCAAAAATCGTCACAAGCCTCCAAAACCGAGCCAACATGACAAGCAGGTGCACCAGGTCGGAGTTCTACAGGGGGGGTCGACCCAGGGGTCGACACCCATGTCGACCCCCTGGAGGGGGGTCGACCCCGGGGTCAACACCCATGTCGACCCCCTGAAGGGGGGTCGACCCAGGGGTCGACACCCTATGGGTCTGGCGGGAATTTTCCCGCCTTCTCTTTCTGGGCGGAATTTCAAATCTGTTTTCGGATTTGAATTTTCGTGAAACTTCGTTGGGCCTTAACTGGGTCATACGGACTCCGATTTACGAAATTTCGGACTCTATTTCGCGTATTTTTCCGAGACGAACGCAATGGCACAGCCCGTTTCTCCTGATTCAGATTTTATATTTTAATTCTGCCTTGATTCTTGTCTTAACACGTTGTTTAAAATTCGGGTTGTTACAGTATTTTGCTAAAGGACAGCAGGTGCGCAGAATAATGCTTTGAAAGCTACTTCCCTCTCTTGCCAACTTCCGAGGGATCAAGAGAAAGCTAATCTAGAAGGTTATATTTTTATTTTAAGAGTTATCATTCACACCTCATTTGATTCAGGGGCATCACATTCCTTATATTGGGGAATGTGGTAAATTTCTTAAATCTCTCTACTTCAATCATCAGCAATTCTATAATGTTTTATAACCTTATTAGGGTTCGATGCAACTTTTTCTGATTTGTAAAGACCAATTGTTAGATATTATTGATGTTGATTTCTTATGTAATGCATATGTTCTTAATTTCATGGGATATAAACTTATCTTGGGATGGATTGGTAACCTTATTATGGAACCATCCTTAATTGTGATAGGTGAGTTGTTTATTTAATGAGTTGTAGAGGCTGTAACCATAAAACTCCTTATAAGGTCAAAAATACAAGGGATGTAGTACTATTACATCCATTAAATTTTTTAGACCAAAATAGACCAATTTTGACCCGTCGTTTGCAAATTTATTAGTATCTTTATGGAAGCATTGGGTCTCACGCCTCATAGGGAGATCAAATTCCGAACAAACCTTAAGAAGGAGGTTAAACCTATTGCTTTTCCTTTAAGGCACATGACCCTAGAAGACAACAAGCGTTAGCAAAAAAATCTCATGATTATTACAAAAAGAATTCATTTGGGTAAGTACCTCTAAGTAGGGAGCTCTCGTAGTATTTTCCACGAATGCTGATGGATCATTGGGACTTTGTATGAATTATTGGGAACTCACTAAGCTTACCAGGAAGAATAGATATCCTTTACCTAGGATAGATGATTTATTCGATCATCTTAGAGGTGTTAGAGTCTTTTCCCAGATGAATTTGACCATATGATTTCACCAGTTAAGGATTGTTGAAGAAAGTAAGCCCAAGATAACATTTAGGACACCTGATGGATTATTTGAGTGGGAAGTAGCGTCATTTGGCTTGACTAATGCCCCAACTTTTGTAACACCCTGTAATTTTAAAACATGAAATAAGGGATAATTAAAGAATAATTAATTTTTAAAAGAAGAATTAAGTGAAACGGGTTACGCCATTGCGTTCGCCTCGGAATTTTGCTTGCGATAGAGTCCGAGTTTACGTAAAACGGATACAGAATGAAGGAGTTATGGACGATGGAATTTAGGCAGAACAATCAGAAAATGGGTCAGAACAACTGGCGCACTTGTGAAGTGCGCTAGAAAAAAAATGCACTGGAGCACCTGGGAAGTGCGCCCAGGCCGAGCCAGATCTGCAGAATTCTGGAGAGTTCCATGATGATGTGTCTTTCAAGGATTGGCTGGATGACATGTTTTTCTGGTCTGTATGGTTCAGATGGTTCCTAATCTAATCTAAAGGTCCTAATTCACCTAATACATCTATAAATAAACACCTAAACCTGACCCTAATCTTATTGTTATCATCCATGGCACCTCCATGCTGATCTAATCTAAAATAAAACAAGCCTTTCTTCTCCATCAAGTCAAATTAGAAGATCAAATTCTACAACAATGGTTTAGCTAATCAAATTCAGAATTCAGATCTATTCTCTCTCAAATCTCTAAACCTAACGCTGTGAGTTTCTAGATTACTTTTAGGTTTAGATAAATAAAAGTATGCTTTGATAGACAATGAATTGGATATGTTGTAAAGTATGAATCTATGCCAGTGTTAAATCTTATACGATGTAGATCATGATAGATCTAATTCTCTAGATCTGATGCAATTGTGGCTGTACTATGATGTTGCCTTTATGGATCTTTATTTGTAACTACGTTGTGGTAAATGTAAATCTATTAATCTTGACAGTTGCAACATTGGTTAGATATAGATTTTGTATGTAAATCACCTTTCATGTTGCGATAACCTTAGATATGTTGTAAGTTGGACATATTTAGATCTAAACATGCTATTATCATGTTTCATGCTAGATCCACTTTATGATCATATTTTATGATAGATATATTTTATGATCATATCTTATGCTATGATATATCTATCTCTCGAAATCCAATTCAATTGTGATTGTTCTACTATGTTATTTTTGTTTCATTTGGATAGATCAAATCATTTATGTGAACCATGAGCATATGCCACCTTGAATTGATTAGGATTGGGTCCACACCTTTATTTTAATTGTAACCTCTATGATGTGGATTTGGGTAGATCTATTTATAAACATGTAGGTCTAAAGCAATATTTATGTTAGATCCCGTTATGTAATGATTACATGTACATGACAATATGTATTTTCACCTTGATATGATTATAATTACATGTCCATTCACTTTATTATCATGCCAATATGTTTATGCCAATATATGTTGAAACTATCACCTATATCATGTTCCCCTGTTCATTGTTATGGCTAGACTACTTATTAGCCTAGATGCCGCCAAAATACGTGCGATTATGTTAGTAAAAGAAAGGGGGGAAAAGGATTTATAATTGACATGTAATCTTTAAATGAATTGATATGTAATTCAAATTATCAGTAAAATAGGCATTGACACCTATAAAAGGAAAGGATTAATTAATAAATTAATTTATCGAAAATGGAATGTTTAGTAATTAAAATTAGGAATTGTAATTGTACTTATGACACGAGGTTAGGTTACATTAGTGGTGGAAGTCTGCCCGGACCCGACCAGCATATCCAGCAGCCACTAATGTTGAATCTAATGTGGGAGGTCTAAGTACGTAAATACGAATCGGGCTAAGACATGAGGTTAGGCCCAACTTTGGAATAAGACTGCCCGGACCCGACCGGCATATCCAGCATCCACATGTTGTAGGGCTAGTGTGGGAGGTCTAGCCCATTATAACCATAAATGGACATGGTAATGAATTGGACTACTTAACCTAAATTAATCCAAAGGGATTGTATGAACTTAAATTTAAGTTGGGGGTCAAGTAAACTTGGCTGAATAAAAGTGGGAGGGTTAAGTAAATCTTGGGTAGGTGGGTAATATTAGTATATATAGGCCCACAAACTTAACCTGATAAGGTTATGTAATTAAAGACACCTTTTAGGTAAACATAACCAATTGAAAACCTAGTAGTGGGGATGCAAGACAAAGGGGAGAGCTTGCATCATCTTGTGTGGGACCCATTTCAGTCAGTAACCCTTAAATAGGTATCAAACGGATACTCCGAACTAGGTCGGAGTGGGGCACACTTACTGAGCTGATTGTAAGAGATCCAAACGTAGAGGCGGTGTTGACGGCGCATTCCAACAGGGTCATGTGCGTGCTTGAATCCGCCTGTTGGGGAAGATAAGACGTTGTGACATCAGTAGATATGGTTGTGCACATCCGGAAAATAAAGGATTGCCACTTTAGGGAGTGATACACCCTACTGTGGGGCCAGCACAGGGTATCCACGGAATAGGAAGCCGATCGATTGGGTGTTGTAAATAGGGTACATCTAGTCCTGTCTGTTTCTGTGGGGTACCCGTGTTTCTGTCTGCGCTAACACCCGTTATTTCTGTTTAGGTACCAGTTCTGTTTGGGTTAAAACCCGTTACTAGAGTACACCTAAAACTACCATTATGTTTCTGTTGGGATCGTCCTGTTTTTGTTAAGCAATTGGGGAGTATGTAATCCTATTACATATCTGTTATACTAGTATTGGTGCAAAGCAAGGAAAGTATTAAGAAACGCTATCTATTCTATCCTGTTGTCCTGTTTACCTTGTTATACCTACCATTTATGTAATGATCTCTCTTATCCACTTTGTATGCCTATCATGTTACTTTTATTTATTTACTGGCTAAAAGTTACTAGACTCGCCAGACTTTATGTATGACCCTTTTTGTTTCCCCTTCTTTCTTCCGTTTCCCCTCAGGTTCTCAGGGAGGAAACACACAGGCTTGATCATGATTCTGCTTATTTTGCTGGAGCTGCTGATATGTATGGATCAAGTTCCTATCCTTGTTGCTATGGCCATATTTTTTTCTTGGGGAATTTTCTTTCTTTTATGTACTCTGATATTTCTGAAGTACAAGACAATGGTTTTTATGTTGTAATAGGTTTTTATATTTCAGACAAATAATGCTTTGGACCATGTTATTTTGATGATTAATAAATTTCTTATTTCTGCTGCAAATTTTTTTATATATGTCTTGTAATATTCTGTGTTTGTTTACTTAAACGCTTAACGAAACTTAATGCATTCCCTTTGTGAGTGACATTAACGGACGTGGGGTGTTACACGTGGTATCAGAGCGGAAGGTTACCAGATTAGACAAGAGTTTTTGAAAAATATTTTCAAAATGAGTTTTAAAAGAAAGTATTTTCAAAAAGAAAAGTCTGTTTTGAAAATATTCCCAAAAAAGCCATATGTAATATCCTTCGGTCCTTTATCTAAATTCCTTCCTTTTTCCTTTTTCAGCATGACTGGGGAACAAAACATTCCTAATATCCCAGAGGGCGTCACAATACTCGGATGGTTCCGTAGGTATTTGGAGGCCACGACGCCTGCCGAAGGCCAAAGAGATGTTCCTCCCACAACTACGCCAATCATTCCTCCTCCTCCCTCTCCAAGAGCAGATAACTTCGCCAAGATCTGCAAAGACTTCCATGCTATGTGAGGAAATCCATTCCATGGGAATGAGACATTCATTGAATCTCGAAATTGGCTTAAGGAGACCGAGGACTTGTTCGTAATCTTTGAAGTAGAGGATAGGAGGAAGATTTAGTTAGCTGCTTGGCTATTAAAGGACGAAGCCTCATTTTGGTGGGAAGTTACCCAAGCTGGATGTCCGGTGGAAACTTGGGAAGATTTTAGGCAAAGATTTGAAAGGAAAATTCTTTCCCAAGCCGAGAAAAGCATGCAGATGGAGAGATTCTTAGCACTCAAACAATGAAACTTGACGGTGAAATAATATGTGAACAAATTCAACCAGCTAGCGAGGTTCGGGTTAGAATTGGTAGATACGACGCACAAAAAGGCTTTATGGTTTGCTAAAGGGCTGAATGAATCCCTTCATGGGTTACCCATGTCCCATATCCCAATGGGAGCCACTTTTGAAAAAGTTGTTGATATGGCCCTAATGCATGAGGAAGACAAGGGAGAAAAGAAGGAAGAAAAGGCTAAGGAAGCAACGCAAAATGAGAAGGTGTGGCCCAAGAAGGGACAACAGAAGAAGAAAGGGGAGAAGAATGACAAGGTTAAAGATAAGAGGAAGTGCCATAGTTGTAGGCGAGAGGGTCACTTAGCCAAGGACTGCAGGAAAAGAAAGAATGCTTGCTTCGCTTGTGGATAGGTTGGGCATCTTATTAAGGATTGCCCGAAGAAACAGGGACAAGGTCAAAGGGCAGGAACTTCTGGAGGGTAGTGCATGCTCTCGCGATCAGTGCTCCTGAAAGAGGTAGAAAAATTTCCATAGAAAGTTTAGTTTCTCTTTCAAATCATCCAGTTAGAACACATTTTAATTCTGGCGTTTCACACTCATTTATATCTAGTTTTGTTGTTGAATCTCTGCACTTAGTTACTAGTATGGTAGTGGATCCCGTAGTTGTCTCAAACCCATTGGTGATTCGGCTCATTTATCTCTGATTTGTAGGGGTTTGAGAATATCTATGTTAGGCGTCAAATTTGAATGCGACACATATGTGCTCGGGTTTACGGGCTATGGGTTGATTCTGGGGAGGGGTTGGCTTACCACATATGGTGCCATTCTGGATGGTGAGAGGAGGGTCGTTAAGCGCCCTCGAAATTTCTTGTGACCCATAAGGGACTGTCATGCTTAGTCTCCTAGAGTCTCTTGAGGCGTCTATCGATGATCTGCGATCAGCACCAGTAGTCCATGAGTATCCTGATGTCTTAGATGACGTTCGGGGTTTACCCCCGAGGCGCGAGATTGATTTCCGTATATACCGGGTGGACAATGCAAGGCCAGTTGCATTACCTGTGCGCCATATGGCTCCTAAAAGAGAAGAGGGAACCTAATAAGCAAGTGGCGGGGCTACTTGAGAAGAAGTTTGATAGGTGAATCATATCAGGATGAGAAACCTATTAAAGACAGTCCTTGGGGAAGCCCATCATTCCAAGATGACTATTCATCCAAGTGGCGATAAAATGTATAGAGTTTGAGGTAGTGGGGCCAAACTTGCGAAAGGAGGTGAAAATAAAGAAGGAAGCAATGATTGGATGAGTTCCAACTTGCATACTTGGATCAGAGGTTAAGAAGCTACGCAAACGTGAAGTCCAGTTGGTGAAGGTCTAGTGGGGAGACAACCAAGAAGATGCAACTTGGGAGACCGAGGACAAAATTTTACACTTCGTACCCTTTCCTTTTTAAGGGGATGTTCTTAACTTCTCTTCCAAAAAATTTTATTCGCATTTGCTTCTATCATCTGAATATATCCTATCGATCGAATTTTTGACCTTTAGGTAGGAAATCCCATGATTGTAAACATGTGTTTGAGACATGTTATGTTTGATGGGTACAAGTGGATGCAAGTGTTTCCTAGTGGTTGCCTGTGGATGCATATACACACACATTAGGCACTAGATTGGATCAATCACTCTCTCATACCGCATATGGATGCGTGTGCATTTTCTTTTCTTTTATGGATGAAAATGGATGAGTTAGCATATGGATGTTGCACTTGGACGAATGGATGTGCACACATATAGAACTTACATGTTATAATAAGATTATTTGCATGCATAATGGACACATGGCACTATCATGTTTTGCATTAAGGAGGTCAACTGAATCAATAGACCGCCTGATTTTGCATTAAAATAAGGACATATACACACACTTTGCATATGTTCATGAAAGTATTAGAAATATTTTAAGGACAATGGACGCCCGTGATTGATGGATGAGTAAAAGGATGATGGATGGTAGGACGTACATTCCTTTTAGCTTCGAGATTTCAGGGATGAAATCCTTTAAGTAGGGGGGGAATGTTACACCCCGTAATTTTAAAACATGAAATAAAGGATAATTAAAGAATAATTAATTTTTAAAAGAATAATTAAGTGAAATGGATTACGCCATTGCGTTCGTCTTGGAATTCTACTGGAGATAGAGTCCGAGTTTGCATAAAACGGATACAGAATGAAGGAGTTATGGACGATGGAAGTTAGGCAGAATAATCAGAAAATAAGGAACAACTGGCGCACTTGTGAAGTGCGCAAGGACAAAAATGCACTGGCGCACCTGGGAAGTGCGCCCAGGCCGAGCCAGATCTGCAGAATTCTGGAGAGTTCCATGATGAAGTGTCTTTCAGGGAATAGCTGGATGATGTGTTTTTCTGGTCTGTATGGTTCAGATGGTTCCTAATCTAAAGGTCCTAATTCACCTAATACATCTATAAATAAACACCTAAACCTAACCCTAATCTCATTTTTATCATCCATGGTGCCTCCATGCTGCTCTAGTCTAAATTAAAACAAGCCTTTCTTCTCCATTAAGTCAAATTAGAAGATCAAATTCTACAACAGCGGTTTAGTTAATCAAATTCAGAATTCAGATCTATTCTCTCTCAAATCTCTAAACCTAACGCCGTGAGTTTCTAGATTACTTTTAGGTCTAGATAAATAAAAGTATGCTTCGATAGACAATGAATTGGATATGTTGTAAAGTATGAATCTATGTCAGTATTAAATCTTATACGATGTAGATCATGATAGATCTAATTCTCTAGATCTGATGCAATTGTGGCTGTATTATGATGTTGCCTTTATGGATCTTGATTTGTAACTACGTTGTGGTAAATGTAAATCTATGACAGTTGCAACATTGGTTAGCTCTAATTTTGTATGTAAATCACCTTTCATGTTGCAATCAACTTAGATATGTTGTAAGTTGGACATATTTAGATCTAAACATGCTATTATCATGTTTCATGCTAGATCCACTTTATGTTCATGTTTTATGATAGATCTATTTTATGATCATATCTTATGTTATGATAGATCTATCTCTCGAGATCCAATTCAATTATGATTGTTCAAGTATGTTATTTTTGTTTCATTTGGATAGATCAAATCATTTATATGAACCATGAACATATGCCACCTTGAATTGATTAGGATTGGGTCCACACCTTTGTCTTAATTGTAACCTCTATGATGTGGATTTGGGTAGATCTATTTATAAACCTGTAGGTATAAAGCAATATTTATGTTAGATCCCGTTATGATGATGATTACATGTTCATGAAAATGTGTACGTTCACCTTGATATGATGTTAATTACATGTCCATTCACTTTGTTATCATGCTAGTATGTTTATGCCAATATATGTTAAAACTATCACCTCTATCATATTCCCCTGTTCATTGTTATGGCTAGACTACTTATTAGCCTAGATGCCGCCAAAATACGTGCGAATATGGTAAAAGAAACGGGGGAAAAGGATTTATAATTGGCATGTAATCTTTAAATGAATTGATATGTAATTCAAATTATTAGTAAAATAGGTATTGACACCTATAAAAGGAAATGATTAACTAATAAATTAATTTATCAAAAATGGAATGTTTAGTAATTGCAATTAGGAATTGTAATTGTACTTATGACACGAGGTTAGGTTACATTGGTGGTGGAAGTCTGCCCGGACCCGACTGGCATATCCAGTTGAAAACCTAGTAGTGGGGATGCAAGACGAAGGGGAGAGCTTGCATCATCTTGTGTGTGACCCATTTCAGTCAGTGACCCTTAAATAGGTATCAAACAGGTACTCCGAACTAGGTCGGAGTGGGGCACGCTTAATGAGCTGATTGTAAGAGATCTAAACGTAGAGGCGGTGTTGACGGCACGTTCCAACGGGGTCATGTGCGTGCATGACTCCGCCTGCTGGGGAAGATAAGACGCTGTGATATCAGTAGATATGGTTGTGCACATCCGGAAAATAAAGGGTTGCCACTTTAGGGAGTGATACACCCTACTGTGGGGCCAGCACAGGGTATCTACAAAATAGGGAGCCGATCGATTGGGTGTAGTAAATAGGGTACATCTAGTCCTGTCTGTTTCTGTGGGGTACCCGTGTTTCTGTCTAAGCTAACACCCATTATTTCTGTTTAGGTGCCAGTTCTATTTGGGTTAAAACCCATTACTAGAGTACACCTAAAACTACCATTATGTTTCTGTTGGGATCATCCTATTTTTGTTAAGCAATTGGGGAGTATGTAATCCTATTACATATCTGTTATACTAGTATTGGTGTAGAGCGAGGAAAGTATTAAGAAGTGCTAACTATTCTATCATGTTTACCTTGTCATACCTTCCATTTATGTAGTGATCTCTCTTATCCACTTTGTATGCCTATCATGTTACTTTTATTTATTTACTGGTTAAAAGTAACTAGACTCGCCAGACTTTATGTCTGACCCTTTTTGTTTCCCCTTCTTTCTTCCGTCCCCCCCCCCAAGTTCTCAGGGAGGAAACACACAGGCTTGATCGTGATTCTGCTTATTTTGCTGGAGCTGCTGATATGTATGGATCAAGCTCCTATCCATGTTGCTATGGCCATATTTTGTTCTTGGGGAATTTTCTTTCTTTTAAGTACTCTGATATTTCTGAAGTACAAGACAATGTTGTAATGGGTTTTTATATTTCAGACAAATGATGCTTTAGGCCACGGTATTTTGATGATTAATAAAGTTGTTTATTTCCGCTGCAATTTTTTTTACATCTATCTTGTTATATTCTGTGTCTGTTTACCTAAACGCTTCACAAAACTTAATGCATTCCATTTGTGAGTGACATTAACGGATGTGGGTTGTTACAACTTTCCTTTTAGATCTAACAAGTAAAGTTATTAGGGACATACTTAATAAGATGTTCATTGTATTTATAGACGGATTCTTGTTTTCTCCAAGGAATATAAGGATTATGAGCATCATCTAATAGAAGCCCTAGGAACTTTAAGCATCAGCTTAAAGTTTTTTTTCCAAATGCCAATTTTGGAAAGAAGATGTCAAGTTTCTTGGACATGCAATTTCGAGTAAAGGATTAGCTATAGATTTAGTGAAAGTGGAAGCTAGTCAAGGCTGTAGAGTTCCTAAAAATGCGACAGAGGTGAGAATCTTTTTAGGGTTAGTAGGTTATTATAGGAATTTCATAAAGGACTTTTCAAGGACTGCATATTCGCCTACTTGACTGACCAAGAGGAATCAAAATTATGTTTGGAGTGATAGTTGTAATGAAGATTTTGGGAAGCTAAAGGAATCTCTAGCGAGTTATCCGATACCCACTATTCCAAACGGAGTTATGTTATTCACTTTATTTACAGATGCCTACAGTATGGGATTAAGAGTCATTTCAATGCAAGAAGGAAGAGTAGTTTCCTATGCGATTAGACAAAAAAAATCATGATAAGAGATATCCCGTGCATGATTAGGAGTTAGTATATATAATTTTTGCACTTAAGATGTGGAGGTACCATCTCTTAAGGGATAGATTTGAGTTATATATGGATCATGAGTCACACAAGTATTTTTTTCCCAAAGATAACTTAACATTAGGTAGCAAAGGTGGATGAATTATATAGCATTTTTCGACTTTGGTATTCAGTATACTCCCAGAAGGGTAACATTGTCGCATACGCTCTAAGTCGAAGACGCATTACCTTAAGCATTTTAGCTGAGTTAAAGTTGTTAGAGTTTATTTCTAATTTTAACCTTCAACTTCTATTAAAACCTTCTCAAGGATTTCATGCGACTTTTGAAGTGAGAGCAGCTCTTATGGAATAGATTAAGTTTGAACAAGGAAATGATGAGTAGCTGAGAGAAGTAATTGGAAAGCTAAAGCCAGGAGAATGCTTCCCTTATGCAGATGGGTATTTATTAGATAATAAAGGAAGCTTAAATCGAGATGGATGTCTTTATGCCTCTAGTACAAGAGATTTGAGGAAAGAAGTATTTAAGGAATGCCATCACTCTAAGACAACCATACAACCTAAATGAGATAAATGTACGTGGACATGAAGAGAGACATTTTTTGATGGAGATGTAAAAGGATGTAGTATAATTTGTAGCGTAATGGTTGACATGTCAAAAGATGAAAGTGGAGCAAGGGTTGCTATTACATCTAGAAATTCCCATGTGGAAATGAGAACACGGTTTTCGGGAAGGTCTACCTAAAAGTCAAAAAGGAAACGAAGTGGTTTAGATTGTGTTTGAACGACCGACGAAGAGTGCACACTTTATTCCAATCAAGAAAAATATGACTGCAACTTCATCAACCTAATCAAGGAAATTGTTCGAATTCATTGGATTTTGGTAAGTATAGCGAGTGACGGTGACCCTCTACTTAAGAGTGAATTTTGAAAAAGCCTTCAAACAACATTAGGGACATCTCTCTATTTGAGCACCGCTTGTTATCCTTAAACCGATGAACAAATTGAAAGAGTTATGAGAATTCTAAAAGATTTATTGAGAGCTTGAATCATGGACTTCTACAGATTATGGAAAAATATCTATCTTTGGTCGAATTTTCATACAATAATAGCTATCAAGTGATGATTGGTATGACCCCTTTTGAAACACTTTGTGAGCGGCTATGCAAATCGCCAAGTTGTTGGTGGGAAACTACTGACAAATTTTTACTCAGGCCGGGATTAATCCATAATTTCACAGAAAAACTTACTAATTAGGAAAAGAATGAAGGCAGCCAAAGATAGGAATATGCTGAAAGGTGAAGGAAGGAACTTGTATGTAATGTTGACGATGTGGTATTTTATAAAGTCTTTGCTCTCATAAAATCCATTAGGTTTGGTAAGGCCGTAAATTAGCTCCTAAGTTTATTGGATCATTTATGATTTTGGAAAGGATAGGAAAACTATCTTATCGAATGGAACTCCCTAAAAAGTTGGTAGGAGTCCATAATGTTTTCCATGTTTTTCATATGAGAAAGTGCCTTTTTGACTCTACTAATAGAGATTGAGCACTGGGACTTATAGTCGGTGCCTAGGCCACCCCATGTTGTCACATGCATTATGGAGCATAAAATTAAAAGGCTTTATAACAAAATCATTAATATGTTCAGGATATAATAGGTAGATAACCAAACGGAAAACACTTGAGAAACTGAAGAAAAGATTAAGGAGACTCATCTTGAGCTTTTCACGGGTAATTATTTCTCCAAATTTTAAATTCTTTGATTGCATTGTGGTTACTAAATTGGATGATAGAAGTTTATCGCAACACTAATTCACTAAGTCATGCACTCATAAGAAACTTTATGCATAATAGGGTGTTTTTCATACATGTGGGTTACACTTTTACGCTAGGACTGAGCTCATATTAGTAGGTCTCCAGCACAAAATCACATTGAAAGTTGTCTGTTTAAATGGATGTATAGAAATTAAATGGTTGTATAACATGTTTATAAAGCGAATTGTATTATTCACCTCTTGGAAAAGGTTTCGAGATGAAATCTCCTTTAAGGCGGAGAATGTAATACCCTGCAAACTATAACCTAAATTGACATAGATAATTAAAGAGAAGTAAATAATTATAATAGTTCAAAATGTGGAAATTTAATATTTATGGAATTAGGCTACAAAATTTATATAATTGTGTTTGTAGTGAGATTATGATCTTTATTAAATAAAGAATGCTGAAAATCGATTCCATATGCAAAAGTTAGAAATAATTCAAGCTCCTAAATTTAAAATAGGTAAGGTTCGGAATTTAAATTTAAATTTGAACTAATGGAAAGTATTTCTAGATTTGAAAACCAAACCCGAATGTGTGTATATATAAACACGGGGATAATGTTAAAACATTAAACTTTAATTATTTAACATTAAGTACTAATTAATTAAAACGCTTGCAATAAGAAATTTCTACATCCAGATTAATAGGGTAGTCGACTGCCCTTTATCATAGAGATCGACCGTTTCAAAGGGGAGGTCAACCGCTATGTGTGTGTTGGTTTGTGGCGACTACAGTTTTCTTGGTCAAAATTTTAGGATATTGATGCTCTTAATGGTTCAGATTTTATCTTATGAATCTAATGATTACTATTAGTTTTAGCATTTATGAATAAAATCCTAGACGTCCAGATCACAAATTCTTGTAGCTACGCTCCCCTGTTCTACCTCTACATTATAGATCTAGTCTAGAGTAAGGTTCATCTTCTTCTTCCTCATCCTTCTATTTTATTTATTTATAATTTATATCTAATGTTTGTATATATATATATATATATATATATATATATAATTCTCTATGTAATATACATATATGAATCTAAATAGAGGGGACTTAGATACGATTCTTGAGGCAAAAATCCAAGAGAGATTCCATATAGGGTTGGATAAACTTTCAACTCCATAGACCGTGAATGTGATCTTTATAGTTTCTCTTCTATTTATAAATTAATTAGTATAATTCTGGATTTGTGTATGCATAAAGGATTTCCAGAATATATAAAAACAAAACTAAGACCCCATTAAAACTCTAAAAACAATGAAAGTGCCAATCTATTATGTTTGTGCAGGTTTTTGGTTATGAATATAAACCGAAGGGATTTTATGTTCTTATTCTAGATCTCAAATAAACCTAGTATATTTTACTTTCCTTCTTCCATTATTTGTAACCCTAGATTTACATAAAAATATGGGATTTGGGGATAGTAAACTATATGTAGTTTAAACCCTTGTTTTATTTATAAATAGTGGATTTAAAGCCTATAAGATGCTTGAAATCCAAATCCTTTGTTTTTGCATAAAATTTACAAGAAATTTAAAGGAATCAAATATAGATAGAATTAAATTTTATAAATTATTTACAAATAAATCTTTTTGTTTACTTTTGTAATCAGAAATCGAAGATTGCAAGTCTTATTATGGTATATGTTATTTGTTACCCCACTTTCATCTACAAACCCTCTTTTGGATATTTTGTGTTGTTGTTGTGGATCGTAGGTAAGAGACTTGAAATTCTATAATTGTGTGCAGAATGGATTTTCTCACAACTAGTAAGATATTTAACATGCACCGATAAATGTGTTAATATTATATATTAATATAACGTAACCCATGTACAATAAATACATATGTCATTTAGAAATTAGGATATTTGAAGTCATAATCAAATGTCCCCATTAGAAAACTGTGTATATGTGACACGCCACATCCGTTAATGTCACTTTTTAATAGAATGCATTAAGTTTCGTGAAGTGCTATAGGTAAACAGAAACAAAAACATCACAAGACAGATATAAAATAGCAACGAAATTTGAAACTTTTTTTTTAACTAAAAACATCGTGGTCCAAAATCCAGTTACAACATAAGTCCGATATACAAAAAACCCATTATATCAAATTAAAGTATCTACCTTGTACTAAAATCATCAGAGTACAGTAATATAAAATCATAATTCCCAAAAATAGCCATAGCAAGGTAGACATGCAATCAAAGCGGTACATCTAAGCAGCTCTAAGCAAAAACAGAAGAGAGAATCCTAATCAAGCTTGAGTATTCCCACCTTGAGAACTTGGGGGAGGGGAGGAGGAAGAGAGAGAAAAGGAAACAGAACAGGTCAGACATAAAGTCTGGCGAGTCCAGTTACTTTTAGCATATAAATAAGTAAAAACATCATGGCAGGCATATAAACTGGACGAGAGAGATAACAGTATCATAAAACAGGTATAATAGACTGAGCAGGATGAGCAGAATAAACAGAACAGAATAGATTATGCTTTCCAAATACTTTTCTTTGCACCAATATTAGTATAGCAGAAACAAAATGATCCCAACAGAAACATAATAGTAGACTTAGGTGTGCTTTTAGTGATAGGTTTTACCCCCAACGATAATGACAGGCATCCGAACAGAAATGAAAGTTGTTACCCCAAACGATAATAACGGGCTTCTAAACAGGCAAGACTGGATGTACCCTAATTACCACCCCAATCGATCGACTCCCTATCCTGTAAATTCCCTGTGTCGGTCCCATTGTATGATGTATCACTTCCTAAAACAGCAGCCCCCAATAGACACAGTCATATCTACTGGTGTTATAGCATCTGATTTTCCCGAGCAGGCGGATCCATGCACGCACATGGCTCCGTTGGAATGCGCCATCATATGCCTCCACCTATATTGACTTCTTATAATCATCTCATTAAGCGTGCCCTGACCTCTACTTAGTTCATGGTCACCCTTTGGACACCAATATGGGTTACTAACTGATACAGGTCCCACACAACAGATGATACAAGCCACCCCCTAGGCTTGCATGCCCACAACTAGGATTTTGACAGGTTATGCCTAACATATTAACAAGCCTGCATAACCCCAACATATAACACATATTAAGTTTATCGGGTTCATATAACCCTTACAGATTTAACAGATTTACTTAACCCTACATTGATTGAAGCAAGTCTACTTAACCCTTACACAATTTGACAGGTTCATATAATCCCCCATAGATTTAAACAGGTTAAGTATTACAGGTTAACGGTTATTATCATTCTCCATTCATGTATGTTAATGCACCAAACCTCTCACATTAAGTTGACCACTTGTGGATGCTGGATATGCCAGGTGGTTCCTGGCAGACTTCTACCACAAGTTGGACTAAATCTCGTGTCATAGCACCGTTACGTGTACATTTATGCACTAGACCCCACACATTAAAATAACTACTCGTGGATGTTGAATTTTCCGGGTGGTTCCGGGCAGACTTCTACCATGAGTTAAATCTAACCTCGTGTCTAAGTGCGGTTACAATTTCTGTTTTTTGTAAATTTATGCATATTCATTCTTAAATAATTATTCATTTTTATCATAGGTTTTCATGCCCCTTACTCTCAAGTCATAAATCATCATATAAGATATGCCCTAAATTAAAGTCTTAGATCATAGTATAGGTTATGCCCCAAATCCTAGTGATGTTTTATAATACGAGTTATGCCCCAATGTATCATTCCCAATCATTACCAATTTCGTTCATCCTCATATTTCAGCGATACGCCTAGGCTCGAAGGTAGCCTGGCTATAAAAATAAAAAGGGAAAGAGGGAGAGAAGAGAATAGAAATAGGGATAATAACGGAATATGCATATATGCTAATAGAAATGGGCATAATAGAGATAAGCATGTAAGGACTAAATAGTAGATCATGTGTACAAGTAATGGAAGAACTGTTTAGTTATGACTCAGGTTATTAACAGGCATAGGTTTAGATCCAAACTTATAAACTTGTTAGGATTACTTGTTAAATGTTTATATCTAAAAGCAACATAAACTCACAGAGACCGGATCTAAAGAACAATAGGCTGAAGCTATAAAAGAGATTCTTGTATGCGTATAAGCTATTGTTGGAGAAAATAGGCTAATTCAATCCAGGTTGGGGCAGCATCTCGTTGTATCCATTGTTTTCTATGAATAAAACAATAGAAATAAGGTCCTATATATAGCCTCAAGCCAATGAATCAGGTCAAGAAACAAGCCCAGGTTCAAGAAGTGAACCTGGCTGGATCCATGGGTGGGTTGACCCCGGGGTCGACCCTAGGGTCGACACCCCCTTATGTGGGTCCACCCTAGGGTCGGCCCCCAACGGGGTCGATCTGCCACGTGTTTTCCCACTATACGATTTTGAATATTCTGGACTGGTTTTTTCATATATATTTTGCTTATATGTATACAAATTTCAAAGCTTAATAACTTCTGCATACGATGTCTGTTTACGCAAACTCGAAGTCTACTTAAGCATAATTCCGAGATGAACACAATGGTACAACCCGTTTCCCTTAATTCCCAATATTAATTAAGTATTCTTTAGTTTATTGTTATAATGTCCTTTAAAATTACGGTGTGTTGCATTCTTCTCTACTTAAAGGATTTCGTCCCCAAAATCTCTAAGTTACGAAGAATGTATATCGTAGCATCCATCAACCATCTACTCATCCATTAATCACAGGCATCCATTGTCCTTAAAAGATTTCTAATGCTTATATGAACATATGCGATAGCGTGTGTATATGTCCTTATACTAATGCGAAAAATCAGGTGGTCTACTGATTCAGTCGACCTCCTTAATGCAATGTATGTCAGTGTCATGAATCCAACATGTATGCAAATAATCCTAGTATATCGTGTAGAAGCTTTATGCGTGCACAATTATCCATCCGAATGCAACATTCATGTGATGATACACCCATTTCCATCCATAAAAGAAAAATATGCATATGCAATATGAGAGTGATTGAGCCGATCTAGTGCCTAATGTGTGTGTGTATATGCATCCATAAGCAACCACTAGCAAACACTTGCATCTATCAAACATAAGATGTTTCAAACACATGTTTACATCCATTGGTTCCCTACCTAAAGGTCAAAGATTCGATCAATAGGATATACAAAATGATAGAAACAAGTATGAATAAAAGCTTTGGAAAAAGAAGTTAAGAACATACCCTCGAAATGAAAAGGGTACAAAGCGAATCTTGTCTTCAATCTCCTAAATTGCATCCTCATGGTTCTCTCCCCATTGAACTTTTATCAACTTGACCTCTCGGTTGCGTTGCTTCTTAACTTCTGATCCAAG
The DNA here is from genome assembly GCA_030737875.1 of Allium sativum. Taxonomy (NCBI): domain Eukaryota; kingdom Viridiplantae; phylum Streptophyta; class Magnoliopsida; order Asparagales; family Amaryllidaceae; genus Allium; species Allium sativum. The sequence goes on from CM060925.1 coordinate 314,476,206, forward strand.
AATACAGGTAGGAACTCATCTAACCGTCGCTCCCTGTTCCACCTCTACATCCTCAAGCATACTCGACTCAACTACGTCTGCTGTATCGTGCAGACATTTCAGTAAATGAGAAACATGAAAAACATCATGAACACCCATCAATATCTCTGGTAGCTTCACTGTAACACCCCACGTCCATTAATGTCACTCTCAAAGGGAATACATTAACTTTCATGGAGTATTATTGGTGAATAGAACATAATATAACAAGACAGATACATATATTGGTACTTGAAAATTTCGAAACAACTTTTATTGCAGCGGAGAAATAGTTTGATTACAACAACATCATAAACGAACAGAAAAACCAAGTACACTTAGTAACCATCTTGACAAATTGTTTTCTGCGTACATAAAGTAAAAAGCATAACCCCAACATAGTAGCCATAAAAGAGATGAGTTGAACTTTACTTTCAGCAATCCAAACACTTCCAAAAGAGAGAGGAAGATCCATATCAAGCTCCACTAGTACTAGTCCCACCCTGAGAACTTGGGGGGGAGGGGGGAAGGAAGAAAAGAGGCGAAAACAAAGGGGGTCAGACATGAAGTCTAGTGAGTACCATAACTTTAACAATATAATTATTAAAGTAATTAGGATAAGGCATAAACTGGTAAAACAAGGAATGACTGTGAAGCAAGTGGGCAAGACAAAACAAACAAGAGGAATATTCTGGCGTTAATCTCGCTCCTAATCACTATAGGATAACTACTATACTGCACCATTACTATTCACCCTAAAAATCGATCCCGCCTACTGAACAAAATAATAATAATGGTAGTTTTGTGTACCTCTAGTTGTCTTTATAGGTGTCATCTGCTCCTATTTCCACTAGTTGTACCCACTACCCTCCCCGTTCTAATTATAATATTTATTCATAATGTTGTAGTTGGACTCCTAGCTGTCTTCATAGGTGTCGCCTGCTCCTATCTCCGCTAGTCGTACCCACTACCTACCCCATTCGATCAGCTCCCTAACTCGTAGATACCCGTGCTGGTCGCACAATGGGGTGTATCACTACCCAAAGTGGCAACCTGATACCACTAAAGATGCACGGCTTATATCTACACGATGCAACAACGTCTTACCTATTAGCCCGGGCCCACGCACACACATGACCCCGTTGGACTTGCGTTGCCACCATTAACCTGTTTTGACATCTTATGATCAAACCTAGTAAGCGTGTCCCGTCCTCGATCTAACTCGAGCTCACAAAGATACTTAATGGGTTACTGGTTCGAAATGGGTCCCCCATGCTTGACACAAACTTTCCACCTATGCTTGGTCCCCACTAGAATTTTCCACTTAACCCCTTCTTATTCATGTCTTCTTACATGTTTCAATTTGGTTAAGTGTCTCTAATCGTATTTCACATGTCTCCCATGTCATCCACTTAACCCCCATGTCCCACCACATGTTTATCTTGGTTAAGTGTTAAAGATTATATCCCACATGTCACCCATGTTACCCACTTACTAAATCAACATGTGTTATTGGTTAAGCTTGTCTTAACCTTATCTGCTTATCAGATCAGTATATATATATATATATATGTATATATATATATATATTTGGTTAAGCTGGTCTTAACCGTATCCACTTATATATTATTGGCTAAGTTGGTCTTAACCCCATCCACTTATCAGATCAATATGTAATATTGGTTAAGTTTTCCTTAACCCTGTCAACTTATCAGATTAATATATATATATATATATATACACTATTGGTTAAGCTAGACTTAACCCTACCCACTTATCAAATTAATATATATTATTGGTTAAGTTGGTCTTAACCCTACCTACTTATCAGATTATTGGTTAAGCTGGTCTTAACCCTATCCACTTATATATTATTGGTTAAGCTGGTCTTAACCCTACCTACTTATCAGATTATTGGTTAAGCTGGTCTTAACCTTATCCACTTATCAGATTATTGGTTAAGATGGTCTTAACCCTATCCACTTATCATGTTATGTATCATATATATATATATATATATATATATATATATATATATATATATATCATATAACATGTTTTACTTAATTTATGATTAAGTACATCTTAGTTTACAAATACATTGGTTAAGAGAATAACTCCCTAAATATCAACCCCGAAGACCGAAATCAACATCAGATTGGTACTCAGAGAATTACTCCACTCAACCAAACTTCTGTTTGTCGTTCATATTCGTCTTTGATCAGCATTAATTAATTATTAATGCACAGACCTCCCACATTAAGTCGATTACTTGTGGCCGCTGGATATGCCGGGTGGTTCTGGGCAGACTTCCACCACAAGCCAGACTTAACCTCGTGTCTAAGCATCTTTTAATTATGCCTACGACCTCTCACATTAGATTGCCGTTTGTGGTTGCTGGATGTGCCAGGCGGGTCTGGGCAGTCTTATACCACAAACGAGTCTAACCTCGTGTCTTAGGCGTTTATTACGCATTTAATTTATGCCTTTGACCTCTCACATTAGACTACCGTTTGTGGTTGCCGGATTTGCCGGGCGGGTCCGGGCAGTCTTACACCACAAACGAGTCTAACCTCGTGTCTTAGGCATTTATTATTACATATTATTATTTGACCCCAATTTGAATTAATATCTCCATTTCAAATTGTCAATAACTTCCAAATTAATCTATGTCCATAATTGTCACCTAAATTATGTCCATAATTTCTATGCATATAAATTAGGCCAATTAATGTCTAAAATTTATTATATGCTTTAAAGCCATTTTTATGCCAATTCACAATATTAATATTTAATATTTTCCCATTGCCCCCGCGTCGTTCCCACGTTTAATATGAAATATGTTAGACCCACAAATAGTCTAACTCATAAAAAGAAAAGAAACATCACAACTTGCATAGCACATAAAAATAGATCTAACTTGCAAATAGGAATTATAACATAAATTCGCATGACCAAAAATTTGCATAGACAATGGTCATATAGAATCATATATTTGGATAAACTACCGTGGATCTAAATATAGATCTAAACATGAAATTGTGAACTTGCATATATAAATTATGGGTCTCACTTAACTTGCATATGTGAATATAATTTTCACCCAAAAATGTGAATATAGTTTTTCACCTAAACTTGCATATGGATTTCTACAACTTGCATATGAATTTACCACATGTTTTTGCATATAAACTAGCATATGTATATACTCGATTCACATATAAACTTGTGTACAATTCACATATAGACTTGCATAAGATTCATATTCAAACTAACATACAATTTAACATCCCAAACTTGCATAAAATTCACATACGAATTAGCATATGATTTAACATCCAAACTTGCATAAGATTCACATATGAATTAACATATGATTTAACATCCCAAACTTGTATAAGATTCACATATAAATTAACATATGATTTAACATCCCAAACTTTCATAAAATTCACATATGAATTAACATATGATTTAACATCCCAAACTTGCATAAAATTCACATATGATTTAACATATGAATTAACATCCCAAACTTGCATAAAATTCACATATGATTTAACATCCCAAACTTGCATAAAATTCACATATGAATTAACATATGATTTAACATCCCAAACTTGCATAAAATTCACATATAAAATGAATCAAGTTAAATATGAAATAGATCTACCAACATAAGATAACAAAGTTAAACAACATCACGTGATTCAACATACATGTTCTCATAATCGAATTACAACCCATCATAATTAATTTATTAATATTGTGAAAGAAATTGTACTCACAAAGATAGGTTAGAGGAGAGAATGATTTGTTTGTCTTCTCAATTAGAATTCTGACTTGCTAATCCCTAAGCTTTAGGAAGGAGAACTATCCTAGCAGCAGCATGGTGGCCAAGAGACAAATTTTGTTTTTGTTTAGGGTTTGAGTCTAGGTACTCTTTTATAGAAGTTTAAATCGACCTAAGCCGTTAGATAAACCTAGGACCAATCAAAGCCACTCAAACCTAAGAGAACCAACCAGAACTTGCAACACAAGCCCTAATGAGTCAGAAAATCGTCACACAAAGAAACACGTCAGGTTTCAAATCTGGCCCGAGGGGGAGGTCGACCCCTAGGTAGTCCCCCAGGTTGACCTGTATATAAGGAGGTCGACCACCTGGTCGACCCCTTGGTCGACTTGGCCTGGGGTAGGTCGACCCCTAGGTCGACCTGCTGTAATGGCGCGTTTTGTTAGCTGTCGAATAATTAATTTATTTAATGATTTATATATCGATTTGGCGATATCGATAACTTAAAGTAAAACGTTCGAACTTATGATTTATAATTATAATTAAAACGAACCTGAAACGTCGTGGCAGTTCGCAATTTGGCGATTTGAACTTCAACTGAATGTACATGATTCATTTTAAGCCGGATTTCTGTGAAACAAGAAACGTGTGGAGCTGGTGGAGTATATCTTTCTAGTGGAAGAGAGAAATCAGGATTTCGTCGTGTAGATTTTGAGTTATGTCCAAATCAAATTTCAGAAAAGTCGCTGTAGAATTCCTTTATAATTTGCGACGCTTTATATATGTTATAAAAGAGATTTTCGGTATAAACTGAATACCGGGATAATCTAAAATCTGAAATATCAAACTGTAAATTCTGATATGATATTCTGGAGCTGTACGATATCATATGTGAAGATATACGATAATATTTAATTTTAAATATTTAATTTAATTATATTTAAATATGTTTATATATTTAAATAGGCTATTTAGAGCGTTAAAAATAGCCACTTTTGCATACGAAGTCGAAATTCGACGAAACCAGTTTTGTTGGATCCGCAATGTCAAATAGTTGTCAGATTTCCAGTTTCGTGATTTTTAGAGTCACTGTGTGGCCGTACGGATTTTTAGAGTGAAAAACAGTCGATATTCTAACGGTTGAAAATACGCTGTGTGATGTGAAGACCCGTAACTTCCCCGTAAAGGAAAGCGTCGGATAGTTCGAGAACAAACCACAACAGAACGCATATAGAAGAACATTTCATTGTATATAACAACAATGCATCAGATTACAAGAATATACAGAGTATAAAAGAATATTACACAGAAATATCAGAGATTTAAATTACATTTAAATACATAGCAGCGGAAAATAATACAATACACAACTAGAATGAGATATACGGATACAAAGCTTCCCGGATATCGTTCCAGTCGTAAACCAGGATCCTGTGAATATAAATCTGCAAAACCAAAACTACTAGCTGCCCGTGTCAAAATAAGGGCACCCAGAGTTTAGGTCAAAACAATAAACTCCAGGTCAGTCATGTGACTGGTGTGAGAACTAAAGCAGTTATAAATCTTTATTTTCAAAGCTAGGTAAAACAAGGGACCACGCCGTATAACACGGAACGGGTTTCCTCCCAAGAATACCAGTGCATAAGACAAACAACGCAATGCTAAATAAAGAAAAATGAAGCTGTTATAAGACCCAGGTCCCATCACACAATGCAACGCAGTCGAGGATAGGGTTTTCCCTTATAACAGCCAAAGAATGCTTGATACGTTTAAAACAAATCATTTGATACTATTATAAGTGCATAGAGTATAAAACAACTTCAAATCATAAGTATCAATCATAGGCGGCATGAATGCCCCATACCACTATGTCGCCATATATAGGTTTACAAATAAAACCGCAAATGTCACGTATTTGGAAATTGGGTTTCCATCTATGAACCGAGGCTAGGGGCAAGATCCTCAACCGATTCGAGACGCTCTAGCCCGCCCCTCAGGAACAGCCGCAACTGCCCCTTGGATCGTCAGGGCCGGTCCACACGGAGTGGATTATTATGCCTGAACAATACGTCTCCCCACCCTATGGGGTGTAAGTCTGGTCCGTCAGCCGACCAGAATGCATTCGGCCGAAACCGATATAACCGAGGCGCCTCGCAACAGCAACAACAACATAAGTCAAACTCGTCAGGGCGTGTAAAACCACTGACGCCACTTCTAACTAGAAAGAAACGCATGCCCTCCCTGAGGTCCGTCTCCCGTTTTTGATTCATACCGGGTGTGAAACTCGCGAATCAAACGTTACACAAAGCTACGCCACAAAGGTCGTGCTTTGATCATCAACCACAAGACTTTGCTTTTCAACAGAAGCCTTGATCATTTGCATCTTAGCATGCCACACAGGCAAGCCATCCTATGCAACCGATATCAGTCACACAGAATGAAATCCGATGTCAGACACACAGTCCATTTACAAGTCCGTTCTGGGTCTGAACGAAACCGGAGGCACCTAGTACCCCGCATATCCATCGATCTCCAAGTACGTCTGGACGATCACTAACTGTTTCCATCTTCTTGGGTGTACAGCCCAATCAAGATCATCAGTTATCACCCAAACGACGTGAAGACCTCCGGTCTTCGACCATCGTCTTCGTCTTCGACTTATCGTCGTATCAGTTACTCAGAATGGGATAAACCCGGTCTTTCCGAATAACTCGCGTATATTTTAAATAAGTGTTACACAAACACAACATACGCCTCATTCCAATTCATTAGTCACTAACCGTAAATTAATCAAGAGAATAATTCCCCAAATATTAACCCCGAAGGCCGAAACCAACATCAGATCAATATCCAGAAAACCATTCTGCTTGGCTAACCGCCAGTTAGTTTCTAAATTTCACATTCAAATCTAATTACAGATTTATCTATCGCCTGGAGCAAAACTGGTGATACTCCATTCTCGATCTTTTCAATCTAATTAAAGATTCATTAAAACTCCACTTAGTTTTAATCATTATCTGGGTTAAAGAATCAGTGTCATTTAAAACACGATTCACGATAAACCCAAAATCACATTCCATTAATTATCGGGTTAAAGAACAAGTGTTATTTAAAACACTGTTCACGATAAACCCAAAAATCAATACCAATTCAATTCCAATTAAATATCATTTAATTGGTACACTTCATTAAATCTAAATAAAAAGATTTAATCTTTTCTCAACTGGGTTCAAGAACAGTGTTAGTGAAGACACCATTCACGACAAACCCAAATCACATTCGATATTCAATACAAGGCTCTGAATAGAAAATATATCGGCTTATATTCAATATCGAATTCTACGACTAACAAATGTCGTATTGGAAATAACGATACAAATATATATCTTTCAAATTTCCATAACAACACCTGTAATGTCACGAATTCCAACATCGAAATATTCCGAAGACAATTTCGATTCAAATCCACTCCAATGCAATCATTGGAAATTTTGGTTATTTTCAAAACCATTTCAAATTCAATTTATTTATTTAAAAATAAATAGAATTATAATTCTAGTTCAAAACTAGTTCATTTCGATAAAAATCCATTTTTTTATCTTTTCAAATATGGAGATTTTCACCCCAAACTTTCACAAATCATTTCTTATGATTTTACACAAATTATTACTATTTTTAATAATTTTATCAAGGCCCGTACAGTCGATTTCCAACAATGGCCATCGAACTGCACTTACAACGACCTTTTTCGAATTTGATTTGGACGTATCTCCAAATCCAACCGTTAGATTTCAAATTTCTAACATTAATTAGAAAGCTCTTTTCGATACGAACCCAACGGTTCCGGTTTTAGGAGAATCCGACGGTCGGATCTCCTGTAATGTCCGTTTGAAATAAATGGTCGAAATTCGCGAACTGCCGCGGCGCGGCGCGTTCTATTCAGGCCATTATATTATATATAATATATATAATATATATTTCGTCGATTTCTATTTAAAACGAATTATATAAATAGTTTTGAATTCGTTTCAAAAACATTTTCAACTTCCATTTCAATTCAAATCAAAATTGAATTCTTCTCTATAAATTCGTTTTAAAATTCATTTCTATTCAATTCGAATTTCAATTCAATTTGAATTCATTTCAATTCGCTTTCTATTCCATTTGAATTCGTTTTCAATTCAATTCATTTCGAAATCGTTTTCAATTCATTTCATTTCGAAATCGTTTTCAATTCAATTCATTTCGAAATCGTTTTCAATTCATTTCATTTCGAAATCGTTTTCAATTTATTTCATTTCGAAATCGTTTTCAATTCAATTCATTTCGAAATCGTTTTCAATTCAATTCATTTCGAAATCGTTTTCAATTCATTTCATTTCGAAATCGTTTTCAATTCGATATAAATATCGTTCACGTCAAAATGGCGTCCATACACGGCTTCATAAATTTCTATTTTCAAATATTCTATTTCAAATATTTCTTTTTCAAAATAGTTGTTATTATCAAAATATTTCGTTCAACACATGACCAATCTCAATGAATGAGTACTGTCAACACATGAACTTTTATTTTATAATATTCTTTATTTTTCAAATTGGAATGAGGCCCAATCAATTACCATATAAAGTTAATTATATGGATTTTCATACAACACATGTATATCATAGCATTGAAAAATAATCAACCATCAACCAAAGTGCACTACACTGCATAAGCATCAAATACAGATATTCAACGCTTATAACAGCCTGTCAATCAATCGATCGACATATTTAATCAATCAGGATGAGTGAACTGCATATTTCATCCTAACACCCGTGTGGGGTTTCAAACAATCAAACACAGATTTTATTTGTGCAGTTGGGCGATGTGTGAAATTTATCGACCCAATCAATATCATTCAAATAAGTGTACATAAACAAACCATCTGGTTTGTAAATGAATATTTATTTATTCACTTCACTATTTTCATATTCACGTTAAAAATTATATTTTTAACGATAAAACATTTTATTTCAACCTATGAATTTCTATTCAATTCATTTATTCAATAAAATGATATTTTTATTTTTCTAACATGTTTTAGAAAATTTCGGCGGCATAACGGCACGATACTAGAAACGGGACAAGGCCTAGCCTTATCCCCGGTCTAGTGAAGGCCCACGCCATTCACACATCAATCAAATCAATTCGTTATGCAAACCGCAAACTTTGGAGTAAGGATCTAACCTAGCCTTACTCCTTCGCCTTATAACGGCGCACGTCTAATCCTAACCAATTTATCGATTCGATTTTTCACACCACAAACCACATTCAAACAATATCGCAATCAATCACCAAACTGTCAAACAAACAAGTCCATGGTCTGTGGACGATTGTGTCGGGTGCTACTAAGCACCGTCTGCATCCTAGTATATATATATAACTAGAAAATAAATAGAAAGGTGAGAAATTCTCACCGATTAGCTATCCTAGCTCCACGGCACTTCATTGATAGAAATCTTCATCGCTATCGCATCTTCGTCATCTTCGCTGCCCGTAGCCACTACATATGTAAAAATCGAATTTTTACTATGCTATTCAATATATAAAATCGAATTTTGACTTCGCTATTCAATATATAAAAATCGAATTTTTTTTCTTTTGCAAGTTCAAATCTTTTTCTACTAAAAGATTAAACTTTTTTTCCTATTTTAAAGTTCAAAATAAAATCAGTTTTTCGCTTTCATAAAAATGCAGTTTTTTCATAACTTAAAAAATAAAAATACAGTTTTTGCCTTATTTAAAAATTCAGTTTAAAAATCATTTAAAAATCAGTTTTCTAATCTAAAATAAAATTCAGTCTTAAACCTAAAATAAAATTCAGTTTTAAACCTACCTAAAATCAGAATTTTAAAAACATAAAAATCGGTTTTTAATATTAACAAAATCAGTTTTATAAATTAAGTAAAAATCAGTTTTATAAATAAAGTAAAAACTTACAGTTCGAAAGGGGGGGGTTCACCACCATCGGAGAGGCTTCGGGTGGCTCTGGGTCGGCGGCAGGAGGAGGCGGAGGGTTGGGGCGGCCTTCAGTTCGTCGGCGGTCATCACTGTGGGGGGGGAAAGCTCTGGCGTTTTCGTCTTCGATTCGAAGGGAGGAAGGAGATGAGCTAGAGGGGAGAGGAAGGCGCGACTTTAGGGGGGAGCGGCGGTCCATCGTCGGCGTCAGCAAGGGGGAGGAAGAGGCGTCGCGATCTGAAACTGGAAGGGGTTTTTTTTTTTTTTTTTTTTTTTATATTTTGACCGTGGTTTGACTTGTGAGGAAAGAGAGAGCTCAAGGGGGTTATATAATATTTTAATTATTTAAATAATTAATTTCTCCATAAAGTAACTTTAAATTTCGATCTCCGAACGAGGCCCAATGACTGTCGTCCCTAGCTAATTACCCCCATTCCGAATACAATGGGATATGTTTCATAAGCCAGTTCGGCTGTTACGCTCAGTTTTCGCTGAAATTAATGTATAAATCTATATATTCAATTTTAAACGTACATTTCAATTTACCGGGGTCACATACTAACTTTAAAAATTCTAGAAAAATATTTTCTAGCTTCGTATTGACGATACGGTCCTAACAAAACTAGTTTCGTCGAAATCTGAGACCGTTAGAAAAATGGCCAATTTCCAGTCGATTAAAATCAACTGAAACTGGTCAAACGCGTTTTCCTTTGCCACGCTCACATATTGATTCGAAAAATTATGAAATTTGAAATCTAGCAATAACTTTACATCACGGACCCAACAAAACTGGTTTCGTCGAAATCCGAGGTCGTTTGCAAAATGTCCATTTTTAAGGGCCTGAATTCCATAGCGACTATTCAGAATTTTCAACTGGACATATCTTTTGATTCCCGCTAAGAAATTTTGATCATTCGGGTTCGTTGGAAAGATATTCACTATTAGATTCCATTATTTTTGGTTTCACTAAAATCCGGATTGTTTTGCACCCGGTACATTCAATTGAAGTTTGAAATCGAATTATCGAACTACCGCGCCATTTTCAATTCTATTTATAATTATATATAATTATTTATATTCTAACGACGACGCGTATAATATATACGTTCGAATATATTCAAAATAAATTTCTCGTCGATATTATTTAAAATAATTCATTTTAAATAATCTAAATTCGCTAAAATGGCCAAAATAAAAATTTTAAACTGGCCCAGATTTTACGGGTTGTTACAATCTCCCCCACTTAAAACTTTTCGTCCCCGAAAAGGAACAAAGTCGAAAGTGGTTTGATTATTCAGCTCCACATTTGATCTGGCTTCCATTCTCCAACTCTTTAGTTTCTGAGAATTTTTAAAATTTCAAAAATTTGGCTAACACCCTAAATTTTTGAAAAATTTCGCCATAACCTCCCCTGCACCGGGAGCATCGGGAAATTGCAAATAGCGTTCCCGGTCCTTCAGATCTCAAAAAGAAAAAGAAAAAGCCAAGCGGCTAGCCAATAGGCTCATAAAATCATCATCACCCAAACAAAACAGTAAATTATGTAATAAACATGTACCTATTTGTCGGGCAAACAAATTTTATTCTCTGCTCTAGCCTCCTTGCTATGACCTGTTCAATGATATATATGTATATGCAAACAAATGCGACCAATTTTCAATAGAGTTCAATATTTGATTCAATTAGGCATAATTGTTCAAAATTAGCAAACAATTAAACAAACAACACAAACTTCAATCAATTAGTGGATTAACGTTTCAAATTCATAATTTCGATATATATACAAAAATCAGATTTTTGATGCCAAATCACAACAATTAGCCCTATCTAATTTTGGTTCTCACACCAGTCAATAGGAAATATATAGATATCAAACCTTCGAAACACGAACATAAATGTTGATGATGCGATCGCTATCATCAATATCATCTCCGGGCGACTAGGGTGTGGTGCTATATCTATCCAATATATTAAAACTTCGAATACACGCTAGCTAGGCGCATACGCAAAAATCTTTATATTTTGGATTGTCCTAATCAATATAAAATAAATAATCAAATACGAATAATTGATTTAAATTTTCAAATCAAAAATCGTTTTCATTTTAAAAATATACTCTTCACACTCGTTCTAGGATACTACTGATCCCATCTCTAACGAGTCATTCCATTGGATATTACTAATCCAATATCTGATGAATTCCTTCGTACGGTTCTAATGTGTCTTGTTCTCTGCTTTGTAAACCAAAGCTCTGATACCAACTGTGAAGACCCGTAACTTCCCCGTAAAGGAAAGCGTCGGATAGTTCGAGAACAAACCACAACAGAACGCATATAGAAGAACATTTCATTGTATATAACAACAATGCATCAGATTACAAGAATATACAGAGTATAAAAGAATATTACACAGAAATATCAGAGATTTAAATTACATTTAAATACATAGCAGCGGAAAATAATACAATACACAACTAGAATGAGATATACGGATACAAAGCTTCCCGGATATCGTTCCAGTCGTAAACCAGGATCCTGTGAATATAAATCTGCAAAACCAAAACTACTAGCTGCCCGTGTCAAAATAAGGGCACCCAGAGTTTAGGTCAAAACAATAAACTCCAGGTCAGTCATGTGACTGGTGTGAGAACTAAAGCAGTTATAAATCTTTATTTTCAAAGCTAGGTAAAACAAGGGACCACGCCGTATAACACGGAACGGGTTTCCTCCCAAGAATACCAGTGCATAAGACAAACAACGCAATGCTAAATAAAGAAAAATGAAGCTGTTATAAGACCCAGGTCCCATCACACAATGCAACGCAGTCGAGGATAGGGTTTTCCCTTATAACAGCCAAAGAATGCTTGATACGTTTAAAACAAATCATTTGATACTATTATAAGTGCATAGAGTATAAAACAACTTCAAATCATAAGTATCAATCATAGGCGGCATGAATGCCCCATACCACTATGTCGCCATATATAGGTTTACAAATAAAACCGCAAATGTCACGTATTTGGAAATTGGGTTTCCATCTATGAACCGAGGCTAGGGGCAAGATCCTCAACCGATTCGAGACGCTCTAGCCCGCCCCTCAGGAACAGCCGCAACTGCCCCTTGGATCGTCAGGGCCGGTCCACACGGAGTGGATTATTATGCCTGAACAATACGTCTCCCCACCCTATGGGGTGTAAGTCTGGTCCGTCAGCCGACCAGAATGCATTCGGCCGAAACCGATATAACCGAGGCGCCTCGCAACAGCAACAACAACATAAGTCAAACTCGTCAGGGCGTGTAAAACCACTGACGCCACTTCTAACTAGAAAGAAACGCATGCCCTCCCTGAGGTCCGTCTCCCGTTTTTGATTCATACCGGGTGTGAAACTCGCGAATCAAACGTTACACAAAGCTACGCCACAAAGGTCGTGCTTTGATCATCAACCACAAGACTTTGCTTTTCAACAGAAGCCTTGATCATTTGCATCTTAGCATGCCACACAGGCAAGCCATCCTATGCAACCGATATCAGTCACACAGAATGAAATCCGATGTCAGACACACAGTCCATTTACAAGTCCGTTCTGGGTCTGAACGAAACCGGAGGCACCTAGTACCCCGCATATCCATCGATCTCCAAGTACGTCTGGACGATCACTAACTGTTTCCATCTTCTTGGGTGTACAGCCCAATCAAGATCATCAGTTATCACCCAAACGACGTGAAGACCTCCGGTCTTCGACCATCGTCTTCGTCTTCGACTTATCGTCGTATCAGTTACTCAGAATGGGATAAACCCGGTCTTTCCGAATAACTCGCGTATATTTTAAATAAGTGTTACACAAACACAACATACGCCTCATTCCAATTCATTAGTCACTAACCGTAAATTAATCAAGAGAATAATTCCCCAAATATTAACCCCGAAGGCCGAAACCAACATCAGATCAATATCCAGAAAACCATTCTGCTTGGCTAACCGCCAGTTAGTTTCTAAATTTCACATTCAAATCTAATTACAGATTTATCTATCGCCTGGAGCAAAACTGGTGATACTCCATTCTCGATCTTTTCAATCTAATTAAAGATTCATTAAAACTCCACTTAGTTTTAATCATTATCTGGGTTAAAGAATCAGTGTCATTTAAAACACGATTCACGATAAACCCAAAATCACATTCCATTAATTATCGGGTTAAAGAACAAGTGTTATTTAAAACACTGTTCACGATAAACCCAAAAATCAATACCAATTCAATTCCAATTAAATATCATTTAATTGGTACACTTCATTAAATCTAAATAAAAAGATTTAATCTTTTCTCAACTGGGTTCAAGAACAGTGTTAGTGAAGACACCATTCACGACAAACCCAAATCACATTCGATATTCAATACAAGGCTCTGAATAGAAAATATATCGGCTTATATTCAATATCGAATTCTACGACTAACAAATGTCGTATTGGAAATAACGATACAAATATATATCTTTCAAATTTCCATAACAACACCTGTAATGTCACGAATTCCAACATCGAAATATTCCGAAGACAATTTCGATTCAAATCCACTCCAATGCAATCATTGGAAATTTTGGTTATTTTCAAAACCATTTCAAATTCAATTTATTTATTTAAAAATAAATAGAATTATAATTCTAGTTCAAAACTAGTTCATTTCGATAAAAATCCATTTTTTTATCTTTTCAAATATGGAGATTTTCACCCCAAACTTTCACAAATCATTTCTTATGATTTTACACAAATTATTACTATTTTTAATAATTTTATCAAGGCCCGTACAGTCGATTTCCAACAATGGCCATCGAACTGCACTTACAACGACCTTTTTCGAATTTGATTTGGACGTATCTCCAAATCCAACCGTTAGATTTCAAATTTCTAACATTAATTAGAAAGCTCTTTTCGATACGAACCCAACGGTTCCGGTTTTAGGAGAATCCGACGGTCGGATCTCCTGTAATGTCCGTTTGAAATAAATGGTCGAAATTCGCGAACTGCCGCGGCGCGGCGCGTTCTATTCAGGCCATTATATTATATATAATATATATAATATATATTTCGTCGATTTCTATTTAAAACGAATTATATAAATAGTTTTGAATTCGTTTCAAAAACATTTTCAACTTCCATTTCAATTCAAATCAAAATTGAATTCTTCTCTATAAATTCGTTTTAAAATTCATTTCTATTCAATTCGAATTTCAATTCAATTTGAATTCATTTCAATTCGCTTTCTATTCCATTTGAATTCGTTTTCAATTCAATTCATTTCGAAATCGTTTTCAATTCATTTCATTTCGAAATCGTTTTCAATTCAATTCATTTCGAAATCGTTTTCAATTCATTTCATTTCGAAATCGTTTTCAATTTATTTCATTTCGAAATCGTTTTCAATTCAATTCATTTCGAAATCGTTTTCAATTCAATTCATTTCGAAATCGTTTTCAATTCATTTCATTTCGAAATCGTTTTCAATTCGATATAAATATCGTTCACGTCAAAATGGCGTCCATACACGGCTTCATAAATTTCTATTTTCAAATATTCTATTTCAAATATTTCTTTTTCAAAATAGTTGTTATTATCAAAATATTTCGTTCAACACATGACCAATCTCAATGAATGAGTACTGTCAACACATGAACTTTTATTTTATAATATTCTTTATTTTTCAAATTGGAATGAGGCCCAATCAATTACCATATAAAGTTAATTATATGGATTTTCATACAACACATGTATATCATAGCATTGAAAAATAATCAACCATCAACCAAAGTGCACTACACTGCATAAGCATCAAATACAGATATTCAACGCTTATAACAGCCTGTCAATCAATCGATCGACATATTTAATCAATCAGGATGAGTGAACTGCATATTTCATCCTAACACCCGTGTGGGGTTTCAAACAATCAAACACAGATTTTATTTGTGCAGTTGGGCGATGTGTGAAATTTATCGACCCAATCAATATCATTCAAATAAGTGTACATAAACAAACCATCTGGTTTGTAAATGAATATTTATTTATTCACTTCACTATTTTCATATTCACGTTAAAAATTATATTTTTAACGATAAAACATTTTATTTCAACCTATGAATTTCTATTCAATTCATTTATTCAATAAAATGATATTTTTATTTTTCTAACATGTTTTAGAAAATTTCGGCGGCATAACGGCACGATACTAGAAACGGGACAAGGCCTAGCCTTATCCCCGGTCTAGTGAAGGCCCACGCCATTCACACATCAATCAAATCAATTCGTTATGCAAACCGCAAACTTTGGAGTAAGGATCTAACCTAGCCTTACTCCTTCGCCTTATAACGGCGCACGTCTAATCCTAACCAATTTATCGATTCGATTTTTCACACCACAAACCACATTCAAACAATATCGCAATCAATCACCAAACTGTCAAACAAACAAGTCCATGGTCTGTGGACGATTGTGTCGGGTGCTACTAAGCACCGTCTGCATCCTAGTATATATATATAACTAGAAAATAAATAGAAAGGTGAGAAATTCTCACCGATTAGCTATCCTAGCTCCACGGCACTTCATTGATAGAAATCTTCATCGCTATCGCATCTTCGTCATCTTCGCTGCCCGTAGCCACTACATATGTAAAAATCGAATTTTTACTATGCTATTCAATATATAAAATCGAATTTTGACTTCGCTA
This sequence comes from Allium sativum, assembly GCA_030737875.1. NCBI lineage: Eukaryota > Viridiplantae > Streptophyta > Magnoliopsida > Asparagales > Amaryllidaceae > Allium > Allium sativum. The sequence continues at coordinate 314,492,738 of CM060925.1, forward strand.
TTCAATATATAAAAATCGAATTTTTTTTCTTTTGCAAGTTCAAATCTTTTTCTACTAAAAGATTAAACTTTTTTTCCTATTTTAAAGTTCAAAATAAAATCAGTTTTTCGCTTTCATAAAAATGCAGTTTTTTCATAACTTAAAAAATAAAAATACAGTTTTTGCCTTATTTAAAAATTCAGTTTAAAAATCATTTAAAAATCAGTTTTCTAATCTAAAATAAAATTCAGTCTTAAACCTAAAATAAAATTCAGTTTTAAACCTACCTAAAATCAGAATTTTAAAAACATAAAAATCGGTTTTTAATATTAACAAAATCAGTTTTATAAATTAAGTAAAAATCAGTTTTATAAATAAAGTAAAAACTTACAGTTCGAAAGGGGGGGGTTCACCACCATCGGAGAGGCTTCGGGTGGCTCTGGGTCGGCGGCAGGAGGAGGCGGAGGGTTGGGGCGGCCTTCAGTTCGTCGGCGGTCATCACTGTGGGGGGGGAAAGCTCTGGCGTTTTCGTCTTCGATTCGAAGGGAGGAAGGAGATGAGCTAGAGGGGAGAGGAAGGCGCGACTTTAGGGGGGAGCGGCGGTCCATCGTCGGCGTCAGCAAGGGGGAGGAAGAGGCGTCGCGATCTGAAACTGGAAGGGGTTTTTTTTTTTTTTTTTTTTTTTATATTTTGACCGTGGTTTGACTTGTGAGGAAAGAGAGAGCTCAAGGGGGTTATATAATATTTTAATTATTTAAATAATTAATTTCTCCATAAAGTAACTTTAAATTTCGATCTCCGAACGAGGCCCAATGACTGTCGTCCCTAGCTAATTACCCCCATTCCGAATACAATGGGATATGTTTCATAAGCCAGTTCGGCTGTTACGCTCAGTTTTCGCTGAAATTAATGTATAAATCTATATATTCAATTTTAAACGTACATTTCAATTTACCGGGGTCACATACTAACTTTAAAAATTCTAGAAAAATATTTTCTAGCTTCGTATTGACGATACGGTCCTAACAAAACTAGTTTCGTCGAAATCTGAGACCGTTAGAAAAATGGCCAATTTCCAGTCGATTAAAATCAACTGAAACTGGTCAAACGCGTTTTCCTTTGCCACGCTCACATATTGATTCGAAAAATTATGAAATTTGAAATCTAGCAATAACTTTACATCACGGACCCAACAAAACTGGTTTCGTCGAAATCCGAGGTCGTTTGCAAAATGTCCATTTTTAAGGGCCTGAATTCCATAGCGACTATTCAGAATTTTCAACTGGACATATCTTTTGATTCCCGCTAAGAAATTTTGATCATTCGGGTTCGTTGGAAAGATATTCACTATTAGATTCCATTATTTTTGGTTTCACTAAAATCCGGATTGTTTTGCACCCGGTACATTCAATTGAAGTTTGAAATCGAATTATCGAACTACCGCGCCATTTTCAATTCTATTTATAATTATATATAATTATTTATATTCTAACGACGACGCGTATAATATATACGTTCGAATATATTCAAAATAAATTTCTCGTCGATATTATTTAAAATAATTCATTTTAAATAATCTAAATTCGCTAAAATGGCCAAAATAAAAATTTTAAACTGGCCCAGATTTTACGGGTTGTTACATGTGAGCATATGGAGTCGGAATTCGACGAAACCAGTTTCGTTGGGACCGTAATGTCTAACTCTATCCACATGTTCAGTTTCGTGATTTTTAGACAACGCATGTGATCGTGGGGATTTTTAAGAACCAGAAACAGACATAAAATCGATAAAATAAATTAAACAAATAAAAATAAAAATATCCTAAGTGTTAAATGACCTAGAACAGTCCACGCAGTCATCAAATTTCATCCACAAACATCAACAACAACATTGCTTAGCATATAAACACACCAGAAACCAAATTCCCGTCCACCCAAGAAAAACGCAAGGAAGAAAATTCTCAAACAAATACAAATAAAAATCCTTAAATCAGGAAATACGTATACTGGCGATTCTTGTGAGGTCCTCTACAATCTGGCACCATTTTACTGAACTCGACGTCAGTATAGGGTTTGTCGCGAGGAGCTAGGGCTGGGATTTTAAAACGTTGGAGTAATGGAATTGCAAATTTGAGTGGAGATTGTTGTTGATGGTTGAAGGGAGCATCGTTGGTGAGGCTATGGCGAGGTTCGGCTCTGCTTTGATGGTCGCGGTTCCCTGTATCGCGCTGGAGAAGTGGCTGTCGCACAGAAGACCTGGATCTCGAGTTGAACCATATGGTGCCAAAGTAGAAGAGTAGATGATGAGATGATTTTTGGTGGTTTTTAATTGAATTTAAAGGAGGAGGTGGAGGAGCAATTACGGCGGAAAGGGGGTGCGTGTGTTTTACTGAAGGAGGACGGGGATTTGAGGATTTGGGGAGGAAGACATAGGCGGGTCGGGTATATAAGGATAACGGGCCAAATAAAAGGTGAAAGCCCAAAAGAAATTAAATCCAAGTTATTATTTAATTTGAAATTTGCGTATTAACTTCTTTATATCATAACTATTGCGTACGAGGTCAGTTTGACGAACCATAAGTTGCGTTGGGATCGTGTAGACGAGCACTCCACAATGGAACTGACCGCGAGTCGATTGGAGTCCGTCACAATTTATAGCAAAATAAATTGTCCAGCTGAATAAAGCGATGATTATCGTCATTGACGATGATCGTCCAAATGTGAGTAAAACTCACTAACTCTGAACAGTTTATATTTTTATAAACTGTATCTTGTTTTGATTGTTGTGTACTGATAGTTTGGACTGTTAAATAGATTTGATTGAAAACGTAGATATAGTTATATATATATGAATCGTAAATCAAATCATGATCCTGATTTAATCAGCTTATTTCATGTTGAAATAACAGTGATGTTATATATGGTGATTAACATCTGTGGATACAGGGAGATAGGTTGGAGGAATCCGACTGGATTCCTCAACATTTATTTTACTATTTATCATATGATTTGATATATCCGGTGATATATAATCTGTTAATGATTGTATGTGTTAAGATGATATTAATTATGGTTATTTGGTATTTTTAAATACCATAGAAAATACTGGAACGTAGAAAAGGGGATTTTCAATGTTGATATTGAAAATGAATCTTATTTATAAAATCGATAGGATTTTATAAAAGGAAAACATTTATTTAATTAGAAAATAAATAAATGAAAAAGGAAACATTTATTTAGAAAATAAATGAGTTAGAATATAAAGGAATATTTATTTAGGAAATAAATAAAGGAACATTTATTTAGATTATAAATAAATGGAATAAAGGAATATTTATTTAGGGAATAAATAAAGGAACATTTATTTAGATTATAAATAAATGGAATAAAGGAATATTTATTTAGGGAATAAATAAAGGAACACTTGTTCGGAAAATAAATAGAATTATACAAGGATAGATTTAAACACGTGCTTCGCACACGATATAACACGATATGGATTTAAATGAGATATTAAATAGGAAATCTGTTTTAAACAGATAAATTGAAGTAGATTAATTTATAAATAATGTTTTATAAATTAAATAAATTATTTATCGTTGATAAATGGAATATATATAAGTCTGGACTTACATAGAGAAGTAGAAACGTTATTAAAAGGACATTTATAAAGTGAAGAACCGTTACTAAAAGTAAATCTTTATAAATGGATTAACGTTGTAAAAAGTAAATCTTTATAAATGGATAAACGTTGTAAAAAGGAAATCTTTTGAAATGAATAAACGTTATAAAAAGGAGTTAATCGAATTTAGTTATTCGAAATGAGTTATTCGAATTAGATATTTGAATAGAGTTAAACACATTAGAGTGATTCGAATTACTTATTCGAATAGAGTTAAACACGTAAGAGTTAATTGAATATTAGTTATTCAATTTGAGTTAATCGAATTTAGTTATTCGAGAAGAGTTAAATCGAATTTAGTTATTCGAAAGGAGTTAATCAATTTGAGTTAAGTTAATCGATTTGAATTAAGTTGAATCGAAATGGAGTAAATCGATTAGAATTAAGTTAATCAAGTTAGAGTAAATCGAATATTAGTTATTTGAAGGTAAGTTATTCGAATTAGTTATTCGAATAGAGTTAAACACGTAAGAGTTAATTGAATATTAGTTATTCAATTTGAGTTAATCAAATTTAGTTATTCGAGAAGAGTTAAATCGAATTTAGTTATTCGAAAGGAGTTAATCAATTTGAGTTAAGTTAATCGATTTGAATTAAGTTGAATCGAAATGGAGTAAATCGATTAGAATTAAGTTAATCGAGTTAGAGTAAATCGAATATTAGTTATTCGAAGGTAAGTTATTCGAATTAGTTATTCGAATAGAGTTAAACACGTAAGAGTTAATTGAATATTAGTTATTCAATTTGAGTTAATCGAATTTAGTTATTCGAGAAGAGTTAAATCGAATTTAGTTATTCGAAAGGAGTTAATCAATTTGAGTTAAGTTAATCGATTAGAATTAAGTTAATCGAGTTAGAGTAAATCGAATATTAGTTATTCGAATTAGTTATTCGAAGGAGTTAATCAATTAAGTTATTCGAATGAGTTATTCGAAAGAGTAAATCAAATTAAGTTAATCGATTAGAGTTGAGTTAATCGATTTGGGTTAAGTTAAGTTATCGAGTTAAGTAATCGAGTTAAGATTTATCGAGTTAAGTAATCGAGTTAAGAAATCGAGTTGAGATAATCGAGTTAAGAAAATCAAGTTGAGTTAATCGAATAAGTTATTCGATAAGAGTAAATCCATTTAAGTTAAATCGGATGTTAGTTATTCGATAAGAATTGACACATTTAAGAAAATCGAATATTTGTTATTCGATAAGAGTTAATGAAATAGAGCCAACCAAGAAGAGTTATTCGAATATTAGTTATTCGATAGGAGTTAATCGAAATAGAGTTTATCGAATATAAGTTATTAAAAAGGGAGAGTTAATCGAATAGAGATTACTCGAAAGAGAGTTATACGTCAAATTCGATTATAGCGAATTCGGGAAAGTACTATTTACTTTCCAGGGTTTAAATCAAGATTTAGTTATTGATTTAGAAATTAGGTGTCTGTTAAATTATTCGAGTTAGGAAATAAATTTATAATTTAGGTTAGATATTTTAGGGGTAGGAATTATAACGTTATAGTTATAATCAAACGTTGTCATATAAGAAGTGGATTCGTAACCTGAATCCGAGAATTTGCGTAAACAGATGATTGGAAAAAGTGAGTGACGAGCTTCATCTATTTCACAGTAAAGGACGTTGTTAAATTAAGGTCTGAGAGGTAATTATACCCCAACTTGATTGACTTCAGAATTGACAAAGGAATAGTTGTGGTTCGATAGAAAAGGTTGATTTGAAATATAGTTAAGTAATAAGCGATTAATGGATTAAGCGTAACGATGTTTTATACAACGTTCATTTGAAATCCGTAAATGAGTTTTGGGAACGTTTTCCAAATATAATCAGATATGTTTTCTAAACATAGAAAATGAAATGTTTTAATGATAAGAATTTAAGAAATAGAGTTAAGCAAATTCAGAAACTGACTGGAGAGGGTAAGTTGAACGGTTTTCTAAGTGACGATCTGATGTTGGTTTCGACCTTCCGGATTGATACTTAGAGAATTGTTCTCATACTAGTTACAGTTAGGGACTGATAGTTGCGAAATAATAGTGATGTGAAAATAAGCTATGGAAATGTTTTCCAATGATTAATAACATATATTTTCTAAATATATGAAATAAGGAAATATGAACATATGATGATTGATCGATCGAATTTCCATTTGGAAATAAGATCGTTGTTTGTACACCGACATGTTTTCATTTGATAGTTGAATCACATACTATCAAAGTTTTGACCATATTTACGTTGTAAATATGGAGAGACCGGTTGGATTATTATCCGAAGAACCACTCCGTATTAGCATAAGTGTTGCGAATCAAGTACGCTGAAGATAATTAAAGACGGAGTGAAGTGCAAGGGCTATTGTGAAAAGCCTAGGTAGGATGGATTCACTGAATAGTGCCTTCGGTTTATTCAGTCCCAGAACAACGTATATGGACGAGTGTCTGACAAAGTATTCTTAACGAATCATATGTTGATCTCTTTAAATATATTACGTTGGTGGTGGAGAAATTCGTTTCTCTTAGCTTTTATACTCGTGATGCCTTGAGAAATCGATAATGATTTGACGGGTATGACGATGTGGCATTCAAAGTAATTGAAGAAATAATCTGTCAAAGTGATAAACGTGACCTCAAACCTCGCAACCGGGAAATAACAGAAGTTGGGCTAGGCAGCATGGCTAGTTGGGCCATACCCAAGCAGGGTGTATTATCACCATCTAGAGAATATTCAATTGTACTTCTTTATAATCTATTTCATTGCTGTCCCTTATCGGGAGGGATGGTTCCTGATCCCAACCATCGGTGATAATATATTCGTTACACTCAAGCTAAATGAGTGGACGGTCATGTGTGGCCGGGTTGCAAGACGTTCTTGTTGAACCCTAGTGTATCTCCTCTAGAGTACACTGATCGGAAGGTGCTCCCATACCTTGTCTGTTGGAATCCAATCTCCAATAAGCGCTCACGGTTTTATTTGTATACTATGTATGTGGAACGTGAGATGCAAGCGTTCTGCTAGATTGATATCTATTTGTATTTAGACATTATTATAATATCAGAAAGATATCCTATATTTAACCAAGTGTTGGAGTTTTATTCACACCAGTCCCATGACTGACCCTGAGTTTATTTTGTTTTGTTTCCCCTAAACTCTTGGGTGCCTAAATTTATACGGGCAGTCAAGTAGTCGGGATTTTACAGATACACTTGGAGAGCTTGGAGCAGGAGGCTTCAGGATTATAGCTATTATTATTCCGCTGTGTTGTTAAGTGTTGTACTTTGAAATGGTATGCATATACGAGTACTGATTGTATTTCAAAGTTATGTTATATTTTATTCGTTCCGCTGTGAGATTCGTGTTTACTCTGATGATGTAAGTTCTTCTTCTTCTTCTATTCTATTAGTTCTATCTTTTCCTCCTCACCCTCTACTTTCTTTCACTAACGTCTCGGAATTTTCGACTTTCGAGGAGTCGAAAATTTCCAGCCGTTACAGTTGGTATCAGAGCTTAAGTTAAGTGATTACCTTGGCGCTGTGGCATAACTCGATAGAGATGGGATTAGTAATATCCTAGATTGAGTTTGAGTGTATATATATGAGCGCGTAATTGTTATTCAATATAAAATGGTTTTATATTGTGGAGACTCATTGGTTGAGTGGCTTATGAATTCTGGTCGATCAGTTTGATCCACTGTATCGATAAGGGTTACTAAACACTCGAATACGATGAACCGTCATGGTATGTTTTGAAAGAGGGTAAATGAAATAATTTTTCCCAAAATATATTTGTTTATAGAAGAAATATATATCTTGAAATTATTATAGTATATTGATTGTGTTGGTTGTTATTATAATCGGATAAGATTATAAAAGGGTGAAATGGTTATAAATGACCAATCAGAATTCATATGAATGTAATATATGAAATAGTTTGAATTAAATATGAATTTAAATCAGAATTTGGAATTTAAAATAAGGAAATTTTAAGTTCCTGGGAGATTTTGAAAATGTTTTTCAAATTGAAAATGATATAGTATTGAACTCACTTCGATAGCTGGAAAATAGATTCTGATGATGAATCTAGACATCATCAGTGTTCATTTTCGAGTTCTAAGTGACGGATTACTACCAAAGGTTTTGTTTTTGAATTGTTTTGAGAAAACAAGTTGTTTAGAAATTCAAAGGTTTTGAATTGGCATTATGATTTCAAATTGATTTGAAAGAAACCCAGGAACTTAAGTTCTGGAATTAAAATTTAACTAATGAAGTTAAATAAAATGAGTTGGTAAAAATAAATTGAAATTTAACTTGAACCGAGTTAAATAAAATTGAATTGGATTAGAGATAATCTAGAATGGAGCCAAATTGATAAGTCAATAATTTGGAATTTGATATTAGAGTTCGAATGAAATTCGATTTGGATTTGAGGATATGAACTGATTGAAGATCAATTAGAATGGATAACATTGGTATATGTTGAAGTGGTAGCAGATGCAAGGGGTAGAGTTAAATGCCCGACAAAAAGGTACAAGTTTATATCATATATGAGTTTGGATTTTATGAGCTGAATTGGCAAGCCGCTTGGCTATTTTGATTTCCTTTTGGATTGGAGGAAGCCTAGAGAGGCGAGTTGTGGTTTGACGTATTGATCCGTACAAAGCAGGTTATGGCGAAATTTTTCGAAAATTTAAGGTGTTAGAAAATTTTCAGAATTTTTGAAAATTTTAGTTGGTCGGAAATGAATTAATAAATTAATTAAAATTAAATGGGTCCAGTCGAAACTGAAATTTAGAGGAAAAAAAAAGATTTTTAAATCTAGTTAGTAGAGTTAGTAGCATTTTTCTAACTTAGCAATTTCGAGGACGAAATTATTTTAAGGGGGGAAGTCTGTAATGGCGCGTTTTGTTAGCTGTCGAATAATTAATTTATTTAATGATTTATATATCAATTTGGCGATATCGATAACTTAAAGTAAAACGTTCGAACTTATGATTTATAATTATAATTAAAACGAACCTGAAACGTCGCGGCAGTTCGCAATTTGGCGATTTGAACTTCAACTGAATGTACATGATTCATTTTAAGCCGGATTTCTGTGAAACAAGAAACGTGTGGAGCTGGTGGAGTATATCTTTCTAGTGGAAGAGAGAAATCAGGATTTCGTCGTGTAGATTTTGAGTTATGTCCAAATCAAATTTCAGAAAAGTCGCTGTAGAATTCCTTTATAATTTGCGACGCTTTATATATGTTATAAAAGAGATTTTCAGTATAAACTGAATACCGGGATAATCTAAAATCTGAAACATCAAACTGTAAATTCTGATATGATATTCTGGAGCTGTACGATATCATATGTGAAGATATACGATAATATTTAATTTTAAATATTTAATTTAATTATATTTAAATATGTTTATATATTTAAATAGGCTATTTAGAGCGTTAAAAATAGCCACTTTTGCATACGAAGTCGAAATTCGACGAAACCAGTTTTGTTGGATCCGCAATGTCAAATAGTTGTCAGATTTCCAGTTTTGTGATTTTTAGAGTCACTGTGTGGCCGTACGGATTTTTAGAGTGAAAAACAGTCGATATTCTGACGGTTGAAAATACGCTGTGTGAGCATATGGAGTCGGAATTCGACGAAACCAGTTTCGTTGGGACCGTAATGTCTAACTCTATCCACATGTTCAGTTTCGTGATTTTTAGACATCGCATGTGATCGTGGGGATTTTTAAGAACCAGAAACAGACATAAAATCGATAAAATAAATTAAGAAAATAAAAATATCCTAAGTGTTAAATGACCTAGAACAGTCCACGCAGTCATCAAATTTCATCCACAAACATCAACAACCATATTGCTTAGAATATAAACACACCAGAAACCAAATTCCCGTCCACCCAAGAAAAACGCAAGGAAGAAAATTCTCAAACAAATACAAATACAAATAAAAATCCTTAAATCAGGAAATACGTATACTGGCGATTCTTGTGAGGTCCTCTACAATCTGGCACCATTTTACTGAACTCGACGTCAGTATAGGGTTTGTCGCGAGGAGCTAGGGCTGGGATTTTAAAACGTTGGAGTAATGGAATTGCAAATTTGAGTGGAGATTGTTGTTGATGGTTGAAGGGAGCATCGTTGGTGAGGCTATGGCGAGGTTCGGCTCTGCTTTGATGGTCGCGGTTCCCTGTATCGCGCTGGAGAAGTGGCTGTCGCACAGAAGACCTGGATCTCGAGTTGAACCATATGGTGCCAAAGTAGAAGAGTAGATGATGAGATGATTATTGGTGGTTTTTAATTGAATTTAAAGGAGGAGGTGGAGGACAATTACGGCGGAAAGGGGGTGCGTGTGTTTTACTAAAGGAGGACGGGGATTTGAGGATTTGGGGAGGAAGACATAGGCGGGTCGGGTATATAAGGATAACGGGCCAAATAAAAGGTGAAAGCCCAAAAGAAATTAAATCCAAGTTATTATTTAATTTGAAATTTGCGTATTAACTTCTTTATATCATAACTATTGCGTACGAGGTCAGTTTGACGAACCGTAAGTTGCGTTGGGATCGTGTGGACGAGCACTCCACAATGGAACTGACCGCGAGTCAATTAGAGTCCGTCACAATTTATAGCAAAATAAATTGTCCGGCTGAATAAAGCGATGATTATCGTCATTGACGATGATCGTCCAAATGTGAGTAAAACTCACTAACTCTGAACAGTTTATATTTTTATAAACTGTATCTTATTTTGATTGTTGTGTACTGATAGTTTGGACTGTTAAATAGATTTGATTGAAAACGTAGATATAGTTATATATATATATATGAATCGTAAATCAAATCATGATCCTGATTTAATCAGCTTATTTCATGTTGAAATAACAGTGATGTTATATATGGTGATTAACATCTGTGGATACAGGGAGATAGGTTGGAGGAATCCGACTGGATTCCTCAACATTTATTTTACTATTTATCATATGATTTGATATATCCGGTGATATATAATCTGTTAATGATTGTATGTGTTAAGATGATATTAATTATGGTTATTTGGTATTTTTAAATACCATAGAAAATACTGGAACGTAGAAAAGGGGATTTTCAATGTTGATATTGAAAATGAATCTTATTTATAAAATCGATAGGATTTTATAAAAGGAAAACATTTATTTAATTAGAAAATAAATAAATGAAAAAGGAAACATTTATTTAGAAAATAAATGAGTTAGAATATAAAGGAATATTTATTTAGGAAATAAATAAAGGAACATTTATTTAGATTATAAATAAATGGAATAAAGGAATATTTATTTAGGGAATAAATAAAGGAACATTTATTTAGATTATAAATAAATGGAATAAAGGAATATTTATTTAGGGAATAAATAAAGGAACACTTGTTCGGAAAATAAATAGAATTATACAAGGATAGATTTAAACACGTGCTTCGCACACGGTATAACACGATATGGATTTAAATGAGATATTAAATAGGAAATCTGTTTTAAACAGATAAATTGAAGTAGATTAATTTATAAATAATGTTTTATAAATTAAATAAATTATTTATCGTTGATAAATGGAATATATATAAGTCTAGACTTACATAGAGAAGTAGAAACGTTATTAAAAGGACATTTATAAAGTGAAGAACCGTTACTAAAAGTAAATCTTTATAAATGGATAAACGTTGTAAAAAGTAAATCTTTATAAATGGATAAACGTTGTAAAAAGGAAATCTTTTGAAATGAATAAACGTTATAAAAAGGGGTTAATCGAATTTAGTTATTCGAAATGAGTTATTCGAATTAGATATTTGAATAGAGTTAAACACATTAGAGTGATTCGAATTACTTATTCGAATAGAGTTAAACACGTAAGAGTTAATTGAATATTAGTTATTCAATTTGAGTTAATCGAATTTAGTTATTCGAGAAGAGTTAAATCGAATTTAGTTATTCGAAAGGAGTTAATCAATTTGAGTTAAGTTAATCGATTTGAATTAAGTTGAATCGAAATGGAGTAAATCGATTAGAATTAAGTTAATCGAGTTAGAGTAAATCGAATATTAGTTATTCGAAGGTAAGTTATTCGAATTAGTTATTCGAATAGAGTTAAACACGTAAGAGTTAATTGAATATTAGTTATTCAATTTGAGTTAATCAAATTTAGTTATTCGAGAAGAGTTAAATCGAATTTAGTTATTCGAAAGGAGTTAATCAATTTGAGTTAAGTTAATCGATTTGAATTAAGTTGAATCGAAATGGAGTAAATCGATTAGAATTAAGTTAATCGAGTTAGAGTAAATCGAATATTAGTTATTCGAAGGTAAGTTATTCGAATTAGTTATTCAAATAGAGTTAAACACGTAAGAGTTAATTGAATATTAGTTATTCAATTTGAGTTAATCGAATTTAGTTATTCGAGAAGAGTTAAATCGAATTTAGTTATTCGAAAGGAGTTAATCAATTTGAGTTAAGTTAATCGATTAGAATTAAGTTAATCGAGTTAGAGTAAATCGAATATTAGTTATTCGAAGGTAAGTTATTCGAATTAGTTATTCGAAGGAGTTAATCAATTAAGTTATTCGAATGAGTTATTCGAAGGAGTAAATCAAATTAAGTTAATCGATTAGAGTTGAGTTAATCGATTTGGGTTAAGTTAAGTTATCGAGTTAAGTAATCGAGTTAAGATTTATCGAGTTAAGTAATCGAGTTAAGAAATCGAGTTGAGATAATCGAGTTAAGAAAATCAAGTTGAGTTAATCGAATAAGTTATTCGATAAGAGTAAATCCATTTAAGTTAAATCGGATGTTAGTTATTCGATAAGAATTGACATATTTAAGAAAATCGAATATTTGTTATTCGATAAGAGTTAATGAAATAGAGCCAACCAAGAAGAGTTATTCAAATATTAGTTATTCGATAGGAGTTAATCGAAATAGAGTTTATCGAATATAAGTTATTAAAAAGGGAGAGTTAATCGAATAGAGATTACTCGAAAGAGAGTTATACGTCAAATTCGATTATAGCGAATTCGGGAAAGTACTATTTACTTTCCAGGGTTTAAATCAAGATTTAGTTATTGATTTAGAAATTAGGTGTCTGTTAAATTATTCGAGTTAGGAAATAAATTTATAATTTAGGTTAGATATTTTAGGGGTAGGAATTATAACGTTATAGTTATAATCAAACGTTGTCATATAAGAAGTGGATTCGTAACCTGAATCCGAGAATTTGCGTAAACAGATGATTGGAAAAAGTGAGTGACGAGCTTCATCTATTTCACAGTAAAGGACGTTGTTAAATTAAGGTCTGAGAGGTAATTATACCCCAACTTGATTGACTTCAGAATTGACAAAGGAATAGTTGTGGTTCGATAGAAAAGGTTGATTTGTAATATAGTTAAGTAATAAGCGATTAATGGATTAAGCGTAACGATGTTTTATACAACATTCATTTGAAATCCATAAATGAGTTTTGGGAACGTTTTCCAAATATAATCAGATATGTTTTCTAAACATAGAAAATGAAATGTTTTCATGATAAGAATTTAAGAAATAGAGTTAAGCAAATTCAGAAACTGACTGGAGAGGGTAAGTTGAACGGTTTTCTAAGTGACGATCTGATGTTGGTTTCGACCTTCCGGATTGATACTTAGAGAATTGTTCTCATACTAGTTACAGTTAGGGACTAATAGTTGTGAAATAATAGTGATGTGAAAATAAGCTATGGAAATGTTTTCCAATGATTAATAACATATATTTTCTAAATATATGAAATAAGGAAATATGAACATATGATGATTGATCGATCGAATTTCCATTTGGAAATAAGATCGTTGTTTGTACACCGACATGTTTTCATTTGATAGTTGAATCACAGACTATCAAAGTTTTGACCATATTTACGTTGTAAATATGGAGAGACCGGTTGGATTATTATCCGAAGAACCACTCCGTATTAGCATAAGCGTTGCGAATCAAGTACGCTGAAGATAATTGAAGACGGAGTGAAGTGCAAGGGCTATTGTGAAAAGCCTAGGTAGGATGGATTCACTGAATAGTGCCTTCGGTTTATTCAGTCCCAGAACAACGTATATGGACGAGTGTCTGACAAAGTATTCTTAACGAATCATATGTTGATCTCTTTAAATGTATTACGTTGGTGGCGGAGAAATTCGTTTCTCTTAGCTTTTATACTCGTGATGCCTTGAGAAATCGATAATGATTTGACGGGTATGACGATGTGGCATTCAAAGTAATTGAAGAAATAATCTGTCAAAGTGATAAACGTGACCTCAAACCTCGCAACCGGGAAATAACAGAAGTTGGGCTAGGCAGCATGGCTAGTTGGGACATACCCAAGCATGGTGTATTATCACCATCTAGAGAATATTCAATTGTACTTCTTTATAATCTATTTCAATGATGTCCCTTATCGGGAGGGATGGTTGCTGATCCCAACCATCGGTGATAATATATTCGTTACACTCAAGCTAAATGAGTGGACGGTCATGTGTGGCTGGGTTGCAAGACGTTCTTGTTGAACCCTAGTGTATCTCCTCTAGACTACACTGATCGGAAGGTGCTCCCATACCTTGTCTGTTGGAATCCAATCTCCAATAAGCGCTCACGGTTTTATTTGTATACTATGTATGTGGAACGTGAGATGCAAGCGTTCTGCTAGATTGATATCTATTTGTATTTAGACATTATTATAATATCAGAAAGATATCCTTTATTTAACCAAGTGTTGGAGTTTTATTCACACCAGTCCCATGACTGACCCTGAGTTTATTTTGTTTTGTTTCCCCTAAACTCTTGGGTGCCTAAATTTTTACGGGCAGTCAAGTAGTCGGGATTTTACAGATACACTTGGAGAGCTTGGAGCAGGAGGCTTCAGGATTATAGCTATTATTATTCCGCTGTGTTGTTAAGTGTTGTACTTTGAAATGGTATGCATATACGAGTACTGATTGTATTTCAAAGTTATGTTATATTTTATTCGTTCCGCTGTGAGATTCGTGTTTACTCTGATGATGTAAGTTCTTCTTCTTCTTCTATTCTATTAGTTCTATCTTTTCTTCCTCACCCTCTACTTTCTTTCACTAACGTCTCGGAATTTTCGACTCTCGAGGAGTCGAAAATTTCCAGTCGTTACACCTGCCTCGGTATTTAATTTTCTGAATTGTTTTATATAAATTTCTGAAAGTTCTGAGGGCCATAACTTCTTCATACGAAGTCCGATTTTCGAAAACTTGAACTCTATTCCAAGCAGAATTTCGAGACGAATGCAATGGCTTAACCGGTTTCCCTTAATTCTCACTTTAACAATTAAGTATTCTTAAATTTGTTAATTTAAATATTTAAAATTACGGGGTATTACATCTCACCTCCTTAAAGGATTTCGCCCCCGAAATCTCCAAGTTAAGGAGAATGTATATCCTACCATCCAATCATCCATCTACTCAACCATCAAACATAGGCATCCATTGTCCTTACAAGGTTTATAATGCTGTATGAACATATGCAAAAAGTGTGTGTATATGTTCCTTATCCAATGCAAAAATCAGGCGGTCTATTGATTCAGTTGACCTCCTTAATGCAAATCATGATAGTGCCATGCGTCCATTATGTATGCGAAAGAATCCTAACGATACATATTATTTCTACATGTGTGCACAGTCGTTCATCAAAATGCAGCATCCTTATGATAACACAACCATTATATATCCATTAATTAAATATGCACACATATTTATATGCAATATGAAAGTGACTGAGCCAATCTAGTGCCTAATGTGTGTGTAAATGCATCCACGAGCAACCACTGGCAACCATTTGCATCCATTTGCATCCACCAAACATAACATGTCTCAAACACATGATTACAACCATAGGGTTTTTCCTAACTGAAGATCGAAGATATCATTGCAAAGACATACTAAATGATAGGACAAGTATCAACAAAGCGGTAGAAAAAGGAGAAGTTAAAAATCTCGTCCTCCGTTTCTCAAGTCGCGTCCCCTTGATCATCTCCCCATTCCACTTTGACCAACTTGACCTCTCTGTTGGGTAGCTATAATACCTTCGTCCCAAGGATGCATGTAAGAGCTCGTCTAATCGTGGCATCTCACTCTACTTCCACTTCTCTAAGCATGCTCGGCTCCATTACTTCCACGGTATCTTGTAACACTTCTGCAAATGCGATACATGAAACATGTCATGAACATCACTAAGCTCGTTGCCTCTTCTCATGTCCCTCCAAAATCTAGGATACATAACCTCAAAAGATCTTCAAGGATTCTATTCATCCCTCTCTGTCCGTCCATCCGTATGTGGATGATAAGCGATACTCGTACTTGCCGCCTTTTGCATATAACCTTTTCCTCTTGCACCGAAAACTGCCCCAAGCCCTGTCCCGCAAGCACCGGTATACATTGTGAATGGCTTACTTCCATCTAGCAAAACTAAAACTGGAGCTATCACCAAAACCCTCTTCAAACGTTGGAAAGCATCGTCATAGTCAACATCCCAAGCAAAAGTCAAGTTTTTCTTCGTTAACCGAGTAAGTGAGGCTGATATCTTCGCGAACTCCTTAATGAACTTCCTATAATAGCCCGCCAGTCCTAAAAAGCTTCTTATTTCTGTTGCATTCTTAGGAATCATCCAATCTTGGATTGCCACCACCTTTGCGGGATCCATAGCTATCCCCATTCTGAAATGCTCCTTCTTATGAACCCCTTCAATCAACTCTCTCATTTGCTTACTGAGTTCTCCTCTCTCTCTCTCGGAGCGATGTGGCGTACTGGTAACGCAACTGGCTTTGCATTATCTATTAGGTATATATGAAAGTCTATCTTGCGCCTCGGGGGTAAACCCCGAACTTCATCGAAGACCTCACCATATTCACGAACCACACGAACAAATTCCAAATCATCGTTGGACGCGTCAAGAGATTCTAGGTAGCTAAGCATCACTGGACCTCTAGGGTCACAAGAAATATCAAGGGTCTCTCTACAACGAGTCAACAATCTAACTATCCTTCTTTCACAGTCTAGGATGGCACCTTATCCAGCTAGCCAACCCATGCCTAGAATTCAGCCATAGCCCAAGAAGCCAAGAACGAAGGCGTTGCATTCAAACCCAACGCCCAAGATAGACACTCTCAAATCCCGACAAATCATCGAAAGATGAGCCGAACCACCAATAGGATTTGAGACTACTATGGGATCTGTAACTAGACTAGTATTTAGGTGCAGTGTTTTCAACTGACAAAGCAGATACAAACGGGTGTGAAGTGTCAGAATTCAAACAAGGTTCGAACAGGATGATCAAAAAGAAAAACCAAACTTCCAACCAAGATATTTCTACCTCTATCAGGTATGCCAGCCGTAAGGGAACGCTTCTGCCCTCCAGAAGATCCTGTACTTTGCCCTTACCTTTGCCTTTTGCTTCTTTGGACGATCCTAATAAGATGTCATATTTCTCCGTAACGATAACAACTACTCTTCTTCTTCTTTCCAACGTCTTTATTTACGTACTCAGGTATTTCACAAATGTGGCCCTTCCTTTTCTCTTGGCCCCTTGTTATCCTTACCGCCTTTCTTTGGATCTACTTTCTTATCGTGTGTACTATCCATGTCTCTCCTGCACGTTCTCCATTCGTGACCTCCAACCAAAATGAGGTTTCGTCCTTCATTAACCAAGTGGCTAATTGAACCTTCCTCCCATCGTCCATCTTAAAGGTACCAACAAGTCCTCCGCTTCCTTCTAGCTTTGATAAACGTCCCAGTCTCATGAAGCGGTTTTCCGCCCATCGTACGAAAGTTCTTATATATGTTAGAAAATGCGTTTATACATGGAGGAAGAAATTCAAAAAAGGAAAGAGGAAGAGATTCAAAACGGAGAATCAAAGGAAAGATATATGGCTCTTAGGGGTTATGTTTTTAAAACAAACTTTTCTCTTGAAAGTACTCTCCTTAAAACATACTTTTGAAAGTATTTCTTTATAAAATGCTTTTGAAAAACAGTTTTTTAAAATCTCTTATCTGTTCTGTTAACCTTCAACTCTGATACCACGTGTAACATCCCACGTCTGTTAATGTCACTCTCAAAGGGAATGCATTAACTTTCATGGAGTATTATTGGTGAATAGAACAGAATATAACAAGACAGATACATATACTGGTACTTGAAAATTTTGAAACAACTTTTATTGCAGTGGAGAAATAGTTTGGTTGCAATAACATCATAAACCAACATAAAAACCAAGTACACTTAGTAACCATCTTGACAAATTATTTTCTGAGTACATAAAGTAAAAAAGCATAACCCTAACATAAGTAGCCATAAAAGAGATGAGCTGAACTTTACTTTCAGCAATCCAAGCACTTCCAAAAGAGAGAGGAAGATCCAGATCAAGCTCCACTAGTACTAGTCCCACCCTGAGAACCTGGGGGGCGGGGGAGGGGGGAAGGAAGAAAAGAGGCAAAAATAAAGGGGGTCAGACATGAAGTCTGGCGAGTACCATAACTTTAACAATATAATTATTAAAGTAATTAGGATAATGCATAAACTGGTAAAACAAGGAATGACTGTGAAGCAAGTGGGCAAGACAAAACAAACAAGAGGAATATTCTGGCATTAATCTCGCTCCTAATCACTATAGGATAATTACTATACTGCACCATTACTAGTCACCCTAAAAATCGATCCTGTCTACTGAACAAAATAATAATAATGGTAGTGTCGTGTACCCCTAGTTGTCTTCATAGGTGCCGCCTGCTCCTATTTCCACTAGTTGTACCCACTACCCTCCCTATTCTAATTACAATATTTATTCATAATGTGGTAGTTGGACTCCTAGGTGTCTTCATAGGTGCCGCCGGCTCCTATCTCTGCTAGTCGTACCCACTACCTACCCCATTCGATCGGCTCCCTAACTCGTAGATACCCATGCTGGTCCCACAGTGGGATGTATCACTCCCCAAAGTGGCAACCCGATACCACTAAAGATGCACAGCTTATATCTACACGATGCAACGTTTTACCTACCAGCCCGGGCCCATGCACGCACATGACCCCGTTGGACTTGCGTTGCCACCATTAACCCGTTTTGACCTCTTACGATCAAACCCAGTAAGCGTGTCCCGTCCTCGATCTAACTCGAGCTCACAAAGATACTTAATGGGTTACTGGTTTGAAATGGGTCCCCCATGCTTGATACAAGCTTTCCACCTATGCTTGGTCCCCACTAGAATTTTCCACTTAACCCTTTCTTATTCATGTCTTCTTACATGTTTCAATTTGGTTAAGTGTCTCTAATCGTATTTCACATGTCTCCCATGTCATCCAAATAACCCCCATGTCCCACCACATGTCTATCTTGGTTAAGTGTTAATGATTATATCCCACATGTCACCCATGTTACCCACTTATCAAATCAACATGTGTTATTGGTTAAGCTTATCTTAACCCTATCCGCTTATCAGATCAATATATATATATATATTTGGTTAAGCTGGTCTTAACCCTATCCACTTATATATTATTAGCTAAGTTGGTCTTAACCCCATCCACTTATCAGATCAAAATGTATTATTTGTTAAGTTTGCCTTAACCCTTTCCACTTATCAGATTAATATATATATTATTGGTTAAGCTAGACTTAACCCTACCCACTTATCAAATCAATATATATTATTGGTTAAGTAGGTCTAACACTACCTACTTATCAGATTGTTGGTTAAGCTGTTCTTAACCCTATCCACTTATATATTATTGGTTAAGCTGGTCTTAACCCTACCTACTTATCAGATTATTGGTTAAGCTGGTCTTAACCTTATCCACTTATCAGATTATTGATTAAGCTGGTCTTAACCCTATCCACTTATCATGTTATGTATCATATATATATATATATATCATATAACATGTTTTACTTAATTTATGATTAAGTACATCTTAGTTCACAAATACATTGGTTAAGAGAATAACTCCCTAAGTTCAACCCCGAAGACCGAAATCAACATCAGATTGGTACTTAGAGAATTACTCCACTCAACCAAACTTCTGTTTGTCATTCATATTCGTCTTTGATCAGCATTAATTAATTATTAATGCACAGACGTCCCACATTAAGTCGATTACTTGTGGCCGCTGGATATGCCGGGTGGTTCCGGGCAGACTTCCACCACAAGCCAGACTTAACCTCGTGTCTGAGCATCTTTTAATTATGCCTACGACCTCTCACATTAGACTATCGTTTGTGGTTGCTGGATGTGCCGGGCGGGTCCGGGCAGTCTTATACCACAAACGAGTCTAACCTCGTGTCTTAGGCGTTTATTACGCATTTAACTTATGCCTTTGACCTCTCACATTAGACTACCGTTTGTGGTTGCCGGATTTACCGGGCGGGTCCGGGCAGTCTTACACCACAAACGAGTCTAACCTCGTGTCTTAGGCATTTATTATTACATATTATTATTCGACCCCAATTTGAATTAATATCTCCATTTCAAATTGTCAATAACTTCCAAATTAATCTATGTCCATAATTGTCACCTAAATTATGTCCATAATTTCTATGCATATAAATTAGGCCAATTAATGTCTCAAATTTATTATATGCTTTTAAGCCATTTTTATGCCAATTCACAATATTAATATTTAATACTTTCCCATTGCCCTCGCGTCGTTCGCACGTTTAATATGAAATATGTTAGACCCGCAAATAGTCTAACTCATAAAAAGAAAAGAAACATCACAACTCGCATAGCACATAAAAATAGATCTAACTTGCAAATAGGAATTATAACATAAATTCGCATAACCAATAATTTGCATAGACAATGGTCATATAGAATCATATATTTGCATAAACTACCATGGATCTAAATATAGATCTAAACATGAAATTGTGAACTTGCATATATAAATTATGGGTCTCACTTAACTTGCATATGTGAATATAATTTTCAACCAAAAATGTGAATATAGTTTTTCACCTAAACTTGCATATGGATTTCTACAACTTGCGTATGGATTTACCACATGTTTTTGCATATAAACTAGAATATGTATATACTTGATTCACATATAAACTTGTGTACAATTCACATATAGACTTGCATAAGATTCATATTCAAACTAACATACAATTTAACATCCCAAACTTGCATAAAATTCACATACGAATTAGCATATGATTTAACATCCAAACTTGCATAAGATTCACATATGAATTAACATATGATTTAACATCCCAAACTTGTATAAGATTCACATATAAATTAACATATGATTTAACATCCCAAACTTGCATAAAATTCACATATGAATTAACATATGATTTAACATCCCAAACTTGCATAAAATTCACATATGATTTAACATCCCAAACTTGCATAAAATTCACATATGATTTAACATATGATTTAACATCCCAAACTTGCATAAAATTCACATATGAATTAACATATGATTTAACATCCCAAACTTGCATAAAATTCACATATAAAATGAATCAAGTTAAATATGAAATAGATCTACCAACATAAGATAACAAAGTTAAACAACATCACGTGATTCAACAGACATGTTCTCATAATCCAATTACAACCCATCATAATTAATTTATTAATTATATTGTGAAAGAAATAGTACTCACAAAGATAGGTTAGAGAAGAGAATGATTTGTTTGTCTTTTGAATTACAATTCTGACTTGCTAATCCCTAAGCTTTAGGAAGGAGAACTATCCTAGCAGCAGCATGGTGGCCAAGAGACAAATTTTGTTTTTGTTTAGGGTTTGAGTCTAGGTACTCTTCTATAGAAGTTTAAATCAACCTAAGCCGTTAGATAAACCTAGGACCAATCAAAGCCATTCAAACCTAAGATAACCAACCAGAACTTGCCACATAAGCCCTAATGAGTCAGAAAATCGTCACACAAAGAAACACGTCAGGTTTCAGATCTGGCCCGAGGGAGAGGTCGACCTGTATATAGGGAGGTCGACCCCCTGGTTGACTCCCTGGTCGACCTGGCCTGGGGTAGGTCGACCCTCAGGTCGACCTGCCTTGGTATTTAATTTTTTGAGATGTTTTATTTAAATTTCTGAAAGTTCTCAGGGCCATAACTTCTTTATACGAAGTCCGATTTTCGAAAACTTAGACTCTATTCCAAGCAGAATTTCGAGACGAACGCAATGGCGTAACCCGTTTCCCCTAATTCTCACTTTAACAATTAATTATTCTTAAATTTGTTAATTTTAATATTTAAAATTACGGGGTGTTACATTCACCCTATAAGCCATTTGGCCAATCCTTTATGTTACGGGAAATGACCCTACAAACCTTGGCGCCAATTTCCCTACAGACCCAAAGCGAATCACATTCCTCAAAGGTGATAACTTGATGAAAACCATGTCTCCCACCTCAAACTGAATATCAATCCTTCTCTTATCTGCGTAGGAATTCTGCCTGTCCTGAGCTATCTTCATGCGTCTGCGGATGAGATCAATTTTCTCGGAAGTTTCTCTAATCATTTCAGGACCAAGTAGAAGCCTATCTGTAGTCTCCCACCAACAAGTCAGTGATCTACAAGGTCGACCGTACAATGCCTCGAAGGGTGCCATGTCAATACTAGCTTGATAACTGCTGTTATAGGTGAACTCAAAGGAAGATGCTTCTCCCATGTCCCTATGAATTCTGGGATAAACAGACTTAAAAGATACTCAAGAACTCTATTCACCCTTTCCGTCTGTCCATCGGTCTGAGGGTGATAAGCGGTACTCAAACACAACTATGTACCTAATGCCTCCTGCAAGCTCCTCCAAAACTCACTAGTGAATATGGGGTCACGATCAGTTACTATGCTGGAAGGTACTCCATGTAGACGGACTATCTCACGAAGATAAACTGATGCCAACCATGTTGTCGTTCTCTTACTCTTAACAGGAATGAAATGGGCGCTCTTAATAAGCCTGCCAACTATTACCCAAATAATGGTGTTGCCTTTCCTTGATCTAGGTAAACCATCAATGAAATCCATAGAGACGCTCTCCCACTTCCATTGTAGGACCTCCAAAGGATGAAGTAAACCGTCGGGCTTCCTTTGCTCATCTTTGACTTGTTGGCAAAACAAAATCGAGAAACAAACTATGCTACATCTTTCTTCATCCCAGCCTAAAAGAAAACCCTCTTTATATCTTTATACATCTTATCACTGCCTAGATGGATAGTCATCCTAAAATGATGGGATTCCACAAGGACTGTCTTCAATAGACTCCCAACTTGGGGAACACAAAGTCTTCCATCTTATCGCAACCACCCTCTATCATCCATGGAATATCTACTGAGGTGACTAGAAGTCTCCCCTCAACTGAGTATATCCAAGATGTATGTTATTTGTGGGTCCTCACGCTGTAAAGTTCCTATCTGATCCATAAGAGTAAGTTGCACCTCTAAGGATGCCAATAAACCAGGTATAAGATCCGTAGATGGTCAAAAATCAAAGGTCGATATGTACTCCAAGCTCCACCTCTCTACGAATAGTGGACTCAAAGTCATCCTCTGCCTACTCAACACATCCTCTACCACATTACCCTTTCCAGGGGTATAAGTAATCTCGAAATCATAAGACGCTAGGAACTCCATCCATCTCTGTTGCCTCAAATTGAGATCCTTCTGCCAGAACAGATACTTGAGAGATTTATGATCGGTATATAGGTCAAATTTCTCTCCAAGTAGATAATGACGCCAAGTCTTAAGCGCGAATACTATGGAAGCTAGCTCTAAATCATGAGTAGGGTAGTTCTTCTCGTGAACTCTCAAATGTTTACCACCGTAACATACTATCCTTCCCTCTTACATCAACACGACACCAAGACATGTGCCACATGCATTAGTATATACTGTGAACACCTTGTTCCCGTTAGGTAAAGTTAAGACTGAGGCTGTTGTCAGAGCCCTCTTCAATTGCTGAAAAGCATCCTCATAGTCAAGATCCCAATAAAAGGTTAAATTTTTCTTCGTTAGTCAAGTGAGTGGGGCTGATATCTTTATGAAGTCCTTAATGAACTTCCTATAATTGCCCGTTAAACCGAGAATGTAACACACTGCATTTTTAACTCAAGATAATAAATAAGGATAACTTAAATAAATATTCAGAATTAAGTAAAACGGACTGCGCATTGCATCCTACTCAAAATTCTGGTCAAGATAGACACTTGGTTTGCGTAAAATGGACATTGTATAAAGAAGTTATGAGCATTAGAAGTTTGTATACATATAAGGAGCGTATATGTATATATGTATTAAATAAATATATCCAAAAAATTCAAAAATCAGTTCAAAAATAAAAAATCATGAGTAGGAGAAGCTGGAGGGAAATTAGACCGTTGGGGGTCGACCTAGGGGTCGACCCACCAACAGGGGGGTCGACCTAGGGGTCGACCTACCCGTGGATCTGGAAAGTTCTTTTCTAACATGGACAATTTTGATTTTTTTAAATTAAATCTGAGGGTCCTGGTTCCTCCGCTACACCTATAAATAAGACCCTAGACCTAATCCAAAACTTCATAATTTGACGGCTACGCTGGAGCTCTGCCATTACTCTCTTCCTCTCTCTCCTCAAATTATACTCAGAAATTTAGTTTATAAATTAGAAAATCTTAAATTAAGATCTGGAGGGAAGAGATTTATATATTTTTTAGGCGTTCAGAATTACGTGAAAAGCAAGGTAGCGTTCCGGATCCAATCTATTCAATTTTTCCGCCTCTTTCCTTCCCCTTTCTCTTTTAGTAAAAAATAGTAAATCCATGATCATTAGGTTTTGAATTCAATTAGGGGGAAATCATGGAAGATTAGACCTGGACCAAATCCAGAATTTGGAAAGCTTATGAGATGAGTGGATTTAAGCCATATTATTTTAGATAATGGTACATGATCGTTTAGCATTCCCCTTTTTATTAATTGTGAAATTGCCAGATTAATTATAAATTGCTGTTGTAATGAGTTGAAATGATAATATGAATATGTCAGGAAATTCCTATGTTGAATTGGCTAAAGTATTGAATGTTTACATGTTGGAGAAAATAAACTTGTTAGGATATGAATAGGCAATTTAGTAATTGTAAATACATGATTTACTGGTGGCATATTATTGAGTAATTGACTTGTAACTTGCTAGATCTGAACAATTACCCGATTAAATGCTTACATGTCAAAAGTTAGAATTAAATATGTGTTAAAAAGGACATGCATCAAAATATAGGCTTAACTTGACGTCATGTAAATTGGATTACAGTAAACATATGAAGAGGATAACATGCCAAAAAAATTTACATGGAAAAAAGAGGATAACTATTAAAATATGAACATGCCTAAATACACAGTAATTTGGAACTGTAACGCCTTAGACACGAGGTTAGATTGCACTTGTGATAGAAGTCTACCCGGACTTGCTCGGCATATCCAGCATTCACAAGTGGTAAATCTAATGTGAGAGGTCTAAGTGCATAACTAAAAATGGTGCTAAGGCACAAGGTTAAGTTGACTTGCGATAGAAGTCTGCCCGGACCCGCCCGGCAAATCCAACATCCATAAGTGTAGGCTTGATGTGAGAGGTCTGGGCATATGTATGTACATATATATAAATATATGTATATAATAAGATACGAATAAATGGCAATGATGGTAATCAAATGTCTAACTCAGAAAATAAGAAAGGAAGGGATGTAATGAACTGAGTTAGTGTGATGAGAAGGAAAAGTGATGTATTTCCCAAAATGACCTATTTCTGAGAACGTGGTTGCAAGTAAGCCACAGTAAATAAAGTAAGAAAAGTGAAGAAATTACTTGCTACCACGAATTTAGATGGGAATATGTTATGAAAATAAATCATTGATTCCTTCTATCAAATTGATAAGGTGCACGAAGTGTTTTCCTTAATATAATAAGGATTATATATTACGGTGAATGAAAAATAATGGTTTACATCAGTAAATGGTTTAAAAAGGGGGATGATAATAACCTATTATAAATAAATAACATTAATGAAAATGTTGTATAATAGGTAGACTTGTCCTAGGGACAAGTGAATATTATAACTTAGGTTATAATAAACTAGTAAGGGAATGGGATAACTGGTGAATTGAGTTAAGGGACACTTAATTGTAAAATAAGTAATCAGTAAAGGGGAAAACCTGAAACCAGTTAATAAATGGGGGAAAATATATTGTACTTAATTATAAATTAAGTAATCCGTAAACTTGGAGGTTTGAAACCCGTTGATAAGAATAACATGTTAAGACTTGTCCTAGGGACAAGGGGAAATTATAACATAGGTTATAATAAATGGGAAGAGAAACTTATTAATGGGCCTTAGTTAATAGAACTAAGTTAATAAGTAAACAACGATAAGTTGTATGGACGATGTAAAGTGGAATGGTGATTAGTTGAGAAAGGATGAGGAAAACTTATGAAATGAAATAAGTTATATTTAATCATAAATGGTAAGTGACATGTTAAGTAAAACATGTTATTGTAATGATGAAATCAAACAAGAATATAAAATAGATTGTGGATTATAGACCTTGGGCCACAATCTAGAGAATTACATGTAGTGGGCTTATTAATAAACTTAAATTGGTTAAGTTATAATTGAAATTAATAAGCAAGAGGAACTTGGTCACTGATGAAGAATTCAATGTGAATGGGAATAACCAAGTTAAAAGGAAACCTAGTAAGGAAAAGCAAGCGTGTAAAAGAATGTTTAGGCATAAGGTCTAACAACATATTATAGAGAGACGCTTGGACCACTCTATATGTTTCAGGGTGAATAACACAACGGGGTAGACCATCAGATGTTATAAGGCACGAGGGGAGCGTACATTCATATGATTGTTCTGACAGCTCCAAAGGACTGGAAGGGGAAGCACGTGGCTTCTTGAGGTACTTAAGGTGCTCCTAGTAGTCCTCTGTGCGGTGACAGATGTCTTAGGCTGTGCTCGCAGAGGTTGGGTCTGGGCGTAACTACTAGGTGAGTGGGCCTTGACTACATAAGTAGCTATGCAGTCAGAATGCTATGACGCGGTGACACCAGGGTGATTCGGCGGTTGCCTCAATGGGGAGGCGGAGGGTCACGACCAACAAGGATGGTAGATCATCCGATACCCATCATCGGCAACCAGTGGGATGCGGAAATACTATAGCTAAACCTAAGATACCATTCACCCTTCACTATCGGGGTAAGGAGTTGCGGGGAGACGCCAAATGAATGTTTAGATTGTTTGTTATTAGGTGCAGTCGCTTAGCTCTTGTAGTCTTTAGTAGTTGACGGAGGGGCCGAGGTAGGGCCATAGCCATCGTGAAAACAAACCTTAGGTATATCTGTATTTAGAGGCTCTTTAAAGACGGGCCAATACAGAAATGGAAAAGCTCTCGACCGAGTTCCGTGTTTCTTGTATCGCCCTGCCATGGAACTCGGTGCACATTAGAGGATGTGCGATTGAGGCATCGAGCTACAATTGAAGATACATATGGTGGACAGTATAGATACATGCATGTCGGCTCTGGGTGGTGTATCGTAGGCTTGAGGGCATTACTCCGGTATGAATTCGGATTCGAACAAAGGTGGCAGTCCGTACGTTGACATAGCATAGTATTGACAGATATATGTGGAACGTAATATTATTATCCGTACGTCACTACGGCGTAGGATGAGGGACTGCGTTTATTTCAATGGTGTTATGGTGGAGACCGTGCTAGTGGGGTACCATGGTGTGTACCTCAATATTGGGGGTAGCTACATATATACTATATTAGGTTAATCCACTGGGAAGTAAATAGGTACGACGTATGTGTAAGCCTTGGGTGCTGATAACCCAAGTAACCTAATAAATAAGATAACATGATTGAACAGTATATGTAGGATTGTCCAAAGTGTATAGTTTAGATCCAGTCAGCAGAACTTATGTTCTGACCCCCTCCTCATAACATACTCGTAGGTTAGATTTGTGTCAGAGACATGATAATTTGGATACTGGTTAGGCAGTTTTAATAATACGGTAAGGCTATGTTTTGATTATACTATATTTTATCCATTCCGCTATGAGATATTTTCTGAGCTTTGACATATTTTATGTCCCTGTCTTTTCTGTAGGATACCAGAGCAAACCAATCCGAGTTTCGATGGACTAGAATTTTAAAAAAAAAATCTGTCTGTCGGAATTTGGGTTGTTACATCTGGTATCAGAGCTTAGGTTTAGGATTCCTATGTAAATAGTGAGTGAACGTATTTGTATTTTTAAAAATATAAATATATATTATATATACCTAGATCCATAGAGGAACCCACTAAATAGAAAGAGCATGATATGATAAGAAATGGTATGTTGTTTTGTACACTAAAGGAATGAATAAGGAAATCTGAGACCCTTAGGTAATTTGGGTGGAGAATGTACAATATACTTTATATGGAAGGAAAGTGAATCTCATATGATTAGTATTTTGGGTTAGTGGGTTTGGTAGTAAACCTTATAGATTGGAACAGGTTAAAAAGAGAAAAATGGATTAGGAAAATATATAGTTGAGAGAATTGACCTGGGGGGAGGGTGTCTAAGAAAGCCTAGAAAAGAAATTGGAAACTTGCTTTGAGTCTAACTCGATTATTAGCTTTTAAGAACTTGAAATTATAAAAGTTTTGGGAAAATGATTTATGATGTTTTCAAGTTTTAATCTTAAAAGTTAGAGTTTTAAATATGTAAAGTTTACATATTGTGTTTTAAAGTAAAATGGGGTATATTTTGTAAATAGTGATTTCTTGCAAACTTCATCTAAAGTAAAATTCTCTCAGTAAAAGGTGCATATTATAAGAGCATGTATAGCTTGCTAGTTTTCTAGTTATATTTCATAACAAGAAGTTTTATAAAAGAAAGATTTGAAATCTCTATTCTTATGATAAATCCTTTTTGATAAATTATTTTTAACAAGAGGATTTTGTTGGGTGGACAAAATAAGTCGTAGAAATTAGGAGTAGAGTAGATGTTTTCACCTTGTAGCAAAGGTACTAAACCGACCTTATAGGTAATAACCAGTCATAAACCCGATTGAGGAATAGTTGCCCTTATCTACTCCAGTTTTTGTGAATTGAAAAAAATGAATGAATGATTTGCATTTTTTTAAGATGACATGTTTTTGTGGTTTGGCAAAAGTAAGTTTTCATGAGGAAAATGAAATTTGACACTTTTGAATTTTTGGAAGAAAATTTAAATGAATAAGAAAAGCCAAACCGTGTTTTAAAAGTATGGAGTAGGTAAGGGTTTATACCTAGGGAAGATGGGAAAAGTTTTGGGGCTATAAAGTAAATAGCGAAATGTATCTTGGAATAATGGTGAGTTCCTGTAAATGCCTAAGCATTGACTAGCCTAGGGTGTTGCTTGGAATAATTATTGATACACAACTAGGACTAGTAGCGACTACTAGATAGAAAAGGGCAAGTAAGTGTTTAGATCCCGTTGCTAATTTTCATGTTAGGGGTAAAACCCGTTATCGCATTTCTGTTGGGATCATTCTGTTATTTTTTTGGATTGTTAGGGTGACACCTAAACCTATCGTGGATCCCTTAGTTTGGATTTTTCTGTCTGAGGGGGGCATAGTCCCGAGATTCTTAGCTCTTAGTAGTAGATGTGTAGGGTGTCTTTTTATTAGTTGGAAGACTATAAGCTTATTTAAATTTAAACTAAGATCAAATGATTAAATAAGCTAAGAAAAGAGAAAAGGTACAACTAAGAAGGAAACAACAAATTCAGCAAAGCAACAAACATGATAAATTATGAGAAAAGATGGACGAAGATAAAAATTTCCAAGATAAGATGAAAAAGAAAATCAGTAACCAAAGAAAATTTTCTTATGTGTGCTGTTCTTGGATAGGAAAATAGGAGATTCTATATAATAGTTTCATAAAATCCAGGTATGGTGGGAAAAAGGTATATAAAAGAAAAATGGAAGATGTGAAATTTTTCGTTTTCAAACTTTTTGCAACATAAGAAATCGAATTTAGAAAATTAGATTTTTATGAAATTCGAAATATAAAGTTGGTTATTTGGATTATAGATGCAACAATTGGATGAACTACGCTCTTACTTAGTAAGAGTGTGGGAAAAATTCGATGAAAAAGTATTTTGATTTTCAAAATAGTGCATTCATGTAGAACTGCCAGTATATTTAGGATGTGAGCATCATATTTTAAAAGGATTTTTGAAAAGTTTACATACACATAGGAGGTACCTATTAGGCATACATGAATTATTGTGTTGTACTTCACTTTGCACAAGCGCACAATGGTTGCAAAAATTGGATGCACACATGTTGGATGTATATTATGCGAGGGGTTAGTTGATTTTACCCTTATCAAATATCGGGCACGAAATTTCCAAAGGGTGGGAGAATGTAATACCCCGCATTTCTAACTCAAGATAATAAATAAGGATAACTTAATTAAATATTCAGAATTAAGTAAAACGAACTACGCCATTGCGACCATCTCGAAGTTTTGGTCAATATAGACACCTGGTTTGCGTAAAACGGACAACATATGAAGAAGTTATGAGCATTAGAAGTTTGTATACATATAAGGAGCTTATATGTATATATATATATATTAAATAAACATATCCAGAAAAAACAAAAATCATTTCAAAAATCAAAATTCACAAGCGGGAAAAGCTGGAGGGAAATTAGACCGTTGGGGGTCGACCGACCAACAGGGGGGTCGACCTAGCGGTCGACCCACCTGTGGATCTGGAAAGTTCTTTTCTGATGTGGGCGATTCTGATTTTTTTAAATTAAATCTGAGGGTCTTGGTTCCTCCTCTACACCTATAAATAAGAACTTAGACCTAACTCTAAACTTCATAATTTGGCAACTAAGATGGAGCTCTGCCATTACTCTCTTCATCTCTCTCCTCAAATTATATCCAGAAATTTAGATTTATAAATTAGAAAAATCTTAAATTAAGATCTGAAGGGAAGAGATTGATGTTTTTTACGCGTTCATAATTACGTGAAAAGCAAGGTAACGTTCCAGATACAGTCTATTCAATTTTTCCTCCTCTTTCTTTTCCCATTCTCTTTTAGTAAAAATAGTAAATCTGTGATCATTAGGTTCTGAATTCAATTAGGGGAAAATCATGGAAGAATAGACCTGGACCAGATCCAGGATTTGGAAAGCTTACGAGCTGAGTGGATTTAAGCCATATTATTTTAGATAATGGTACATAATCGTTTAGCATTCCCCTTTTTATTCATTGTGAAATTGCCAGATTAATTATAAATTGTTGTTGTAATGAGTTGAAATGATAATATGAATATGTCAGGAAATTCCTATGTTGAATTGGCTAAAGTATTGAATGTTTACATGTTGGAGAAAATAAACTTGTTAGGATATGAATGGCCAATTCAGTGATTGTAACTCCATGATTTACTGGTGGCATATTATTGATTAATTGACTTGTAACTTGCTAGATCTGAACAATTACCTGATTAAATTCTTACATGTCAAAAGTTAGAATTAAATACGAGTTAAAAAGGACATGCACCAAAATATAGGCATAACTTGATGACATGTAAATTGGATTACAGTAAACATATGAAGAGGATAACATGCCAAGCAAATTTACATGGAAAAAAGAGGATAACTATTAAAACATGAACATGCCTAAATACACAGTAATTTGGAACTGTAATGCCTTAGACACAAGATTAGAATGCACTTGTGATAGAAGTCTGTCTGGACCCGCCCGGCATATCCAGCATTCACAAGTGGTAAACGTAATGTGAGAGGTCTAAGTGCATAACTAAAAATGGTGCTAAGGCATGAGGTTTAGTCAACTTGTGGTAGAAGTCTGCCCGGACCCGCCCGACAAATCCAGCATCCACAAGTGTAGGCTTAATATGAGAGCTCTAGGCATATGTATGTACACACACAGATATATATATATATATATATATATATATATATATGTATATAATAAGATATGAATAAATGGCAATGATGGTTATCAAATGTCTAACTCAGAAAATAAGAAAGGAAGGGATGTAATGAACTGAGTTAGTGTGATGAGAAGGAAAAGTGGTGTATTTCCCTAAATGACCTATTTCTAAGAACGTGGTTGCAAGTAAGCCGCAGTAAATAAAGTAAGAAATGTAAAGAAATTACTTGCTACCACGAATTTAGATGGGAATACGTTATGAAAATAAATCATTGATTCCTTTTATCAAACTGATAAGGTGCATGAAGTGTTTTCCTTAATATAATAAGGAATATACATTACGGTGAATGATGAATAATGGTTTACATTAGTAAATGGTTTAAAAACGGGAATGATAATAACCTATTGTAAATATATAACATTAATGAAAATGTTGTATAATAGGTAGACTTGTCCTTGGAACAAGTGAATATTATAACTTAGATTATAATAAACTAGTAAGGGAATGGGATAACATGTGAATTGAGTTAAGGGACACTTAATTGTAAATTAAGTAATCAGTCAAGGGGAAAACCTGAAACCAGTTAAGAAAAGGGGGGAAATATATTGTACTTAATTACAAATTAAGTAATCCATAAACTTGGAGGTCTGAAACCCGCTGATAAGAATAACATATTCAGACTTGTCCTAGGGACAAGGGGAAATTATAACATAGGCTATAATAAATGGGTAGAGAAACTTATTAATGGGCCTTAGTTAATAGAACTAAGTTAATAAGTAAACAACGATAAGTTGTTTGGATGATGTAAAGTGGAATTATGGTTAAATGAGAAAGGATGAGGAAAACTTATGAAATGAAATAAGTTATATTTAATCATAAATGGTAAGTGACATGTTAAGTAAAACATGTTATTGTAATGATGAAATCAAACAAGAATATAAAATAGATTGTGGATTACAGACCTTGGGCCATAATCTGGAGAATAACATGTTGTGGGCTTATTAATAAACTTAAATGGGTTAAGTTATTATTGAAATTAATAAGCAAGAGGAACTTGGTAACTGATGAAAAATTCAATGTGAATGGGAATAACTAAGTTAAAAGGAAACCTAGTAAAGAAAAGCAAGCGCGTAAAAGAATCTTTAGACATAGGGTCTAATAACATATTAAAGAGAGGCGCTTGGACCAGTCCGTACGTTTGAGGGTGAATAACCCAATGTGGTAGATCATCGAGGTGTTATAAAAGCACGAGGGGAGCACATATTCATCTGATTGTTTTGACGGCTCCAAAGGACTGGAAGGGGAAGCACGCAGCTTCTTGAGGCACGTAAGGTGCTCCTAGTAGTCCTTTGTGCGATGACAGATGTCTTAGGCTATGCTCGCAGAGGTTGGGTATGCGCGTAACTACTAGGTGGGTGGGCCTTGACTGCAAAAGTAGATATGCAGTCAAAATGTTGTGACGCGGTGACACCAGGGTGATTCGGCGGTTGCCTCAATGGGGAGGCGGAGGGTCACGACCAACAAGGATAGTAGATCGTTGGATACCCGTCATCGACAGCTATTGGGATGCGAAAATACTAGAGCTAAACCCAAGATACCATTCACCCTTCACTATCGGGGTAAGGGGTTGAAGGGAGAAGCCAAATGGATGTTTAGATTGTTTGTTATTAGGGTCAGTCGCTTAGCTCATGTAGTCTTTACTAGTTGAGGGAGGGGCCGAGTTGGGGCCATAGCCACCGTGAAAACAGACCCTTGTTATATCTGTATATAGAGGCTCTTTAAAGACGGGCCTGTATAGATACGGAAAAGGTCCCGACCGAGTTCCGTGTTTCTTGTATCGTCCTGCCATGGAACTCAGTGCATATTAGAGGATGTGCGATTGAGGCATCGAGCTACAATTGAAGATACGTATGGTGGACAGTCTAGATACATGCATGTCGGCTCTGGTTGGTGTATCGTAGGCTTGAGAGCATTACTCCGGTATGAATTTGGATTCGAACAAATGTGGCAGTCTGTACGTCTGCGTAGCATAGTAATGATAGATATATACGTAACGTAATATTGTTATCTGTACGTCACTACGGTGTAGGATGAGGGACTGCGTATATTTCGATGGTGTTACGGTGGAGATCGTGTGAGTGGGGTACCATGGGGTGTATCTCAATATTGGGGGTAGCTACATATATACTATATTAAGTTAATCCACTGGGAAGTAAATGGGTAAGAGGTGTGTGTAAGCCTTGAGTGCTGATAACCCAAGTAACCTAATAAATAAGTTAACATGATTGAACGGTATATGTAGGATTATCCAAGGTGTATAGTTTAAATCCAGTCACTAAAACTTGTGTTCTGACCCCCTCCTCATAACAAACTCGCAGGTTAGATTTGTGGCAGAGACTTGATAGCTTTGGTACTGGTTAGGCAGTATTAATAATACGGTAAGGTTATGTTCTGATTATACTATATTTTATCCATTCCGCTGTGATATATTTTCTGAGCTTTGACATATTTTATGTCTCTGTCTTTTCGGCAGGATATAGGATACCAGAGCAAACCAATCCGAGTTTCGATGGTGCGCTCGAAGAGTCTTCAGAACCTATCCCAAATGTTGGGCATGCTCTTCTTCATTCTTTGATAATACTAGAATGTCATCCACAGAGACAACAACGAACTTATTCAGAAACTCCCGAAACACCCTACTCATTAGGTCCACAAAATAGGTGGGTGCAATCGTCAACCCAAAAGGCATGATGAGCCACTCGAAGAAACCATCTGGAGTTCTAAAAGCAGTCTTGTCTGTAGTGTCCTCGGCCACCCTCAACTGATGAAACTCCGTGGCCAAGTGTAACTGGGAGAAAACAGATGCACCAACAAGCTGGTTAAACAGATCATCTATCCTTGAATGTGGGTGCCTATTCTTCTTAGTGAGCTTATTCAACTCCCTATAATCCACACATAAGAAAAGCGAGCCATCTGCCTTAGTTGCGAAAACGACTGAAGCACTCCACTCCGATATGCTTCGCCTAAGAAACCCTTTCTCAAGTAG
The DNA here is from genome assembly GCA_030737875.1 of Allium sativum. Lineage (NCBI taxonomy): Eukaryota > Viridiplantae > Streptophyta > Magnoliopsida > Asparagales > Amaryllidaceae > Allium > Allium sativum. The sequence continues at coordinate 314,527,443 of CM060925.1, forward strand.
CTCCCCTACTTTCTTGCTGAGCTCCCTCCTTTCTCTCGGAGCCATGTGGTGCACATGCAATGCAATTGGCATTGCATTGTCCACCAAGTATATCTAGAAATCAATCTCGCTCCTTGGAGGTAATCCCCGAACCTCCTCAAAAACATCAGGATACTCATAGACCACTAGTACAGATAGTAAATCATCGAGGAAGCATCAAGCGATTCTAGGAAACTAAGCATGACAGACCCCTTAGGGTCACAAGAAATCTCGAGAGTCCTCCCATGGCAAGTCAAAAGCCTAACGACCCTCCTCTCATAGTCTAGAACGACACTATACATGGCTAGCTAATCCATCCCTAGAATCAAACCATAGCCCATGAAACCAAGCACATACGCGTTGCACTCAAACTTGACGCCTAATACAGATATTCTCAAACCCCGACAAATCACAAACAGATGAGCCGAGCCCCCAATGGGGTTTGAGACAACAATGGGATCCAAAACCATACCAGTACGAAGGTGTAGAGACTCAACCACAGAATTAGATATAAAGGAATGCAAAGCGCCATAATCAAAAAGAGTCATAACATGATGATCGAAAAGATAAATCAAACCTTCAACACAAACTTTCCTACCTCTATCCAGTACACTGGCCTCGAGAGCATGCACCTTCCCTTCAGAAGATCCTGCCCTTTGACCCTATCCTTGCTTCTTCGGGCACTCCTTAGTATAGTGTTTGACCTCACCTTCCTTCTTTTGCACTCTTTGATCAAATGACTCGTACGTCCACGGCTATGACATTTCCTCTTATCTCGAGCCTTGTCGTTCTGTTCACCCTTCTTTTGTTGTTGTTGTTGTTGTTCTTTCTTGGGCCACACTTTCTTGTTTTGTGTCTCATTAATCTTAGTCTCATTCTTTTCGCCTTTATCTTCTTCTTGCATCAATGCCATATCAACGAGTTTCTTAATAGTTGTCACCATCCGAATATGAGACATAGCCAACCCATCAAGACGTACATTTAACCCTCTTGCAAAATCAAAGCTTTCTTGTACGGGGTATTCACTAGCTCCAAACCAAACCTCGCCAATTGATTGAACTTATTGACATACTCTTTGACAGACATGCCTCCTCGCTTTAGTGCTAGAAACCTTTTCGTTTGCATACTCTCTTCTGCTTGAGAAAGAAAATTCATCTCGAATTTCTATCGGAAATCACCCCAAGTCTCAACTGGACGCCCTGTGTGCTTCACTTCCCACCAGAATAAAGCCACATCTTTCAGTTGCCAAACGACCAACTGAATCTTCCTACGGTCGTCAACCTTAAAAATCCCAAACAAATCCTCCATCTCTTTAAGCCAATTCCTTGCTTCTACAAAGGTCTCAGTTCCCCAGAAAGGTTTTCCTCCCATAGTACAGAAATCCTTGCATATCGTGGAGAAATTATCCGCTAGCGGAGGAGGAGGAGGAACAACGACTGCAGCTGGGGGAGGGGTGTCTACATGGCCTCCGGCAGGCACCATAGCCTCAGGATACCTACTGAACCAGCCCAGTAACTGAATGCCCTCGGGAATATTCGGTTCCCCAAATATGCTGAAAGGAAAAGGGATTCAAATAGAGAATCAAAAGTCATATGGCTTTGGGGAATATGTTTTTTCCAAAAAAGACATTTACTTTGAAAATACTTTCTTTTTAAAACCTTTTGAAAACAATTTTCAAAATCTTTTATCCGATCTTGTAACCTTCACCTCTGATACCAAATGTGACACCCCATGTCGGTTAATTTCAGCAGAATTTAAAATTTTATTTTTCAAACAAAAAACATCATGTTCCAAAATCCGGTTACAACATAAGTCTGAAATACAGAAAACCCATTACATCAAATTAAAATATCAGCCTTGTACTAAAATCATCAGAGTACAGTAATATAAAATCATAATTCCCAAAAAAAGCCATAACAAGATAGACAGGCAATTAAAGCAGTACATCTAAGCAGCTCCAACAATCAAGCCTGAGTATTCCTACCCTGAGAACCTGGGGGGAGGGGGAAGGAGGAGAGGGAAAAGGAAACAAAACGGGTCAGACATAAAGTTTGGCGAGTCCAGTTACTTTAGCATATAAATATGTAAAAGCATCATGAAAGGCATATAAACTGGATGAGAGAGATAGTAGTATCATAAGTCAGGTATAATAGACTAAGCATGATAAGAAGAATAAACATAGCAGAATAGATTACGCTTCCCAATTACTTTTCTCTGCACCAATACTAGAATAGAAGAAACATAATGATCCCAACAGAAACATAATGGTAAACTTTGGTGTACTTCTAGTGACGGGTTTTACCCCCAACGATAATGATAGGCAGCCCAACAAAAATGACAGGTGTTACACAAAACTATAATAATAGGCTCCTAAACAGGTAGGACTTGATGTACCCTAATTACTACCCCAATCGATCGACTCCCTATCTTGTAAATACCCTGTGTTGGTCCTATAGTAGGATGTATCACTTCCTAAAATGGCAACCCCCGATAGACACAGCCATATTTACTGGTGCTATAGCGTCTTATTTTCTCGAGCAGGCGGATCCATACATGCACATAACTCCATTTGAACGCGCCATCAGATACCTCCACCCATATGGACCTCTTATAATCAGCTCAGTAAGCGTGCCCTAACCCCTACCTAGTTCGGGGTTCCCCTTTGGATACCAGTATGGGTTACTTGTGACACCCCACATCCGTTAATGTCACTCATTAAGAGAATGCATTAAGTTTCATGAAGCGTTATAGGTAAATATAAACAGAAACATTACAAGATAGATAAAAATAGCAGTGGAATTAAAAACTTTTATTAATCATAAAGCATCGTATTTCAAAACATGGTTACGTCATATGTCTTAAAACATAAAACCCAGTACATCATAAAAGTTCTATCTTGTACTTAAAGCATCAGAGTACAATAAAAGAAGCATATCCCCAAAACATAGCCATAGGGGAAGAGATAAGAACTCTAGCAATACATTTATGCAGCTCCAAGCAAGATGAAAGCAGAATAGTAATCAAGCTTGAGTATTCCCACCCTGAGAACCGTGGGGGTGGAAGGGAAAGAAGAGGAAACAAAAAGGGTCAGACATAAAGTCTGGCGAGTCCAGTTACATTTAGCATAAAAATAAGTAAAAGTATCATGATAGGCATATAAAATGGATAAGAGAGATAACATCATAAAAGGCATGTATGACAAGGTAAATAGAATAAAAATGATAGGGTATATTGCGCTTCCCTAACGATTTCTCTGCACCGATACTAGTATAACCAGAATGAGGTTATCCCCAACATATATAAGATGGTAGACTTTGGTGTACTTCCAGTGAGAGGTTTTCTCCCCATACAATCAACAATTAGCCCAACATACCGGAGTTAACCCTAAGGGTATTAATGGGATCCCTAACATACCAGAGTCTAAGTGTACCCTAACTACTACCCTAATCGATCGGCTCCCTACTCCGTAAATACACTGTGCTGGCCCCAAAGTGGGGTGTACCACTCCCTAAAACGGCAACCCATCATTTTCAGGATGTGCACGACCATATCTACTAGTGTCACGACATCTTATCTTCCTCTGTCCGAACCATGCACGCACATGACCCGGTCGGTACGTGCCACCCACACCGTCCCCCACTTTTGGATCTCTTACAACCAGCCCAGTAAGCGTGCCCCGACTTCAACCTAGTTCGGAGTACTCGTTTGATACCTATATATAGGTTACTGACTGAAACGGGTCCCACACTCAAGATGATGCAAGCTCTCCCCTTTGTCTTGCATCCCCACTAGGTTTTCCACAGATTATGCCTACCTACCCGTGTCATAAAATTGCATAATCCCTACAAGTTAAGTTTGTGGGCCTATATATAAATATTACCCACCAACCCATGATTTACTTAATACACCCACTGTTTCAAACAAGTTTACTTAACCCCTATTCAATTTATCATATTCATATAATCCCTATGGATTCAACTAGGTTAAGTATTCAACTTCATAGCCATATTCATTTATGGTTATAATGTACTATACCTCCCACATTAAGCCTACCACTTGTGGATGCTGGATATGCCTGTCGGTTCCGGGCAGGCTTCTTCCACAAGTCGGACTTAACTTCGTGTCTTAGCACGTCTCAGGTTTATGCACTTAGACCCCTCACATTAGATTCACCACTTGCGGTCGCTGGATATGCCGGGCGTTTCCAGGCAGACTTCTACCACAAGTGTAATCTAATCTCGTGTCTAAGCGAGGTTACAGTTTCTAATTACTGTAATCCTAGGCATTCCAATTATTAGCCAATTATTCCTAAGTCGTTATAGGTTTTCATGCCCCTTTCCCAAGTCCTGTTCATAATGATCCATATGCCCCAAGTTAAGGTCTTTAATCATAAGTTGATTTATATATCCAACTTTATGTTCATATATTCATTAAAGTTATGCCCAAACTTCCAATTACAAGTTATGCCCCAAATTATACCGTTTTCCCCTCGTTCCCATTTTAACGCATTCGCATATTTTAGCGGCTGCGTAGGCTCGAAAGTAGCCTGGCTATATAAAACAAAGGGAAAAGACGAAGGGAAGATGACAGAAATGATCATACTAACAAGGTGGACATATAATGGCATAAACGTATAGTGGCATAATGACAAGATAAGCATATTGGAACAAATCTAATGAACATGTAATAACAGAACTAATTCTAATATAATAGGGATGTCATAAGAGTCATGATAAGATCTAATGAATTAGATAACTAACTACAACAGATCTGATTTAGCCACAATATAATGGTAACAAGCACGATGTGATCCAAATAATAGATTAGATCTACAAAAATGGAAGGTCTTGACATGGTAAAGGTTAAGATCTATGTCATAGTCATGTCAGAATATCATAGATACACAAGTTATAACATATCTTATATGATTCAAGTAATTCAGGCATAGATCCTAGTTATAGTCATGTCAAGATTAACTTTTTAATTATTTAGATCTGAAATTAACATAGACTAACCATGTTTGGATCTAGAAAAATAGAAGAATCGAATCATAGATCTCTAAGCTTGAATAACTTGATTGCAGAAGAAGAAAAAGTTTTGATGTAATTTGGGCAGAGGTAACATTTAGTTCTCCGTTATTTTTGGTGTGCAAAAACATGAGAAATGAGGCCATATTTATAGCCGAACCCAAAACCCTAATCTGCCAAATCTGCCGTAGGAGGTCGACCCCCCTTATGGGGTCGACCCATTGGTCGACGCCCCCTTTAGGGGTCGACCCAGGGGTTGACACCCCTGAGCAGGATTTTTACCGCCTCCCCAAATTTTGAATTTCGAACTCATTTGTGAATTCTGGATTTAATTATATATATATTCTTCTTGCGCATATACAAATTTCAAACCTTAATAACTTCTTCATACGATGTTTGTTTTACGCAAACTAAGTGTCTATTTTGACCAGAATTCCGAGACGAACGCAATGGCGCAGTCTATTTCACTTAATTCCGAATATTAAATTAATTATTCTTTAATTTATCGTCTTTTAGTGTTCATTAAAATATGGGGTGTTACATTCTCCCTTACTCAAGGGATTTCGTCCTCGAAATCTCCAAGTTAAGAAGAATGTATATCCTAACATCCACATCCATCTACTCATCCACCAATCATAGGCATCCATTGTCCTTAAAAGATTTCTAATGCTTATATGAACATATGCAAAGGTGTGTGTGTATATGTCCCAATACTATTGCGAAGATCAGGCGGTCTACTGATTCAGTCAACCTCCTTAATGAATATATGTTAGTGCCATGAATCCAACATGTATGCAAATAATCCTATTATTACACGTAAGTTCTATATGTGTGCTCACTCATCCATCCAAATGAAACATCCAATGATGATACATTCACTTTTATCCATAAAAGAAGAAAAATGCACACACATCCATATGCAGTATGAGAGTGATTGAGCCGATCTAGTGCCTAATGTGTGTGTGTATGCATCCACGAGCAACCACTAGCAATCATTTTCATCCACTTGCATCCATTAAACATGATATGTCTCAAACACATGTTTACATCCATGGGATTTCAACCTAAAGGTCGAAGATTCGATCGATAGGATATATTTAATTAATAGAAACAAGCATGAATAAAAGCTTTGGAAAGGAAGTTAAGAACATACCCTCGAAAAGAAAAGGTTGCAAAGCGCGAATCTTGTCTTCGTCTCCCAAGTTGCATCCTCTGGTTTATCTCCCCAAAGAACTTTCATCAACTTGACTTCTCAATTGCGTAGCTTCTTAACTTCTGATCCAAGAATACGGGTAGGAACTCGCCTAACTGTCGCCTCCCGTTCCACCTCTACTTCCTCCAATATACTCGGCTCAACCACTTCTACGGTATCATGCAAACACTTCCGCAAATGAAAAATGCGGAAAACATCATGAACGCCGAATAGTCTCTCGGGTAGCTTTACTCTATAGGCCATTTGGCCAATCCTTCCTGTTATGGGAAATGGTCCTACGAATCTTGGTGCCAGTTTCCCTACAATTCCAAAGCGAACCACATTTCTTAATGGTGATACCTTAACAAAAACCATGTCTTCTACTTCGAACTCAATGTCAGTTCTTCTCTTGTCTGCGTAGGACTTCTGTCTATCTTGAGCGGTCTTCATTCGCCTTCTAATAAGATCAACCTTCTTGGACGTTTCTCTAACCATATCTGGTCCAAGTAGTAGTCTTTCTGTAGATTCCCACCAACAAGTTGGTGATCTACAGGGTCATCCGTATAATGCTTCGAAGGGTGCCATGACAATGCTAACTTGATAATTGTTGTTGCAGGCGAACTCTACTAAATGAAGATGCACTTCCCAAGCCCCTCCGAAGTCTAGGATACACAGCCTTAAAAGATTCTCAAGAACTCTGTTCACTCTTTCCGTTTGTCCATCTGTCTGAGGGTGACAAGCGGTGCTCAAACACAACTGTGTACCTAATGCTTCTTGCAGGCTCCTCCAAAATTCATTGGTGAAGATGGGGTCATGATCACTTACGATGCTGGTAGGTATTCCATGAAGACGGACTATCTCACGAACATAAACTGCTGCCTACCATGCTACCGTCCTCTTGCTCTTAACTGGAATGAAATGAGCGCTCTTCGTAAGTCTGTCTACTACAACCCAAATATTGGTCTTGCCTTTCTTCGATCTTGGCAAATCATCTATGAAATCCATAGACACGCTCTCCCACTTCCACTGTGGAACCTCCAAAGGATGAAGTAAACCACCAAGCTTCTTTTGCTCAGACTTTAAATTGTTGGCAAATCAAACATTGAGAAAAAAACTTTGCCACATCTTTCTTTATCCCAGCCTAAAAGAAAACCCTCTTCATATCCCTATACATCTTATCGCCAACTGGATGAATAGTCATCTTAGAATGATGGGCTTCTTCTAGGACTGTCTTTAACAAGCTCCCAATTCAAGGAACATAAAGCCTTCCATCTCGTTGTAGCCACCCTTTATCGTCTATGGAGTATCTAATGAGGTGACTAGAAGTCTTCTCTTTAATGAGCCTATCCAAGATGTCTGAAATCTGTGGATCTTCCCGCTATGACGCTCCTATTTGATCTATAAGAGTAGGTCGCACCTCCAGTGATGAAAATAAGCCGGGTAAAAACTCGGTGGAGGGTCCAAAGTCAAAAGTCGATATAAACTCCAAGCTTTTCCTTTCTACAAACAGAGGACTTAAGGCCATCATCTGCTTACTCAGTGCATCTACCACCACATAACCCTTGCCAAAGGTATACGCAATCTCGAAGTCATAACATGCTAGGAACTCCATCCACCTTTGCTGTCTCAAATTAAGACCCTTTTGAGAAAACAAGTACTTGAGAGATTTATGACCAGCGTACAACTCGAACTTCTCTCCAAGTAAATAATGACGCCATGTCTTAAGCACGAATATTATGGCAGCTAGCTCTAAGTCATGGGTCGGGTAGTTCGTCTCATGAACTCTTAACTGTTTACCCCCATAACATACTACCCTTCCCTCTCGCATCAGAACCGCACCAAGCCCTGTACCAAAGGCATCAGTGTATACTGTAAACATTTTGTTTCCGTCAGGCAAGGTCAAGACTGGGGTTGTTGTCAGAGCCCACTTCAATCGCTGGAAAGCAACATCACAATCTATATCCCATGAAAACATCAAATTCTTCTTCGTTAGTCTAGTGAGTGCGGCTGATATCTTTGCGAAGTCCTTAATGAACTTCTTATAATAGCCTGCTAACTCTAGAAAACTTCTCGCCTCTGTTGCATTCTTTGGGATCTGCCAATCCTGAATTGCAACCACCTTTGAGGGATCTACTGCTATCCCTTCTTTAGAAACCACATGCCCTAGGAATCTCACTTCTTTTCTCCAAAAATGACATTTGGAGAACTTTGCCTTAAGGTGATGCGCACACAGAGTTTTCAAAACCTCCCTTGTATGTATGGCATGCTCTTCCTCGCTCTTCAAGAAAATCAGGATGTCATCAACAAAGACCACGACAAATTTATTTAGAAACTCCCGAAATAACCTACTCATCATATCAACAAAATAGGCGGGTGCATTCGTCAACCCAAAAGGCATAACGAGTCATTCAAAGAAACCATCTGGAGTCCTAAAAGCAGTCTTGTCTATACTGTCCTCGGTCACCCGTAATTGATGGAACCCCATGGCCAAGTCTAACTGAGAGAATACTGATGCACCAACAAGCTGCTCAAACAGATCATCTATCCTCGGGAGTGGGTGCCTGTTCTTCTTAGTGAGTTTATTCAATTCTCTATAGTTTACACATAAGCAAAGCGAACCATCCACCTTAATTGTGAATACCACTGGAGCACCCCATTCAGATATGCTTCGCCTAATAAATTCTTTTTCAAGTAGCTCCCTTACTTGCTTGCTAAGCTCCCTCCTTTCCCTTGGAGCCATGTGGCGCACTGGTAATGCAACTGGCTTTGCATTGTCCACCAGATATATATGAAAATCGATCTCGTGCCTCGGAGGTAAGCCCTGTACCTCATCAAAAACATCAGGATAGTCTCGGACTACTGGTACATATTGTAGATCATCGATAAATGCATCGAGAGACTCTAGGAAACTAAGCATGACAGACCCCTTAGGGTCGCAAGAAATCTCAAGGGTCCTCCCAAGGTAATTCAAAAGTCTACAAACCTCCTCTCATAATCCATAATGGCACCATACATGGCTAGCCAATCCATCCTTAGAATCAAACCATAGCCCATATAACCGAGCACTTATGCATCGCACTCAAACTCGACGCCTAACAAATATATTCTCTAACCCCGACAAATCATGGACAAATGAGCCGAACCACCAATGGGGTTTGAGACAACTACGGGATCCACTATCATACTACTATTTAGGTGCAGAGACTCAACCATAGAATTAGATATAAATGAATGCGAAATGCCAGAATCAAAAAGAGTTCTAATAGGATGAATGGAAAGAGAAATCAAACCTTCCACGGATACTTTCCTACCTCTATCTGGAGCACTGGTCACGGGAGCATGCACCTACCCTCCAGAAGTTCCTGCCCTTTGACCTTGTCCCTATTTCTTCGGGCACTCCTTAGCAATGTGTCCGACCTCTCCACAATTGAAGCAAGTATTCTTCCTTCTTTTGCAGTCCTTTACCAAGTGACCCTCGCGTCCGCAATTATGCACTTCCTCTTATCCTTAGCCTTGTCATTCTTTCCGCCCTTCTTCTGTTGTTGTTGCTGCTTTTGTTGTCCTTTCTTGGGCCATACTTTCTTGTTTTTTGTTTCCTCAACCTTAACTTCCTTCTTGTCACTTTTGTCTTCCCCATGCATCAAGTCCATATCAACAAGCCTTTCAAAAGTTGCTCCCATTGGAATATGGGACATAGCTACCATGAATGGGTTCATTTAGTCCTTTAACAAACCGCAAAGCTTTCTTGTGCGGAGTATCCACTAGCTCAAACCCAAACCTCACTAGTTGGTTGAATTTGTTAACATATTCTTTAACAGTCATGCCTCCTTGCTTGAGTGCCAGAAATCTCTCCATTTGCATGCTTTTCTCTGCTTGAGAAAGAAACTTCCTTTCAAACCTCTGTCTAAAATCATCCTAAGTCTTCACCGGATGTCTTGCTTGCACTACTTCCCACCAGAATGAAGCTTCATCTTTCAGTAGCCAGGTAGCTAACTGAATCTTCCTACGATCGTCCACTTCAAAATTTCCAAATAGATCCTTCGTTTCTTTGAGCCAATTCCTTGCCTCTACGAACGTCTCGGTTCCACGGAATGGCTTTCCTCTCATAGCACAGAAATCTTTGCAGATCTTAGAGAAGTTATCTGCATGCGGTGGAGGAGGAGGAACAACGGGTGCAGCTAGGGGAGGAACGTTAGCTTGATCATCGGCAGGCGCCGTGGCCTCTAGATACCGACGGAATCAGCTTGGTATCGTAATTCCCTCTGGAGTATTAGGTTCCCCAAACATGCTGAAAAGAAAAGGAAAGGGGTTCAGACAAGGGATTGAAAGATATTACATATGGTTTGGGAATATGTTTTTGAAAACAGACTTTTCTTTTTGAAAATGCTTTCTTTTCAAAACCTTTTTGAAAATAATTTTCAAAAACTTTATCCGATCAAGTAACCTTCTGCTTTGATACCAAGTGTGACACCCTACATTCGTTAATGTCACTCACTAAGAGAATGCATTAAGTTTCGTGAAGCGTTATAGGTAAACAGAAACAGAAATATTACAAAAAAGATTAAAATAGCAGCGGAATTAAAAACTTTTATTAATCATAAAGCATCGTAGTTCAAAACATGGTTACATCATATGTCTTAAAACATAAAACCCAATACATCATAAAAGTTCTGTCTTGTACTTAAGACATCAGAGTACAATAAAAGAAGCATATCCCCAAAACACATAGCCATAGTGGAAGAGATAAGAACTCAAGCAATACATTTATGCAGCTCCAAGCAAGATAAAAGCAGAATCTTGATCAACCTTGAGTATTCGCACCCTGAGAACCGGGGGGGACAGATGGGAAAGAAGAGGAAACAAAAAGGGTCAGACATAAAGTCTGGCGAGTCCCGTTACTTTTTGAATAAAAGTAAGTAAAAGTACCATGACAGGCATATAAAATAGATAAGAGATGTAACATCATAAAAGGCAGGTATGACAAGGTAAACATGATAGGGTATATTGCGCTTACCTAACGATTTCTTTGCACCAATACTAGTATAACCAGAATGAGATGATCCCCAACAGATATAAGATGGTAGACTTAGGTGTACTTCCAGTGAGAGGTTTTCACCCTATAAAATCAACAAGTAGCCCAACATACCGGAGTTACCCATAAGGGTATTAACGGGCTCCCAAACATACCAGAGTCTAAGTGTACCCTAATTACTACCATAATCGATCGGCTCCCTACTCCGTAGATACCCTGTGCTGGCCCCACAGTAGGGTGTATCACTCCCTAAAGCGGCAACCCTTCATTTTCAAGATGTGCACAACCATATCTACCATTGTCACGTCATATTATCTTCCTCTGTCCGGACCATGCACGCACATGACCCGGTCGGTACGCGCCCCACACTTTTAGATCTCTTACAAATCAGCCTAGTAAGCGTGCCCCAACTCCGACCAAGTTCGGGGTACTTGTTTGATACCTATATATGGGTTATTGACTGAAATGGGTCCCACAATCAAGATGATGCAAGCTCTCCACTTTGTCTTGCATCCCCACTTGGTTTTCCACAGATTTTGACTACCTACCGGTGTCATAAAATTGCATATCCCTACAGGTTAAGTTTGTGGGCCTATATATAAATATTACCCACCAACCCAAGATTTACTTAACACACCCACTGTTTCAAACAAGTTTACTTAACCCTTATTCAATTTATCACATTCATACAATCCCTATGGATTCAATTAGGTTAAGTTTTCAACTTTATAGCCATATTCATTTATGGTTATAATGTACTAGACCTACTACATTAAGCCTACCACTTGTGGATGCTGGATATGCCGGTCGGTTCCGGGCAGACTTCTTCCGCAAGTCAAACTTAACCTCGTGTCTTAGCACGTATGATGTTTATGCACTTAGACCCCTCACATTAAATTCACCACTTGCGGTCGCTGGATATGCCGGGCGGTTCCGGGTAGACTTCCACTACAAGTGTAATCTAACCTCGTGTCTAACCGCGGTTACAGTTTCTAGTTACTGTAATCCTAGGCATTCTAATTATCAACCAATTATTCCTATATCGTTATAGGTTTCCATGCCCCTTTCCCAAGTCATGTTCATAATGATCCATATACCCAAATTAAGGTCTTTAATCACAAGTTGATTTATATCCCCAACTTTATGTTCATATATTTATTAAAGTTATGCCCAAACTTCCAATTACAAGTTATGCCCCAAATTATACCCTTTTTCCATTGTTCCCATTTTAACGCACTCGCATATTTTAGCGGCATGCCTAGGCTCGAAAGTAGCCTGGCTATATGAAACAAAGGGAATGGATGAAGGGAAGATGATAGAAATGATCATACTAACAAGATGGACATATAATGACATAAACATATAGCAGCATAATGAAAAGATAAGCATATAGGAACAGATCTGATGAACATGTGATAATAGAACTAATTCTAATATAATAGGGATGTCATAACAAGAATGATAAGATCTAATGAATTAGATAACTAACTATAACAGATCTGATTTAGCCACAATATAATGGTAACAAGCACGATGTGGTCTAAACAATGGACTAGATCTACAAAAAAGGGCAGGTCTTGACATGATAGAGGTTAATATCTAAGTCATAGTTATGTCAGAATATCATAGATACACAAGTTATAACAGATCTTATATGATTCAAGTAGTCACATGCATAGATCCAAGTTATAGTCATGTTAAGAT